>JAZGLO010006681.1:4370000-5115000 GCA_036873155.1 Biomphalaria sudanica | reverse complement strand
TGCCTACAAATGTTTTTTAGCTTTTTATAAACAGGTCGATAAGAACTTTAACCATTTTCAGACAAGCTGTTATGGCGATATAATTTATTAGAATAAGAGTTATCACAAATAATTTTATGCTTTATCTCCCTACACGTCAAATTCACTTTAAGTCGATGCTTCTGTTTTGAAGTTGCCTTTCGTTTAGTAAAGTTCATGTTAGGTATTTTCTTCTAGATTTGGGTAATTTTTTTATGCGCTACTTATAAATGTAGAGCTACTCATATACATTTAAAGAAAAACGAAATCTATAGAGAATGTCATTATATCTCTCATTAGTTTTAATTCATATTTGCATAAGAACAGTCAACAGTAATTAATACAAAACGTATGTAAACGAAGTTAATAAAAGTGCGATCGATAGAAAGGACCCCTTTTATTAAACAGTAAATTTTTATAGATCTAAAATCTATATATAGTATTAAGAGATTTTTAAAATCTAGATCTAGACTTATGAAAAAAAAGCCTATTTGGTCTATTGAAAGTAGACTTATTCGCAGACGGTATATTTAGATGCTATTATATTTTTAGCAATGTTTATAAATGTCGAGCTCAACTATCTATAAATTTACGATATTAGAAACGGACATTTTAATTCTAGACTACATTTACAAATAATCAAATAAAATCAACGTGTAAGTCTACCTAATTAATGTACCGTTAGCCTATCAGATCTGGTATGCTTTTTTGCAGACGATATTAAAGAGCCTAGAATAGATCTAATATATGATGCTACTTAAAACCATGTTAATAAAGTACTATAAATCTGGGTATATTTAAAACTAGAAAATAGATCTAGGCATTTTCATTATCGAATATTGATCTACAGTGTTTACCAACAAAGTACAATGCAGTAATCTAAAGTAATACTAGGTCTAATGCTATATCTAGAAAAGAAAATCTATTTCTAGTGAATTATAGTGCTTGTCTATAATATTTTCTAATCTAGATCTATTAACAATTTGATTACTACTACGTTTATATATTACGACAGTAGATCAATATTCGACAATGAAAATGCCTAAATCTATATTCAAGTTTTAAATATACCCAGATTGCCAGATTTTATACATTATTATTTACAACTAGCTATTTTACCCGGCTTTTAAAATATTTTTTTTTATTTTTGGGTTTTGAATTATGTTTTTTTTTTTTATATTCATGGTAAGTTTCATTAAGATTGGTACAGAATCTTTTTTGTTTATTTGTTACTAGCCATATGTTATCCGCGGCCCGCGGGTCTTAAAATGCTTTTAATTTTCGATATAGTCACTGAAAGTGCTTTGTAACAATTAAACGAAATAAAAAATTTATAAGTAAAGCGATGCGGATTGGGTGAATGTAAAATAGTATGAATGGATATATCAAAATAGCTAATCGACTTTATAAATTCATTTTTCAAATAAAAACATTTGCTTGTAGGCAAAATGTTAAATGAATAGACTTAATTTTGTATGTTCATGTGTTAAAGTATAAAGTAGACCTTGAGTTAGAAGTAGATCTAGATCTAGACTAATCTTGGATAGAGTTCATTCTGCGCGTTCGTGAAGGCTTTGCTCTGCGCATGCGTGACCTTTTTTTAAATTAGATTAGATTACGAGATTCATGAATGAAACTATTGGAATATATCTTAACACGGCTTCGCAGCTTTAGCGAACGAATGTAAGAATAATGCTTTAGAAAACAAATTTGAATGTTAATTTGATTAAAATATGAAATGAATGGACTATATTTAGGTATGTTTATGTGTTAAACTATAAAACTATCTTTGCTAAGAGAAGTTCTATCATCTTAGAGTTGAATTAGTTATATATATATAAATGCTTAAATCTAAATGGTGTGTTTTCAGTTTGACTGCCATAATTAGGCCAAGTAGTTTTTAAAAAAATCCGTTTACATATACATCTAGATCTAGATCTAACGTAGTCATTATTGGCTAGATCTAGAATCTATACCTACATTACAAATTACGGAAATCTAGATTATCAATCCAGACTGATAAAGATTTAAAATATATTTTAGACACTTTAGGACACAATGTGAACAATAAATTAATTCTGTTTTCAATATTTTTCTTTTTATATTAATAAAAAAATAATGACGATATATTTTGTCATAATTAGGACTTTCCGGAATAAAATAAAAGTGCCAATGAGAAACGGCGTAACATGTGAGTTTTAATTAATTTTTTTATGTTTTAGCGGGACGGTTCCGCTTAATGCGGAACGATAGGCTCATCTGCAATTGCACATAAAATGCACCAGGACTAGTAGAAAAAACAACAACGTTGGAATCCCTGAAAACATATAATTTTGAGTAGGATGATCAAAAATAAAATAATTTTGTGATGATCTCTTACTCTAAAAAATTATATATATCATAACAGATAGTCTGAAAATGGATGAGTTTTTAAGATTCTGTTTATAAAGAGCTTAAAACACATTTTCTAATCAACACGGGTAAATCGCGCGCGTTCGAGACGTAAAATCCGCAAATACCTGTTTGAAGTCAGCGTTCCTTTAGTATAGTTTCATGCTAGAACGAACGATGGTACCCATTCAGCCAGCTGGCAATGCAAATCTGTGCAATTATTTATTGGTACTTAAGATCTAGTCTAGATCTATATCTAAATTTACTTCTCCATCTACAAAAACGAGAAAGTGAGAAAAGGAGAGCGGGTCGTGAAATTTCATTGTAACGGATACACTGAATCACGGGCTAAAATGTATGTTAGGTTGATCGTTAAAATGTGCCCCGTTTATTGAAGTAAAAAAAAAGAAGGGGGTGTTCCGACCATAAAAGAAAAATATAAAACCCATTAAAATATCGGGCAATAATCTGTATATATAATTCTCTACATCGCCCAACGATGCGGGAGACCACGCACGCACGCCGACTCTCTAACCCTCCTCCCGCCTCCTCCGCGCTTCCTCGCTCTATAGGCATGCGTACACAGTCGTTAGCTCAAACCCACAACGTTTGGACAACTGTGACATTCAGTAAGTGTTTAATCGTCACTAAATAGCGGCGTATGCAACGCTACGGGTCGACTAATCAACAATAAAAAGCCTAGAAACAAATCAACGGGCGTAACCGTATTGCATTCGTATGGTTCTGTAAGTTTGTCATTGCTGGAAGTGGTAATTAAAATCTCCCCACCCACCATCGAGTCCAATAAGGGGACGGGCCATTCGGATGTCCAGAACGAGCCCGCCAGGGCTACACAGGTGCTATACTCAGACATGTGTACGATACAGCAGATCCCTGAGTGACCCTCCAGCCACTGCCCTTCAGCATAGGTCGAATGGGAGTTTTTATGACCACTGACGTTCAATTCATTAGTATCACTGTGCGATATAATGGTGCCGCAAGTTACTGAAAAGTATACCAAGACGTTTAAAGCTATTTACATTTAGAGCGAACGATTTTAAGTAAAAAAATGTTTTGTAAACTCAAATTTGAAGGTTAATGTGCATCATGTAATGAAATGAATAGACACGTATTTGTATTTTCATGTGTAAAATAACAAAATAATGTTTTCTTGAATGAGAGCAAATTTAGATCTATAGATTTTCATCTCTGCTGCTCATGCGTGACCTCATCATTTAGACACAGTATGTAAACATGGCCTAGATCCATAAAATACTATAGCTGTAATAGAGTTGGTCTTTTTTTTAAGGGTCTTAAGTTTGTTTTAGGTTCACAATACATACACTACGGTCTAAGTTGGTACCCAAGGAACATTTCTGCCAAGTTTTATCAAGATTGGTCAAGCGGTTTTTATTTCTATACGGGGACATACATACATACATACATACATATATACATATATGCATACATACATACATACGCCAAACATCAGCTCCAGGGACCTAGGTCTTTGTCAAGCTGAATTGACCCTTGGGTAGGGCCGATACAGCCGATTTCGCTTGGCTGAAGGTACATCCATTTCTTGCCTTGTACTCCCGCACGGCAACCTCCTGTTTTCATAAAGGGCAGTCCTTGGAGTAGGCTGAGTGGCTAGCGATACAGTTCGGGCATATGAACTGTGCAGCCCTTGTCCTCATGACCCTCTCCAGCACATCTGGCACACACAGTGTTCCTCTTGCAGACTGCCGCGCCGTGTCCATAACCCTTGCACTTGAAGCACCTCATAGGGTTAGGTATATCGGGCCTCACTGGAACTCGTATGTATCCTGCCTTCACATACTCTGGCGGTGTCCTAGTTCCAAATGTGAGGATAATAGTGGCCGTTTTGACCTCCTCACCATCCATGCGCCTGGTAATGCGCCGGGCATTGGTGACTCCTTCAATTCCCTCCAATATTTCCTTATTGGAACATTCCAAACAGGTAACTTGAGCTGATTACACCTCTGCTGGTGTTCAAACTCTTGTGTGGCATGACTTCCACTTAGAGATCACAGATTCTTTTGCATCGTAAAAGCCCATCAGGGTGTATCTTGCTATAAACTTCTACAAGAAGTTCTGATGATTTGTGCAGATTAGATACACTCACTACTGACTTAAGTCCCTTGTAAATGAGAAAAGGGCTCATCTTTGTCAGGCTTTTCCCCTCCATTGTGCACCTGACAACCAGAAATGATGGCCAAGTAGTACAGCTTCGTGTGGCCTCCTCCTTTTTTTGACTCTGTTCTTCGCCTCTTGCCCAGACACAAATCTGTGGCAAGTAGTTTTTTGGGTGTTTTTTGTCCATGGGCATTAGTAGTAATTCGGCACATGTGCTCCCCACCCGCCATCCAGTCCAATAAGGGGACGGGCCATTCGGATGTCCAGAACGAGCCCGCAAGGGCTACACAGGTGCTATACTCAGACATACAACCTGGAAACATTGCATTCAACGTGACATGGAGCTTATGGGGCTTTAGGGACACGTTCCCTGCTTTGTGGGGGAATTCCTAAAAGACCGGAAAATTCAGGTCCGATGGGGCTACTCCGCTTCTGACACTTATGACCAGAAAATGGGTGTACCCCAGGGCAGCATTATCACAGTAACCCTATTTAACATTAAAATAAACAGTATTATAAAGGCTCTGTCCCCTGGCATAGAGTGCTCTTTGTATGTTGATGATTTTATAATTTTTACACATGGAAAAAATGGTATCTGGAAATTTAGGCACCCGGAAATTTAGGCACCCGGAAATTTAGGCACCCGGATACTTAGGCACCCGGAAATTTAGGCACCGGATAATTAGGCACTCTTCAATTAGCGACCTTAATTTTGAAAGTAGTTTTAAAATGTTAACGTATATGTTATCCTTAGGCTATGGGCTATCGGTGGCGTTATAAAAAAATAGCAACTAAAACGATTCTTACTGAATTTTCATGATATAAAAGTGAAGCTGACAAAACGAGGAAAAAAATGACAATCGTGAGAATGTGTGGAAAAAATGACTTCAGATTAATAGTCATTATAAAATATAGACCTCACAGGATTCAGGGAAGGGAGGTATAGGTGATTCTCCTCTCATTGGTTCACTTCCTTAGCCCTTCCCCCTCTACGCACTCCCACTAAAGGAAGAGGATTTGTCGCGGGTAGATGTTGAACTAGGTCGTGAAAATGACGTAATGAGACTCAAGGCTACACACTGTGGAGTACAGGGCAGGGTACAGCATTGTACATAACTGCTAAAATGGAAGTCTAGAGAAAATTGTCTTCTTGTAGTGGGAATGGGAGTGAGCAGGAGGGATTTTGCGTGCGTTATTTATAGGAATTAAATATGTTGATAAACTAAAGTAGTATACATATTTTAAAAAAGCATTAATATCTTTTATCAACACTCCTTCTTTTATAATGTTAATGGGTAACCCCTTTAGAAGATCTATTGTGTGAGTGTATAGGCGTGTTACGTCTTTCAAATGTGGTAATTAACTTTTATTGAATATATATGTAAATTTATGTAATATAATATTTATATAAATTGCAATGGAACTCGCAAAACGGCTAGAAATTACGATAAAATATAATGTTTTGAAAATTTAAAAAAAAGTTTATGGAGAAGACAGATGAGTTAAAACTTATCTTTTTTTTTTCTTAATATTGATCTCTTATTAATACTTATTCTATTTATAGGAGATTGTTGATGTTCCAATTTAACCCCGCCTTCTCTATCATAAACCAAATATATTTACTACAATTTTCGAGAAGATTGGAGATTCCTCCATTCATTTTGTGCTCAGTACCATATGCAATTCTTTTTTTCTTCAGAATGAAAAAAAAACAACGACAAAAAAGGTTTCAAACACACATTATGAAACACACACACACACATATATGATTTTAAAAAAAACACTCGTTTCCCTAAATTTCAACACTGCCCAATGAAATTTATATATCTTCATTTCCCTAATATATATTATTATTTTTATTACTGTTATTATTATGATGGTTTTAACAGAAATATGTCTACCAAAGTTTTTGGAAGGCCTCTAAAATATAATTCCCAGACTTCCATTTTAACACCTTTGTGTTTCCATACCCTTTAGTCCAGTGTGTAGCCTTCAGATTCACTACGTAACTTTTACGACCTAGTTTACATCTACCTGCGAGAAGTCCTCTCATTTAAGTAAAAGTGTGTGCCTCCCCCCCCCCCAAACGTGCATCCCATTTTAAAAGTACGACCCCTCCCTTTCCCACAAGCAGAGGGCGATTGCGATTATATTTATCACCAACACCCCCCGACATAATAAAAATATTTTATAATACATTTTAATCCTGAGTATTTACATTAGTAATTAAATATTTACACAAATTGCACAATCATCCATTTAAAAAACTCACCAGTCAACCTTAGACTTAAGGGTTGGTGATGGACGGAAGCAATGAGCGGAGAATCATCTCTACCTCCCCTCCCCTGAATCCTGTGATGTCTATATTGTATAATGACTCATGAGTCTTTTTTTTTCACACATTCTCATGATTGTCATTTTTCCTCATTTTGTCAGCTTTTCTTTAGTTAGAATCGTTATATTTACTATTTATTATAACGTCAGCGATAGCCAATAGCCTAAGGATAAAATATACGTTAACATTTTTTAATTATTTTCAAAATAAAGATCGCTAATTATAGAGTGCCTAATTTTCCGGTGCCTAATTTTCCGGTGCCTAATTTTCCGCCTTGTCAAAAAGTGCCTAATTATTCGGTGCCTAAATTTCCGGGTGCCTAAATTTCCGGGTGCCTTAATATCCGTTGCCTAAATATCCGTAAATACGCGGTGCCTAAATATCCGGTGCCTAAATTTCCTAAATTCGGAAAAAATGTGAATACTCTAGAAAAACATAATATACATAAGAAGGAAGAAGCTTGCAATGCAGTATATAGTCAAGCCAAAATCCAACCCAACGAACCCTGCTTTTGACTCCTTATTTAACCCTACAGATGTAGAACTATACAATAGAAGACTTAAAGTCATATAGCCGTCGAGCCTTCGAATGATAGAACCCATCCAAAATTTAACCCCACCCAGCGACCAAATCTCTAAAATAGGAATCCCACAGAACTCTCCTTGGTTGATGAATAAACCCAAATTAAATTTATCCCTCCTTAATTTCAAAAAAGAAAATACAGACCCAAACATACTACAAGTCCACATTAGGTAACTGTAGAAGAGCTACAGAGATTGTGGCACCATTTACACTGACGGATCCAAAATGGATGGAAAGGTCGCGTGTGCCTGCTCCTTTTGGAACAAAAAAATCTCCCTTAGACTCCTCGATGGATGCTCCATCTTTACAGCCGAATTACATGCAATATCGCTTGCACTAATGGCCGACAAAGCATCAGAAAGGATAAAAATTATCTGCATTGCAAGCTTTGGGACGGATGAAGACTGACATTCCATTGGTACATAAGAGCCTAAAGCTTTTGGACCAAATAAAAGCTGACCTTCATCTGAATCCCCTCCCATGTGGGCATAGAGGGAAACGAAACCGCAGACAGAGAAGCAAAGAGAGCCCCAAATCAAGCAGTGTCAAGAACACAAATTCCCTACTCGGACCTGAGACAAAGTATTGCCTTTGCCACCTATCGATCCGTTAGGAGGTGAGACCCACAACAAACTCCAGACAGGTTGTGGGGGGTGTCAGGTGGCGGCCCACAACTAAAAGTCTGACAGGGCGTGGTAGCACGACCATGTCCAGACTTAGGATTGGCCACACCTACATCACGCACTTCTTTGTGCTGAAGAGAGAGGAGCCACTACTTTGTGAGTACTGTGACTCTTGTCTAACTGTGGAACATATCCTCATTGATTGCCCCAGATACTAGGATATTAGGGAAAACTTAGTCGCGTATTTGCCCTTCTTGAGGACGGGTACAATGAAAGCACGTTTCCAGGCCCCGGGCAGTCTGGACTCTGTCCAGATTTGATTCATAAACTCCAGGAGTTTACCTATCACAATGCACCCGAGGTGTTTTACCATCTCAGTAACCTTGTCTGGACCCGGAGCTTTTCGGTTTTTGCACTTAGCAATCGTTCTGTCCAGCTCAGCACGACAGAAAGGCGCATTGCACGTTGTTTGGCTTTCAGGCTCATCTGGCTCCCTCTCGAGCCTTTTACGTTCTTTATTGAGGGCTTTGGACATGGCTGTCTTCTTTTCGGGCTTGCTAATTTTAGCAAAATATCGATTTAGCAAGCGGTCATTTTGTTTACCGTTGAGACCATCCCTCCGGCTGAGGATAGAGGGGCAGCCGTTCGCGCTGTATCTTTGGCCTCAAGGTTGCGTAGAAGGAGTCCCGAAGATCCATCCCGGCACAGCCAGCTTTCCAATGGTCCGACCGGACGCGTCGGGCCAGTTCACTCGTGGCTCTACAGAGCCGGTTGTATTCCCGCCGGATTTCGTGGGTACCCTTCCTTTCAGCGAGCCTCCGGGTCCGCTTGCGTCTCAGGACCAGCTTGTTCAAATCCTGAGACCACACGCGCTTCTGCCTCACACCAGGATATGTCCGCGGGACAAACCTCTTGGCCCCACCCAACATTACCGCTGTTATTTCGCCGTAGGTAGTTTCAACGTCTTTCTCTTCCACCGCTAAGTTCATTAGGGCAGCGTCGACTGCTGCTTCATATGCTGGCCAGTTCGCTGGACTAGGCCGTCACTAAGCCTAACAGCTACTTTAAGAATGAAGCGATACGATTGGTTAAATGTAGTTTTTCTTTTAGTATTGTTGAGGGAAGTGACGTTTGAAGTAGCTTTAAACAAAATCTCAAAGAAGCCAGTTTGTTTTTTTTTAGATGTCAAGATTTTACTGACTAATTTATTAAATATAAATTTTTCTAAGCATTTAAATACAAAATGGTAAAATGTTTACTATTACAACTTGTCAAGCAGAATTTAAATATGTCAATAACTCAAATTTGAAAAACCTTCGAAGTTTTCCTTTAAAGCGTTTCGGTGTTACGTGGACCACTTTTAGCTCACCAAAAAAGACTGCCTTTGGCATACGTTCGCCTGAGATTCGTCTCCCATACAAGATAGTGCCCTGTCCAGCGTAACTGTCGGACTTTAATAATTCCCTCTATACAAAGGCCCCGAATACACATCTGAGACCAAAAGAAAATCCGCTCCCGAGTACTAACGTAGACGCGAAAAGAAAATCTTAATCGACCACCGGCGGATAATGGTTATGCTTGCCCTAAATGTGGCAAAATATGTAGGTAACAGCTGGGGCTACATATCTACGGGAAATGTTATATCAAATGCACGCATAATTAACACAGGGGCGCCCCAGGGAGCTGTGACATCGCCATTGTGGTTCATTTTGTACACCAATGATTTTCAATCCAATAGTCCTTTTTGCTCCTTCACAAAATTCGCTGATGATGCGGCTCTTCTTGCCCTGCTCTCAGAGAGCTCAGATGTAAATGAGTATTTCAGAGAAAAAGAACACATTGAAAAATACTGTAAAGATAATTTTTTGTTATTAAATGCAAAAAACAACAACAAAGAAATGATAATCGAACAATAAGGAACATGATATCGTTTCTTAGCTTGAGAGACTATTGAAATAGTGCAAACTTTTAAATACCTTGGTACTATCCTAGACAATAAACTACATTTTACTGCAAATGCTGATTATATCAGCAAAATAGGGAAGCAAAGATTACGATTACTAAGAAAACTGTCCTCGTTTAATGTTAGCGAAAAGGCTATGTTTTGTCACGCTTACATCTGCAATATTTTAAGTTTCAATATCACTGCCTGGTATGGCAATCTGAGCATTTAAAATAAAAATAAACTTTATAGAATCCTAAATGCTGCTGGTAAAATCATTGGCAAAAAACAAACCCCATTTGCGCAGCTGTTTGAGACAAACATGTATAAAAAAAAAGCTAACAAGATCTTGGAAATAAAGAATCACCCTTTGTGTCAGGATTTTGTTAATTTATCATCACAAAAGAGATACAAGACACCGATAGCAAAGACAAACAGACACAAACACTCTTTTGTTCCCCTGGCAATCAAATCATTTAATAGGAACAATCTGATATAAACTTTGTCACATGTAAATTATGAGTGAGTCTGGTGTGAATGTACATTTTGGTTTCTTATAGTTATGATTTTTGTTTGTGTAATGCACAAATTGTAAGACAAATTTCCATACGGACAATAAAGATTATCATTATTATTAATCTTCGGACTCGAATTATTACCATGTATTCATGCGTCGGTGTCTACTGTCCCGTACCAAAAGAAAGGAAAAGGTCATAACACAGCTTCTCTACGCCTTACTTGCTCACACTGAACCTGATATCTAGCTAGCGGTCAACGAGTTTGCGTACGCTGCAGCCTCTTTTGATTTAACTATAAACCTCGGTAAAAAGCTTGGGGCGTGGTGACGGAAGGCCCATGAGAGATCTGAAGCAGGCCATATCCCTCCATGGGCTGTAGCACCACTGGATGGATGGATGGCAAAAGCCGTTATAACTTCTTATAGTCCGACAGTCAGGGTGGGCAGGGTGTGACAAGTCAAAAGCTTGCTGTCAGAGTCACTCAATTTTATCACAGCATTAATTATTATTATTTATTATTTATTTATTTTATTTTAATTATTTCCCCGTTCTATCCCCAATTTCTTCACCCGCCCCACCTTTTCCTCTTCAGGCTAGACTTAGTCCACCTCCTTGGAGATAGCTAGGCCGCGTCCTTCACTTATCTCCCCTTGATCTGGGAAAGATAAACACACAGTCTCTTTGGTCTTACCCGCCGGATGTCTGACGGTCGGAGTTGACAGCACCTTGGGTGGAATGCAAGTCAATCCTACTTCCCCCCCCCCCACTCTCCCTCGTCTCTCTTTGATCAAAGAGATTACTCGGGTCAACACGCCTCGTAACACTCCAAGGTGCGACTCTTGTCGGACTTCACCCACGCGAGAGATAATCTTTGGCCAATCGCATTTCCTGCCTCCGCCCATCTCTCCCAGACCTTTATAAGGTAGACTAAGTCAAACCAGACCCGCTCATTTCTCTATAGCTGGCAATCGAGTCTGGACTATATCATACATTCTTACTCTTAGAGGAATACCTGGTGGTAAGCCGAACTTAATCACAGTTCCCCTGATTACTTTGTGTGTATTTCTCACTGGATATTGGCATGTGTATTTTGCTTATTTCATTTATATTTAATTAGTGCATTGTGTATTTTTCACTGTCGTAAGTAGAAAACATAAACAAGGCAAAGTTATATATTCATGTATTGCCTTAATGTATTAATACTACGTTGCATGTATTTGTACCTCTTATTTTATTTCCTTTATCTCGGCTGACCGCCTTGATAATTTTACTAGCGCATAATACTGCGCTTAGACGAGAGATATGAATTATCTCCCTTGTAGTCATTCTACTTTGACGAGAGTTGCGCCCCTTGGACGGGCGCTCTCCCAATTCAAGCTCTCTCCTTTTTTTTATGGCCGACGGCCATATTTAAACAATAGCGCCATGGTCGCTGACCAGCGTCCGTCTCCCCCCTTTTCTCTTTCCACTTGTGTTATTTATTTGAGATTATTATTTCCCCTTTTATGTACATTTTTATATTGCTATTATCAGCCATCTATTTTCCAGATCCCATGTGTCATTATCTCCCCATTGTACTCTAAAGCAATTTTACTAATCTGACGAATGCACCTCAGTCGAGGGCATCGATAAGATGCATGAGAGACAGGTCCTAACTTGTCTTTGTTTATCCGCAGCCTCCCTCAGGTGTCTGCCTATTTGCTGTTCAGTGTCTACTGGGATCTACTCACCTACTTGTTTGGATCACCTATGTACTTAGTGCTATTCAGCACTGCACTACAGCGTATTAGCTATTGAGTATCATCTACTGCCTACGTGGATCTACTCAACTCTTTTACTTGGTGCTATCGGCTCTACTTGCCTGCCTATTTGACAGTCCACTTGTCAACCCATTTGGCACGACGTCCCTATAGACCCAGAGTCTGTGCGAGACGTCATAGCTCCGCCTTAACTCCGTAACTCACTGGACTTATCCTGTCAACTACGCTGCAAACTATGCAAACCCTCACCCCTTTTTATTCTTCTATGTAAATATTTATGTAAATAAATATTCTTCAATTTTAACTTTTGTATCTCTCTTTCATTGCTTGTCTCGTTGCGTGCCTGCTCCCGATTTATATGCTGACGGGTTGGTGTGTGATAATTTCAAAAATAATCATCCCCTAGACATTAAACCAGCCAAACACACGTCACTTTCGCTAACCTGTCACACAGGGCATGTATCCCGTATTAGGGAGGAACATATTCCAAAGGCAAGGTGTTCGGCGTAACAGAGATGCCCTACTGAAACGTTTCTTTAGAAAACTAATGCAATGATTGAAATTTATTAAGAAAAAACGCGTTATTTTACTTTGTCACGTAGAGATTTGCGTCACATGATGCTTCGTACTAAAGCCATTATGAATATACTAATTGTATAATTAAATATTTGAACGTAACCATCTGAGAAGTTACACTGCAAAGTCTTTCTTCCAAGCCAATAATTGTAGGCCTACAATAGTTTTACGTAAAAGATTAATTGTAAAACTAAGACGGACGTGAATCGTGGTTTGTCTAGACTAAAGAGGACTTAAGAGACTTAAGAGACTTTATATTTAATCGCCATGCACAATTACATTTAGAACTAACAGAGCACTAAAGCAACTCTTCAGATTAGTAGTCTTTATCCGAGCGTTTATTGTCGTAGTTACAAAAATATCCCCAAAATGACTTAGGGTATATAACCTTCCTTAAGAAATTATTTAACCGAGCGAGGCTCATCCACCTGGTACTATATCCTATACTCTTTAGCGAGCAATTCTTGTATATATATATATCTGTGGCATTTTACGTCTCGAGAGACGATCTTTTCCCTTTGCAGCTTCTTGTGCGACTAAAGAGGCCAATCCTTGATACACAGCTGCGATTGCAGGTTGGGCATATATAATCACCTGGCGCCGTTGCATTTTCACCCTTCTTCCTGCTTCTGTTGTGTATGACATCTGCAATCCGTGAACCTTCCTTTATGCTCTCTCTCCATGTGGATCTGTCCAGTGCCACCTCTTCCCAGTTACCAGTGTCGATTTTGAAGAGCTTCATGTCGCGTTTGCATACATCCGTATAACGTAAAAGTGGACGACCAGCGGCTCTCCTGCCTTCTATTAGATCGCCATACAGGATGCCCTGTGGAAGGCGACCTACTTGCATTCTACGAACGTGGCCAAGCCAGCCAAGGCGTCTGCTGCTGATAACAGAGCGGATGTCCTGGCACCCTGCTCTTTGTAGCACTTCCTCATTGGTTATCTTATCTTGCCACCTTATTTTAAAGATCCGCCTTAGGCATCGAGGTGGAAGACATTCAGCTTTTTTCCCTGCCATGAGTAGGTTAACCATGTTTCACTTCCGTACAGAAAGGTGCTCAACACACAGGTCCAGTAGACTAGGGCTTAAATACTGCTAGTCAGCAATATGTTGTCCCAGACTATTTTCTGCAACCGTGACATGGTGGCCATTGCCTTGGCTATCTGTTGTTTATGTCTTTATCCAGTATAGTGTTGTTGGATATGATGGAGCCAAGGTAACAAAAGTGATCAACAATTTCTAGTCGTTGGCCATTAATGCTTACTTGAGGTGCAGTGTTTGTGTTTTCGACAAGTATCTTTGTCTTGCTTTGACTGATGTTTAAGCCAAACTTCTGGCAAGCAGCAGATAATTTGTCAACCAGGGACTGTAGCTGAATATCAGAATCAGCCACAATAGCTGCATCATCAGCATACAGGAGTTCCCTGACGAGTAGCTTCCTAACCTTGGTTTTTGCCCGCAGCCTTGATACATTAAATAGTTTTCCAGAGGATCTTGTATGGAGAAACACACATTCGTTTATGTCGTTGTACGCATAATGCAGTAGACAGGAGAAGAATATGCCAAACAGAGTAGGTGCGAGCACACATCCCTGCTTGACACCACTGCAAACCTCAAAAGGTGCTTAATGGGCTCCATTGAATTTGACAGTACATTTAGTTTCCTCGTGAAAGCACTCAATGAACTTTGGTAGTTTGGGAGGACAAGCTATTTTCCTCTGAAGTTAAAATATAAATTTTATTTCGAAAACGGCTTTAACGATTTTCTTTAAAATTGCAAGGCACGTGCATATTAGTGATAATAAAATTCTCAACTCATTGTCAACATCGAGAAAACTCGAGGTCAGCCGTTATGTCGGATTGAAAATGTCTCATTATCAAAAATTAATTTTGGCAAGAATGTTTTATGAATGAAATTTTCTATGTGACGTCAAAGGGAAAAAAAACTTGACACCGCTTACGTCACTAGGTTCACAACAGTACACTAAGACATTTCTTCGCAGACAAGAACAAATTTTAATGAATCCATTGGCATAATTAAACATTTGCGGACCGTCTTATTGTAGATTGATCTATTATGAAACTATGGAAGAAAAATGAAATTAAATTTGTTAATGTATGATTAGTTATTGTTTACACTTTAATTGCGTAGACCCGTAGATAGCTTTTACTTTATTATTTTGCTGGTGAATTAATGCAATGTGTTCAAGCTGCAGCCTATTTGGACTAGCCAAGCCATTGGACTCGAGACAAAAATACACCTTCTCAACACAATCGTCATTCCAACTGCTACATATGCATGTGAGACGTGGGAGTCATCTGTCAAAATTGAGAAAAGACTAAATGTGGCTCAACAGAGATGGCTGAGACGGATTTTGGGAGTCAGTTACACAGATCGGGTCTCAAACAAGGAAATCCTATGCCGAACTGGGAGTCGAACACTTAGTGAGGTTGTGACTGAGCGTCGCATAAGGTTTGCGGGACATGTTCTACGTCAAAATGAATTACGCACACCAAGAGTTGCGATAACATGGAAGCCAAAACGAGGAAAGCGCAAACAGGGACGTCCTTGTATTACTTGGCGACACACCTTCATGGAGGACCTCAGAACAGTGGACACCACGTGGGAGGAGGCTTCAGACATTGCCAGTGACAGATCTTTATGGAGACAGCTTGCCGCCCAATGCACCGAACCGCGCGGGAGGACCTAAGTCTAAGTCTAGTTCAAGCTTCGAAGTCTATATTTCCATACCAAAACATAGAAATGGTCACAGAGCTTATCTACGCCTTATTTGCAAACACTAAACATGATATGCGGGCCGGCCCTAACAATTGCGAGGCCCTATGTGAAATGAATTGCGCGCGGCCCAGTCAGGGTAGAGAAAAGGATAATAAGTGAAAATTAAGATTTTTAAATGAAAGCTGACAATGTCGTTTTTTTTTTATCACGCGTAGGATTGGCGTTTACCATATTGATCGACACCCCAAAATGACAATGTTGTCTATTTTAAGGACATTTTTTGAGACTTTCATGAGATTTCCAGGAGCTCCTTGAATTATTGCAAGGAAACGGTGGGAAACCTATTATAAGTTATAATGGTTTAAGTTAATCATTTACAATTACACAAAGAATTAGCGCGGTGCTTATGAAAGTTTGGGTCCCACATACATATAAATATTTATACATTGTTTACACTTTATGTCGAGAGTCGTGTAAGTGGTTTTAACTTTGATAAAAAGGCTAATAGAGCCTACAATAATATGGTGCGTAAAATGTTTAATTTACCCATACATACATACAAGAATTGCTCGCTTAAGAGTATACTTTTTTTCTTTTCTGAAAGCGAAAAATTAAATTTTTTAAATCACTTATGCAAGCAGGGTTTTTTTTTCATAAAAATACACCACTTTTACAACATATGTTTTAGGGGTGCACCGGATAGTCCCTCCGGCTTCGGACGAATATTCGGCAATATTTCACTATTCGGCTTCGGCCGAATATCACTGCCGAATAGTTTGCCGGATACTACACTGTAGTACCTATATTTCTATTAATATTGTTAGGTGCCTCGGCGCTAAGTCTTTTCCAGATACGTCAAACACTTAAATAACGAAACAACGCAGGCGAAAGGCGAACAATATAATGGTAGTCGACGCTGATAAACAATGTCGAACAAGAAGTTTAATACTTAATGAGGGGAAAAGTCGAATGTCGTCAAACTAAATCTCTACGTCAATAAAAACCCGCCAATATTCATAAAGTGGACATGATTCAATAATGTCAGTTCTAAAATACATTAAAGTTTATGTTTCAAATAAAAGAATATGCTTTTAAAACTATGATTTTGCACCATCGTTTAGTACAAAGACAAAGTGTGTCCATCTAAATAGAAATAAAACTTTACATTTATAATTCGCATTACATGCATAGCAGTAATGGTTGGCACATTTTAAAATTTTGTCTTGACCTTTGAGTGAGCTAGTTAACGTGTAATACTCCTTAACTATGTCATGCTAACCAGACATATATCTAGATGTGTGGGTATATCTCCAAAGCTAGAGATGAACAACCCCCAAATTCTTTTGTTTGTTTAGTCCATAATATTCATTTCATGTTGACACTGTCTAGAAGTCACACCTTATGAGGGAACTGAGTTTGTTTGTTTGGGGAAGAATCTTTATTAGGGGATGAGAACTCTACGCAGGTAACAAGGGTAGAGATGAACAACGACCACCCCCTTTTATTTGTTTAGCCCATGACATTAGGTTCATTGATAGACAGGTGACCACCAAGTCAAATACCATTGACGTAAGTACTTTCTAAAGGTCACGCGAGAGAACTGAGTTAGTTTATTTGGTAGCTAGCCTTAATTAGGGGGCTGGACTTCAAGCCACACCTAAACAGGGGTAACCGTGACAATGAGTTTGCTTATTTGGACAAAAATCTCAATCACGTGGGGCTGGACCACAGGCCACACCTCTTCACGAATGTCTAGTTTGCTTACTTGGATAGACATCTCAATCACGTGGGGCTGGACCACAGGCCACACCTCTTCACGAATGTCTAGTTTGCTTACTTGGATAGACATCTCAATCACGTGGGGCTGGACCACAGGCCACACCTCTTCACGAATGTCTAGTTTGCTTTCTTGGATAGACATCTCAATCACGTGGGGCTGGACCACAGGCCACACCTCTTCACGAATGTCTAGTTTGCTTACTTGGATAGACATCTCAATCACGTGGGGCTGGACCACAGGCCACACCTCTTCACGAATGTCTAGTTTGCTTACTTGGATAGACATCTCTTTTCCTAACGTGTTCACTCGAATATTTACTCCCGCCCTAAGTGTCTTGATTTGATGACGATATTCTTAATCATTTGAGAGTGTCAAGTAACTCCTTCTTATTACTGATTTTTTAAAACTTACGATGCGTACTTAGCCGTTGTGTATCAGGCCAGGTCGACTTTTTACACCCAAAGGCTTAATTCCGTGCTTTTTTATTACAGAAACATTGAAACAATGATAAAATCAGTAGGCCTAATAATTAAGGAAGATGTTTCTTACATACTTTGCAAAATAAAATAAAACATCTACATGCCAATGTGTTATTTGTTTGCCTGACCACTCAACACTATTGCGTATGCTCGAGAAAAAAAAAAGCACGTGATTTTCAACAGCATCAACTATAAACACTACAACAGGACTACAGGTGTAGGCCAACTACGTCTATCTGACCAGGTTGTAATAATCTGTCGAGGGTGTGGAGGTATTTTTTTCTTCTCTATTAGATTTTCCTAATGTTCTTAGATCTATATAACTGTAGATTTAAACAAAGATCTCAATAATAGACCAGACTACAATTTAATCTATGCTTCAGCATCATCTAAGGTCCAAGCTATAAATAGGTTAATAAAATATCGTTTACCGCAAATGAATTAATCTAAAACAATAAATATTGACCTACGACACTTCAGATTCCAACTATTATCTATAAATTAATTAGAAACTTAAACAAAAAAAACGCATTTTATCCGCCTCGAAAGGTATAAAGAGACTATTAGTTTCATTTGTGTGTAGTATGTCTTTCCGTCTGTCATGTTTAGATCTCATAAACTATAGATTATCTAAGACTTATATCCCCTAATTACGAGTAATTGATAGAATAACTTGTCAATTTTCGATCGATTCATGTTTTGTTAATTGCAATGTTTCATCTTGATTCGAGAATGGGAAGTGGTTGATAAAACGTGCAAAAAATGTGTACAAGATAGACAGATCAAGTTGATATTATAAGCTTTGTAATTAAAAGAGGTTATATTAAGGAAGGGGTATGGTGGATTAGTGATAAGCGCTTGGTTTTCGATCCAAGAAGTCCCGATTTCTAATCTCGGTGAAGACAGGTATTTTTAATTTAGGATTTTTATCATGCCCCTGGGTCCACCTAACTTTAAATGGGACTCTAGTTGGGGAGATTAAAGGCGGTTGGTAGTTTTGCTGGCCACCCTCTTTAACCGTCGGCCATAAACAAATGACTTTGACATCCTCTACCTTATTGTTCATAAGGTCTGAAGGGGGAGGTACTTGTTTACTTTTTATGTTAAGAAAGTGGCGTGGCGACCAAGTGGTAAACTGAATTCGAATCTAGATGAAGAATATTTAGGTCGCTCCTGAGTTCACATACCACTAACTAACACATACGTTACAAATTAAGTGTAATCTATAGCAATAAATTCATACAGTTTGTCATTTGTTTCCCTGCATTGTCGACCCAAGAGCAGAATTTTTTTCTCAACCATAAATCATATACACATGAACATTAACTTACAACATTAACATCAACACTGACCTCCATCAAATTATCACATAAATATTGTCGCCAGTCACCTGCTGGCGGGTCCTCAGGTATAAAAATAACGCTGGCCTCGCATGCTATTCCTGCGGCTAGTGCCAAGTATCTGGTGAAATATTCATTTGAGCATTAGTTAATTACCCTAAATCTCAAAACAAATAAAATTAATTTCAATTAAATCTTTGCGTTACAACACATGAAATTAAAACATAGCAAATAGTGAAGACTAGATTTTAAAGTACGGACAATATTTAGCAAGTGGAGCAAAGATTTCATGGACTTTTTGTAACTACTTTGACATGGCGGTCTGTTTGTAACTAATTGCACGACCTTTTTGTAACTACAATAACATAGTGGTCTTAGTATAAAAAATGAAGAGATTAGAAACAGAAACAGCGATTGGACTCCATGATGACCTGCTAAAAAATGTAAAAAAAAACAACTAACTTTAACTCGGTTGCCACATCATAAGGTTCTCAGGACCCACAATAACAGATTCCTTCGTGGTACAGTACCGGAAAAAAGGAGGCGATGGGAAAACAACATCAAAGAATGTACGGGCCTGGCATTGAATGAAATTCTATCCAGACAGAGAGGAATGGAGAGAGACGGTCAACAGACTAGCTAAGTGTTAGGCGATAGTGAAGGAAAATAACATGGCGGTCTTTTTGGTAGCTAATTTCACGTCCTTTTGGTGCATCATAAAACACGGCCTTTTTGTAGCTAATTACAAGTTTTTTTGGTGCATCATAAAACACGGCCTTTTTGTAGCTAATTAGTCCTTTTGGTGCATCATAAAACACGGCCTTTTTGTAGCTAATGACACGTCCTTTTGGTGAATCATAAAACACGACCTTTTTGTAGCTAATCATAAAACACGACCTTTTGTAGCTTATCATAAAACACGACATTTTTGTGTTCTTCCGAACGAAGACGTTGTTATGAGTACTTATGAGTAGGACAAAAGCAAACTACAAAATAAGATGATGCGCAAAATTTTTGAAACTCTTGAATGAATGTCTACATGCGGAAATACCCGAAGACTAATAGTTCGTTCAAGATAAATATTTTCTCGTTCTCTAACCAAATTTTTAGCGGTCCCCGAAAGAGGAAAAGACGCTATTACTTTGTGTGGCCTGTCTGTCCGTCTGTCCGTCCGTTCCGTTTAGATCTCAGAAACTAGAAGAGAAAATGAAAATCGGACATCATGATAGTTTAGATCATTCAAAGTTATGATGCACCAGCTACTCTTTTCTTTTATGAAAGTGAACCATCTAATTTTTTAAATTATATATGCATGCAGATTTTTCAAAAAATTACATCACTTTTCAAATAAAAAATTCAGAGGAAGTAAGTCTTATTAAAAAGTTCACAAGCTTCTTCATTAATAAATCAAGCTTCATTCATAGATTCACGCATTGGTACAAAAAAATGCATCTAAGGTCACGATTGAAAAGTATCAATGGATCATTATAAAAAATATTTTCCATTTATTAACTAACTCATGGAATAGAATACTGATTCGAATGTTGTTTTTAAAAAGAATTCTAATACGAACTTCGTTTCAATTGTAAGTTTAAATTAAAAAAACGAACTTCTTTTATACCGCGCAGTTTTCACACATCGTCATTAGGCTCTACACTTGACAACAATATAAATTACAATAAATAGAGGCCAGACATAGATCTATATTTTTATTTAATTGTATTAAACAATTTGAACAAAATTTACATGTATAATCCACTAAGGAAATAGTTAATCTTATAGCTTAGGGGTGCAGATTTATTTATTATGTAAGTAGTAGTATCACATCATGAAGTGAATCTGATGCGAATAGCATAAGTGGGAATAAGTGCACTATAACCCAGTAGTAGGCCTACTAATCCTGATCATAATATTGTCCTAGATCTAGCTCTAATGGATCTACATTCTATTTCTAGATTTCTAGATCTAGTCTAGATTCTAGTCTAGATTAGGCTATAGATTTAGTTCTTGATCTTGATCTAGAGTCTATTTAGTCTAAATCTACACCAAGTCTAAATCTAGATCTAGTCTAGATCTAGCTATAGAACTAGTCTAGAAATATAGTTCTAGCCTAGATCACAATTCTACCTTTAGTCTGAATTTTAGTTCTATAGATTCTCTTTCTACTTCTATCTAGCCTATATCAAGTCTAGATCCTGATGAAGAACTAGACTAGCCTAAATGTAGATCTAGTTCTAGACTATATCTATAACTAGTCTAGAAATCTAGATCTTATCTAGATTCTAGATATATTCTGTATTCTGGATCTAGTCTATATCTATTAAGTAAATAAAGCGATTATTATCAGGATAAGTAGGCCTATGTTGTTCGTATGGGAAACCTGTTTAGTTGTGCGGGCTCATTTTTTTAAATTTCCTATTACGTCTACTCCAATATATTAATCGAAATTGTTGGGAAGTAGGTAACTAGGAGCAGTGGCGTCATTGGGGGGGGGGGGGGCGAGCGGTCCGCACCGGTCGACACCATTTTGGAGGTGGCAAAAAGTTGGCAAAATTATAACTTGGCAAAAGCAGACACATTGAAAAAGATTATAATAAAATTTCGAGATCTATCTTGGAGCAGTGGCGTCACTATGGGATGGGGTGTGAGGGGTGCGGTCCGCACCGGTCGACACCATTTTGGGGGGTGACAACCAAGTTGGAAAAATTATAACTTGGTAAGAGCAGATACATGGGAAAAGAAAATAATAAAATCTCTAGATATATGCCTAGACAAATCTAGATGGTAGTTTAAGTGTAAATAACACAGCACAATGTTATACCATTTATGTCTTAAAGTATAACAAAGGAAACCTGTTCATATGATTTTGAATCTGTTTGTAATTTTAATTAAACTTTATTGTAAAATTTGCAATAACATTTGAATAAATGTAATATCATTGGGATTTTACATTTGAGTAAAAATCAATAAAAGTAGGTAATCAGCTCACTGTATTGGTTCAACAAGAACTAGCTAGCAATAGTGTTTATTGTAACATATTTCAAGAAAGTTGATGGGGAGGGGTGACACCCTGAGCTACAGCACTAGGTGCCATCGACACTGTATTGGGAGGTTTCCATGCTGATCTTAGGTGATCACTTAACGCTATTCTACTTATTCCAGAAGAGTTAGAAGAGTCTTATCAAAGACGACGTGTTGCGCTAATTGGTTTTATGTGGAAAAATAACGCCAAATGTTTTAAATTTCTTTAAAAGATCAAATTTCTTGTCCATTGGTGAATTTGATTGGGGCCGCCTCTGAGTTTGTAGGATAACACAAACTCTCACTTTGTAATCTAGTTTTTTAATTTTATTATTTTATTGAGGAAGAACAAATGCCAATAGCAGTCATTTTTGGTAAGCTGAAAGGTGGTCGAGGTAACAGAGGTGCCCCACGTAAATGCTTAAAAGACCAGCTTATCCGCCAACTCGCCTTAAGTGACATAGAAGAGAGTAGCACCTGGTTGCATGCGGCTTCAGAACGAGAAAGCTTGAGGTCAATTACAAAGGCCGCGGGATACACATGTAAGACGAAAAAGAAAATCCACTTTCGAGGACAGACTTAGACCTCGAAAAGACAATCTAAATCGACCATCGGGAGACAATGGTTACGTCTGTGCTGGATGTGGAAAATATGTAATTCAAAGCTGGGGCAGCGTAACCACGGGAAATACTGCATTCCTCATTCATTTTCGGACTCGAAGACAAGCCTTAATACAGTCTTTTAATTTTCTCACCAACATTGGGTTTTGGGACCCTTAATTAACCAAAATGATCAACGCGCAATTCTACCTTCAAAAACAAGGATAGTCAATTCGAGACTACTCATTCAAGCTGAAAACATTGAAGACTAACTACTGGTCAATGGACAACATCGCTGAAACCAGTATTAGTGTGGAGCTTCAAAGAAGTATTAGCCAAATGAATAAGATGCCAGACAAACAAGATGAAGGTTATGTATTAAATCACAATGCAGAGCTGCTGAGGGAATTTATTATTGGACCGATTTGTTCAAGAAAAAAATCACCCCGTTTTGGAAATTTTATGATATTTAAGATTAATCTCGATACTGATCCTAGCGACATTTACAAAAATGAATTTCGACTGGAGAGAAGAACGAAAGAGGTATCTACGGTTTCTTCAGAAGTTTTCTGTTGAGCTAAAACCTTTAGTTTTATTTTAAATATCGGCTAGATGACTCAGTCCCTAATATCATCTTGATTTGCCTATTTTATTTTACTATTGCGGTAAGTATGGCTATATGCGAGCAAATCTTTTTCCAAACTAAAATTGATCAACAATTACTTGCGATCAACAATGACACAAATTTACAACTCACTAATTTCACTGATTTTTATAGAGCATTTATCTTATCTACGCCTTTGATCTACATCTATGTAATCCAGCGTGCAGTATGTCAATTGCCATTCATTAGTAATACTTCCCTTACATTTAAAAATAAAAACGGTATACATCATTAGTTTTAAATATCAAATGGTTTGCCTTCAGAAAACCAAAAATAGCCGTTGCATCTTGACATAGCAAATCAAACAAGCAAAGTATTAAAATCCTTTAAAAAAACAAAACAAAGCTTATCTAAAGGGGAAGAGCTCCATCCTAAAAACTATACATACATATAAAAGTTATTTCCCTTATTTGAAATCAATCAATAATTAATTCCCAATACCAATAATTAATTGACTGAGTATTTTTGTTAATGGTATCGTATTTTGTCAGGTACAATAAATAATTGTTTAAAATATCAGCTTGATGTGTGAGGGAGAAATAGCGTTAAAAATTATTTAAGGGGACTAAACCCAAGAAATATAGCCACATCTATCGTGTCTATGTCAATGTATATTTGTACGAAGTTTCAACTTTATCCGAGAATGAGTGTGGGAGATATAACGTGCAGGCCTACACACTATTTACCAGACAGAGCGAGTTAATATAAGCTTTTTAAAAATATGGTGGAATCAACTTTAGTTGTTTCTGACAGACTACACCAAACCAACAGAAAATTCTCCGCTTAATAATAGTAGGCCTCTTAAAATTAGACGCAATCATTAAAATTTTTATTATTATTATATACTTTTATATCTCACGATAACAGCGATAACAAATAAAGTTTTCTTACCCACATGTCCGTCCCATGATTTCCAGAACGAATGCTCTTTTATGACTGCAACATCAACAAAGTGAAAGAACGTACAAATAGATTTTTTTTTAATTGAAAAAGATTTTAGATTTAATGGAACATCGGCCCAATGTAAGCTATGTCGTGCCTTTGGTCCTTTCCGAGGAACCTATCCTCCATTCAACAAGTACAGTAGGGACGTTGGAAGTTATACTGGCTACTGTTTTAAGTGTTAAAGTGAGTTAATAATATATGTATTATAAATGTGTTATTAGTAAGTTAATTAGAATTTATTGAAATTATAAATAAATAAATAAATATATATATATATATATATATATATATTATATATATATTTATTTATTTATATATATATATATATATATATATGTACTTTGGGCTAGAAAACTTTAAACATGTCGCTATTCTATATACTTTCTTTTTCTCTCTCTTTCGGTTTTGTTCATTGTGTTGCTTGTTTGTCCCAAATGCAGCGACGGTCCAATTTCAAATCCTGTATTTTATTGCTTTCTTAATTCACTTGCCTAAAATATTATAATTATTATCTAAATGCTAGCAACTACTCCCGCTAAAAATGCTACTGTTCCTCTTTTGCTTTCATTAAGAAGGTCTTATTCAATCTCATTGATTTCATTAAACGCCGACGGCTAATTGAAGAGAGGGTGAAGTGGTTGCATACAGGTATAGTCAGATCATACGTCTAACTAAATAAGACTAAAGCATACAAGTAACCAGATTCTAAGAGCGTAGCCAAGAGGGGGTTTTGAGTTTAACCCCCCCTCCATAGTGCTTTAAGTTTAAACCCCCTCTAGCGAGGTTTGAAGCTAAAAACCACCTCTTCAATATAAAATTAAAGCAAACTAGAGTAGCCAAGGGAGGGAGGGTTTGAATGTTAAAGCCCCCCCTACAGAGAGTTTTGAGGTTAAAAAACCCCTTTTCAATATTATTCTAAAGCAATCTAGATTCACTAAATTCTATGAGCGTAGCTAAGGGGGTTTTGAATTTGTTTCCAAAAAAAACTCGAGAAATTTTTTAGTTTTAACCCTCCCCCCCCCCGACAGATGATTTTGATGATAAAACTTCCCTTTTCGATATAAAATCTAAAGCAAACTAGCCACCATATCCATGAATTCCGCCACGGACCCAACTGACCCCTGGCTGGCAAGGGTGGGGTGTCTACAGTCTTTCCACTAACTCCAGAAAGGAACTATTTTAGTGTACAGTAAACGTTATCTGAAAGAATGAAAGGTTGGAATGTAATAAGATTAATTACGTACACACACAGACACACACAAAACACACACAAAACACACACACACACACACATATATACATACATGCATACATACATACATACATACATACATACATATATATATATATATATATATATTGTTACGTTCTCCACTATCCAGTCTCTCTGCAAACTGCACCACACGACACAACGAACTTAAGGAGCCTCAAAACTCGGGGCTCCAAAGTATCAGTAACAGTTGAATTTCAAATACATCACAATTACTGTACAGTTGGCAACAACATTACACTAACTGTCCAAAAACCAAGTCTCTGCTCCGGACTGACTTCAGACACCGTGCTGGTTCTTAACACACTCGCTCTTATCTTATATAGGGTCCCTACTGGCCTTCTAGAACCGGATGGAACGTCGCTTGACTACTCGCTTGATTACGTTCGCCGTCACATGCGTGCGTAATATTTACAACACAGGTCTTTGCTGAACTGGCGTGTACTGTCACTCGTTACGTTTGACCGCTCTTCTAGCGCTGGCCTGGTGCGATTTGCGTAGTCCAAAAACAAACACAGCACTACCCGTATCTGTCTCACCACCAAGTTTATAACAATATATATACAATATGGTTTCGCAGTTAAGAACACACTGCTGAACACAGTAGAGCTGAAGTGTAACGGTTCAGAAAGACTGCTATCACTACACCTTAACACATCTATTGGACATATGACTTTGATAAGTGCCTGCGCTTCTACTTTTGAGTTCAACACCAGATGCCAAAGACATGTTCTATGAAAACCTTTTGTCTGCTCTCAGCGAGATTCCAAATACGGAACAGGTTATCATCCTCGGCGACCTCAATGCACGCGTTGGATCTGACAACTCTGGATGGAACAGCTGTATTTGGCGTTTTGGTTTTGGAAAAGTAAAAGAAAATGGACAAAGGCTCCTCGACATTTGCTCACTACACTCCCTCTGTGTCACTAATACCTATTTCAAGACTAAACCACAGCACAGAGTATCTTGGCGGCATCCTCGCTCCAAACACTGGCACCAACTAGGCCTAATCATGGTAAGACAAAAGAGCTTAAAATTTGTAAAGCTTACCAGGACCTATCACAGTGCAGACTGTGACACAGATCACTGCTTGTTATGTTGTAAGATCAATCTTCTCCCTAAAAAATCCACCATACCAAACAGATTGGAAGACCCCAATATGATGTAAGCAAGATAAGCCACCCTGACTCCAGATACAGTTTGCGGAATCTTTTGAACGCGAGAATA
Organism: Biomphalaria sudanica; assembly: GCA_036873155.1. Classification (NCBI taxonomy): domain Eukaryota; kingdom Metazoa; phylum Mollusca; class Gastropoda; family Planorbidae; genus Biomphalaria; species Biomphalaria sudanica. The sequence continues at coordinate 5,088,030 of JAZGLO010006681.1, read as the reverse complement.
AAAATGACTCTGGAAATACAGCAAACAGAAAAATGGGAACACCTCAAGTCCACCATACAAAAGACTTCCCTGAACATCTTTGAAAGAAAAATTACAAAACGAAATGATTGGTTAGACTCTAAATCAGCTATTTTAGCACCTGTTATCAGAGCAAAGAGAGATGCACACGCTACGCAAAAGGCGAAACCTACCCAACGCAACCTATTAAATCTGAAAGAAGCTAGAGCCGCTGTACAGAGGACAGTAATGATTTGCGCCTATGAATACTGGGCAGAGCTCAGTGAGATTATTCAGCTCGCAGTTCAAGTGGGCAACATAAGAGAGATGTATGAAGGAATCAAAAAAGCTCTCGGACCCTCCCAAAAAGAAGTCAGCACCTCTTAAATCAACCACTGGGGAAATTATCACAGACAAGTGCCAACAAATGCACAGATGGGTTGAACATTACCCTGAACTCTATGCCACAACAAGCTCAGTCTCTGCTTCAGTCCTTAAGGCTATCATACAATTACCCACAATGAACGAGCTAGAAGAAATACCACCCTGTTAGAACTCAACAAAGCCATACACAACATGGCTGCCCGCAAAGCACCCGGATGCGATGGTATCCCCCCAGATCTTCTAAAACAATGCATAACTACACAAATCCAACCTCTACAAACACTGCTTTGCAAATGTTGGCAAGAAGGTGCCGTGCAACAAGACCTGCGGGATGCTAAACTCGTTACACTGTATAAGAACAAAGGTGACGGAAGCGACTTCAAACATTACAGGGGAATCTCCCTCCTAAGTATTGTAGGCAAAGTCTTTGCTTGAATGAAACTTCCCAGGCTACAAAAACTCGCTGATCGGGTCTATCCAGAATCACAATGCGGATTTCGCTCTTGGAGATTTACTATTGACATGATTTTCTCCATCCGCCAACTTCAGGAAAAGTGCAGAGCACAAAGGATGCCTTTGTACATTGCGTTCATTGGCCTGACAAAGGCCTTCGATCTAGTCAGCAGAGATGGCTTCTTTAAAATTTTACAGATAATATGCTGTCCACCCAAGCTACTAAATGTAATCGTCTCTTTCCACCAAAATATGATGGGTACAGTGCACTTTAACGGTGCCTGCTCCAGTATAAACAGCGGAGTTAAACAAGGATGTGTACTGGCCCCAACCCTCTTTGGAATACTATTTTCACTGCTAATCCACAACGCGTTTGACAAATCCACCGAAGGCATCTATCTCCATTCCAGATTTGATGGCAAACTCCTAAATATTGCAGAGACTGAGGGCCAAAACTAAAATCAGAACAACCCTCGTAAGGGATATGTTATTCGCGGATGATGCAGCGGTAGTGGCACACTCATGTCACTAATGTCCCGCTTCTCTCAGGCCTGTAAAGAATATGGCTTAACAATTAGCACGAAGATAACTAACGTTATGGGACCACCTGCTACTGCACCACACTCCATCCTCATAGACGATAACAAGCTGGGTTTGAGTTTTTAGTTTTTGGCACATCGGCACAATTTAGGCCATGTCGGGCCTGTAATCCTTCAAGGATTACTCTCCTTTACAAGAACTAAATTCCATACAGTTAAATCATTAAAAACAAGGTCTATTCACAGTTAAAACAGTAAAGGTAGTAAAAATTTAATAATTACTAAAAATCGTATGTAAATATTATAGGGTCACAATTTCACAAATCAGATCTTCGTGGTCACCCCACCTCCCGGACAAAGCCCAGTATCTTCCCTGGGTCGACATTGTCGAATAGTGTTTTTAAGTTGTGTGCTCTAAAAAGTTTTCCCTAACATCCTGGTATCTGGGGTAATCAATGAGGATATGATCCACCGTGAGGCGAGAGTCACTGTAATCACAAAGTGGGGGCTCCTCTTTCTTCAGCGTGATGTAGGTGTGTCCAATTTTAAGTCTGGACATTGTCGTGCTACCACGCCTTGTCAGACACTTAGATGTGGGCCGCCACCTGTCGTCCGCCACAATCTGCATGGGTTTGTTGTGAGTCTCAGCCTCCCATCGATCTTGCCACTCTCGATAAGGAATTTGGGTTCCTGACACTGCTTGATTTAGGGCTCTCTTTGTTTCTCTGTCTTCGGTCTCGTTTCCCTCTATGCCCACATGGGAGGGGACCCAGATGAAGGTGACATCCCTATGGTCGGCTGTTATTTGGAATGTCAGTCTTCATCCGCCCCAAAGCTTGCAATGCAGATTTGGAGTCGGAGCAGATTATAAATTTTCTCCTTTCTGATGCTTTGACGTCCATAAGTGCAAGCGATATTACATGCAATTCGGCCGTATGACGTTAGGCCTTCGATTGTATAGTTCTACATCTGTTAAATATGGAGTCGAAAGCTGGATGCCGTAAATGAATTCTGCTATCTGGGATCCATAATTCAAGATGACCTGTCTCTAGATTTAAAAACGCATAGGGAAGGCTGCCTCGACCTTCGCTAGACTCAGGTCAAGAGTTTGGGAAAACCAGAAGCTCACTACAGTGACCAAATGGAAGTCTACAAGGCATGCGTTATGAGTACACTACTGTACGGCAGTAAATCATGGACCACCAACACAAAGCAAGACTGAAAACTAAACTCATTCCATTTGCGATGTCTCCGTAGGATCTTGATAAATTAGAAAAAAAAGGGGGGGGTCGGAATTTAGTGACTGATTTTTTTGCTTTGATTTTGTTTATTTTAGGTGAGATTTTAATACTAAACCATCAATTGTCCCAGCATAGCCAAAGGTTTAAAACCCCTTACCAGGTGGTTTTGAGTTTAAAACCCCTACCATAGGGTTTAGAGTTTAAGACCTTCTACCAGGGGGTTTTGAGTTTAAAATCCCCTACAAGAGGTTTTTGCGTTTAGAACCCCCTACCAGGGGGCTTTTGATTTTAAAACCCCTACCAGGGGTTTTAGTGTTAAATCCCCCTTATTCTATAAAACCAAACAAAAAAATGAAAACGATAATCCCCAAATTCCAAGAGCACAGTTAAGGAAGATTTTCATTTTAAAACCCCCTCCGAAATTTACGATAAACCCCTCTTCAATATAAAAAAAAGCTAATTACGCACTCAAAATGTTATGAGCGTAGCTAAATGGGTTTTGACTCAGTTTTGATTTTAAACCCCCCTTAAGCGGCGTTTGATGCTAAAAAAATACCTCTTCAATATATATATATATATAAAGCTTATTACGCATTCAAAATTTTATGAGCGTAGCTAAATGGTTTTGACTCAAGTTTAAACTCCCCTTCAGCGGCGTTTGAAGGTAAAAAAATACCCCTTTAATATTAAAAACAAAGCACATTAGACACTCAAAATCCTATGAAAGAAGTCAAAAGAGTTTTGAGTTTAAACTCCCCTCCAGTGGATTTTAAAGCTAAAAAAATACATTTTCAATATATAAAAAAATTACACACTCTAAAATCTATGAGCGTAGCCAAAGGGGTTTTGAGTTTAAAACCCCAACAAGAAGGGTTTGAAGCTAAAAAATACATCTTCAATGTAAAACAAAAGCAAATTACGCACTCAAAATGCTATGAGCCATGCCAAAAAGGGTTTTGAGTTTAAACCTACCTTCAGAGCGGTTTGATGCCAAAAAATGCCACTTCAATATAAAACAAGGTTACAAAGACAGTTTGTGTGGAAACACAAACTCAAAATTGGCCCCCGATGTGGTCCACCCAGACATCCGAATGAAATTATATCAAAGACAAATGAGAGATAAGAATGGAGAAAGAAGGTTGACAGATCTTGTGTGGTGCCCCAACGGTCCAGCAGATCAAAGGATAGGTGCAAGTGAATGCAAAGTTAGATGTGAACCTGGCCTAACTAGTTCCTCCTCTTTCAGACCTTGTGGTCTATAGGGCAGATGATGTAAAGTTCATCTGTTTTTGTGGCCTACGGTTAACGAGGGTGTCATGTAGCCAGCACAATGACCAACGCCTTTACTTTTCCCCCAACTAATGTCAGGTACCCATTAGAGCTGGGTGGACTCAGAGGCACCCAAGGATTCCGAAGTTGAAAATCCCAGTCTTCACCAAAAATCCTGGCTACGCCTATGGTTGTATAATCATTCGCATTGAACAATTTATTTTTTTACAATAGATTTACCTGACAGCTGTGGTCATAATATTATCAACAGCTTCTAGTATTCTGTGTAGTGCTGTGTCAACGCCGATGGTCATGTCTGTACCACAAAAGTCATTATCTATAGAGCCAACTAATCCAACGATGTTTAAATGTGAGAATTGTGCCTGTTTTTCTTTAGATATCAAGGCTATTAAAAAAATATAAACAAGATTATAAAGAGAGTTTTTGTTATCACACAAACTCAGAGGCGGCACCCGTCGGAGTCAGATCCCTGTCGGATCCGCCTATTCACAAGAAATAGTCAAGACATGATTTAATTTTGATGGTCAAAAGTAATAATGTTTCAAATATTCATTTGCCGTTAAAAAAAAAGGAGTTTGGATTTATCGATGGTCCCTGATTTAAACCCTGCCCGCTCCCATCTTCCTCCTGCGGGAGGTTTGGACTAAGAAATAAACTATCTTCAACTCTGAAGGAACATCCGAAACATGTAAAACAGACACATAACCCGGGACCATCGAGATAATCATTTCAGCACGATAACCACACGACCAGACATTGCTCTTAACTTAATAACAAACTGGTTACAAACTAATATCCTATTATTGATAAAGAGATATATTACACATTACGGCATGGCATCTACCTGATATGTACAATATGTCAGACGAGCGATTTTAAATAATCTTTCAGCATTGATTTGTAGGGATGTACAGCTACATAAACTAAACTTCTGATTTATCACTCTTAAGATATATATATATATATATATATATATATATATATATATATATATATATATATATATATGTGTGTGTGTGTGTGTTAGAAGAGGGATTTCAAACAGTTATTTGGCGTAAGTAGATTTTTCTAATAAAATTCGGAACAATTTTGGCGACGATTTGTAAGATTATTAATGTTATGTAGGTCGATTTCTTTTTCAAAACTTATCAGGAACATTCTTTACCGATTTAAAAACTTTTGCTATGTTTCAGCAAGAAAATTAAATGTAAAATAATTCTAACAAACCTAATAGCGGCTTTTTTCCCTACGGGGGCCACTAAAAGTGATTTTCAATAATCGTTTCTAGTAAATTACTTTCTTATTTTAAAATCCTGAACAACCTATTGTCGATACTTTTGAAAAAAAAAAGTCATTTGACATACATTTATAAGTTAAGTTGAAAAAACGGAACGATTTGGTAAAATAATTCTAACAAACCTAATAGCGGCTTTTTTCCCTACGGAGGCCACTAAAAGTGATTTTGAATAATCGTTTCTAGTAAATTACTTTATTTTAAAATCCAGAACAACCTATTGTCGATACTTTTGAAAAAAAAAGTCATTTGACATACATTTATATGTTAAGTTGAAAAAACGGAACGATTTGATATCGATAATTAAACTATTATGAAGTATTGTCAAAGAATATAAGTGTAATGTAAGTCAATTATGCGATTTCAAAAAATCATTTGACATCATTTATTTTTTATGTAACAATTGCAGGAACAACTTTATATTTTATGAGATTTAACATTTATATGCTATTTACATAAAAAAACCGGAACAACATATGATTGATCAAGTGTTTTGCAAAGTTTAAGCACGGAAATTAAATCCTATACTCTTAAGCGAAGCAATTGGCCACATCGGGAAAACTCGAGGTCGACCATTAAATCGGTTTGAAAATGACGCATTATTGAAAAATTAATTTTGGCTACAATGTTTTATGAATGAAAATTTTATATGACGTAAACGGGAAAAACGCTGCTTACGTCACTAGACTTACCGCAGTATACTAAAATTTTTCTTTGCAAACAAGAACAAGTTTTAAAGAATCAAAAACATCTGCGCACCATCTTATTGTAGATTGATTTATTATAGAACTATGAAAGAAAAGTAAAGAAATTAAATGTGCCTATGTATGATTAGTTATTGTGTTTTAAGTGCTTAATAAATTGTTTACACTTTAATTGCGTAGAGAGGTGTAGATACCTTTTAGTTTGTTGTTTATTTAGCTGGTGACCTCCAGCTGTCTCGTTCTGAGGGAGGCCGCATGCAACCAGGTGCTCTCTTCTATGTCAGCTAAGGCAAGTTGGCGTTTAAGCTGGTCTTTTAAGCGTTTCGATGTTACGTGGACCACTTTTTTTAGCTCACCAAAAAAAGACTGCCTTTGGCATCCAGGATACTGCTCTGTCCAGCGTAACTGTCGGACTTAAAGAAAACCCTCTGTACAAAAGCCGCGGATACACATTTGAGACCAAAAGAAAATCTTAATCGACCACCTGCGGACAATGGTTATGCTTTCCTTGGTTGTGGCAAAATATGTAGGTCACAGCTGGGGCTGCGTATCCACGGGAAATACTGCAATCCTTATTAATCTTCGGACTCGAAGACAATCATTATTATTTTGCTGGTGAATTATTACCATGTGTTCATGCTTCGGTGTCTACTGTCCCGTACTAAAACAAATGAAATGGTCATAACACAGCTTCTCTACGCCTTATTTGCTCACACTGAACATGATATATAGCTAGCGGTCAACGAGTTTGCGTACGCTGCAGCCTCTTTTGATTTTACTATAAACCTCGGTAAAAAGCTTGGGGTTAGGGCGTGGGGACGAAAGGCCCAGGAGAGTTCTGAATTTTACATGTGTAAAAGCAGGCCATATCCCTCCACGGGCTGTAGCACCACTGGGATAAATGGATGGCAGTGGGAAGCGTGGACGAGCGGCCAAGTGCGCTTGAACTTGGCTTGGCTTGGCTACCTAGAAGGGGGCTCGAGGTTTGACACCCGACTCGGGCAGAGTTGTGTTTACTGAGCGCCTAAAGGCAGCACGGAAAACCAACTCCTAGATACCCCCTCCCCCCCACCGGTCCACAAATGAGATTGAACCAAAAGCGCTCTGAGCATGCTATAAGCATGAAAGTAGCGCTATATAAAAGCTAAAATAATAATAATGGCAAAAGCCGGTATGAACTTCTTATAGTTCGACAGTCATGCTGGGCAGGGCACGTATACTGTATGGGTAACGAGCATATTGTTTGGTGTAACAGAGGTGACCCACGGAAACGTTTCTTTCTAATGCAATGATTTAAGTCTATTAAGAAACAAGATTACAAAGAGAGTTTGTGTGGCAACACAAACTCAGAGGCGGCCCTAATGGGAGAGGGATCTCTGTCGGATCCACATATTTGCAAGGAATATTCAAGACGTGATTTCGTTTTGATTGTTTTTCATCTCTTCTAGTTTTTGAGATCTAATTGTGACAGACGGACATTTTGCACAAACCTAATAGCGGCTCTTTCCCTCTAAAAAGAGAGAAACGAAATACAGTTCGATTTATATTTATTCTTTAGTCTAGACTCTAGCAAAACGACTTCTTGTTTTTTTTAATTGTTTATGATATATAAAGAAACAGAAAATCTATGCATACAATTACATCGTTGTCATACTAATTCTATTTACAATTTAGACTTTCCTTTGTACAAATACACTATGTTTTGACCCGCATGTTTGGTTCCTCTCGTGTAACAGTTGTATATGAACACCATCTTCAAAAATCCTTTCTTTCTTTGGTTGACTAAAAAGCTATTGGAATAGCACACATTGTGTATGTGTTAAAAAGACGAGAAACATGGGTCAAGATTTTGAGTTAATTGTAAAACCTGGAAAAGATATTGTTGATCTAAACAAATAGGTGGGATTTAGAAATAAAGTTCGCAGATAGGATAAATAAATTATGTAACTATCCAGAAAAGTATTTCTGGAAAACTATAAAGGAAAGCGACAAGAATTTATTGATCAGTACTGTACCTCATTTATTTAACAACAATATTACACGTCAGTCAAGTTATACTATTTGTACAAGAGATTTTGTTTCTTACATAAGTCAGATCTATTCTATTTATGATTAGATTGCTAGAGCAATTATAAAGTTTGTATCTGTAATCTTAAGGGATTGGTGGTGGAGGTGAAGCAATGAGTGGATAATCATCTCTACCTCCCTTCCCCTGAGTCCTGTGATGTCTATATTATATAATGAATCTTAACCCGGAGCCATTTTGTCAGCTTTTTTTTTTTTTGCATCATGCAGTTTTTTGCAGTTAGAATCGTTATAGTTGGTTTGATAACGTCACACATAGCCTAAGGATAAATACATGTTAAAATATTTTAATTAGCTTCACAATTAAGGTCGCTATTAAAGAGTGCCTAAATTACCGGGTGCCTAATTTTACGGGTGCCTAAATTACCGATGCCTAAAATTCCAGTGCTTAAACATCCTAGATTCTGCACTGAGAGGCTAACAGATTAGTTAGCTCTATGCTGGGCTGGAAGAAGTGCGTTGTTTCACCTGAACTTTATCATATCCTTATACAACAAGAGTGACAAGTCGAACTGCTCCAACTATCAAGGCATTACACTTCTGTTAGTAACAGGAAAGATCTTCTCAAGAGTTTAGCTTGACAGACCAACCCACTCTTAAGTACAGAGGTTCTCAAACTTTTTTGACCCAGGGACCCCATTATATAGTCGAAACTTGCCCACGGACCCCTGAGAGAAATGCAAAAATTATATAAGTAAAAACAAATATAAAAAAAACTTTTGTTAAAGGAATGTTTTTTTTTAAATTATAGCTTTAGAAAAAAAATAAAAAATTATTGGATGCAATTCATGAGATTTTATGGGTGTATTTATGCCCGGCTCAAAGAGCACACATTGTGAGTCAATTTCTGATGAGGTTCATTTCGGTAATAAATCTACGCTGCACCAAACAATAGGACTGAACTTCTTTACAATTACCTATAGAATTTGTGGTCTTCTTAATTAAATATTGGTTTACGCTTTTCGTTTGTGGATAATTCAGGTCAGTATATTCACGGGCAAAAGGATTCAACACCCAGTTGTGTATATTCAAGTGAATAATGTCTTCAAATCTTCGATTTAGGTCTTCATAGAATAGTACGTACTAGACATATCAAACAGGAATGATAGACGAGTTGATTATTCAAGTTATTCGATAGGATTAACTGTCTTTTAATTTTTTCTTCTTTCTACGGACCCTGGGGGTCCGCGGACCCCAGTTTGAGAAACACCGCTTTAGTGGACAATTTGCTATCTGATAATCGATGTGAGCCGGTAGAGGTACATTTGACATGATAAAGAGAGCACCTGGCTGCAGGGGTCTTCGGAACGAGACAGCTGAAGATTACTTACAAAGGCCGCGGTATATACATTTGAGGCAAAATCTCAGTTACAAATGTAAAAAAAATATAAAAAATTTAGCTTGAGTGTTTATTGAAAATATAGCATTGAAATTATAACTTGCTTAAATAAAATAAGAATAATTAATGACTTGGACGAGGTTGATGAGATTCTATGAATATATTTCTGTCCAGCTCAATGATTGTGAATAGCAAACCGCAAACCTCCACAAGCATTAAAATCTAGTTGGCATTGAATCCACTTTGTACCAAACAAGAAGCCAGAAAACAGTCAAAAACTTCTGTACAATGACAAAATATGCAAAATATAAAATTGGAATCAGTTTTTGTAACCAGAATGTGTGGTTGAAGTTCCTCATTAGTGGATATTTTAGCTCCTATATTAATATTTAATATCTGTGATTGGGATTTGTCTTTGTCCTCACGGTTCATTACCCGGTCGAGAATATCCAAGTGTAGAATACCTTCAGATCTTTGGTTTATGTAGTCATAATAATACGTAATAGACAAATTAAATAGTAGTGAAGTGCCAAATTATTATCATTAAAATTATCCGATCTGATAAATTGACTTTTAGCGAAGAAATTATTTCAAATATAAAAAAAAATAATTTTTCTGCATTTTTTTTCTTTTGCCCTAAATATGCCTTACGTAATATCCACTTCCTTTTAGTTGCGGTGTAAATAAATATATAAAATCCAAATAGCATTAAAAAGATAGCTCAAGATTTTTTTATTTTTTTCTAGAGAGAGAAAGAGAGAGCAAGTAATCGACTTTGTAACTATAATAATAGCAATCATTTCGTTGTTGTCCTCCTTTTCTAACCATGTCTTCGTGAACGCCATTAAACAAGTTTCCCTAAAAACGTGGCCGAAGCGTACATGGACATATTTTTTTTATCTACTTTGTTAGCTAGAACAATCATAGGTAGTGGTGGGCGAAAACTCTTCTTTTTAGCCTTTGCCGTAATCCTCTTTTCTTTGATTAATTGTACAGACAATTTATATGTGCTTAAGTAATTCTGAGGAGTTGGTCTCGATTAAAATAGATAGATTTAGGACTAGATCAGCTGCTTGGTTCGCCATTTTCTTGTTTTATTTCTATTTGAAAAACTATAGTTGAACAAATGTAGATCATGTAATGTATAACTCATTGTGGTGGCCACCTTGAAAGACAGAAATCTTCAGCTACACAACTTATAACAAATGAACATCCAAAATACATCCATCCACACTATGAGAACTCAACTTGAAAGCACAAGTCGCTGTAGCAAAATAGTCTGTAATTTTTTTTTTTTACAATTCCTCTTATTGTCTTTCAACCTCTTCATGGGTGGATACACAAGCATCTCGAAAACGGCTCTAACGATTTTTACAGTTTATGTTTATCTTTTGAAAAAAATTACTAGCTATTTTTTTTTACAGGGAGAAACCTTTTAGCCTTATAATTTTCATCTTAATATAAAATTTAGTCTGGAGATCTATATTCTGAATAAACTTCATCGGAAATTCCTGCATATATTATCTAAAGATTTGAATAAACATAGAGACGTTGATGTACATTTTATGGTCCGAGACTTATGTCTAGACAACTGTCTTTTGAAAGTCTTTATCACCAAACTAGAATAGTCTAAACCATTTCTATAACTAGATTTAATCAAGTCAAGACTTTTTTTTTCTTTTTACAAAAACATTATGTAGGCCTAGATCTATATCTTATCACAATTGATTACTCAAATATTGAAAGTATTTGTAGATGTTTTTACGAATGATTAAAATTGCATAGATGTCCGATCAAAGCTAGTACCAATCATTTATAGTTATTTGATGCCACCATATGTTTTTTACCTTTATCAAATAATTCTCTAACCAAACTTGGCCATTCTTGACGGAAACAATTTGCTCCGGTAAGACTTCCATCACCACCTAATTGAGAAAACATTGTAAAAATTTCATAACAAAATACAGACCATCGTCGTCTAAGCAGTGAACCAATAAAATAGCACACAGTGCTTTACAAACTTTTTCTTGGACGGAATACTTTATGCTTTCCTAGAATCTAGCGAAAAACACTGCGTATTATTTTAGGTTGGATCATTAAATATTTCAAAATATTAATCAAAGCATATTATAAATAGATCATATTATTTATTTCGAGTTTAAAATAAATAATGATAATAAAATACAGACATAAACATCTAGCGAGGTTAAAATAGAATGACAAGGTATGTTTATCTAGCGAGGTTAAAATAGAATGACTTAAGGTATGTTTCCTTGAATTACAGAGCTTCTTGATAGCACGATATTGGTAAGCTCAATTCTAACGTGACGTCAAAATCTGTTGCTTTCATTTGATTTTGTTACAACTCAATAAGTAAACCCTGCTTCACACAGATAGGCTGAAGAAACGAATTTACAATAACAATAGCTTGTTTTTGAAATATTGTTATACTCTTCAGACAAACTCGAGACTAGATCAGTTAATAATTCATAAGAACCTTTCTTTTCGGTTATCAGGAGAGCCAATAAAATCAAGGAGAATAACCGCTATTACTTTTGTGTGGTCTGTCAGTCCGTCGATATTCCCGTTCAGTTTAAATTACTTTAAATCTCATAAACTAGAAAAGATATTGAAAATTCAATAGCATGATATTTTAGATCTTTTAAAGTTGTGATGTAAAGGGTACTTTTTTCTTTTCTGAAAGGAAAAATGTAATTTTTAATATAAACTATGCAAGCAGTTGTTTTTTTCATCCAAATACACCATTTTGACAAATATATTCACTATCAATAGTAAAAGAAAGCAGATGACTATCTAGTCAAGGAGGCAACTATATAGCATGTTTGTATTGTATTGCTAATTTAAGTACTTTCTGTCAAACTAACCTACTGCGAATTTAAACAAAGTGTTTATTTTTTATATATAGAAAAAATATATTTAGCATGCATATAAGTTAAAATAACTAAAAACAACAATTAATAAGAAGTGTTTCATATTATAGACCTACACATGAAATGTTATACGGTAAACGAACTTATACACTGAACTAAAGAGTATAAGTTTATTTGTTGAGGATTTGAATGAGATAGGCCCTTTACAACACCATTAAATCAATTAGATAATCATTCAATAACAACATTAATAAATCTCCGTATCATGTGGTATCAAGTCGTTAGTCAAAATAACAATACAACAGTATCGGCAACACTTTTGAGAAAGTCTCTTTTTGTATCGACAGTTGTATTAGTTGATAGTTTGTAGTTCTACTTCTGGGGCCAATTTTGAGTTTGTGTTTCTATACAAACTGTCTTTGTAACCTTATTTTCTATATTTACTTGGGAATTATTTCACGTGTAAGCCTACTAGTCAATTATTACTAGTGGAATACCTTTTCAGCCCAAGCGGAACACTAGAACATAATGCATTAAATATATTACTATTGTATTTACAACTACGAGTACAATTCTAATACAATTATCATTAAGAATTTGGTCACGTAAAAAGAGCATTACTAATAGAAGAAAAACTCAATCTTCTGGATGTGCGCAGGACCACAGTACTGGACAACAATGTTCGACAAGAACTTCATCACATCACATTGCGTATAAGAAAAGGATAGAAATAAAAGGGTCTTCAGCGAGATCAACAAAGTCCGCTTAGCTGTAAATAATATCATCACAAATGACCACACATCCTAATACTTTTCTCAAATTGTAATGAATGATTTACGCAGTTAGAGTCTTAAACTTCATGATGTAGAATTAGTAGTACCAAGATTACACAAAAATGCATGTAGGATTCACATTTTTCATTAAGAGGACCTTTTTCAGATATAATGTTTAATCAGTGGCAACCTTTAGTTGAATGTTTAGTTCATTTAAATCAAGAAATGTGTAATTTAAGACCATATTTTAAGATAATACTAATAATAAGGCTTTTCTTTGAGTCCAAAGATTAATGAGGAAAGCAGTATTTCCAGTTGCTACGCAGCCCAAGCTGTGACCAACATATTTTGCCACATCCAAGGCAAGCATAACCATAATCCGCCTCTAGTCGACTAAGATTTTCTTTTCACCGTCTGCGTCTGTCCTCGGCAGCGGATTTTCTTCTTTTGGTCTCTTTTGGTCTCAAATGTGTATCCTGCGTCCTTTGTGAGTGACCTCCAGTTGTCTCGTTCCGAGGCCGCATGCAGCCAGGTGCTCTCTTCTATGTCAGCTAAGGCAAGTTGGCGCCTAAGCTGGTCTTTAAAGCGTTTCCGTGGGGCAGATCTGTTACATCGACCACCTTTAAGCCCACAAAAAAAAGTGCCTTATTTTAAGATACACTGTACCTAATAACACTATGCTGAGCTGTACAGTGCAATTGATAAGTGAAACACAGGATAGCTCCGGGACCCAACAAGGTTACCGATATAATGATATCCAAAGGGTTAAAAAATGGAGGATTTTCTAAAGAGATATTATATTTAAATTAGCAGGTCCAAAAAGAATCATCCTTAAAAAAGGGCGTAAAATCAAGGCTCGAGATGGGGCTGGATAGGCTTGAAGATAGATAGATATAAATCATACAATTTGAGTACAAAATTATTTACGCTCTTAAAAAAAAAGTTAAGTTCCCCTTTCAGACCTTGTGGTCTATAGGGCAGATGATGTCGAGGTCATCTGTTTCTATGGCCTACGATTAACGAGGGTGTCATGTGGCCAGCACAACGACCAACCGCCTTTACTTTTGCCCACCTAATGTTAGGTAGCCTTTTGAGCTGGGTGGACTCAGAGGCGCCCAAAGATCCCGAAATTTATACGCTCTTAATAAAGGCGGCCGATCTAGTCCTAGATCTATCCATTATGGTAGAGACTTTGTTCAAAGAGGAAGCCTCTTCCATTATGTTATGCACGTATAAATTGTCTGTACCCTCCCTCCGTTAGTAGTACAAGGAAAAGGGAAAAGAGGAGGACTACGGCAAAGACTGAGAAGAAGAGGTTTTCGTCCACCACTTCCTACGATTATTATAGCTAACGTCCGCTCAATTAGAAACAAAGTGGTAGAGATACGTTCCCATGTACGCTACGACCACGTTTTTAGGGAAAGTTGTTTACTAGCGTTTACTGAGACATGGTTAGAGGAGGATGACAACGTCGATCTGATTGCTATTGATGGTTTCTCTTGCGTTTGATTTGACAGAAAGTCTGGGTCTATCAAGAAAGACGGGGGGGGGGGGGGGGGGCTGTGTGTATACATCAAGTACTGTAACAACTACACGGTTAAAAAAAATGTGATGTCCTGATTTAGAACTACTGGTGCTCTCATAGAGATCTTTGTATATGCCACGAGAGTTTGGTGTTATTTACATTGTCCTGGTTTCTGTTCCCCCTAAAGCCAAGACGGAAGTCGCAGCCGCAATCATCTCTGACGTAGTGCATGAGTTTCAGACAAGGTCACCGGACGCACAAGTAGTTTTACTGGGTGATTTTAATAAATGCACCTTGAAGTTTGACCTATCTACCTTCTATCAACACATCTTATGCCCAACAAAAGAGAACAGAACTCTGTTACTGTAACATCAAAGTAGCATTCACATTTCGTGAAAAGCCACCACTAGGATCATCGGACCATTAAACTGTACAACTGCTGCCTAATTACCGCAGGAAACTTAAAAGGGCAAAGTCATTCAAAAAACCGTACAAGAGTAGACTCAAGACATTTTCAAACTACAGGGATATCTAACTTTTATTGATGCACACATTGTAAGGCAAATTTCCTTACGGACAATAAAGATTATTATTAGTATTATTATTATTCAGATTTTATCCAATTTTATATTACCCCCCCCCCTTGGTTTGTAGTGGGATGGAAGGGGGGCAATCGCATTTACCACCCTACTCCCTAACACTTCGAGTAGAGGGAGGTTTAATTTTTTTTTTCAGAAATAACACTCAAATAACAGTTTGTGAAAAGAATAAGTCAAATATCTTTATAATATATTCTACTTATGATTTTAAATTTTAACCTGTCGATATATTATGATATCATGTTGGTAACAGGTTGGACCGTGGGTGGGGCGAAGAATGCAACGCCCCTCTGCTCCGACAGGTTCTTTCCTTTTTTTTGGTGCGATTTTATTATATTTGGGAACGGACACATTTTATTCAATTTATGTTTAACAAGGTTACAAAAGACACAAACTTAAAATCGGCCCCCGAAGTGGTCCACCCAGGCAGGCTTCAATATTTTCAGAAAGAACATCCGAATGAAATTATATCAAAGACAAATGAGAGATAAGAATGGAGAAAGAAGGTTAACAGATCTTGTGTAGTGCCCCAACGATCCCGCAGATCAATGGATAGGTGAAGTGATGCAAAGTTAGATGTGAACCTGGCCTAACTAGTTACCCTTTCAGACCTTGTGGTCTATAGGGCAGATGATGTAAAGTGCATCTGTTTTTGTGGCCTACAGTTAACGAGGGTGTCATGTAGCCAGCACAACGACCAACCGCCTTTACTTTTCCCCAACTAATGTCAGGTACCCATTAGAGCTGAGTGGACTCAGAGGCGCCCAAAGATTCCAAAGTTGAAAATCCCAGTCTTCACCAGGATTCGAACCCGGGATCCCCGGTTCGGAATCAAGCGCTTTATCACTCAGCCACCGCGTCTCCCCTGGCCTAACTGATGTCTTATAATTGATCTAATTGTTTTGAAAAGGCTCAATCTCTTATTCAAATCCTCAAAAAAAAAAAAATAATAATAATTTCCGCAATAAAAAAAAAAGTTCAGGAAAATGAAGTTTACAAGATTATTATTCGTTTTAAATTAGGCCTAACTTATAATGCATACTAATTAGCTTTTTCTCTTTAGAAAACTGCGTGCATAACTGATTTAAAAAATTAGATTTTTCGCTTTTAGAAAAAAAAAAAGTAGCCGTTGCATCAGAACTTTGAATGGTCTAAAATATTGTGATGTCGGATTTTCAATATCTTTTTTAGTTTACGAGATCTAAACGGGACGGACGGACAGACGGAAAGACATTTTGCACAAAACTAATAGCGTCTTTTCCCCTTTTGGGGGCCGCTAAAAAATGTAACTAATATAAGCTTTATATGCTATATATTAAAACACACACACACACGCACCGCATCCGTCCCTTGACAGTTCATTAACTAAACATAAAATGGATAGAGGACCTTAATCTGATGAATAGTTTTGATTATACCACCCCAATAAGCAAAAATAATTTGTAGCATTATAATATCCACTCAAAAAAGCTAAATTTACAATTATAGCAAATAGTACACATTGTTATCACTACTCATTTCTCACATATAATACTATCACAAAATATAAATCACAATCATAGCTTTGCACATGAAACAAAAAGGAAGGGTGGTATCATTCATGGATCATTCACCCTTAATTATCTCACATCATCCGTCCCTTCGACAGTTCGCGTAACCAAATCCCCCCACTTTTCCTGGTCAGCAGCTTTCTTAGCAGTATATCAAAAGAGAGGCCAGTCCATTCTTTTATGATCATGTCAGCTCTTCTTTGGACGACCCTTTCTTCGTGCTCCTTCCACATATCTTGAAGGTTTACTTTTGATAGTGAGTCATGTCTTACAATATCACAGAACCAGTTCAATTTTCTTCTCTTCATAGAATTGAGTTCTTCCTTTTGCCAGCCAGGGTGTTTGTAAAAGTGCAAACTCATTTGTCTTCGTTTCCTGGCATCTAATACCTAAAATTTTTCTGTAGCATTTACTCTCAAAAGTTTTAATTATTCTTTCAGCCTCAGCGTTCAGTGTCCAACCATATAGGAGTACAGAGGCTAATAGTGAAGAATACAGTTTTAATTTTACTGAAAGCTGATTTTACTCTTCCAGATTTTCCAGTTTGCTCATGGCAGCGGATGCCACGCTTAAACGGGTTTTTATCACTTTTATTGATTCTCCGTCTCTTATTATCTTTGACCCAAGTATTTAAATAATAATAATAATAATAATTTTATTTATAAAGCACTGTTAACAAACAAAATGTAGGCTCGAGGCGATACAAACATAAATACGAGAGCTAAGACGCTGTGATAACATTACAAACATCAACACGAGAGCTAAAATGACAAACTAATCTAAAAAAAAGTTTTTAACGGGTAGGTCTTAATGTACTTCTTGAATGTAGTGAAGCATGTTGTCAGTCTGAGATCAATGGCGAGTGAGTTCCAAACCGTCCGTGCACAGAAAAAGCCCGCAGACCGTAGCTTTTGATGGAGAAACCTGCTACCACTAGAAGCGTTGAGTCCATGGAGCGCCGGGCTCTCTGAGGGACATATGGAGTGATCAGTTCACTAAGATACACGGGCATTGCTTTATTACAGATACACCGATGACAAAGTGTAGCCACCTTGTAGTCGATTCTCGCTTTCATGGGAAGCCAATGGAGCGTGCGTAATAGAGTAGTAGCAGAATCTCGTATTGTTTTTCTTAGGACTATTCGTGCGTCGTTGTTCTGAATTCGTTGCAGCTTGGCGATTTTGTCATCGGGTATACCTGCTAGCACGGCCTCTGTCTTAGTGCGTTTCGTACATCACCAATCCCAAGTCTCCACATGGGGGCTGGAGAACTCCCCATGGAATAAAAAAGCTTGCAATGCAGTATATAGTCAAGCTAGAATCCAACCCCACGAACCCTGCTTTCGACTCCATATTTAACCCTACAGATGCAGAATTATTCAATTGAAGGCCTAACGTCAGACAGCCGTTGGGCCTTCGAAAGAGAGAACACATCCAAAATTTAACCCCACCCATCGACCCAATCTCTAAAATAGTAATCCCACAGAACCCTCCTTGGTTGATGAATAAACCCAAATTAAATTTATCCCTCCTTAATTTCAAAAAAGAAAATACAGACCCAAGCATACTACAAGTCCACTTTACGTAACTGCAGGAGAGCTACGGAGATTGTGCCAACATTTACACTGACGGATCCAAAATGGATGGAAAGGTTGCGTGTGCATACTCCTTTCGGAACAAAACAATCTCTCGTAGACTCCTCGAAGTATGCTCCATCTTTACAGCCGAATTACATGCAATATCGCTTGCATTAATGGCCGTCAAAGCATCAGAAAGGAAGAAATTTATCATATGCTCCGACTCCAAAACTGCATTGCAAGCTTTGGGACGGATGAAGACTGACATTCCATTGTACATAAGAGCCCTAAAGCTTTTGAACCAAATAACAACTGACCATAGGGATGTCACCTTCATCTGGATCCCCTCCCATGTGGGCATAGAAGGAAACAAAACAGCAGACAGAGAAGCAAAGAGAGCCCTAAATCAAGCGGTTCAGGAACCCAAATTCCCTGCTCGGACCTAAGACAAAGTATTGCCTCTGCCACCTATCGAGAGTGGCAGGATCGGTGGGAGGCTGAGACCCACAACAAACTCAGACAGGTTGTGGCGGATGTCAGGTGCAGGCCCACATCTAAGGGTCTGACATGTCGTAGTAGCACGACCATGTCCAGACTTAGGATTGGCCACACCAACATCACACACTCCTTTGTGCTGAAGAGAAAGAGGAGCCCCCACTTTGTGAGTACTGTGACTCTCGTCTCACCGTGGAACCTATCCTCATTGATTGTCCAAGATACCACGATATTAGGGGAACATTTCTTAGAGCGCACAACTTAAAAAACACTGTTAGATAGTGTGGACCCTGGGAAGGTACTGGGATTAGTCCGGGAGATGGGATTGTCTACGAAGATTTGATTTGTGAAATTGTGAACATATAGTATTTACAAAAGATTTTTACTAATTATTAAATTTTCACAATCTTTGCTATTTTAACATCTGTGAATAGACCTTGTTTGTAATAACTTAACTAAATAAAATTTAGCTCTTGTGGTATGAAGGGAGAGTAACCTTTTAGGGATGGCTTAAAATGTGCCGATTTGCCATAAAACTCAAACTCATAACCACTGTCCACCAGTGGTGGATTTAGATGTTTTCGCTGTCTGTCTGTCCTCGGCAGCGGATTTTCTTTTTGTCTCAAATGTGTATCCCGCGGCCCTTATAAGTGTCCTACAGCTGTCTCGTTCTGAAGCCACATGCAACCGGTGCTCTTTTCTGTCACCTAAGGCGAGTTGGCGCCTAAGCTTGTCTTTAGAGAGTTTCCGTGGGGTACCTCTGTAACGTCGACCACTTATTAGCTCACCAAAAAAGACTAGCTTACGTTCGTCCCCATACGGGATATGCCCCCTGCCCAGTGTAACTGTCGGACTTTCGACGGAGGGTCATCCAATATAACTCAAGAATTCGTACAATATAGCAAGCTAAATATAAAAAATATTCTTTTTAATAACAACTCTTATCTAAGGGAAAGAACTCCGCTTTTACAACTATATCTATCAATAATGAAGAAATTATTTCCCTTATTTAATATCAAACAAAATAATTAATAACAGCAATGTCTTCGATTCCGAAGATTAAGGATGCGTGTAGACCTGTTGCGACCTGCGTATTTTCCCGCTCCTCGTAAAGACAAACCTTTTTTTCGTTGGCGGACTAAGTTTTTTTCCCGTTTTCTGTGCCTGCCTTCAATAATGGTTTTTCTTTGGGTCTCAAATATTTATCCCACAGCCTTTGTGAAAGCTCTCCAACTCTCTTTCAGAGGCCATCTGCTGCCAGCTACTTTCCCTTATGCCAGTGAGGGCGAAATGACGCCTGAGTTGATCTTTATAGCGTTTATGTGGGGCACCTCTGTTACGCCGTTCTCCTTTAAGCTTGCCAAAGAAGATCGCCTTTGGCATGCAGTCGTCTCCCATGCGAGTTATGTGTCCAACCCAGCGCAGCTGTCGAATGATAATTATTGCATCTATACTGTCCACACAAGCCTCCAGCAGAATATAGTTATTTGTAATGTAGTCTTGCCAGCGTATGCATATCATGAAGCGATGGCACCTTTGATGGAAGCTTTCGAAGAGCTTTAAATGCCTTCGGTAGAGCAACCAGGTCTCAGAGCCATATAAAAGTGTGGTGAGAACCACTGCTTTATAAACATTGATATATGTAGCCATATGATGAGACCTATTTCGCCATAGTCTCAGTCTAAGGCAACCAAAAGCGCCGTTGGCATTTGCGAGGAGGTTGTCTATCTCTCTGGACAGTCATGCATCGTTGGGCAATGTGCTGCCTAAGTAGGTAAAGTGGTCAACAATATTAAGGAGACTACCATTCACATAGATCTGGATTAGTTCCCATTGGGGACTTCTGAAGCTTTACCTTCGTTTTTTTTTTATGTTGATGCACAAACCAAACGAGGCCAATTGTTTAGTGTGTGCAAAAGGGGCGCTGTTCTATGGTTTGCTGTTAGAACCCCCTGGACCTTATAGCGCCATCTTAAAATTAATAACTAGTAAATTAATTTTAATTACACCTGCGTCACAATTTTAAGTAAAAAATATATTGCACTTACCAATAGCTATGAGGTTAGTTATTCCCCACTGAATCAAATTTTGAGCTGCTTTTAGTCTTCCCCATCTTTCTCTAAAATCCATACAACGAGCGCTACCAATGAGTGTACCACCCTGGTATAATATAATAAAATATTTAAAAGCTCAATTTTCGGACAGTCTGTAATCATGTTTTTTAATAACGCTAATATTACAATCGCAAGATCATAATCTCCGAGGTCTAGTTTAATTAAATTCCACAGGGCTGGCTGAACATAGTGATTCTAAATCTGCATTATTAATTCCAAAATTTTATTTATAATATAATTAAGAAACTTCATATCTTCCCTTGACCTTGTCTGGCGTCATAAGTATTCAATAATAAGTTCGCATCCATCTAAATTCAAACAGTTATAATTAATTGCTTAATTTTTTAAATTAGGTAGCCTAATCTATTAGATATTTACAACAGCCCATGCCGAATGACTCACAACTCATCACTAATTCTCCCACTTGGGCTGGACGAAAAATATGAAAACTTAATGTGTTATTACTTACCTTATTACTAGAACAAATATAGAAATGGCAGCGGGTAATTTTTAACCAAAACGATTTTTATATGCAGTTGTTTTTATGTATAATATGTTTTTAGTAAGCCAACAAACAAATGTTGCACAAAATTTTTACTTTCTTTTTTTTTTACAAAAAAATCTACTTCCTTTTCGCCCCAACTCTTAATTTTTAATTCTAGAAATTTCATTTTCATTTTTTTACTCCGTAGACATAGAAAGAAACAAAAGCGTGGAAGGAAGATTCTAGAGATTTTGGGGACTCTAAACAATTAGAATTAGAGTGAAACTTAAATGTCGATAGTTAAGGTACAAAGTTGATTAGTTTATTTTGATCATTAACCTGTGGCATTTTACATCTTGAGGGATAATATTTTCCCTTTTCAACTTCTTGTGTGACTAAAGAGGCCAATCCTTGATACACAGCTGCGATCGCAGGTTGGGCATATGTAATCACCAGGCGCCGTTGCATTTTCACCCCTCTTTCTACTACTGTGTTGTATGGAATCTGTAATCCGAGACCCTTCCTTTATGCTCTCTCACTCCATGTGGATCTATCCAGTACCACTTTTTCCCAGCGCTTCGTGTCGCGTTTGCATACATCCGTATACCATAAAAGTGTACGACCAGCGTCTCTTCTGCCTTCAGTTAGATCACCATACAGAAAGTCGACCTTCTGACAATCTATGAACGTGGTGAAGCCAGCCTAGACGTCTGCTGCTGATAGCACAGTGGATGTCCTGGCACCCTGCTCTTCGTTGCACTTCCTCAATGTTTATTTTATCTTGCCACCTTATTTTAAAATTCCGCCTTAGGCATCGGAGGTGAAAGATATTTAGCTTTTTTTCCTGCCATGAAATGTTTGATTATGTTTCACTTCTGTCCGTCTATCAAAGTGCTGATGATACAGGTTGGTAGACTAAGACTTTGGTATTGTTAGTCAGCAATATGTTGTCCCACACTCTTTTCTGCAACCGTGACCCTTTGCTTTAGCTATCCTTTGTTAATATCTTTATCAAGTAGAGCATCGTTGGATATGATGGAGCCAAGATAGCAAAACTGGTCAACAATTTTTAGTGGTTGGCCGTTAATGGTTGCGTGAGCTGCAGTATGTGTGTTCTGAAATAGTATTTTAGTCTTGCTTTGACTAATATTTAAGCCAAACTTCTGGCAAGCAGCAGATAGTTTGTCAACCAGGGACTGAAGCTGAGTATCAGAGTCAGCCACAATAGCTGCATCATCAGCATAGAGGAGTTCCCTGATAAGAACCTAACTTTGTTTTTTGCCCGCAACCTTGATACATTAAAACATTGTAAGAAGAAATACACCTTCGTTGATGTCGCTGTAAGCATAATGCAGTAGGCAGGAGAAGAATATGCCAAACAGAGTAGGTGCGAGCACACATCCCTGCTTGAC
This sequence comes from Biomphalaria sudanica, assembly GCA_036873155.1. Taxonomy (NCBI): domain Eukaryota; kingdom Metazoa; phylum Mollusca; class Gastropoda; family Planorbidae; genus Biomphalaria; species Biomphalaria sudanica. The sequence continues at coordinate 5,065,285 of JAZGLO010006681.1, read as the reverse complement.
ACCACTGCAAACCTCAAAAGGTGATGATTGGGCTCCATTGCATTTCACAGTAAATTTTGTTTCCTCATGAAAACACTCAATGAGGGAGGGCAACCTATTTTCCTTAGGAGTCTGAAAAGGCCACTTCTGCTGACCATGTTAAAGGCTTAACCAGATCAACAAAAACGATGTTCCTCCCTCTCTCTCTCTCTGAATTTCTCCTGCAATAGTCGTGGAGAGGATATCATGTCTATGATGGATTTAACACTCCTGAATCCACATTGAGACTCTAGAAGCTATCACTAGCAGCCTGGATAGTGCGACAATAGCAAAGATTTTTGCCAACTATGCTGATCATTACTAATGTTACAATATCCTGTATTTCAATTGTATTTACTGTGTATATATTTATTGTCTAAAGTTCGAGTTTAAAAGAATTAAACTCAAGAAAATTATATCTACACTGTGTCATTTTATTGCATCTAGTAGTGTTTGCTACTAATATCAATAGAAGCACCAAATCAGCGGAAGAGACAACACAAGTCTATCCAAACACCATCGTGACAGTAACATTCAAAATGGCAACCAATATTTCATTTCAATTTTTAATTACCAGCAGCCACTGACATTTTTCATGATTATTACTTAATAAATTAAAATTTGTAAAAAAAAAAAATGCTAGACAAAAAAAAAAAAAAACTGATTCTAATTTTCGTCGGTTCTCTGCAACTTGCTTAGCAACGACTGGATAATAATAATTTATTCTTACAACTGTACTTCTGTGGAAGCACTACTTGTTAAAGTTGCAACTTAGAAGTTAATTGATTTGATGATGCAAAAAAAAAATTTGATAAAATTTGGCTACTCAGAATTTGGGGGGCGGGGGGGGGGGGGAAGCAAATGGAACCCATTTGCACCTGCGTGTGGATGCTCATTTCTGTATTTAAAGTGAAACTCGGATGGTTTTGACAATTTTTGATATAACGTATTTTGATTTAAACATAATGAATATATTATTCTTTTTTTAATTTGCAATAATAACTTAGCTATTGATGTTTTTCTGACAATATTTCTGCGCATCCAAAACGGTCAGACTTTCACCGGGTTTCTATGTGACGTCCCACAAACCTATTAAGTTATTCTACTGACTTACAGTATAACGAAAAACCATACAGTTAAGTTAACATTCTCGTAAAAGAAATATATCTTCGTCTATGCAGTTAGATCTAGGATCTTGTAAGCAAAGAAAAAAATGCGTGTTAAAAGTAGATTTGCATGCTTGACTAACCACGGCAGTGTTTATTTTCTCACTCAACACACAATAAACACTATCGCTTGGTTGTCTTGTCATGACCGACTACACGTAGTCTAGACTAGCCTTACACTGACCTGTTTGTTAGAATCAGTTACTGCAAAAAATAAAATGATTAGGTACCACGTGTCATGCATTTAGTGACCATATTAACCAATGACTTTTTGGGGCAGGGAGGGGCTTAGATGAAAATGTAACTTTTTTTTTCTGGAGTTGGTTATCATAAGATTAAGATCTATCTTTATATAAACGTAACTGTACCATAGCTCTGCATTGTCCGTCAATAAGCCTATTAGCTACTGTAAGAATGAAGCGATCCGATTGGTTAAATCTAGTTTTCCTTTCAGTATAGTTGAGGGAAGTGACGTTTGCCTAAGTTAAAAACAAAATCTCAAAGAACCCCATTTTTTAGATGTCAAGAATTTACTGAATAATTTATACAAAATGTTTCTATTCATTTAAATAACAAGATTACAAACTCAAAGGGCCCCCGGTCGGAGTCGGATCCCTGTCAGATCCGCCTATTCGCAAGGAATATTCAAGACACATTTTAGTCTAACTAGCAATACGACCAAGTTGTCGAGGGTTCATAGACATTGGTGCACCGAGTTATTTTAACATTTCATTTAAAGCATAAACTCCATATGACGTCAAATGAAAATAATTCCATTACGTCAATAGGCTACTTAGACTAAAAATGTATGTATTGTTTTAGAATTGTTGTATTTTTATGAAAAAATCGCTTGCATAATAAATTTTATAAACTAAACCCTTTTTTAGCTTTTAGAAAACCAAAAGTAGCCGTTACACCTAAACTTTGCAAGCCGCATCGCACGGTGAAATAGTGTTTTTCATTTCGCTTATAGTTTTTGAGATCTGAGTGTGATAGACGGACAGACGGACTTTTTGCACTAACCTAATAGCGGCTTTTCCCCATACGAGAGCAGCTAAAAATGGTAAAATGTTTACTATTACAACTTTTTTTACACAGAATTTAAATATGTTAATAACACACATTTGAAAAACCATCGGAGTTTCCGTTTAACTTGTCTACGAGTGACTACTTTAAGAGACTTGTCCACCAAAGAGAAGCCATTCCACACAGTCTATTGATTTTTGTCGTTTGACTGGATGATATTCAAAGATCGCATGAAATAGTGGAAGACCTTAAGCCTTTCAAACGTAATAACAAGGACCACCGCCGATCATTTTCTTGAGGACTTTCCCCGGGATTGGTACTAACATGTCATCTGGTTCTGTTATTTGATATATATATAAAAAGGGGCAGTTACAACTAACAGGAAGTAATAATTTTTATTTTTATTTTTTTAAAATCGTTCCTTACCATGTGTATCATATTTGAACTGCTCAGCCATGTAGCTTCCTGGATATTGTTACCGCCGTCCACCATTCCTTGATACCCCTATAATTAGAACATATAACAAAACAGAATTAGATAAATCACTTTCCCTTTTTTTTAGCCTCTTAAGCTAGGTATTTGATGCCCAGTGCAGTAGCTCCAACATGTACAGTATCAATGTCAAGATAAAAAGGTCCCAACTCGATGGGCGGGACATGTAGTCGCCTTCCCGAACGACTTCTGTATGGGGAGTTGTGTGCAGGAAAGCGCTCCTAGGGAGACCAATACAAGCGCTACAAAGACACTCTCAAGAGTTCCTTCAAGGAATGCGATATCGACATTCACGGCTGGGAAGCACTAGCTCTCGATCGCTCCTCATGGCGTGAAGCTGTGAGTCTCGGAGTCTCAAGATTTGAAGCAAGAAGAGTGGCCAGGGCGAAAGAGGGCCGAACCAACAAAAAGCTGAGAGAAGAAGCAGGCCTATCTGCAACTAACATAACCCACCCATGCCACGTATGCGGCCGGCTATTTAAAGTCATCTTCGTGTCCATAGGAAATGAGAAATGTGCTCATCTCCGACCACGAAGGAAGAACTATATACTCTTAGAATTACTAGACCTAGGCCAATGTTATGATCAGGAATAGTAGGCCTTTTGGTACCGGGTAATGGTACTATGCTGCTCGAATCCGATTCACTTCAAAGTGATACTACCATTTACAGAATAAATAAATCTGCACCCCTCAGCTGTCAGAAGATAAGTTATTGCCTTAATAATTAAAATTTTGTTCCAATTATAATTATTAATACAGTTATAAAATATATATATATTACAAATATATCTAGATCTTTACTTTATTTAGTCTTATTTAGACTAACTTGTGTATTATGAGGATATGTCAAAACTGCGCCTATAAAAGTAGTTCTTTTTTTTAAACTTAAAAATTAAAACGAAGTTTGTATCAAAATTCTTTTTTTAAAAAAACAACATTTCAATCAGTATTTCATTCAATGTTAGTTAATAAATGGAAAATATATGATCCGTTCACACTTTTTTAACTGTGACCTTAGATGCAATTTTTTTTTACCATTGCACGAATCAATGAATGAAGCTTGAGTTTAAGAAGTAGGTGACCTTTTTTAAAAACTTACCTCACCTGAAGTTTTTAACTTCAAAGTGATGTATTTTTTGAAAAATCTGTTACATGTAATATTAAAAATTAAATGGTTGACTTTAGGAAAAGAAAAACGTAGCCATCGCATCACAACTTTGAATGATTTAAAATATCATCATGTCCGATTTTAATTTTCTCTTCTAGTTTCTGAGATCTAAACGGGACGGACGAACGGACAAACCACACAAAACTAATAGCGTCTATTTCCCTTTCGAGGGCCGCTTAAAAACAACAATTAGTATTATGCCTACAACGATCAATGTTTACCAAGCTGTGGTCTCTCAACCCTTCTATATGGATCTAAGACATGGGTATTATACAGACTACTTAAACGATTTCATTAAAAATGCTTGCTCTCCATCATGGACATACGGTGGCAAGACCGCACAACAAACAGCGATGTCCTTTTGAACGGCGGTATGAACAGTATAGAGTAACTTCTTATGGTCCGACAGCTAAGCTGGACAGGGCATGTATCCCGTATTGGGGACGAACGTATGCCAAAAGTCTTTTTTTTTTTGGTGAGCTAAAAGATGGTCGACGTAACAGAGGTGTCCCACGGAAACGCTTTAAAGACCAGCTTAGGCGCCAACTTGCCTTAGCTGACATGGAAGAGAGCACCTGGCTGTATGCGGCTTCAGAACGAGACAGATGGAGGTTACTCACAAAAGCAGCGGGATACACATTTGAGACCAAAAGAAGATCCGCTGCCGAGGACAGACGCAGATGGCGAAAAGAAAATCTTAATCGACCACCTGCGAACAATGGTTATGCTTGCCCTGAATGTGGCAGTGCTGGGGCTGCGTAGCCACGGGAAATAATGCATTCCTCATCTTTGGACTCGAAAACAAGCCTTAATATTATTATTATTATTATGGCTTTATTAAGGAACTTCAAGGGATAAAAAATCTCTAGGTTATAGGATAGTACAGTGTTTCCCAAACTTTTGATCTATGCGTACCTCTTCTAGAATTTACGTAACACTGAGTACCCTTCGCACCGCTCCCACCAAAAAAGAGGATTTATTTTAATAACAATCAAAATTTCTTTTTTGTAGGCCTAGATACACACAAAATCATAATTACTCTATTACAATTAAGTATTCAATTAGTAAGCTTATTTTTCGCATGCTTCAGAGACACATCAAATACATTCTAAGAAAATGGAAATAGTTTTTACTTAGAAAATGTGGGTGTGTCGACGGTAGTTGTAACATCCCTATCCGTTTCCTCTTCTTTGTAAAACTTAGTATTAAATTGTAAAACTAGCACGGTATTTGAGTTTAGACAAATGTAAAATAAATAATAACAAGGTTACAAAGACAGTTGAAGTGGAAACACAAGCTCAAAATCAACCACCGAAGTAGTCCGCCCAGGCAGGTAAAAAGGCAGGTTTCAATATTTTCAGAAAGAACATCAGAATGAAATTCTATCAAAGACAAATGACAGAGAAAATGGAGAAAGAAGGTTGACAGATCTTGTGTGGTGCCCCAGCGGTCCAGCAGACCAAAGGATACGTGAAAGTGAATGTGAAGTTAGATGAGAACATGGCCTAACTGATCTCTTATAATGAATATCTAATTGATATTCTAAATAGAGAGCTGCCGTAAAAAAAGACGAAAGGGACATTTGCTGAATGCGACGTGGATGGCTTCGTCTAGCTCAAGAGGCAAACCCACTGTGGGATCGACAGAAGGCTTGTATTGCCATCTTGATGGGGCCATCTGCATTGCTGCCTGTACATGTCTCAATCTCTCCTAATCAGGCCTTCTGTAAACACTGCTAAACACAACACAGCACATCTAACACATCAAGAACCTGACAAGAAGAGCTCCAAATAATCTGGTGCTTTAAAAATGGTCAATTAAAACAGCCAATATGATACAATTGGCAATACATCAACACTAAAAATGCTATACTGTACATCACCGTACTAAACTAATAAAGTCTACTGTCTCTATCTCTTCCTGGACTCGTACATTCACTTCAGGACTCCACCAGGACCGACTTCATTGCAGACTAACAGCCCCGGTCTACTGGCTGTCTTGTCTTGAACTGCCCTGCCTTACACACACTGTGTCTCTGGTCCACGCAGATGACCATAACACTCGTCATATTTACGTGCAAAGTTCATACCAGTACTGTCCTTTGTCTATCGACAGCCCTTGACCTGTGTGATTTGCCTGAGTCTTATTTGTTTATTCTTTTGCATCGCTAATAGGGTTATAACACAATTAATAGTGAATAGTTGTAAAAGTGGTGTATTTTTATGAAAAAAACTGCTTGCATAAGTGATTTTTAAAAATTGATTTTTCGCTTTCAGAAAAGAAAAAGTAGCCGTTGCATCAGAACTTTGAATGGTCTAAAATATTATGATGTCGGATTTTCAATATCTTTTCTGGTTTACGAGATCTCAACGGGACGGATGGACGGACGGACGGACCGACATTCCACACAAAACTAATAGCGTCGCTTCCCCTTTCGGGGGCCGCTAAAAAGGATTTCAAACTTATGATATTTTATTCGCCTAATAAACTACATGTGTATTTTAAAATAAAAATCAGCATAGTTAACTATGTGCAACGCGTATTCAAACTCTTCTTGTACCCCCAAGGGTATCCGAACCCCACTTTGGGAAAGACTGCGATAGAGCATGGACTATGTAAAAATGGCGTACTTTCTCACTTAGACTTAAAAGTATAGAGCTAGTATTCTAAAAAAGGTTTCATTAAATCCATTTTTGGACAAAATGTTGGAGCCGTAAAGTGTAAATATAAATTAACGTTTCTTTTAAAATGTGGATTTATATATATTGTAATTAAATACCAGCAAAATAAAATATCTCCCTGCTTATGCTAATATCTCACTGCTTAAGCCTAAGCTATCTAAACTGGGAATATAAGGTGGCAAGAACACACTAGAAACAGCGATGTTTGCAAAAAAGAGAGGGAGTGGAGAACAAGTAATATTCACCCGTCACTAAATAGCAAGGCCGGACTGAACTATTGTGACCAAGAAGTCATGGAAAGATCACTCTTTTATTTATTTCTCCCCCACATAACTTAAGTGGCGAAAAAAAGAGGGTTGGGGGAGAGAATAAGTAATCTACTCTGTATTCACCCGTCACTAAATAGCAGGGCCGAATTCAACCGTTGTGGGACCCTACGAGAAACGGATTTCGCGGGGCCAAGTTTGAGTAGGGATACAGATAATAAGTGAAAATTGTCAGTTTGTATTAGAAAATAAATTCGTCTTTGCATTTTATTCATTCTTTACTACGTACAGAACTACTTTACGAGCCTTGCGTGTAGCGAAGTCATACAGTATATTATAAAAATTCTATTTTCTACAAAGTTCACGCTCAATAGCAAGAATTACCAAATGTTTCAATCTATCTACGAGAATGCTGACCTCAAGTAATTCTTCATTAGTTAGAGGAGCGAGAAGCTTCTTTCACCAGATTCCACAATAACGGGTATTGCATAATGACGTGTGTTTTTTTGTTAGCGCACGTAGGATTGGCGTTTTCCAAATTGAATGACACCCCAAAATGATAATTTTGTTTTCAATATATTTAAGGAAATTAGCGCGGGTCGTATGAAAGTTTGGACAAGAAATAAAGGAAAGATCAATCTTTTATTTCTGCAACTCGGACTAGAGTTACCCTACGAAACAAAAACAAGGGGTGGGGGAGAACAAGTAGTATTCACCCGTCACAAAATAGCAGGGCCGGACTTAACCTTTGTAACCAAGAAGTCATGTAAAGATCACTCTTTTTTATTTCTACCCCACGTAGTTTTAGCGGCGAAAACAAGAGGGGGGAGGAGAACAATAATCTACTCTGTATTCACCCGTCACTGAACAGCAGGGCCGGACTCAACCGTTGTGGGGCCCTATGCGAAACGGATTTAGCGGGGCTAAGTTTGGGTAGGGATACGGATACTAAGTGAAATTTAAGAGTTTGTATTAGAAAATAAATTCGTCTTTGCATTTTATTCATTTTTTATTACGTACAGAACTACTTTATGAGCCTTGCGTGTAGCAAAGTCATACAGTATATCATAAAATTTTTTTAATCCTATACAGATCACGCTCAATAGCGAATATTTCAATCTATCTACGAGAATTGTTGACCTCAAGTAATTCTTCATTATTTTAAGGCGCGAGAAGCTTCTCTCACCAGATTCCACAATAACGGGTATTGCATAATTACTTTTTTTAGCGCACGTAGGATTGGCGTTTCCCATCTTGAATGACACCCCAAAATGACAATTTTGTCTTTATATTTCTGAAAAAAATTTTTTGTTTGAATTTTCTAAAGATTTAAATAATTTCCAGAGATTTCCATGATTTTTTCCTAAATTTTGCAATTTACGGAGATTTCAAGGAGCTCCTGGTAAATCAGGAGGCTGCGGGACTTCTGTTATAAGTTATAAAATGATTTAATTTAATAATTTACACCTAGAATTAGCGCGGGTCCTTTGAAAGTGCGGGGCTCACTGCGGTCGCATAGGTTGCATTGGCCTAAGGCCGGCCCTACAAAATAACGGAGTATGCTACGCCGTGGGTCGTCTAGTTTTTTTCAAAACAACATTTGATTCAGTATTTCATACCGTAAGTTTCTTAATAAATGGAAATTATATCTTATAATGAGTCATTGATACTTTTTCCATTGTGACCTTAGCAGGGCCGGTCTTAGGGCAACGCAAGCTATGCGGCCGCAGTGGGCCCCGCACTTTCATAGGCCCCGAGCTGTATATTATAAAATTAAACCATTATTACTTATATTACAGGGTTCCCTCCGCCTCCTGATTTTCCACGGGCTCATGGAAATCTCCTGAAATATTACAAATCTCATGAAAAGTAGACAAAATTGTCACACTGGGGTGTTATTCAATTACTTGAGGTCAACAATTTACAAAGATAGATTGGACATTTTGGCTATACTTGTTATTGCTTTTAAGCGTGATCTATGTATAATTTTGAAAATATACTTGTCTTATCTTATATAATACAGACGTTATTTAACAAATGATGATTACGTCTTACGCGTCATGCATCTAGTCATGCATGTTAACCAATGATTTAAATTCTGCCAAGTCACTGGTTTTCCTGGCTGGCTCAGGCAACCCATTCCATGCTCTATAGCACTAGGGAAGGTACATTTGTACAAAATTGTCCTAGAATATGGAACGAGGAATGTGCCTTTATCTTTGTGTCTTTCTGAGTATTTTATTAGATTTTGTTTTTGTATTTGATTATGATTCAGTGTTTTATATATAATTGCTATTTCACTGTTGAGTCTTCTCTCAGGAAGGCTTTCTAAATTTAGTGATTTTACTAAAGATGTTACTCTAGTCAAATGGAAGCGTGGTCGAGAGGCTAAGTGCGCTTGAACTTGGCTTGACTACCTAGAAGGGGGATCGAGGTTCGACACCCGACTCGGGCAGAGTTGTGTTTACTGAGCGCCTAAAGGCAGCACGGAAGACCAACTCCTAGATACCCCCTCACCCCCACTGGTTCACAAATGAGATTGGACCAAAGCGCTCTGAGCATGCTATAAGCATGAAAGTAGCGCTATATAAAAGCTATAAATAAATGGGAATATTCGTTTGTTATGAGTCTCACAAAATAACTTCTTTACACGCAAGGCTCGTAAAGTTAACTTAATCGTGATGTTATACTTAGTAAAGAAAGAATAAAATGCAAAGACGAATTTTTCTAATACAAAATCTAAATTTTCACTTATTATCCTTTTCCCTACCCAGACTGGGCCCCGCGCAATCCGTTTCGCACAGGGCCTAGAAATTGTTAGGGTAGGCCCTGGACCTTTGATGCACATTTTTTGTACCAATGCGCTAAACTATGAATGAAGCTTTCTGTAAAGAGGAAAGTAGCCGTTGCATCACAACTTGAATATCATGTTCGATTTTCGTTTTCTTTTCTAGTTTCTAAGATCTAAACGGGACCGACGGACGGACGGACAGACCACACAAAACTAATAGCGGCTATTCATCTTTTCGAGCCGCTTAAAGAAACAATATTTAAAAAGAATATATATTTAAAAAATTAAAAATTACGTACGATTAGATACTTGAACCACTGGCCTTCAGATCTTGTATCTGATGCTATACCAAATGAACTAACTGATAATTAATAATGTCAGTGGAAATTACGTACAAAAAGTAAACGGAAGTATAATCTAGTACTGTTAAAAATGTTGGATTTAAAAAAAAAACATGTTTGGTTGAAATTGCGAATAAAAAATCGTTTTCGGTAAATTTAACCGCTACGGTTTCGATCATAAAAGGCACACGGAAAATAACAGCAGGTAAAATAAAATTTTCGCCTTTTTTTGTCCACGGCAAGTGGGAGAATTAGTAATAGGTGAGTCAGTGAATCAATCAGTGATCTCATTACTTACTTCTTTTATGTAATAAACTTTGCAGCCGATATACATGCCAACTCTTACAATGGCTCTTACCGCAGCGTTCATTCCTTAAAAGAAAATATATAAGCTCTTAGATGGCTATCACAAATGTAATTCATATTATCATGGAATTAAACATATTAAAAATAGTTGAAAAAAAAGTTGACATATTTTTTTTAAAGTAATTTTTTTTTCTTTGTTTTAAATTTTTAGCTTTTAACTTTTAACGACATTTTAAGAAATCATTTTATTGTAGGTAGGTTGAGGGTATTATTGTTTTCCTCCCAGACTATGTGACTCTTTCCTTGCCAGGATCTGGATTCCCTCTGGATGAAAGATCGCTGACCATTATTTTTCTACTGGATCAATGAGAGCCCAAATTGGGGAAGAACGTTGTTCTAGAATGCAGTCTGAAGGAAAATATTGAACGAATTGACATCGGTAGGGTCACATGTGTCAGCTGATTAAACAGGCGGCTACCCTACCCGTGTGGCCATTACAGTGCTAGCAATATACATCTACTGAAATCCCGACAATGCAACCATTTCAAATGTCAACCCTCAGGCCGTTAAATTAACCTGGATGAATGCCAAATTGTAGCAGGCGTAAAGCCAAAATTTGCGATCTATAACAAAAGTGGTGTAAGATTTTTTTTAATGGGGGGGGGGGGGAGAATGCGGATGAGACAAAGCTGACGGTGAAGTGTGAGTGGGGGGGGGGGACAAAGCGCAGGGCAGAGCTTCTTCTTCTTCTTCGTTCTCATTGTTATGTTGGAGCGTTCAGATGACTAGACCAATACATGAGATGAACTGCGCAGTGGTTTCCAAATCAGGGAGCTCTCCATATAGTTTTCTTTCTTTTGGGGCCAGTGTCTTATACGGGCCTCTTGGTAAAGAGAGCAGTTTTGGAGGACGTGGTCGGCATTCTCTGGTGATACTCCACATGGGCAGATTTCACTGGTTCCAATTTTGAGCTTCCGGTACATGTGTTGACGCATTCTGTTGTGTCCGGTCCTGAGTCGAAAGATTAGACATTGATCTTGTCGGGATAGCTTATAGTATGCGTCATCTTTCTTGTGATTTGGATGAGAGCTCGTCCATTTCTCATTTATTTTATTTACAATTAATTTCTTCAATTCTACTGGATAGAGTGCAGAATTTATTTGTGAGTTAGTTCTCCCACACTTGGCGAGTGTGTCAGCCTTCTCATTTCCTTCTAGTTCTATATGAGCTGGTATCCATTGAATAACAGTTTTTTTGTTGTTGTTGTTGAGCTTTGTAAGTGCTGTTCTGAGGTTTTTAATATAAGAGGAATCAGAGTTTTGCAAGCTTTGGAGGGTTGTTTTCGCATCGGTTAGAAAGACAATCTGACTGTGGGGAACTTGGATGATTTGCTAGCATGGTAGCAGCTAGTGCTAGTGCATCCATTTCTGTTCTGTGGCTGTCAGAGAGCTCTCCAGTTGCAATAGATTTTTCTTGTTTTTCTTCATCTGGCCATTCGATGAGTATTCCAGCTCCTCCATTTGTGGTGGCTTTATGGGATGAGCCATCCGTGTAAACTCTGATCCACTGATTGCTAGGATAATTGGTTTGTAGAAAACAGTTCACTTTTTCCTTGAGCTCTGTTGGTCTGTACTCAGATTTTCTTTTTATTATGCAGAGCTGATACTATCTATTACGTCATTATGTTTTGTCAGTGTGACGCTTCTTAAAAAGATCAGGATCATGGACGAAGGTAAACAGGTTGCCTGTACATCAAGAACATTGACAGAAACAAAGTGTACACCTGCTGAAACCTTTTTCTTTTTTTTTCCTAGCTGACCTAGGAGCGTTACGTCGAAATTCCTTTGATACACTGCTGAAGTCAATGGTTTCGGTTACTTCTGGAGTGTACGTCATCTGCAATCCATGACCTTTAATTTATACTTGCTCTCCATCTGAATCTGTCCAGTGCCTCAAAATTCGGAACTGTTGGTGTCCATTTTGAAGAGCTTCATTTAACGTTTGCATACATTAATTGGCGATCAGAGGCTCTCCTGCCTTCTATTAGATTCCCATACCAAATACCTTTTGGGAATCGACCTTGAATTTTGTTAACATGATCAAGCCAACCAAGCGCGTCTACTGCTGATAACAGCGCGGATGACCTGGCCCCATAGGCGTAGTCAGGATTTTTTTCGGGGAAAAGTGTTGGGGGGGGGTCTCCATCCCCCTCAGCCCCCCCTCGCGGGAAAAATATATATGTGTGTGTGTATTACATTCTTATTTCTCGTCCTTGCCAGCAAGGGGGTCTGGGGGAGCGCTGGGGCTTGCCGCCAAGTACTATTTCCGGTATTGAAAGCCAACAAAATGCATATTCTGAGGTATCTACGGTGCATTATTCTGCTATTAAAGTTTTATTTCAAAAACCTAATCTGCTATTTTTACTAACTTAGACCCTCCCGCGCCGTTCGGCGTATTTGGCGGCAAGCTGTTTCCACAAAATCGGTCACTGGCAATGTCTGAAGCCTCTTCCCACCTGCTCTAAGGACCTCCATGAAAGTGTGACGCCAAGTTGTACTAGGATGTCATCGCAACTCTTATTATGCGTAATTCATTTTGTCGGAGAACATGTCCCGAAAACCTAATGCAACTTTTTTTAAACCTTACTAAGGGGTCGACTCCCAGTTTGGCATAGGATTTCCTTGATTTAGACCCGATCTCTATAACTGACTCCTAAAATCTGTAGCCATCTTTGTTGAGTCACATTTAGTGTTTTTCAATTTCGGCAGATGACTATTCACTGCACTTTATTGATGGAGCCCAGCCACTGGTAGAAATGTGTAACCTTTCTTGACTACGCTCTTGGAATTAGGTGACTGTAGTTTGCTTTAGATATTATATCGAAAAGGGAAGTTTTATTGTCAAAATCATCTGTTTAGGGGGGGGGGGGGGTAAACTAAAAAAATCTCTTTAAATTCAAAATCTCATCTAGCTACGGTCATAGAATTTGGTGACGGTAGTTTGTTTTAGAATAATATTGAAGAGAGAGGTTTTCAACCTCAAAACTCTCTATAGGGGGATTTTAAACTCAAAACTATCTGGAGGGGTTTTAAACTTTTAAAAAAGCCATCTGGAGGAGTGGGTTTAAACTCCCCCCCCCCCATTGGCTTGGCTACGCTTAATGAATTTTAGTGTGTAATTTGTTTTTTTATTTATTTTGAAGAGGATTTTTTTAGCATCAAACGGAAGAGGGGTTTAAACGCTCATAGCATTTTTAGTGCGTAATTTGCTTTTTTTATATTGAATAGGTATTTTTTAGCTTCAAACCCCGATGAAGGGGGGTTTAAACTCAAAACCCATTTGGCTATGCTCATAGCACTTTTAGTGCGTAATTATTTTTTTTTACATTGAAGAGGAATTTTTAGCTTCAAACTCCGCTACTTGGCTACGCTCATAGAATTTTGAGTTTGTAATTTGCTTTTTTGATATTGAAGAGGGGGTTTATCGTAAATTTTGGAGGGGGTTTTAAAATCAAAATCTTCCTTAGCTGTGTTCTTGGAATTTGGGGATTGTCGTTTGAATTTTTGTTTTTGTATTGTTTTATAGAAGAGGGGGATTTAACTGCAAAACCCCCTGGTAGGGGGTTTTAAAATCACAACACCCTTGGCTGTGCTGGGACAAGTGATGGCTTAGTATTGAAATCTCACCTAAAATAAACAAAATGAAGCAAAAAATCAGTCCCTTAATTTCGACCCCCCCCCCCCGCAAGGGGGATTTCATTTCGGGGGGGGGGGGTTTGAACTCTAACCCCCTCCTGGCTACGCCCATGCCTGGCCCCCAGTTCTTCGCAGCACTTCATTAGTTATGTGTACCATGTTTTACTAACATATAGTAGAGTTGTTTATCACACAGGTCCAGTCGACTAGGGATTTTTATTCCTAGTTATCAAGGTATTGTCCCACACTCTTTTCTGAAACTCATAGCCTTGGCTATCCTATCTTGTATTGCAAGAGATGATGGAGCTAAGATAGCAGAAATGGTAAATAATTTCCAGCCTTTAATGGTCACGTGAGGTGCAGTGCTTATGTTTTGAACTAGTATGTAAGTCTTGCTTAGACTACTATTTAAACCTTTCTAATGTTGCCCTTAATATGGATACATTAGAGAGCTTTCTACGGGATCTTGTAAGGAGAAATACACCGTCGTTGATGTCATTATAAGCATAATGCAGTAGGGGAAAAAAAGGACCAAACAGATGTTACAGAGTAGATGCGAGCACGCATGCCTGTTTGAAACAGTTTCTGATCTCAAAAGGGCTCCATTAAATGTCAGTGTACATTTCGTTTCCTCGTGAAAACATTCAATGAATTGTAGTAGTTTGGGAGGGCATCCTATTTCTAGAAGGCCACTTCTGCTAACTATGTCAAATGCTTTAATAGACACAAGTATAAATGAACTGTAACTGTGAATCACATGCAATCAAATGAGTGAAGATATATACATAGTTCTGTTTAAAACAAGATTACAAAGAGGCGACCCCCGTTGATCTCTATCGGATCCGCCTATTTGCAAGGAATATTTAACACGTGATTTTGTTCTGATTATCCAAAATAATAATGTTTCAAAGATGTTTTTTTGTCAAATGTTTCGGGTGTTCCTTCAAAGTTGAAGATAATCACAATATATGTTGTTAATTTGTTTTAGGGTACATTTTTGTTTTATTTTGACCAGTAACATCCTTCCCGAGCACATATTTTGGTCCTTAAATTCTAGCATCTGCAACATTTAATTGGAACGCCCCTTCCGCACATAATGATCACAGGCGTACGTTAAGTATTTATCTTTACGTTTATTTTCTCCTTCATTACATTCTCCACTAGGTTACCAGCAAACTAAAGGATGGGCGAAGAAGCCACCGATAAAAGTTTAAAAAACTTTAGCATATACGTACTAGTATACTAACTAGTATTACTAACTAGTATTATATAGCATGAACTACTGTTAAATCTTGAGTTGAAAAATGTGTATTTGTATCTTTATATTTCCTTCTCATTCATAGTGAACTAAGTGTGCTAGAATTAATATCTACTATAGAAAATCCTAGTCCCAAATGACTCACTGACTAATAAAAACTAAGTACCTGGTGACCGTGCCTGGCTCGGTTCAATGATTTGTTAAGGAAAGATATTTACCCGAACTCATGTCAGAAACATTTTTGTTATGTGTTATATCAGTTATATGGAAAAGTACGAAATAATCTCCATTTACAACTTTGCTTAGGCATTGTTTAGAATGAATAGTTCTGCGTCAGGCACGGTAAAAAAGCGGTAAATGTGTGAAAAAAAACATTAATAAACAACTGGATTTTTTAAACTAAAAAAAAACTTTGTAGACCCAAGTTTTTATACCATATGATTAATTTCAAAATTTAAATATTCAAATCATTTTTTAAATCTACAAGACGTATTTTAAAATAGTAGGCCTATTGTACATTAGTAAATACAAAATTATTTAGTTTCTTCTAAGTAGACTAAAATAATAAATTAAAGGATCACCTCTTGGATTTAATTTAATTTCTGTTTCTGTGGAAATGTTCTTATCATACAATAGCACCCTCTAGAAATTGTCAGGTGAAAAAAAAAAGAGTTTATCAAGAAAGTTAAGATAATACTTTTAAAAAATAATGCATGAGTTACCTTGTGCATCTCCTCCACTTGTAAAGACTCCTATGCTTTGATTCGCCCATTGTCCGGCAACAATATTTTCACCTTCGTTAGACTCGTTCATTGTTAAGCATTCCAAATCAGCTTCGAAACTAACTCGTCGCTTCAAAAGTTTTTCTATATCCATGTCTGGAATTTTAGTAACAACTATATTAAAGGCATTAAAAACGAAATCAAAAATACTTCAAAAACAAAATATGCATGGTCAGATGGACTACGACACTACTCAACTCGGTATCTATTAGCAGAAAAGAGCATATATACTCTAAATCACATATCTTTTTTTAAGCGCAATATAAGTTCTATTTATACCTTAACTGTGCCTTAAAGTATTGTATTTTCAATCAAAATTACATTTCTAAGTTCTTTGAGTGATCAAGATATCTTTTATACCAGCGGTTCTCAACCTTTCTTGCTCGACGACCCCCCTAATACGATTCCCCACTAGGCGGCGACCCCAACCGTAAAATTTATTTCATTCATAGGCCTATGTGAATTTCATTTTGTTAATCTATCTAGATCCTCTCTATATATAATTCTCTTCATGGCTCAAGAGTTTGGACAAGAAGTAAAGGAAAGATCACTCTTTTATTTTTGCAAGTCGGAATAGAGTTACCCTACGAAAAAAAGAGGGGGAAGAACAAAATTGCAGGGCCGGACTTAACCGTTGTGACCAAGAGTCATGGAAAGATCACTTTTTTTTATTTCTACCCCACGTAGTTTTAGCGGCGAAAAAAAAGAGGGGGGGGGGGAAACAAGTAATCTACTCTGTATTCACCCGTCACTAAATTGCAGGGTCGGACTCAACCTTGGTCTGGACTGCATATACGGGAAGCTGCTAAAGAAATTAGTACCATTTCATGCTTTCTGCAAAATGATGAGAAACTGACAAAAACCCAATCCATCGAAAAAGCAAAAGAAGGTAGTGAATACTATGGATTCCCTGTAATCAAAATGATCAAAACAGAAGAAAGCAAAGACTTGATGGGAAGTTTAGTTCTAATGTAGGACAATAAAACTGCCATTCAAACGTGTCGCGACAGAAGTGCTGGACAGATTTCATATGGAGATGAAGGGCAGATTCCAAAGGCTGGAAAGAAAATGGATACCTTTGGGTTTCTTCTTCAACCAAGACACCTGTTAGATGAAGACACGCTTATGACAAACTGTGCTATTTTTCCTGTTTGTATGATAAAATAAATGGAAAATCGCTTTTTCAATGATGTCATTGATGCACGACCACTTTTCATCAACAAATCAGTAATACAATCACCAATAGACATATTGAGGAAACAGGCTTCATATGGGAATTACGTGTGCTCAAAGTATCGATGTAGATGATGTTATAGATTTCTTTGCTGCACAGAATGCACGACGTGAAGCGATATCAATTGAGATTTGTCACTTGTGCATTATTTAACTAATAAACAGCAGTATTATTCATTAAAAGAGTCTTGATGATTACTTTTTGTTAAGTTTACTGATATACTGAACCAATTTGATTTGGGGCTTATATATTTTTGCGTACATTATCTCATGTAATATGTCGAATGTCAAAATGCAAGGGGCCCCCAAAGAGGTCAATCCCCCGGGCCCCCAAATCCCTAGTTACGCCTCTGCTGCTGTATTTGAAATGTTAATTACAAATTTAATTATTTTAAATTTTTTAATTTTAATTTATTACATTGCTCATCTCCTATGTTCTTTCTTCAATTAAATATAAATTGTAGTCCAGGTTGTATCAAATTTACTAGATTTTTTAACATTTCTTAAGGCGACGCACTTCTGCGTGCCCATTTTCTTCTGGAGCAAATGGTACATGTTGTTACTCCATTGCTCGGTACGCAGCTTTCATCTTGATCTAGGATCTAGAGCTTAAACCTCTAGACTCTCTAGATCTAGACTAATTGTCGTTGTTTATTTTCATTTCACTGTAATTCTTGTTAGTTTCTTGTAAATTTTGATGAGAAATGGTCGTGATATCAATATTTTTGATGCAAATTACCTTTTTAGCGGCCCCCGAAAGGAGAAAAGACGCTATTAGTTTTGTGTGGAATGTCTGTCCGTCTGTCCCGTTGAGATCTCGTAAACTAGAAAAAATAGTGAAAATCCGACATCATAATATTTTAGATCATTCAAAGTTCTGATGCCACGACTACTTTTTTCTTTTCTGAAAGCGAAAAATCTAATTCTTTAAAATCACTTATACAAGGAGTTTTTTTCATAAAAATACACCACTTTTACAACTATTCACAATTAATAGTAACAAACACGGGACGCTCCTTGGTTAGGTAAATCAAAATATACCATATTTCAACACATTTATGCAAACGGTTTTAGATTTTTTGTTAAATTTTATTTTTTACATTTGTATTGCTATGTTAACTAAGGTCTACTACATTTACACACAAAAAAAGTTTACTTTTAAAAAATAAAAAGAAAAGATCCGTCAACCTTCTTTCTCCATTCTTCTCTGTCGTTTGTCTTTGATAGAATTTCATTCTGATGTTCTTTCTGAAAATATTGAAACCTGCCTTTTTACCTGCCTGGGCGGACTACTTCGGGGACCGATTCTGAGTTTGTGTCTCCACACCAACTATCTTTGTAACCTTGTTTTACATGTTTTTATTCATCAATGACTATTTAATTGTAATACTGTAAGGTAAACAATATTATCGGCGTAGCTCAAGACTGAAAAGTCCTGTTGGTGTGCATAGTGCTAGCTCAGACGGAGAGATTGTCCTGTTGATGTGCATAGTGCTAGACGGAGAGATTGTCCTGTTGGTGTGCATAGTGCTAGCTCAGACGGAGAGATAGTCATCACGGGTTAAAAATTGTTGACGGCTCAAAGGGTAAAATATCATTCTTTTTCTTTCAAAACAAAATCTGGCACTCAATGGGCATCGCAAACAAGTTAAAGAAGAGTTGCAAAGACAATATCTAGGTAATTTCCGGGAGCTTGTGAAATTACTATCCAAGTAAGATCCACGTGTAGTCCGAATCAAGCTGCTTCCAGACCGAATGTGTAAATTTCCCCACAAATAACGAACTTATTGTAATTATTGGTGATTACGAGCCAGATATTTCTAGATAATTTTCCAAATGTTAAGGTTAGGTATCTTGGATAATGACGGTGTACTAATTCTTTCACTGACATCATCTTAATTCCTTGTCTGCTTGAACCATACTCCGAGTTTGGTAGGTATTCGGGTTGCTGAACTTGAAATCAATTTAATACTATTCTATTTTTAGATACACTGAAACTCTAGAGACATGACTAGCACAGATGAAAAATATTCTACTAGATCTGAAGCAGGCGATTTGTTAGTTACTATGCAGCCTAAATTTATTTTCTCACCTTGTTGTATTGGTCCCTGTATTAACTAAAATAATGGACACGCAAGTCTACAAGAATTGTCGATTTGAATGAATTCACATTAGTTTGAGAAAAAAATGACTTTTCCCTGTTTTATTTCGCTTTTTTTTTGGGGGGGGGGCATCATCATGAGCTGCCGCACTGGGCATCATATACCCTTGCTACGCCACTGCTCTGTCGCCATATTTCACTACTGTTTTAAAACTTCATGTTTTCGCCTGGAAAGGGGAGTGGGTGGTAGAGTAAAAACGATTAATCCTCGCTCCTTTATATAATTTCTGCTTATGCTTGCATTTGGCATTAAAGAATAGGCTGTGGGGCGACGCGATATAAGAATTTAATTTATAGCATATATAAATTATATTAGTGGCAGATTTTATTTTATTTTAATTTTGTAATTTCCTAACTAAAATACAAAAAGAAAAAGTATAGGTTTGTCCGATGGGCCGAGGGCGAGTGCATGTATCGTCCCTCCCACCTGGCACAACCCATTTTTAATTATAAATTTGAGTTAGAGTGTGGTGCAACATAATATACGAATGGGTTCAAATATCAATATGTGGCTTATATTATTTACAAACTTTTTTCACAAACTTTGATTTCTACATAAAAATAGGACCGCCCCCCCCCCATTGGGCTGGAGAGGGGAGTGAAGTAGATCCATTCCCCCCCCCCCACACACACACAGAATGATCTAATAACTTATACATCTATTGACTACTTTCGATATTATACACAATGCATTTGAGGACAGGTATGATTGGACGCCCATCATGTGGCATTCAATTTGTGGGCCGGATTGTATAGAAATGCCCTGGCTGATTTTGACACCCAGTCCGCCCCTGCACAAAGGCTTACATATGGCCTCCTTTAGTCGCGAAACGACTATGGATCATCTCATGGAAATGAGATGAATGCATGGGCATTAGATGTTGTATCCAGCTGATGTATCCAAAGAAACAGCAGTGCCGATACAGTTTGGGGTCAGCAGCATAGAGAAGAGGGGGGACTGATGTGTGGCGACATCGTTCCGACCACAGCTAATGGTCCGCACCAACATACAAACATACATCATCAGACATACGCCTTACTTTCTGCTTTATATAATAGACATAGTCACATATAGTAAAGTGCGAAGTTCGAGCGCATTAAGCCCGCTGTCAGCCATTTTCAAGTTTGGATTTTTATAGCACCGTAACGGTCTGACCTATGAAAAAAACTGATAGTATCTCTGAATTCCTCGTCCTTTTTTCTATAAAAATAGATTGGATTTAATGTATCACTAGGCTGAGTTAAAATTAAATACGAAGTCAAAGAGGTGTAGGGTAAGTATCGCCAAGATTACTTTTCCTCGAGCGGATTTTTCCCCAGTTAGTAAGCTCGATTGGGTTGATGGAAGGTTCGAACAGATCAAAGAAAATATATCTAAAAACATGTTTTAATATTTAATTTTTACTACAAAGTCATTTTCTTTTTACTCCAGCGCAAGAACACCATCCATTGCACCATTTTCCACCCTCCACAACTTCAAATACTCTCTTTAAGCTGATGAGCAATCAGACTTAAAAATACCCTTATGCCCATTACCCATTTCCTTCACTACCGGGTAGTAAAAAAGAATAACTCCAGACCTCCTGAGTTTGACCTCACCATCTACTTAGCCTTTACAAGGAAAAGGAAATAGTATGTGTCGGAAGTAAAGAAAAAAGGTGCATGCGCAGTAGCAATATAGTAGTAATTTGGTAAACATTCAAATAAAAAAGTTTTAGCAATAAAAAGTGAACTGTTCGAACCTCTTGACAAATCGGGGCTGCTCGAACTTCGCACTTTACTCAAAGTGTCAGGATGTCTTCATCACTTACTTGACAGTGTCGGGTCTAGATCTAGATTTCTAGATAAACATCTTTAACATGTAGATAACGAAACTAAATTAGATCTATACTTGTCTATGCGATAAACTAGTCTCGATCTAGACTGAAGAAGTGGCTAAAAATTTATGGATTCTAGATCTAGATCAAGGCTGCAACTTACTTTAGAATTCTTTTAACATCTGGACTTAAACTAGCCTAGTTCTATGACTAGAAAGCGATCTAGACTATAGTACAATCAGTATAGAATCAATAGATCCGACTCTAATCATTGGTTGTATTGCTGTTATGGAAAACGTAGCCAGATTTTTAAAAATAATTTTAAAGAAACAAATAAAATGTATTTCTATCTAGATCAGCATTTCTGCAACAATAAACGACGTGTTGGTGCCGACACAAAATGGGGTGGATGTAATAAGAATTTAAGCAACACTGTGGAGAAACCTAAACAAGGCTTTCTTAAACTAGAATGACACATAAACTCACCAAAGATATATAGACAATAACAGACCAAATTACATTATCACAACGTTACACAAACAAACACTCAAGTATGAACTATTTCACCACAGAGGGTGTTGTTAGTAAATGTGCTTGTTTTTTCTAGCCAGGAAAGCTATTATAATAATAAGTCTTGTACTCGAATCCGATAATTAATTAGGAATGCAGTATTTTCATTTGCTACGCAGCCCCAGCTGTGACCTACATATTTTGCCACAACAGCGCAGGCATAACCATTGTCCGCCGGTAGTCGATTTACATTTTCTTTTCGCCGTCTACATCTATCCTCGGCAGTAGATTTTCTTTTGGTCTCAAATGTGTATCCCGTGGCCTTTGTAAGTGAACTCCAGATGTTTTGTTCTGAGGCGGCATGCAACCAGGTGCTCTGTTCTATGTCAGTCAAAGCAAGTTGGCGCCTAAGCTGGTCTTTCGTGGGGCACCTCTGTTACATCGACTACTTTTCAGCTCACCAAAAAGACTGCACCGCTTTTGGCATACGTTCATCCCCGTGCCCTGCCAAGCGTAAACTTCGGACCATAAGAAGTCCTTCTATACTGTCCATACGGGCGTTCGCAAGGACATTGTTGTTTGTAGTGCGGTCAGGCCACCGTATGTCCATGATGGAGCACAAGCATCTTTGGTGAAAGTGTTCGAGTAGTCGTAGTTGTTTTCTACAAAGTACACAGGGCGGACTGGCTATTTGGGCATTCGGGCAAGAGCCCGGTGGGCCGGTACCTAACGGGCCGGCTTGGTTGTGACCAGATAATTTTTTAAAAATTAAGACAACTAAAAAAAAGTGGCAGCAGCGAGAAACAATTTTTTTTGTTGGAAAATAAATTTTGTATCAAAAGCAACAAAAATATCAAAATCTTTACACTGTACAAACACTATACAAACTGTACGAGCGGCTTGGACTTCAACACTGCTTTGATGTATTCGAGGTTGTGTTTGGCGGATCATTTTGCTGGTGGGCGTGGACGTTTGATGGCACTACCATTTATTTTAGTTCCTTTCCTCCCCCCCCCCCACTCTCCCGTCTTTCAATGTTTCCATTGATAATGTTACCGAAAAAGAGGGATTAGAGAGGAGAAGCTAGAAACCATTGCGCTTTAACATTAGTTACCGGTACTAGGAATTAACGAAGCTGCGAAATTGCAAATCACACTGCATAGAGTTCTTCTTTCTGTGTTTTGTAAAGGGAAAAGTAAGCATTCTTTCGTTTATTTTTAATAACACTTAGGGCTTAAAAAAAAATGTGTATGTTTTTAATAATCAAAATCTGGATCTAAATCCAAGACCTTTTTTTGTTTTTGCTAATGTAATTAATGGCAAACTTTTTATTAGTATGAAGTCATTAATGACGGCAATTCTTATAATAATGACCTGGTTTTGTATAGCGCTGTCACATCCGATATATAATGAAAGGACATTTCTATTTTAATTTTTTATATTGGTCTAATCAAGGCTAGATTTAAGGAAGGGCAGTGTGAGGACTGAGTTCTGGTCAGACTGGGTCTCCTGTTAACTGTAGAGAAGGGGGGCAATTCAGGTTGTTGACTTCAAAACTGTTTTTGTTTTGGATTGTTTTACTTTGAGATTTTTTTTTTATTTGAATGTAACTCATAAAAATGGAGTGTGGTTTTGTTCCTAGTCCAGGACAGTTCTATCTGTGGCATTTTACGTCTCGAGAGACGATCTTTTCCCTTTGAAACTTCTTGTGTGACTAAAGAGGCCAACCCTTGATACACAGCTGCGATCGCAGGTTGGGCATATATAATCACCAGGCGCCGTTGCATTTTCACCCTTCTTTCTGCTTCTGTTGTGTATGACATCTGCAATCTTTGACCCTTCCTTTATGCTCTCTCTCCGTGAGGATCTGTCCAGTGCCACCTCTTCCCAGTTGCCAGTGTCGATTTTGAAGAGCTTCATGTCGCGTTTGCATACATCCGTATAACGTAAAAGTGGGCTACCAGCGGCTCTCCTGCCTTCTATTAGATCGCCATACAGGACAATTGGACTTTTGGATATATATAGAGTCGAAGTGTAGACTTTAATTATTTTCTGTGTAGTCATTATTCAGTCTATGTGATACTGAGCTGTTATACTTTAATTGATACTGGATATTTCAATTGTCTGAACTGAGCCTGTATTATATTACAGCACATGTAATAAATATGTTACATATCCGTGAATTGGCATTCTGAATCTTTATTCTGTCTTAATATGTGTCGTTACGGTATTGCCCAAGACTTGGGTACATTTAGTAATCAGAAAAGAGTCCTGACATTTGGGGGCCTCTCCAAAACAACTACATGCGATGGATGCATCTATCTCCAGTGAAGTTGCATGACAGTACTGTAACCTGAAGTATCCAAACAGCGCATATGTCTGAGTGTGGGTAAAAAGATGACAGTACTGTAACCTAAAGTATCTGCTGCATCCAGACAGCGCATATCTACGAGTGTGTACTAATGAAAGAGTTCAAGTCCATACGGAGCGGAAACTCGTCGTCTGTATTTTAGGCGGTTACTATCTAATAATAATAATTTAACATGCCTAATGTGTTCACTATTATCAAGTTATAGTAGCACCCCTTAGTACGTCTAAACATAAGTGTATATGCATGGCCAATTTCGTTCCTCATAATTGGATTACCAATTTCTCATATTGGGATTACCTGTCGGATTATCTACCTGAAATAGACTAAGAGAAATCACATAATTGGATAACCTTGGACTATTGCCTTTAACCTGTTGGAGTACCAGTTGAACAACATTAGTAATTGGAAAACCTTGGACTATTGGACTATACTGAAGAAGCTGCTGCTGGATCTCATACTTATATGAATTTAACTTTTGTGATACATTCCAAGTACCGCGCGTATGTATAAAGCCATTGTTTCTCATATTGGGATTATCAGTCGGATTACCTACCTGAAATAGACTAAGAGAAATCACATAATTGGATAACCTTGGATTATTGCATTTAACCTATTGGAGTACCAGTTGAACAACATTAGTAGAAGTAGAGGTTTTATTAATATTTTAATTTTGCTTTAATTAAATTTTTATGTAACTATTTTGTAACTATATCATTTTTGTGAGGTAATATTGTAATAAAGGACACTGCTCAAGGAAAATGGTCGAGTTTATACCTCGTCCATTCGAGGAGATAATAGCCCAGGCTCAGATGTTGGGGTTTAATGAAATTTATAGATGCCCAACAGAAAATTGACTTATATAGACTGACAAGGGAAGCGGAGGAGAGAAGACATATAAGAGAGATGGAGGACAAACAACATGAAATGGATAAGAAAGACATGACAGTTAACGACAATCCCCAACAGAGTAAACAGACAAAAACCTAAAATGCATGACAGACAACGTGGACTTGTTATTCTACTTAGAACTGTTTAAAACGACTGCTACTGCTAACGACATACCCAAGACAAGATGGTCACTTGTTCTCATTCACAAATTAAATGAAAAACTAAAATTGTTTATGATACAAACAAAACTGATACGTAATACTGATTATGGCTTTGTTAAGGGGGAGCTCCTAAAACAAGCCCAACTCACGGAAGAAGCCTGTCGAACACTGTGGCATGAACTTTCCTCAAACGCACGATATGAAAGATTTTTTTGTTCATTTGAAAAGGACATTTGACAACTGGCTTAAAACATCACAAACCACAGTAGACGGTATAATTGACTTTATAATGAGTGACAGACTCTACAGTGTGCTATCTTCTGAGGTACTAAAAGATATTTTGCTACGAAAGCCTACTTCAGCCCAAGAGGTCTTAGATTGTATCGATCAATTTTAGAGATGCCACGAAAGGCTCTACAAATATAGTAAAGGTAAGTAACAAGGTTACTAATAACGATATCCCATACGTAGCATTCGGTGTCACTGGTCAATCTAACAGTCGTCGCCCGAATAATATAAACAGAGTGGGGACACAAGTGATATGCTATAGATGTGGAAAGGGCGGACACATTGCTCGATGTGTCGGATAAAGCTAAATGAGAATAGAGGTCCAACAAAGCAATGACTAAGAGTATTATCATAAATGGGGCAACAAGTGGGATTGTTTTCATGTCACACTGATACGTTTAATCTTCCAGATTATAAAGATAAATCAATTGGTGGATTGAAAATAGTTGAGGGATTTTTAGGAGATCAAAGGGTTTCTGTTCTAAGAGATACAGGGGCGAGAATAATTAATTGGGGTACGAAAAAGTTTAATAGAAGAAAGTCAGAAGATAGATGGGTTTTTTTAACTTTAAAATTAATAGATGGACAAACCTTTCAGTATCCACTTGCTTGGATAGACATTGATACTCCATTTTTAAAAGGAGTCTTTGTGGCGGCCATGTTCAAGGACCCGATTGCAGATATTATTATAGGAAATGTTGATCAGGCTAAAGCATTTTTGTATGGGAATGCTGTTACTCGGGCAATGGCGAAAGCAGAAGACACTAGGGTCAAATCGGAAGATAATGACATGATTGGCTTAAGTAAGTGGGTGGAATTGGACAGTGATTTTAGAGAGGATCAAAGAAATGATAGTTCTTTGTTTAGATTATGGGAAAAGGCGAATGCAGGAACGGTAGAAGATAAGAAGAAGGGATTGGTATCGTTTATAGTTGAAGAAGGTCTACTGTACAAAGAATTTGAGAGAAAAGATAGCCTTGTGATAATAGAGCGAAAACTTGTAATCCCTACGAATAGACGTGAACTAGTATTAGAAATAGCACACGATACATCTTTAGCTGGACATATGTTTATAAATAGAACCAAGTATCGGGTATATTCGCATTTCTTTTGGCCTGGAGTAGATAAAGATATAAATACATACATTAAATGTTGTGACTTTGTCAAAAAAGGTAGACACCCAGGAAAAGCTGGAAAGGTAGAACTATGGCGCATGAATATTATTTCCACTCCATTTACTAAAGTTGCTATTGATATCATAGGACCACTCTAAATGACAGATCGGAAGAATAGATTAATTTTAACGTTGGTTTATTTGGCAACAAGATGGCCGAAAGCTGAACCACTACCTAATACAACAACACCAGTATTAATAGAAGTGGTATTTTTTACTAGAACATGATTCCCTGAACAGATACTCTATGACAATGGATCTCAATTCAGATCCGAGTTATACAAAGAAATATGTCAATTTTTAAAAATAAAGATTGTTAAATCAACCCCATTCCATGTTATGTCAAATGGGAGCGTATAACGCTTCAACGGGACTTTGAAATGCATGAGAAAGACGGCTGAAGCAGAACCTAAAAAATGGGATAGAGTTAGAAATGCACTTCTGTTTGCGTACATAGAGATACCAAATGAATCTACTAACATTTCCCTTTTGAAATGTTGTATGGAAGGAAAGTCAGGGGTCCTATGTCAATTCTAAAAGATCTTTTTACTAATCAACAGGTAGAACCCGAAATAAAGAATGTGTATGACTGTTTCCAGGAAACATATTAATATCAATACTAAATTAACCGAATTCCAAAGAGAACAAATTCAGAAGCTAGTTCAAAAGTATAAAGATATAATTACTGATATACCGGGTAAATTGATGGTTAAAGCATTCAACATTGAGCTCACAACAGAAAAGCCTATTACACTGAGGCCATACGCAGTTCATATGAGAGATGTCTTAGACAAGGAGATAGAGAACATGATTCAAATGGACATTATTGAAGAGTCTCAGTCGCCCAATGCATTTCCTGTTGTTTAGGTTAAGAAAAAAAGACTCAACAATACGTATTTGCATAGATTTTCAGAAATTAAACGCTGTTACCAAATTTGACGCGGAGGCTATTTTAGACCAAGAAGACCTTTTCTTACAACTTAATAGTGCCATTTTTTTTACAAAGATAGATCTAACAAAAGGCTTCTGGCAATTACCAATAGAAGAGAAAAGTAGGAAGTACACTGCATTCGGGGTACCAAGTAGTCACTTTGAATTTAAATATCTACCGTTTGGTCTGCTTAATTCTCCTAGTTTTTTAATCGCACTGTTAGGACCATTCTTAAAGGACTGGAAAATGTTGTGTTTTATTTTGATGACATTTGTATATTCGGGCCTGATTGATCATCACACTTAATAGCACTAGAGAAAGTGTTGTCCAGACTAAAAGAATATGGGTTTACTATCAAGCCAAGCAAACTTGAAATCGCGTATCCTAAAATAACTTTCTTGGGTAATATTGCAGATGATAGAAGCATATACCCAGAACCCAATAACAGAGGCATGGTATTAAATATAAAAGCCTCAAAAACGAAAACAAGAGGTTCGATGTTTGCTAGGTATTTGCTAATTTTTATAGAGGAGTAATATTTTAGATCTAGAACTATTTCCAGATTAATTAGATACCAATATAATTATAATATAATAATTATTTCTTATGTTTTTATTTAGCGGCCCTCTTAAGGAGAAAGCCGCAATTAGGTTTGTGCAAAAATGTCCGTCTGTCACACTCATATCTCAAAAACTAGAAGAGAAATGAAAAATATTATTTCACCATGCCATGTAGCTTGCAAAGTTTAGGTGCAACGGCTACTTTTTGTTTTCTAAAAGCAAACAATTTTAATTTATAAAATTAATTATGCAAGAGATATTTTCATAAAAATACACCAATTCTAAAACAATACATAAATGTAAGGGAGATTATGTTACATTATGTTAACAAAGAAAGACAATGGGCTTTGTTGCTGAACATAAAAATTATATATGTGTCAGACGCGAATAGCCCAATTTTTTTAGTAAAAGAAATTACAAAAAAACATTTCTCTATAGAAGAAGTTACGAAAGCTATATAATATACAACCACAAACCTATATAATATACTACAACAAATTTAGGTTTTTTATTTCTAGTTACGATTTATTTAGGTAGTTGCTGTTTTACTATTACATACCAAGTATAGAAAACCCAGGTTCGTTTCTTATACAACGCTATTAGCTAACACCGCATATCATCTCTCAATTAGTATATTTAGATCTATAATATAATTCTAGTCTAGATCCATATATAAAAATCGAATAGATCTAGTAATAGTATAGATTCTATCTTGAGACTAGATTTCCGAGTCTAGCCTATGCTATGCCTATAGTCAGTTTTTATTAGAAAAAAGTCTAGATAAAGACTAAAGTTTATTAATTATTAGATTATTATGATTGATTATTGATTTATTTATTTTTGTAAATAAAGTTTCATTTTTAGTATTCATTTTCAAATAAAGTTTGTTTCTTGCTTTAGTTAACTAGTTTAGTTTAATTGTGCTGTCTGGTTTCTTAGGCGACTCTAGCCCCTTGGTCGCAGACCGAGGTGCACAGATTGGGCCCACCCAGTAGAGCTACCACCTGCATACCGTATAATGAATAAATGTTGAGCAGATAATAAAAGGTCTCACTCAGTAGCGTCTCCTGACCTGCTCACATAATGATCCAAAGGAACAGCAGTTTGGGTTCAGCGGCGTCGCAGGTTCTGCCAGAGTGTAGCACTGGGTGCTGCAAACTGCATTAGGGTCGCCAGCTCCTGATTCTTCCTCAGAAGCCTTTCCCATGATTGGGTATAGCTGCAAGGAAACAAGTTTGAATTCAGAGTTTTCCTTCTCCTAGGTGGGTAGCCAGCCATGGCTAACGAGCCCCTCCTGCCCGAAGCTTAATGGTTAAAACGCCAGTTACTCGTCTTTGCCCCTTCTCCTGTTAGTAAGAACAGTTTCGCCGGAATTAATATCTGAGCCACACGTGAAGGCCAGGAGTTGGACTGGTTGTCAGAGGCTATTGGAGACGCATGCCATTAGGAAGCATTTTATAGGTAGTGGAGTGCTTACATCAATTACCACTTCCGACAATGACAACCTATTATTTAAAATATATTGAACTAGCACGTACATTCATCATAATGCAGCCATGCGATTTTTTGTTTATGAACGTAGCATTATTTAGGACTAATATTTTACAAAAGCTGCTTGGAGAAATCAGGTATTGTGACAAGTCAAAAGCTTGCTGTCGGAGTCACTCAAACTTATCACAGCATTAATTATATTTTATCATTATTTATTTATTTTATTTTACTTATTTCCCCGTTCTATCCCCAATTTCTTCACCCGCCCCACCTTTTCCTCTCCAGGCTAGATTTAGTCCCCACCTTGGAGATATCTAGACCGCGTCTTTTTTCATCTCCCTTGATCGGGGAAAGATAAACACACAGTCTCTTTGGTCTTACCCGCCGGATGTCTGACGGTCGCAGTTGACACCACCTGGGGTGGAATGCAAGTCAATCTTTCTACCCCCCTCTCCCGCGTCTCTCTTTGATCAAAGAGATCACTCGGATCAACCCGCTTCTCGACACTCCAAGGTGCGACTCCCATTTCGAGTCAAATTCACCCACGTGAATTTCCGCCCGTCTCTCCCAGGCCTTTAAAAGGTAGACTAAATCAAACCTGACCCGCTCATTTCTCTATCGCTGGCAATCAAGTCTGGACTATTTCATTTATTACAGGAATACCTAGTGGTAAGCCGAACTTAATCGCAAGCTCCATCTTTTACTTTGTGCATATTTCTCACTGGATTTTATCATGTGTATTTTATTATTTCATTTATATTTAATTTGTGCATTGTGTATTTCTCACTGTTGTAAGTAGAAAACATAAGCATGGCATATGTATATATTTATGTATTCTATTAATGCTACGTTGCTCAATTGATTGTTGATGCAACCATGTATGTATTCGTACATCTAATTTCCTTTATCTCGGATAACCGCCTTGATAATTTTACTAGCGCACTAATACTGCGCTTAGAAAAGAAATATGAATTATCTCCCCTGTAGTCTTTCTACTTTGGCGAGAGTTGCGCCCCTTGAACGGACGCTCTCCCCATTCGAACACTCCGTTGTTCTCGGCCAACGGTCGTATGTAAACAAACCGTCATGGTCGCTGACCACAGCCCATTCCCCCCCCCCTTTTTTTTTTTCTTCCAACTTGTGTTTTTTTTTTTTGAGATTATTATTTCCCCTTTTATGTACATTTTTATATTGCTACTATCAGCCATCTATTTTCCAAATTCCATTTGTCATCATTTCCCCATTGTGCTCAAAAACAATTCTACCAATCTGACGAATGCACCTCAGGCGAGGGCATCGATAAGATGCATGAGAGACATGTGCTAACTTATTTTTATTTATCCGCAGTCTCCCTCAGGTGTCTGCCTAGTCAATTGCCTACTTATTGAGTATCGTCTACTGCCCACTTGGATCTACTCAACGATTTACTTGGTGCTATCGGCTCTATTTGCCTGCCTTTTTTACAGTCTACTTGTCAACCCATTAGGCACGACGTCCCTATAGACCCAGAGTCTGTGCGAGACGTCATAGCTTCGCTTAAACTTCTTAACTCACTGGACTTATCCTGTTAACTACGCTGCCCACGGCAGATCTGCTCTGCCCGCAGTACCCTTGTGCCCACGGTAGCCGGCCACCCGCCCTACTGTGCCCACTACAGATATCAGAACTTTGGATTGAGACTACACAAGAACTGAATCATCGGCGTCCCTCTACCCGCTAGATAGCCATCTCCAGCTGCAGAAACTCCCGCCAGCTGCGACATCAACAGGACAACCAGCTAAGTTCAGAAGACAAAGTGACATACTCTCTTATTAAGTGCAAGAGTGATGATTAAATACCGTATCGATTAGAGATAGATGCAAACCCTCCCCCTTTTATTTCTTCTATGTAAATATTTATGTAAATAAATATTCTTCAATTTTAACTTTTGTATCTCTCTTTCATTGCTTGTCTCGTTGCGTGCCTGCTCCCGAGTTATATGCTGACGGGTTGGTGTGTGATAATTTCAAAAAATAATCATCCCATAGACATTAAACCAGCCAAACACACGTCACTTTCGCTAACCTGTCACAGGTATACCCATTAGGAGAAAACACTACCCCTTTACTCAAGAAAAATTTAAGAAACTAGGACAGACACAATTTTTTTTCTCTATTAGGCACACTTAAAATTTTAACATAATAATGTCACTTTAATTTAAAAAGAGAACTGAA
The DNA here is from genome assembly GCA_036873155.1 of Biomphalaria sudanica. Classification (NCBI taxonomy): domain Eukaryota; kingdom Metazoa; phylum Mollusca; class Gastropoda; family Planorbidae; genus Biomphalaria; species Biomphalaria sudanica. The sequence goes on along the minus strand of JAZGLO010006681.1, from coordinate 5,033,497 downwards.
AAATGCAAAGATATATAAGGAAAAAAAGTACTTCCGGCCTAATTTGTGATTCTACTTTTTAATCAAAGAAACGAAACGGACTAGTCCAACATAGCCCATTCTTTATGTATTTAAGAATCACTAAGTGAAATATATTTATAAAATGTAGAAGAAATGTACACAACAAATATACATCTTTTTTTTTCTAGTCAAATAGCTGCTAAAATTAAAAGAAAACATTTATGTTCATGAAGGCTAAGAATGCACTTTGTATGTAAATATCACTCACATTTTTTTAATGGACTTTTGATGCAGCGACTTTCGTGCAGTAGTTGCCATAGTACTAAACTAGTTCCCTATAAACATTTTATTTATTTTTGTTTAGTGCCCCCAACAGGATTAAAGCAGTTTATTTTTGTTCGTTTTGTCTGTTAGTTGTTCTGTCGTAACGTTTAAATTAAATAAAACACTAAAAGTTACTAAAAATTTCAGTTAACGATTAATTTCATTAAATAATAAGTTATTCCGGATATTGTTTTATAAAAATTAATTATGTCAAATGAATGTTTGAAATCATATAATTGACTTATATATATATATATATATATATATATATATTACACTTAGATTCTTGGACAATAAGTCCCTATAGTTTAATTTACCTTTTACATTTACCTATTCCTTAGTCTGTTGGACCGCTGGGGCACCAGGCAAGATTTGTCGACCGTCTTTCTCCATTCCTCACTCTCTTTTGCCATGTTTAAAACCTCTTTCAATGGTAGGCCCGTCCATTCTTTTATGTTGCCCTCCCGTCGCTTTCTCTTCTTTTTTTTTCTGGTACTGTTCCTTGAAGGAAGGTCTTTGCGAGCCCCGCAAATCTTGTAATATGGCCATAGATTTTAAGCTTCAAATCCTAGCTCTGGAGACCATTAATACCTTCAAGCCCAGTGTTATTTTTTCATAAACTGATGGGTCGGCATCAATAGATTCTGAAAGAGCAGGCTATAGAGCCTACATCGACTTTCTTGGCTCTTACTCAGTCAAAATCTTTGGACCATGTTGTAGTGTTTGCAGTTTTGATGCGGAGACCATGGCAGTCTGTTAAGCCTTAAAAGCCATTGACTCTCAACTCGGCGAGGGACATTTGAGGGCAACACAGATTGTTGTGGTCACGGACTCAAAATCTGTACTACAGGCTTTGCAAAGCCCCGGACCATAGCCCCCCATTATCAACACTGTCATCATGGCTTCACATAACATTAAAGAACGCTTTGGCACCCCTGTAATAATGCAGTGGGTACCGAGTCACATAGGTGTGACTGGCAACGCAATAGCAGACTCTTAATCCCACCAGGGAGGGCATATTCCACCCACTGAACAGGCTGTAAGCTTTTCATCAAGCCCTGGCTATAATTCAAAAAACAGAAATGGAAAAGTGGTTTGAGTGCTGGGACAAGTCCCAAAAAGCCCGTGGAGTCTGGGAGCGCGTGAGGCGCCCTGACCGCACTTCCCCGTGGTGGAGGCTGTCCAGGCCTGAACAGGCTATTATAGCACAGTGCAGGACAGGCCACTGTCCTGTAGGCTTATATTTCTCGCGGCTATGTCCACATTTTGATTAACGGTGCCCCCGCTGCGGGGAATAAGAGGAAACCGTGCCTCATATTCTGGTTGACTGCCCCAGACTTGCTGATCTCCGTCTCGACAGGTCTGGGAAACCCAAAATTCTCGACCTGTATGATGACATGTACGCACTACGCAAGACAGCACGGTTTCTGTCCAGGGCTTTTGCAAGAGAGGATTTGAGCCTCTCAAGCCCTTACTCAAATGGAGTTTGATGATGCGTTTTTTTTTTTTTACAATAGTTAGCAGGTCCGATCGCTGCAGTAAACCTGTCTCTGATCTCTTGGTTTGTGATGCGGTTTTTGAATATAAAACCTGGGATCCTTCTGTAGCATCTCAATTCCATTGCTAGGATCCATCTAACTCTGCAGTCAGCGTCCAAGACTCGCAAGTATAAAAAAATGTGGTCATGACGAGGGAGCGCATCAGTCTTATTTTGGTACCGATGGCTAAGCCCTTGTCTTTCCATATTATTTTAAGTTTTGAAAGGGCTGCTGTGGACTGTGCTATTCGTGCCAATAGTTCGGGTTTGTTTGAGGCTGCTAACACTAATCAGCTTTTTACCTCCAATACTGATGACTTTTTTAAAGCCTTGTTGGCTATTGGTCATAATTTGTTGTTTTTTTCGGCATTTATTTGCATGCCATATGCTGCGGAAGTCTTGTCATGTCACCAGGTCAGCTACTTTTTCTTCTGTCCATGTCATCTACGAAGCTAAAGTTAGTAATTTATCTTCCTCCAATGCTAACAGTATTTTCGAGAGCATCTTCCTTTAATTTCAGGAAATATATTGAAGAGTGTTGGTGAAAGTAGGCAGCCTTGTCTTACTCTTATATCAATATCAAATTGTTCCGTATTTTTAATTTTCATAACATAACATAAAACATTTTTATCGGTTAAGATTGTTCCGCGTTTGGTTTTGAAATCGAAATCGACCTACATTACTTTAATTTTCTTAAATTGTCGCCAAAAATATATCGAATTTTATATGAAAAATCTACCAACACAGAATAAATTAAACAATAATATTCTTATTTACGGAAATTAATTATTCCAGATTTTAATGAAAATATTCTAACTCTATTTATGTAGCTTAAACGTCACAAAATCTAATTATCGTTAATATTATGTTCCGATTTTTAAGGAAAACAACTTCCTAACACCTAAATATGGTATAAAAATCTCGCCACATGTCTATGGTACACGTCACGTCTTGAATATTCCTTGCAAATAGGAGGATCCGACAGGGCTCCAACGGGGGCCGCCTCTTTGTGTGATAATCTTGTTTTGGTTTTCTAAAAGCAAACCGTTTAGTTAATAAAATTAATAATACAAGCGATTTTTTAATAAAAATAATAAGGCTTGTCTTTGAGTCCCAAGATTAATGAGGAATGCAGTATTTCCCGTGGCTGCGCAGCCCCAGCTGTGACCTACATATTTTGCCATCCCGAGGTAAGCAAAACCATTGTCGCCTCTGTTACGTCGACCACCTTTTCGCTCACCAAAAAAGACTTCGACTTTATACTATACACCAATTCTAAAACAATATATACATAATGTTACAAAGGTTAACAAAGAAAGATAATTTTTTTAAAATTTTCAGTATCACTGAGTATATCATTGAATAATATTTATAAAATGTACAAAAATGTTCAAAACAAGTATAAATATTAGTTAACAGTGTTTTATTCTGGTCGACTAGCTGCTAAAATTTAAAGAAAACATTTATTGTTGTTTATAAAGGTTCAGAATGCACTTTGTATGTAAATATCACGCACATTTTTTTTTAATGTACTGTATGCAGCTAATTTCATGCAGTAACGTGACTGCCGCGGCACAATATACTAAACTAGTTCCCTCAAAATTTTTAAATGATTAGATTTTATTTATTTTTTGTTTAGTGCGCCCATCAGGATGAAAGTCGCTTATTTTTGTGCGTTTTGTCTGTTTGTCGATCTGTCGGTCACCTTCATATAAAAAAACACTAAAAGCGATTGAAAATCTGATTTAACCATCTAAATAATTTTAAGCATCTATAATAAATTATTCAGGATGTTTGCTCTTCTAACTTGTATTACATTTAAATTCCGTGCTTAAACGATGCTAAAATATGTTTATGTATATAGTTTTTTTAAAAGTATATAACATATAAATGTTAAATAAAAAAATCTATACTGACTAATATTTCATTAACTATTAAGTTGTTCCGGATATTGTTTTATAAAAATAAATTATGTCAAATGATAGTTTGATTCACATAATATTACCCTTATATTCTTGGACAATACGTCACTATTTTTTAATTATCATCAAATTGTTTCGTATTTTCTTGAAACAAATTTATGTCAATGACTTTTTTTTTTTTAAAATATCGACAATAGGTTTAAGGGCTGAGCTGTTTTACAGTGATTGCATACAAAGTGGAATTACAATTCTTATGTTTAGAGGCTAAACTACCACACGCGTTTTAAGGGTTAAAATAAGAAATTAGTTTACTTGAAACGTTTATTGAAAATAATTTTTAGACTTAATTTTACATTTAATTTTCTTGCTGAAACATAAAAAAATGTTATAGATTAAGAATGCTCAGGATTTCATTTTGAAATAGAAATCAACCTACATTCAGGAGCGGAATAAAAATCAGCCCGTGCTTTTCTATACAATCCTGCCCACAAATTGATGGACGTCCAATCATATCCTCAAAAGTATTGTGTATTGATAATGGATCTAAAGTAGCTAGTATTTTAATAATTTAGTAGATGATTTTGAAACTACCTAAAAAAGCACTATTACTAAATGAATAAAGTATAATACTTGGATTGGGTAGAAAATTCCTTCTACCATTTAGGCTACAAGGCATATGGAGGTCCCCCATCAATGAACATATAGTTTATGATATAGTTTCACTCCTTGCCATTTTCTCAGGCGTATAGACTTCAGTTTACAAATACAACTCTTCATCCTCCATTATTAAACTGCCCATCTCACGAGGTCATTAGGGCACAGTGTCTAATTGGTTAAGCGATTCCGAAACTGGAGACCTGGGTTCAAATATCGGTGAAGATTTTGAATTTCGGGATTTTTTAGGGCGTCCCCAACTCTAACGTGTACCTGACTTTAGTTGGGGAAAGTAATGGCGGTTGGTCATTGTGCTAGTTAACCATTGGCAAAAAAACAGATGACCTTAACATCATCCCTATAGATCGCAAGGTCTAAAAGGTAAACTACACTGCTTTCTCAATTACTTAGAAACATAGTCCACTTGTTGGAAAGTAATTTAAAACAAATACTGTCAAGATTGTTTCATATTTTAGCAAAACTTGGTATTTCTACCTTTTCCTATTCCTTTGTCGTATTGTGGCCCATTCATTAATGATCATCATAAGGTTGGTGAATCTCTTGTGAGAAAACATTAATAATTTAACTGATTTTTTATATTTTGCACAGGATATCAGTGTCTTTTTTATTTTACTTATTTTCTGCTCATTTAAAAAAAAAATAATTCTTTTGCATTTTGATTCCAATCACATATTTCTACACTGTCCAAGATAGTCATTAGTCAATTGTGATTTGTGAAGGAAGGGCTTCATAACTGGGACAATTCGAGATAATGCAACAACTCCACCAAACCAATAATAATTCGTATGTGACTGTACATGTTATCAATAGGACTTGTAGATTCACCTGAATATATTCACACTAACGTCTTCTCGCCAGCGTTATTGCTTGCTGAGCTGTGAGCTGTTTTGCAGACTATGCCAAGGAAAAAAAGTGTGCTGTTTTCTTCAGTTGTTCAGCACTGCCGTACAGGGTGTTGGTTATGTTGGGCTGTAGTGGAAGTAGGTTCTGCCTAAGGTGGATTAGGGAGGGGCATTCAAAGAGGATATGGTTTACGGTCTCAAAGGGGTGGGCGCAGTGTCTGCAAAGATGGAGTTGTGTGGAGTTTATTTTGTTCAGGTGGTAATTTAACAGTTTTGTGTGTCCTGTTCTTAGTTGGAAGATTGTAGATTGTTCTTTGCGGGGGAGGAAGTTAATACTGTCCAGTTTGTTAGGCGTAGTCATTTCTTTGTACTTGCTCTGCCTGTGTTTCCTGATGCCCATTGGTTGAGCCACTCCTCTTTGTGATTGTTGACTAACATTGACCTTAGGGTGAGGTAGTTAACAGGTCAATCTAATTGTTCCATAGATGAACCTGCCAATGTGTCCAGGGATCCACTGTAGTGCGATATTGATATTTAATATCATCTGATGGATTATCACAATGAGCGTTGTCATCTCTCTTGGGCTGTTTGATGTGCTTGTAAAGACAACAATATCTGATGGTGGTTGCACTCCTTCATATAATTTGTTTTCCACTGTCTGTAGTGCTATGGTGATTGCCTCAATGTTAATGCTGGTAAAATATTTATTAAAGCCTTTTTAAGGTTTTCTGTTATTATGTCGTCAGTGCCTTTTAAAGGTTGGGGGTTTGTTATTTGTTTCTTTCCTGCAAGCCGGTGCAGAAGGGTCCAGGCCTTTCGACCATCCCTGTTTAGATCTAGTTGTTCGCATGTTGTGGTCTATCAATTTGTTGTCGTTTCTTATGAGGTTCATAATTCCCTGGCATTTGGTGCAAAGGCATCTGTACTGTGTGTAGCCTGTGATGTTTATATTTTTCTTGGGCAGTAGTGTTTCTTGCAATAGCGCTTTGTGTATATCATGCTTCTCGAGTATGTGTTGGAGTTCTGTTGTCTTGTTTTGTAGGTCTAAGATGTTGAGTTGCAAAAGATTTAGGTGTTTCCAGCTAGTCTGTTTTTTATTTCCAGTAGCTCACTTATCACAGGCAGTACTGGAAGAAACTGCCATGCGCAGACCTTTTATGAGGCGACGTCTGAGCTCGTATGGATTTTTCGTTAAAAAAATATATAAATATATAGTCCCCGCATTTTAAGGGAGTTTTCGGTCTTGGCAATTTTCTTCAATATTGACATAAAAGGAAACATCTAGGTTTGAAGACTTTAACCGGGATAGCCTTGGGACAAGGTGGGGTTGGCCAATGGTCCTGTCTCCGCCATCCGTAGAGCTCTCCATATTGAACTTTTCTGCAGTAGAAAGCTTAAAGTTAACTGTGCCCTGGGTATGCCCTGTGGAATCGTCACATCCTGGATCCAGGCCCCTTGACGATATCACATTCACTAGATCCAGAAAAAAAACAACTTCATGATGGATTTATATCTAGTATTAGAATGTAGTGAGACAAGGACCTCCGTCTGGTGTAGTGCAAAAAAGCACCTAGAGGGGGGGAAGGTCCACTATTATTCACTTAGTAAAATGCAAGTGGAAAGGCAGTGGGGTTATTTATTTCTCTTGGTCATTTCCAAGTCCCGATACCCACACGGGGAGTATCGCCACAGAGTGGAGGTTTAGAGTTTTCCTTCTCCTAGATGGGTTGCGTTATTTAGGCTGACGTGCCCCATCAACACGAAGCTAAACTGGTTTTGAGGTGCCAGTGTTCCGCATTTCATCCCTTCTCCTGTCTATTTTTAAGAACAGGTTCGGCCGGATTTTTGTGAAAATCACACGTGAAGGCCAGGAGCCGGATTTGACTTTCAGAGGCATTTAGAGACGTAAACCATGGGAGCATTTCTTGGAAAGTGGGTGCTTATCCCCACTTTCACCCCGGCATTGACAGTCCTTTGGAACCCACAAAATCCTTAAGTTTCTTGTTTATCGTTTAGTATGTATCGTTTAGAAAGGGTATTTGCGACAATTCTGTAGATTAGTATTCGACATTAAAGTGTATAAAATATATTTTTAAAAAATCACAACGCTCAAAGTCCTGCTTTTAAAGAGAAAATTATAAATCTTTATACGTTTTTACTGGCATTCATAAGGGCCATTCGGTGACCCTAACGGCTTTATAGGGTACCGGGCCACCGGTCATTTGTCAAAACACACATATAGCCAGTCCGCCCCTGCCTACATTACATACATATTCTTACAAATCGTCACAAATCGTTGTTCCGAATACCATATGAAAAACCTTCTAACGCTAGAACGGTTTGAAAACCCACTTCTTATAATTAAAACAATAATCATTTACGAAAATGTTCCTGATTTTTATGAAAAATATTTTAACTATTTGTGAAAATAGCATTATGAATAACACTACATTAAAATTTCTAGCTAAAACATAACATTCGGTTAGAGTGCTGGACTAGATCTAGAACTTCTACAATAACTTTAATTAGAATTTAGATTAAGATCCAGTGTAGAAAATCTAGATTAGATTTAGTCTAAAAAAATCAAATTTGATCTAAATCTAAGTAGTAGATCTAGTAGGGTGGCTATCTGGTATGCAGGCTCAACTGTCGTTCAGTTTCTCGTTGGTCCCTGATTCATACCCTGCCCGCTACCATCCCCGTCGATATGTGGAAGGTTTCTAAGCGATTATCCATTGTTACTTAATTTTTTAAAAATCTAATACTAATCTAAAGCATTGTTGATTTGTCGTAAATATCCTTCATCCGTATATAGTGCTTCTAGTTGACGTCAATTCCTTATAGATTAAACGATAGAGATCCACATTAGTGTCAATATATTCGGATGAATCTATAAAGGGACCAACAACAACGTTCCCATAGATGACATGTCCAGTAACAAACAAATTCTCATAAGTTTGATGGAGTTGTCGCATGACCTCGAGTTGGCCGCGCTACGAAGACCTTCACAAATAATTATTATCTTGAACAGTTTAGCAGTGAATTGATTGTAATCAAAATGGAGCAGAAAATAATTAAGATAAGAAGCAACAATTGCTGGAAACCTGTGCAAAAAAAAATCGCATGACAGCATTTACGAATGAACAGGCTCAACGCCGTAAGAAACAATGCCAAGACGACAAAGGCTTTGACTTCAGTCGAAATACAATGAGGCTTTGCTAAAATTTGAAACAATCTTGACAGAATTTGTTTTACTGATCGTAACTGGACATGTTCTGTTGTGTGTGTAGCTAGCTTCTAAGATGCAGTTAGACTAGGTCTCAAGCTATTGAGAAAGCAGCACATGTGAGTAAGTTAAAGCAGTGTATGTGAGTAAGTTATCTTTCAGACCTTGCGATTTATAGGGCAGTGTTAAGGTCATCTCTTTCTTTGCCAACGAACAGGGTCTTAACGTCTTTACTTTCCCCAACTTCAGTCAGGTACCCTTTAGAGTTGGGTGGGCTCAAGGGAGCCGTAAAACACAACATTCAAAATCATAGTATTCACCGAGATTCGTACATAGCACCCCAGGTTCGGAACGGTACTTGACGTTTTGACGTTTTGGCAATAGAAAAATATCAAATTAAGGTTGGGAAAAAGCGACTAGGAAAAGAATATTTGGTTTCAGAACTCATGTCAATTGTTACTCTTATACTGAAAAATTTCGTATGAATTCTAAATTTTCCAATACAAAGTCTTTCTTAAATAATTATGATAAATTCATTTGCAATTACATAAACTGTATCGCAGTGGCAATGTGCGGGTGGTGCGGGCCGCAAGTGGCATCAAGTGGTGAGGGGCATCAAACTAAGGATAAACTTTCTTAGTAAAAACAACACATTGTACATACATGAACTAAAAAAAACTGCTGTTAAGTGGCGTAACTAAGGGGGGGGGGATTGGGGGGAGAATTTCAACCCCCCCACTCCCCAAATGGGTGTCCGATATTTATTTGTAAATACATAAATTAATATATTTGATTGACAAATAGTGTCAACGGTTGTCTTTTTTTTTCAACATTTATGGATTTAATTTATCACAAAGACTAAATCTTGATCTAGGTTGACTTTGTTGACATTTTAAAAATATTTTTTCCCACAAATCAAAGTTTTTTTTAAAGTTACCACGAATAAAACTACATGATATTACTGATATACAGCGAATTCCAGGTATCTTGTTACCTTTACTAATAATAGATCTAAATGGCGAGTATTTTATGGCTACACTAATTAACATTGAAGCAAAATTTACAGAATCTAGAATAACAGATCTAAAAGTTATTCTTAATAATGCTATAATAGTCCATTATTCGGGTGTGGCGTCTATGATTTCAGAATTAAACTTCACACTCGAGTTATTACCCCCCTATTCATCTTTCCTCAATCCTATGGAAACTCTTTTTATTTCCACCTAATCCTTTTGATTTCGCACAAAACATAAACAAAAAACAATGACGTAATATCATATAATATTAGCACATCCTTCCTTTTGAAGTTATTATCACACCCTTACTTTTAAAGTTCTTAAGAGTGATATCTACTAGCAGGGCCGGTCCTAGCATTTGCGGGGCCCTATGCGAAACGGATCGCGCGGGGCCTTGTCTGGGTAGGGATAAGCATAATGTCAAAATTATTTTTTTTAATTAGAAAATAGTCCTACTCGTCTTTGCAATAAATTTTTATCAAATGAAAGCTCGCAATGCCACTTTTTATTCATTGGCACCCCAAAATGTCAATTTCGTCTATTCTTTAGGAGATTTGAATACATTCAAAAAAGGTTCAGGACTTTATCGTATAGTTTGCCTTTTCATGAGATTTCCTGGAGGCCCTGGAAAATCAGGAGGTCGCGAAAACCCTGTTATTTTATATACGTTTTAATGGTTTAATTTAATAATGTACACTTAGAATTAGCGCGTGGCCTATGAAAGCGCGGGGCACACTGCAGTGGCCTAAGGCCGGCCCTGTCTACTAGGAACTTTAACAATTCGTCCACTTCTGGTTGTCTTGACTGGCACAACAAGTTCTCTAGACGTTGGTCTATAAATGTCTGTTTCGTTTGTTCCAACAGTTTGCAGTTCATTGTCTTCATCGGTATCATAGTACCCAGAGATGTCTTCATTGAAACTCTATGTAAAAAGCGTTGATTTCTTCTGTATGTTTTTCCTTCGTTTGTCTTTATGATGTAAGATCTGGGTGCTGAATGTTTTTTTATGACAACTGCTTTCTGCCATGTTTGACCTAGACGAACTCTCCGACAGAATAATCTTTAGGTAGTCTTGCTTTTGCATCGTATTTCACTTTGCTTTTCATCTGTCGTTCGTTGAGTAATGTCTCTGCATTTTCAGCTACCGATGGTTTCAATAGTTTGGGATCAGTTGTAATTCTTCTTCTTCTTCGTTCTCATTGATTATGTTGGAGTGTTCAGATGAGTAGACATATACATGATGAAATGCGCAGTGGTTTCCAGATCAGGGAGCTCTCCATATAGTTTCTTTTCTATTGGGGTGATTTGGGGCCAATGTCTTATACGAGCCTCTTGGTATAGAGAGCAGTTTTGGAGGACGTGGTCTCTGCATTTTCAGCTACCGATGGTTTCAATAGTTTGGGATCAGTTGTAATGATTCCCTGAGTCTTCTACTCGTCAGCAGTTGTGATGGTGAATACGGCAGTCCACTTATCGGAGTATTTCTATACTCGAGCATAACGAGATATGGATCTTTCCCACTTTTGTATGCTCTGAATCCTTTTGCTTTCGCACAAAACAAACAACCAACAATGACGTAATACCATTATAATATTAGCACAGAATCTTCTTCATGCAGAGGAAAATTTGGAATTCTGGTCAAATCTCCTGCGCCCAATTAATATAGTTCAGAAGAAACTACAAATGTCTGGACTGCATATACGGGAAGCTGCTAAAGAAATTAGTACCATTTCATGCTTTCTGCAAAATGATGAGAAACTGACAAAAACCCAATCCATCGAAAAAGCAAAAGAAGGTAGTGAATACTATGGATTCCCTGTAATCAAAATGATCAAAACAGAAGAAAGCAAAGACAACTCCTATGTTCTTTCTTCAATTAAATATAAATTGTAGTCCAGGTTGTATCAAATTTACTAGATTTTTTTACATTTCTTAAGGCGACGCACTTCGGCGTGCCCATTTTCTTCTGGAGCACATTATACATGTTGTTACTCCATTGCTCGGTACGCAGCTTAAACCTCTAGACTCTCTAGATCTAGACTAATTGTCGTTGTTTACTTTCATTTCACTGTAATTCTTGTTAGTTTCTTGTAAATTTTGATGAGAAATGGTCGTGATATCAATACCTCGGGTTGAATAGGCCACCATGAAATCTTTGTTATATTTATCTCGTTGTTTTCTCTTTTTGTGAATGCATAGCAGAAAACATCATACTGAACAGTGTAGGTGCTATACTTTGAAGGGATCTGATGATTCTCCACTTCCTGGACTATGCCATCATGAAATAGTCTCACCATGGTTATGAATTTTCGTGGGCATCCATACTTCTCTGCTAACAGTGTCGAAGGCCTTTGTTAGATACATAAATTGAGTAGATGTCGGCATTTTGTGCTTGGCATTTTTCTTGCAGCTGCCTTGCCGCAAAGATCATGTCAATGGTTCCAAGCTGTTTTTAGAAGCCGCACCAGCTTTCTTGGTAGTAAACCATGTTCTATGTGTGCATTAGTAGGATGCGTGCAATGATTTTCCAAGCAATAGAAAGAAGAGATATTCCTCTGTGGTTGTTGCAGATTTGGCGGTTTCCTTCTTCCTTTGTATAAGTGGACAATTGTGGCATCTGTGGTATTGACTCTTGTTCCCACATAATTAGGACATCCACCATTTTTGTAGACCTCTGCTGGAATGGAGTAATCTCCTGGGGAATGGAGTAATCTCCACTTACGAGCTATGTTGGTTTCCTTTTGCATGGGAGAGTCATCCATTTTTTATTGGTACTTGCTTAACCTGTCTATGGCAGCATCATTTATATATTGAAAACCTTTTTTTGACGTATTCGGCGTTTTAGGATTTCTTCTTTTTCTGTCAATAGGATTGTCCCATCAGCATTTAGTAGAAGGGATGAACCTCATTACTTATGACTTACAAATTAGAAAACTACGCCAACAGTGAACATTGTGTAACAGTGTACAATGTAAATTCACATTTGTAATGTATTATGCATTTATATATATTTTTTTAGACACCCAATAGAGAAAATACAACAAGATTTAGCAATATCTGAAAGTCATTTAACGAATATTTTTAAAAATTGTATAATTGTCTTTTTACATTACATTTCACATCAAATGTTAAATTGTACTAAATGTTTACACTCGTACATAATGTTTCGTAACTGCCCTAAGCTCACCATTTAATACAGAAGCTGATTTAGCTCCAAAAGACATATCACCAAATATAACCAGTAAGAAAAAACTTACTAGTTTTTATCATTGTGCTTTAATAATATTCAAATTACATTTAGTTAGAATCGACTTGCAATGAAAATGACAAAACCTGATTTCACTTGCTGGTCTCAAGAAATGGAATAGCTTTTTTTTTTGAAAAGATTTAAGATGCACATACATTTCATGTGCAAGCAACCTATTGCAATGCTTCGGATGATAAACATGAAGTCTTTCTTCAACTCTTCAATAGAAATATTAGTAACAAAGTCCCAGTCAATTTCCTTCAACGAACCTAACAATATCTTCCTTGAGATTCCATGCTCTAATGCCAGGCCAGCATGTGTTACCGAACATTGAAATGTTTTGTTTCCAAATCTTCATTAATCATCATCAAATCAAATGAATTTATCATGCCATCTTAATATTTATTAATTCAATTAATCATCATCAAATAGGAACTGCCAGTCGGGGCCAACCTTAGATAATTAAAGTGAATTTGGTAGCCTAACATAAAATTGAAAAATAAAAATTTACATCGAAAAAACTAAAAGTTTCCAATTTATTAAAATCCTTGTGTACTTCAAAAATAACATTGAGGAGAAGTTTCGCTATTTCTTCTCTAATTTCCTGGAAAAATATCCTGTGCAAGGCGCACAACAATTGTAGGCCCTGGGAAGTTGCATAGTTTACAATGCTTAAGATTTACCAGATACGCGATATATCAACACTGTAATTCAATGCAGCTTTATGTTAACTTCCAATTATGAGTTTATGGTTGGGAAATTGTTCTTTAATATATTAAAAAGCCCGTTTTTCTCAGTCAAAGCAAGGGCTCCATCAGTTGTTACATTTTCGTTTACTTTAAACTTTTTAGAATGACGTTTAGAGACAATCTTTCTTTAGCCTCTTCATTGTAAGGGATAAGAATAAAAAGTTTCAGTAATTTCTATAGTTATTTACAATTATTTTTTAAAAATATACTTGCATTTCTTAGGGTGCCGCGGGCCACAAAAAACTCTTCGTCGGGCCGCAATATTTTATAACTATTTTAGACTAGCTTTTCCTTAGTCTTTATCCGATCGTTCATTTTAGTAATTACGATCGATGCTCGGCAGCACCTTTCTGCACACATAAAACAAGCTCATTAAAAAAAATTTAAAGAAAATGAAAGGAAATGTTTAGATGTAATCTATACTGGTATAACCAACATCGATACATTTAATATAAAACGGTAATAAATGCACAGGTGCATTAGAACTTTAAATAAAGACAAGAATAAAAAATAGTTATAACTGCATTGTGAAAAATACTTGCCGAAGATTAGTGCAGTACATAAAGGCAGCTATCGATTGGCACAGACCCGAAAAGCCTCACAGGCAATGATGGGTGTTCCTTCTTGTACAGTTGATGATTGGATTTGAAGGTTTGCACCTTCACGCACGTAGAAAAGCTGTATGAATAGAAAAGTAAAAATGCCTAGCTTAGTATTTTCAGAATAAATAAATAACAGTTTGTTGCGATTGGACAGCTGTAATGTGTTCATGTGATTCAAAAGAAATTGAATCACTGCTTGACGGGGGATGGAACCATGATTTGAAACCGACCCCAAACGACAGTCCTGCGTGACACTGCTCGACCAGGCAGCCATTCTATATATATATATAATTTGAATAACATTATATGAAATCATTATATTTTTAAAATGTGTATTGTAAATTATTGGAATATATTGTTTTTTTTTCTATGTTCATTAAGCAATTGCAATAAAAACAAACTTTAAAGTGAAATCGTCTGCAAATAAAATTGTTTTCATGTTGTGTTATTTCTGTTAAGATGCTTGTTATTATTATTGCATTCTGTGTACATTAAACAACTTATCAATTTTATATTCTAAAAATACTGTCATAAGGACAACTACAACACTGCTAACACGCAGCCAGGCTCTGGTAACGATCAGAAACTGATCGCTGACCTACTACGTCACGAACCAGTTGGACCAGTCACGGAAGTCCCCATTATATGTATTATGATGTCTTCAACATTTGTTAATTGTTTAGAACCATTATTTAATCCAATATCTAATAATCATGTTATTCTATGATAGGCAACATCTTAAGTATAGCCAGCAATTTGAGGCACAACAGAGATTTGAATATTTCAGTAAAATTCCAACACTGTGGTCGAAATTGGCACATTCTAAATGATACTGAGACAAATTTATGATACATGTTAAACATAAATGACAAGCAGCACCAGAGAAAGCTGTGAATTAGATCTGTGCAATGATAATATGATAATAAAGTACTGAGCCGACTGGAAACGACCACACCGCCTAGCAGTATCGCACTGCAAAACTCTAGACCAGTGGTCTTCAACGGGGGCGATATCACCCCCTTTGGGGAGTTTTCAAGATTTTGGATGACGCTGGGAGCCAAAGGGGCGGTAGTGGGGCGCTGGGCACAATATGGGGTCCTTAGATCTTGCGCGCATAAACGTTTATGATTTGATAAACAAATTAGGTAATACGCGTTTTAGATTACAGTTTACTTTTCCTACATATGTTAATATATTAATATGTAAATGTTAATTGAAAAAAACGTTAAAGCTAACATTCAAATACAATAATTTATTTCAACAAAAGACATTGGCAAACTGTTGTTACGTCAACTCGCTGGTATGTAATGTGATATTGTTCTACTAGATAGAAAAAAATTCCAACGTTCTACATTTAATGACGGCATTTTCAAATGAGGTTATGAAACCAAGTTGGCTTTTATCTCCAAAAATAATTTAAGAATATTCATAAACAATTATAAAAATCTACACTTAAAACAATATCAAACCAAACAAACAAAAAACTGCCAAGCAGGATATGTTTTAGTGGCTACTTAGAAAAGACTTTTTTTCTGTTGATATTTTTTTTTCAAAATTGTGTAATTTTGTCTTATCAGGACATATAGGGAACCATCAGTGGTTGGACAATGGCTTCATAAGTAATATAGAATAAAGAACATATCTATTCACTATTTACCTTATGATACACATCTTTAGCCCGCAATTTGAGGCACAACAAAGATGTGGCTGCATTTGAATATTTCAGTAAAATTCCAACACTGTGGTCGAAAATGGGATTATTTTATAAGCAAAATCAATAAGCAAAGAAACAGACTGGATGTAGCCACTAGAGGAGACCTTCGCCTTGTTTTGGCTAATTTAAACCTTAAAATGTATAATATTGTCGGACTGCAGGATGCACAAGGAACCGATTAGCTTAATTTCATTTTGTAGAGAATTCAGCAATAATAATGTTTTTATTAAAAAGAAAAATAAATTTACAATTAAACCTGAAAACAGTGGGCCATAAAATTCCATAATTTAAAAGTGGACTATTCTTAGGATTTCAAAGAAAGTCATGACAATCAGATTAATTTTTGTGTGTAAATCGGAGCAAATTATTTGACTAATTTAGGTATTATGGTTTTGCCTTCGATTCCGAAGAATACGACTGAGCGCAGTGTTTCACGACTATTTAAATTTTCTTTCCGTCTTTTGCAGCTGTCTTCAATAACGGCTTTTCTCAAATGCTGCTTTTGTGAGTGCTCTCCGTCTCTTTCAGAGGCCATCTGCTGCCAGTTACTTTCCTCTATGCCAGTAAGAGCATCTTTATATAGCACCTCTGTAACTCCGTCCTACTCTAAGCTCACCAAGGTCCTAAGGTGTTGGAATAGGTAGTGCATAAGTCTACATCTAGCTTGTAATTTTGTATCTAGATTTGTATTTAGATTATGACTTTGGCCACACGAAGCGAGAAAATCTGGAAAATATTGTTTGTTCTGTATGTAGACTTGATTTTCACTTGATGAATTAAGTTGCATTTTTATTGCCGTTCCGTCTTGCTTATCACTCCACATTTAACAATGTATGAAAAAGGCCTGTTGAAGGTATAAGCGGTTCTGACACATTTTGATTCTGATCAGCACACCAGCACACTTTAAATTTCCACATTTATGAGACATTTATCTGCCTCTCTGCCTACAGGTCTCTGTGATTTGTGATCTTTGTATCTGATCTCTTAAATCCCAATATTGCCTAACTTCAATTGGTATAGCTTCGTGTGGCCAAAGTCATAATTGCCGAAGCACTATAGTGTTGAGTTTAACTTTATATTTCAAATATGTAAATTCAAATATTTAGTAGGATTTCCTTACCCTTTCTATAACAATTTTGTGAATACTTGCTCCCGAAATTTGTGATGTTACTTCTGATGTTACCAAATATTTATTTATATTTAACTGCCACATAATTAAGCAATTTTCAAAGGCGACAAATGTGTGAAAAAGAGGAGAATGCCATTCGACACATTGTTTTACATTCTGTTTGGTCAGTTTAAGATCTCCATTTTCTGAATCCGGCCTTGTTCATCCATTAGGTGTTCATCACATGCTCCCCTTATTACGCTAAAATATCGTTGGTGATGCCTCGCCATTTCTCACATTGTGGCAGAACTTTACTCCTGGTAGTTTTTATATGCAAGGCCGTTTTCATTTCTAAACCAAATTTAATGGAATAGTTAGTGCAGGTCAACTATTTCACCTCCTTCTTTTAGGACTTCGGGTGGTATGTTGTCAATACAAGCTGACTTTTTCTAAGTGGTTATTTCTTATTCCATATTTATACGTGGTGGATTTAGTGGTTTGGTTCTATTGAGCACTTCTTGAAAATATTCTTTCTATCTTTCAAAGCTGCTCATTTATTGAAGAAAGTTTTTCATATTTGTCTCGGATGATAATTTAGAACTAGGAAGTTAAATGATTTTGTAAAGTTGTTTTATTTTACTTACCTGCGGCTTCTTCTCAGTGAGATTTTTGTAAAATGATTGTTTGGTGACTTTCTCTGAAACTGCTTGCTTGTTTTTTTTACTTGTGGTTTGTTTTTGCTAGGTTAACTGTCTTCGATTATTTTCCATGCGTCATCCAGTGGTTAAGAATAAGTAAGTTAACTCGATTATCCCTGCACAGCTTCATAAGTCTTCTTTGTTTAATGTTTGTGTATTTGCTATGGTTTCTGTTACAGTTTTTTTTCAAGGAGGAGAAGCATTTTTTGTCTGGCATCTTTCCTAACATACCAGTACCTGTCAGAAGCGATGCCGTGGTATTTACCCGTGGTAAATAGCTCCGAGTGTCATTGATGCACGTAAGATGTCACACAACGGCAAGGCATGTTGGGCAGGTGGCAGCCGTTTTAAAATGTCAAGATGCTCAACAGCTCTACTGAAATGTTAAAGAAATATAGGTTTTCCCTACAGAAAGTCAGGAGGAAAGACATTCTAGATTAAAAAATGGCTTATAAATGCATGACATTATAGCAACTCAAAAAGGAACTACACTCGCAGGAATTTAGGATTTAACGATAAAAACATTTTCTCTTCAATTTGACACTGAAGTATTACTAAGTAATTTAGGTAAGGAATCATGGGTCCACAACAAACATGGACGATATACAGTAGGGTGGGTTGAAAAAGAGAAAATATTGGAATATCATTACGGAACTCCGTATTTATTTGACAAATGACCTCTGAAATAATGAACAAAATTTTAAATTTGTTTGTATTACAGGAAGTGCCCCATTTTTAAATTTGAAAATTGCGTTAACCAGCATTTTCAGCTTGATGCATTCTATTATTACTTGCTTAATTTTAAGATTTAGTAACTATATTATGCTTTTAATTTGTATGCCTGTTGTTTATTTCTATTGAAGGTTATTTATTTAGAACAATAAATTGAATGTTTTGTAACTTAATGGATACAAGAAGCGTAACACGGCACTCAGTATTTGGCGATGCCGGTGAACTTCCTCACAATAATACTGCCAACAAATCGTCAAGTTGCGCAGCATTTCTTGCATATGAAAAAAAGAAAGAATGATTCCAACAAAGACAAATACAGAGATGTTTCAGATGCTGTTATCAGATTGTGGAACAAAGCTTCCATTCCAACGATGCACTACCGATCTGTAATCAAACGTGTGGAAACAATGATTTCAACAGGTTTAGAACTGTCTCGTTCTAAATCAGTCTACCTTTCTGGCCACTTTGGACTCATAAGTAAGCATATCTTGTAACTGTCCTAGAAATTTGAAAGTTCCACCAGATGAACTGTTGTTTTTATATGATCAAAGAAACTCTCGCAAAATGTTTATGGCAAATATAGACTTCCAAGCAACAACCAGATTGCAGAAGCGTTTACAACGAAAAATTGAACAAGAAACAAGATGTAAAATGCCAAGAAAATTTTCAAGTGCTGAGAGTAACTTAAATCTTAGTGAAGAAGAATCTAGTAACAGTTGTGCAAGTGACCAAAGTGTTGCAGAGGACAGCGATGACGAGGTACTTCATGATAGTGATGATAAATCCAGTAGTATTGATGATGTAGCTAGTGATGATATATCCAGTCGTAGTGATGATGATGTAGCTGAAGGTCAGATGCGAATACCCACCCCTTCCAAATTTAGCAAAAGAAGCAGACAGATATGGCATATCAGACAGAGCTGCAGCATCACTAGCAACAGCAGTGCTTATCGATGTTGGCTTCATAACCAAACAGAATCAAGTACATCGTGAGAGGCTGAATTTAAGAAAGGGCTTGCAACGTGATATGCGACAGTCACCAAAAGGTATCACAAGTATTTACTTTGATAGTAGACGAGACACCACTTTGGTCAAACAGAAGTGGCAAGTGGTATGGTGACACTACTGTTGAAAATCATTATGTTCTAGTTGAAGAACCAGGTAGTAGCTAACAGTATTGTAACTGTAATTAGAGAGCAAGATGCAAGTGATAGTATCTTAGCAATAGGCTGTGACAGTACAAATGCAAATGTCGGCAGTAAAGGTGGAGTAATCCGTAATCTAGAGGTGGCTTTAGGACCTCCTCTGAATTGGTTCATATGCTTGCTACACACAAATGAACTACCACTGCGCCATCTGTTTACAACACTGGATGGGCCAACATCTGGAGCAACGAGTTTCAGTGGTCCCATTGGTCGTGAACTTCATCATTGCGAACTGAAACATATTGCTAATTTTACAAAGATCACAAGTCAACACAATATGCCTGTGTTAGATGAGGATGTGGTAGCCGATCTCTCATGTGACCAGAAATATTTATATGATATTGTAACAGCCATTAGAACTGGCGTTGTTTCTGAAAATTTATCAGCTAGAAAGCCTGGTCCCCTAAATCACTCACGATGGCTTACTTTTGCCAACAGTGTTTGCCGCCTGTATGTTGCTACAGACAATCCTTCTGCTAACCTTTGCATCATCACACACTTCATTGTAACTAACTATGCTGCAAACTGGTTCAACATAAAGCACAATCCCTCGTGCACATGTCTATCATGCAACTCAACTTCTCAAAGAACTTTCCAGTGAAACTGCTGCTATTGTCAAGCCCTACATTAGTCGCAGTGCATATTTTGCTCACTCCGAAAATATTCTTATTGCTATTCAGACAAAAGTATTCGCTCAATAGCAGTTGATATTATACTCCAGCAAAGACTCCAGGCATCTACAGCTGCAATACGTCTGTTTAAAGTTCCGCCGATTAACTATGATGCAACAAACTACGTTGATCTGATTAACTGGGAAGATATTCAGGAGCCACCACTCACGATGAAGCTGACAGATGATGATATTGCTAAATTCAGCAATGAGCCACTCACTTTGAATTACAAGAACCACACTCAAGGAGTGGAACGTTGCATAAAACTGGTTACAGATGCCTCAAAAGCTGTTTATGGTTTTGAGGCCAGAGATGGTTTTATTCGTGCACGAGTAAATTCTCGCAATTTAATGCCTCGTTTTGATTCAAAACAAGATTATTGTGATAACTTTTTGCAGTAACGATTTGTTAGAAAAGGACATACCTATATTCTGTGAGTCATTACCATTGCTTGATTGTTTATATTTGCATACAATATTGATTTACGTTAGGTGTGTCTCATTTTTTGATAAGTCTGCTGTGGTTGTCAATACTATTAAAGCGAGTATTTTCTAAATTAAAAATGGGGCACTTACAAGTGTCCAGAACTAATTTCTTTGTGATTTTCTTTGGTTTCACATGCAAACGCAAAGTTTTCCTGAGTTCCGTGTAAACATTTTTATTTTGAACCCACCCTAATATACAGTCAACGCTGCAATACATTACCTATGCCGATGACATTGCCCTTTGCGTAAAGATACCGCTAACATTGCTATAGCTTCCACACATCTAGAAGCAGCCTTAGGACCAGTAGGATTTGAGGTCAATGACAAAAAACAAACAGGGACAGTACTAATGGGAACTTGTCTATCACATATCTAGGAAGAACAATTTATTTCGAAAATCACCTACAATTATAAATGAAAGAATAGCAGGAGGCAATTTTGTAGCAACCATCAAAACATTTACAAAAGAATAATAAGACTGACGGGGAGAAAAAATTATTTGGAAAATCTATTGTGCAGTACAAAATGAAACATGCACTAAACATGAGATTGATTTATCAATTGTATGTAAACGCACATAAATAAAAAAAAAACAGGCTTCGTTTGCCAGGTCACCTTGAAGGACCTGAGGGAGGGATGTCCTGAAGCAGGCCAGAGATTATATTCCGAATGTTAATCGCTTAGTTAAATGTTGTAAGCAAAAATAGGTAAGGAATACCTATCATATACTGGAGTTTGCATTTCTGTTCTCGTCTTCTGCTTAGTATTCTCAACATTATGTAGGAAAGAACAAAAGCATTGTGTATCAAAAAGATAGATTCATTGACTGTTCTGGAAAAAACAATTCCAAGTTGAGAAGTGACTAGTTCTAATGAAATAGCAGAATGATTATTTTTACTCACTGGAAAAAAACAACCTTATATATATATATATATACATTTCACTTCCAAACATGTCTTCGAGTCTATCAGTATTTCACGTAGTTATGTGTTATGCAACACAAATATATATTCTTATTGACATCCAGCTGTCTCGTTCTGAAGCCGCATGCAACCAGCTGCTGTCTTCTATGCCAGCTAATTTGACGCCTAAAAAGGTCCGATGACTAAATAGTTGAAATCAAATTTACATACTAAAAATTTTTATCTCCAGTACTTAGGACAAAAAACAAATACAAATATTCGTTATAGAAATTCGAAATTGGGAAAATTGAATTTTTATTTAAACTATAAAATTCGCTATTATTTAGATACCTAATAAGCTGCCTGAACAACCGTTCTGTCTGGAATATATCCAAGTCAATGCCTATTTAAAACAATTCCATTTCCGATATATCTGGCACCCCGGTGCATGGACTGGAATGCATCGCCGTAAGCTGAGTGCACCGGGAGCCTCAGCCATTTTTCTATGTTGTTCCAAGCAAACTGTGTTAATTTATAGAACAAGAGCAATGGTCATTCCTTTCTATCGTGTTTTAAATATTTAACATATTTCTCGGCCTCACCTGTGTTGCCGTCTCTCCAGCAGCTCATTCTTTCCAGTTCCATCTCCTCATCTGGCATCTCCATCTTTCTACCCCTAGTGCCCCTCACGCTTGGCTTTCTCAACTTCTTCTCGTGTTAAAATCTGGCGCCTCCTCCTTCGCATATGCTTTTCTCACTTTCAAATCTAGCCTTTTCTCGTTCAAACTCCTCTTTCACGGTCAGTATTCTTTCACCTTCGTGCCCCAAAGAACGACCATCAAATAAGCTTGGAATAGGAAGGGGCATTCAAAAAGGATATGGTTTACGGTTTTATAACGTGGGCGCAGTGTCTACAAAGGTGTGGATTTATTTTATTGAAATGGTAATTCAACAGTTGTGTGTCATGTCCTTAGTTGGAAAATTGTAGATTACGGGGGTGGAAGTTAATATTGTCCAGTTTGTTGGGCATGTTCATTTCTGCCCTTTTCATTTCCCATGGGCTTTTTAGGTGTAGTTTAAGGAGTTTATTGGCATTAATCTCCATACTTATTTTAAAGTGTTTACTTTCTTTGAAGACCAGGAAGGCACCAAGATCAGCATTGATGGTGGCTTTGAAGGACATATGGATGTTTGTTTTTGGATAGCTTTCAATTGTTTCGATTCTTTTGTTTTTTAATAAATGTTTTAATATTTTTGGTGTTTGTAGCCTAGGAGTAGATTAGGAGTTATGTTTGAGAATGTGGTAATTTTTTCTCTAAGGGCGAGTTAGTAAGTTAGATCAGAGTTCTTTGCTTTTTTTTTGCTTTCTTATTTCTCTGTGCTAGTAGTTTATTTTGAATGGTCGTCTTCCAACATTCTGTAGCTTGTTTTAATTTCACAGGCTGCTGTGGGAGTTCTCATACCTCCACAAGGCTTTTGGATTTTGTCTTATGATTGATAGGTTTTGTTGGCGGCTTTTGTTGTATGGAGAGACTTATCCACGGTTTTCTTTTCAGTTCCCCAATGATGTTTAATCTTTGTGATGCCTTTTCTTTTAAATCTGCCATAAAGTATTTTAGTGTTAGTCTTTGATCTAATTTTGGATTTTCTTCTTTATTTTTGGCTGTGTCTATTTTTAGTATATATTTTCTTTTTGCTAGTTTGTTGAAATGACATTTCTATGGAGATAGTTGTGAGGGCTGTTTAAAGTTATTTTTTAACGGAAATGAGGTCCAGGAGGTCATTCATGAAGAATTAGAAAAGTGTGCAGCTAAGGGCTAAGTCTTTCTTACTAGAGATGTCACCTTCGAATCGGGTTTGGATGCTTCTATTTTTTTTAGAAAAGTCCTGATCCATTTTTTTTATCTTAAAAAATAGACCTATCATAAAAACTGCTGTAGTGTGTATATTTTAGTGAAACCCTTCTACTGTGTCCTGGATAAAACGAAAGAGGTGTTCTTCTGTTCTACTTTCCTGAAGCCAGCTTATGCATTGTGGAGTGGAGTGAGCGTTGATCTTTTTTTTTCTACAATTTTGCCAATGTTTTATGTTATGATTAAACATAAGATGTTAAAATTTTATATAAAAAAATTCAAAGGATGAAATATGGTTAAAAAAGTCTAAACATAAGAAACCCAATTTTCATCATTTCATTAGAGCACTCGGAAGTCGCAATGAACTTTGAGGGTCCACTTTGGAAATTATTGTCTTTGCTTTTAATTTGATACTAGAAAGTTGATTATGGAACAATTGAATCATACGCTCAATTTTTTGACGTTATGAATGTGCTTGACATGTTAAAATCAAAATCTCTGTTTTATCTTGTTGAACTCTTCTGACCATACAATTCTGTAGGCTGAAAATTTTTCATGATTACACAACATTTTGAGATCACAAATTCAAACACATATCAAATTTGCTGAATATTTTGACATAAAATAGCAAGAAAAATCTTATTTTCTAGCTTAAATAAACTTTAATGGATGTAATTTCTCATCTAGTTTGTGTTGCCTTTTCTTTGTGATTATTTTTCTTAGATGCTGTTATTCGTTTAATTTTGACAATCAGTGGTATTTTGAAGAAAACACCTATCATGTCGGATCAATTATGCATTATACATTTTCATCCAAATAAATCATCACTGATGATATTGTAACTGGTAACAGTTTTATACTTAATTTGGAGTACATTTTAAAAAATCAATTAAATTTTATTTTATTAAATATAATAATAATAAAGTTAAAAACAAAAATAAATAATATCTACGCAGGCTTTCTCATTTTTCTTTTTTTTCTTTTCTTTCATATAAAAAAAGAAATGGACAAAGACAAATTCAACATATACAATTTTAATACAAACATTTGTTTTTTCATTTATTTTCATGTTTATTTTACGTCTCTATAAACTTTAATTCAATTATTAACTATATTTAGCAGAATTGAACAAAATGTTGGAATCGTAATGCTCATAAAAATAAAATAATATGAAAAATCGATAATAAATGTAGCAGCAACATGCACATTGTGTATACAAATTATTTTTAAAATAATAATGCACAAACAATTAATCTTGCTTAATCTCATGAAAATTTGCTTGAGTTGTTGAAGTCTTGCTGTCTAAATAGTTTCTAAGCAGCACTATTCTATCTGACATTACACCTGTAGCTCCAGCTTTAAAAGCTCTATCAAAATCTTTCTCCCGATTTAATACCCAAAGATATGTCTGTAAAATATTTTTCAAAAAATTGTTAGTCTAGATTTTTATAAATCAATAAAACATTTCGTGTATATATAAACATTGATGACTCAAAGCGTATCTGACTGCCTTTAAGAGAAAAGGAAATACGAGAACGCGGCACCGCTATGTGAAAAAAATTGGCATAAAAATCGAACCACGGTAAAAGGGAAGGACAATGTTCAAAATACATTTCGTCATACTATTAGCATATAATTGAGAGAGTTGCATGACTGAAATGGCTGAATCGAATAATCAACAATGTCTATGGATGTTGTTACTAATGTCATGGATAATTCACATATTGATTTAGATATATGTGTGATAAGAGAACTTTGGCAAAAAGTCTTATAGGAAAAGGGTTATAAAAGTAAAGAAACTAAAATAAATGATACATTATCATGAACCAGACGAGAAAAAAGAAGAAAGGTTAATAAAACATTAAGCAATAAAAGCGACCAGAGACATGCGGAAGTAATGTTGTGAGTAATGAGAGATGTGGTTAGAGAATGAGTACACTGATGAGCTGATAAGTAATGTGGGTAAATGGTACATTTTGAAGTGATATAGAAACATTGGGGTTACTATTGTTGAGCCTGCTTTCGTTGATCCGTTCAGATCTTTCCTGGGCCTTTCGTTGCACATCTGCTTTCTACATCAGTCCATGTCTCCCTCCTTTGCTAGTTCCTCAATTTGAAAAATCTTGGACTTTTCCCATTTCCGTTTTTTCTTTCTCACAACTTTTGTTGCCCTTCTTCTTGCTTCATTGTATTGATGTCTAGTGTTTCTGGTTTCTCTCTCTGTAGCATTATCATCCGAGCGTTATTTTTCTCTTCTACAATTTATTTGCATTCATACCACCCCATTCTCTCAATCTTTTCTTTAAATCCAACTACCTCTTCTGCTGTTCTTTTTTTTTTTTTCCCAATGTTCATTTATATTTTCACTGTCCTTTTCTAATGTTAGTTGCGTGGGGAATGCTATTCTATAAGTTTCTGCCACTAGTGGATCCTTGTGAGTTTTTGACAATCATATTGCTTTGCTCTCTTTCTTTGGTAATTAACTTGGTAATTATTCTTTGTCTAAATTTAGCTTTTACTAGTAGGTGGTCTGAGTCAGCATTTGATCCTCTGAAACTTGTTACATCTGATCCGTGTCTCTTATCTATGTGATCTATTTAATTCTGGGTAATGCCATCAGGTGAGATCCAGGTTAGCTTGTGAATATTCTTATGTTGGAATATTGTGCTGCAAATAGACATTCCTTTTCCTGATGCAAAATCTTATGCCATTATTGTTGGTCTCCTCATGTAGAATCTACTAAATGCTGATGAGACAATCCCATTGAAAAGATAAGGAATACATCCTAAAACTTGGCCGATCACTTAGGTCGACAAGAGATCAGGGGTCATTTTGTTTTTGGCAACATGAGGAGGCATAAAACCCCAGTGCAAAGCCCTCAACCCCCTGGATGACAAAGTGGTCATCATCGAACCACGATGGACGAACTATGTTGTTGGTAAGCTTTCTTTGCAATTTGTTGGTCTGAATGCTGGTTTCTTTCCAATTTTTGCATTGAAGTCTTCTAGGACTATTTTGATGTCATGCTTTGGTGCTTCATCACAAATCCTTTCCATGCCATCATAGAAGGGGGCATGAACATTGATAAATGATATGTTGAACGTAGTGTGCAGAGTCTATCACTTACAGGTTTAAATCCACTTTCCTTTTTAACAGCAAAACCTTTACCTAAGTTGTTAGTGCTTCCAACAAAATAAAATATACTCCAAGGCTTTCCACCTGATTTCCTGTTGGGCAATGCCTATATTTCTTTTCTAGCGCACCTGCTCTATAAAGGTTCCATGTCGCAAAACAAAAATCATGTCCTTTTCCAGGCCTAGGTTGTTTTCCGTTGAGATCTGTGTGGTCTTCTTGTGTGTGATTGTGATTTGTGATTGTGATTTTGGGCACATCGGCACAATTTAGGCCATGTCGTGCCTGCAGTCCCTCAAGGGCCACTCTCCCTCCACACAGCAAAGGCCAAATTCCATACAGTCAAATCATTAAAAATCAAGGTCTATTCACAGTTAAAATAGTAGAGGTAGTAAAAATTTAATAATTTGGTAAAAATCTAATATAAATAGTACATGTCTACAGAATTCATAAATCAGATCTTCATAGACAACCCCACTTCCCGGATAAAGCCCAGTACCTTACCAGGGTCGACATTATTGAATAGTGTTTTTAAATTAGTGGCTCTAAAATATTTTTCCCTGACATCCTGGTATCTGGGGCAGTCGATGAGGATATGTTCCACGGTGAGGCGAGAGTCACAATACTCACAAAGTGGGGGCTCTTCTTTCTTCAGCACAAAAGAGTGCGTGATGTAGGTGTGGCCAATCCTAAGTCTGGACATGGTCGTGCTACAACGCCTTGTCAGACCCTTAGATGTGGACCGCCACCTGACATCCGCCACAATCTGCCTGAGTTTATTGTGAGTCTCAGCCTCCCATCGGTCCTGCCACTCTTGGTAGGTGGCAGAGGCAATACTTTGTCTCAGGTCCGAGCAGGGAATTTGGGTTCCTGACACCGCATGATTTAGGGCTCTCTTTGCTTCTCTGTCTGCGGCTTCGTTTCCCTCAATGCCCACATGGGAGGGGACCCAGATGAAGGTGACATCCCTATGGTCGGCTGTTATTTGGTCCAACAGCTTCAATGCAGATTTGGATCGGAGCAGATTATAAATTTCCTCCTTTCTGCATGCAATTCGGCCGTAAAGATGGAGCAGCCATCGGGGAGTCTACGGGAGATTGTTTTGTTCCGAAAGGAGCAGGCACACGCGACCTTTCCATCCATGTTGGATCCGTCTGTGTAGATGGTGCCACAATCTCCGTAGCTCTCTTGCAGTTCCCTAAAGTGGACTTGTAGTATGCTTGGGTCTGTATTTTCTTTTTTGAAATTAAGGAGGGATAAATTTAATTTGGGTTTATTCATTAGCCAGGGAGGATTCTGAGGGGTTTCTATTTTAGAGATTTGGTAAATGGGTGGAGTTAAATTTTGGATGGGTTCTCTCATTCGAAGGCCTAACGGCTGTATCGACCTATGCTGGTAGCTCGGCATGACCAGCCGGTTGACCCAGAGCGGGCCATCTGGGCCTCAGGTCTAGGGGAACTTGGAGCCAAAGTATTGTGTTGTGGTGGTTTATCCTCAGATAGCCACCACTTAAACACCAGGATCTCTTTATCTCCCCTTACCCGTCGCAGTCCACGGCAAACGGACTGGTCTAGGACGTAGTGAGATATTTAGAGATAAGGAGACAGAGTGATGATCAATGAAGGCAGACTGAGGAAAAGAGGAGGCAGACACAATGATAGAAAAGAAGTAGGGCACTTTTGAGCTCCAAAAGTGCTAAGGAAAGAAGAGCGCAGTTTAACGTCATGTCTCGGGACGCTTCTTGTGTGTAGAAGCTTTCGTAACTATTTTTTTTATATGACAGAGTTGTTAGCCCTGTGCATAACCATCTGGTGGTCTGCCCCTTTTAGCTCTCTGGATAGCAGCCTTTATTTTCGGGTAAAGTGCCCTTGCCTTTGTGGATCCCTCCACGTCCTGCAAGGCAGCCGGTTTGATTTTGGTCGACCCCGGGTATTTTATTTCCCCTGTACCCACCATATATGTGAAGGGCATTCCCCTATCCGTCACCTGGGGAGGCGCTCGATGGGAGATCAAACACTCCACACGAGACAATCATCAACCATTGATTGAAATCTAAATAGTTATTGTCACGGATGAATGTGTGTATGTATGTATAATCTATTTTTACATTCTGCGCGAATGACCGTAAGTGTGTTTTGTTGTCAGAGACCAGCGTGTGTGATATGC
Source organism: Biomphalaria sudanica (assembly GCA_036873155.1). Taxonomy (NCBI): domain Eukaryota; kingdom Metazoa; phylum Mollusca; class Gastropoda; family Planorbidae; genus Biomphalaria; species Biomphalaria sudanica. The sequence goes on along the minus strand of JAZGLO010006681.1, from coordinate 5,004,691 downwards.
AGTAAAGCTGATTAATGTTTATGTGTTTGATCTAGTGGTTTCATTGTTTTATTTCGTTAACTAGAACTGAACCAGGGACACCTAAACGTAGCGAGACCTAAGGTAGATTCTATCGAGTTATAAGTATAAATAGAATAGGAAAGCTGTGACAGTAATTATGGTGTATGGTTTTCAATTATAAATTGTTTTGTATGTTTATATGGTAATTCTTAGTTATTAGATTGTTAATATTATTGATAATGCAGGAAAAGGAAAGAGTACAAATATTATTTGAAGTGCTATATATCGATGCTTAAGAAGTTATATGTATTTTATTGGATCTTATTTGGTTGTCCTGGTATCTGGAAATTTAGGCACCGGATATTTAGGCATCCGGAAATTTAGGCACCGGATAATTAGGCACTCTTTAATTAGCGACCTTAATTTTGAAAATCATTTTAAAATGTTAACGTATATTTTATCCTTAGGCTATGGGCTATCGGTGACGTTATAATAAATAGCAACTATAACGATTCTTACTAAAGTAAGAGAGACAAGAGTCTAGGTCAGCAAAGCAGTAAGGACGGTGCGGTACCATGTCAGTCCTTGAGAATGTATCTAAGACTTGTAGTGTTTATTAGGCAGCTATTTTAGGTACAAGAAAGCTTTTAATGTTAGTGTAGCCAATTGTGTTGTATTGGCTGTTGATGTATTTGTAATTAAACTGCCAAATTGTTATTTGAAACTCTTGTTATCAAGTTCTTGGGGACAGTGCTGGTGAGGTTTGGGGAAAATGCTAAGCTCTGATTGACATAACCCTTTTTTTGCACGCTCGTCCGGTGTAGGGATTGTGTCTGTCTGGGTCTATAACTTATGCTGATCCGATCAGCCATCGCTCTGGAGACTAGTGAAGGGTCAAGCTATTAAAATTTGCGGGCTCTAAACTGGTGGTTACAAAAAAAGGTCTGCCACACTCCACTTTTGAGGATTAAACCCTGCCCACTGTTCGCTCTAAGGGGAAACCTAAATCTCCTCCCCCTAGAGGATTCCATACCTATGTCGAGAATAAATACAAAGAAAAATGGGTCTGAGCAGACCCTAACAGGCTCCGCAGGCCAGATAAAGGGCGTTTGGCAAGGCATCGAAAAATAAAATGTGCTACTAATCGCCTCCCAACGTTGGTACAAAGGGGGAACGGGCCACGTTGTGAAAAAAAAGAGCGACCGTTTTTCCCAACACACAAACCCTGATAACATCCCTTTTCCCCCAAACAAACTCAACAACAACAAAAAAACACCTCATACTGGGAAAGTAAGCATCCCACAGGTTAATTTAGCTGGAAAGATAAAGCAACATGATCCCCAATTTTCCAAATCTGATACTAAAACTTTCAAAGTCCTTCAATGTAACGTCCGAGGACTTAATCCAAAGACACTTGAAATAACTAACCTGCTCCACAAAGAGTGTGTGGATGTTATCTCAATACCTGCATATTCTGTTTTCCGCTGCTATTGTAGGGATTTCCGAGGCCTGGTTACATTAGTGGCTAATGCTCTGGTCGCAAGAAAGTGCCCACAGACTTGAGTCAGAGGAGGACAGACACTTTGGTGTTAGAAATTTGGAAAAATTCGGAAGAAACAAGGAAACTCTTAGAGATTGCCTACGAGGTAGATGAAGAATGGACTCGTACGTACAACCAGATATCAGAGAGCTTATGAGCGCCATGAAAGAGCAGATGAACTCGTTCCAGGTACAGCTGGGTACGTGTGACCACCCGTTTTAGCTCAATCAAGGTCCAAGCATTTTATTTTATAATTTTCCTAACTTAGCCCATTGAGCGCTAAAAACACTACCACCACCCCTCCAATCCAAGCCCCCTTTGTCACCGACGTCACATTTACCTTACCTTTCTTGACACATGCCACATTAGACTCTTGACAAGAGTATACTCCCCTTGACCTATCTGGGTCGCTCCTCCTCCTAGTCACTGGACTTCGTCTATGAAGGTGGACTAGTCCTCCTCTCCCCCACACCAAGTCACGCTTTTCCCTGCTGATCCCCTTCTCAGGACCGGCTGGTTACTTCAAAGAGCCCACACAAATAGACGTCTCGGGCAACAGTTTCCCTAATCGACCAGCGCTGACCTGTGTCAAGACGTAATCTCCCTTGCTCTGGCCAAGCCCTGATCATCTCCCCTTCACCTTCTCTGACCACCTGGGCAGGAAGACAAAAGGACGCGAGCAGACCGATTTCATAGTCTCCAAATTCGCGCCTTCACGCAATGTCTATCCCCGGGAAACTTTCGTCTCGGTCAAGCGGGGAATATTCTTTCTCAAGACGCGAGATAGTCTACATCTAATTTGCGGCTTATCGCCCCACCGCTCTTGCTCCACCTCTCTCCATCTATATCTGGACAAACTTCGCGGTCTGAGTCATTCTCGCTCGAGAACTGATTGGAGCGGATCAATCTCTTGCTTGAACTCTACACATTTTCATTCACTTTTTCTTTCACTTTGAATTGGTGGTATGTAACTTAGTAAAGGGCTTGAGTACCTTTTTACTTAGTAATGTGTATATATTTGTGAATTTATTTACTACATTAGTTGTGTACATATTGTTACGATCTTCTCAATCAGACCTTCTGTAAAAACTGCTAAACACAACACAGCACATCTAACACAAGAGCTTGACAACAAGAGCTTCAATAAACAATGTGGCGGTTTTAATGACAAATACATCAAAAACAGCCAATAAACACAATTGGCTTACACTAACTTCAAATGCTTTGCTACACAACAGAACTGCCTAACTAATCATTACAAGTCTCTCTAGCTCGTAAAGCTACATTTTCGAGGACACACTTAGTAGCACACAGTCCTTACTGCTTGCTGTCCTAGACTCAACTGTCCTTTCTAACACACTGTCTCTCGTCTGTAAAGGCTTTTTGGTCACATGACCATAACATTGGTTATATTGCGTGCATTAGCAGTAATATCCCTTGTTCAACAGCCCTTGACCTGTGTGAATGGCCTGAATCGTGTGACAGTAGGCCGCACACACATTAACCCTTTCAGTCCGCCACTAGGGTTATAACAATATATTTGTGTATTCCTTATAAGTGGATTAGTTTTATGTATCATTACATTTTAGGCTAAATGTTCAATTCATCTCCTTTATCTGGACTAGAATTTATTGCCAAATATTACCACATGTATTTAGCTCTTTAACTATTAGTAATTTATCTCGGGTAAATTATCGCTCACCATGAGCCTAATTTTGATTAATTCTTTGGCTGGGAATTATCATAACATTTCTGTAGCATGACATATTGCCAAGTATGTATGTACTTTCATTCCCTTGTAAGGAATCCCTATATTATTTATGCACTATATTTTACCGGCCATGTTGGCCAACATATATCACGTTGGTAATCAATGTTTATTTACTAATACTCTACGTTTACTTATGTCAAAGCATCGGCGAGTATCAGTCGTTCATCTCCCCTTCCATTTCATCTCATTTATCTAAGCATTATATGTAATTGCTATTCACCGTGGCTGATGAATCTTACTTGTATTACCTTATCACTTATTACTACTTGTTACTTCCCTTTATGGGATCTCCTATTATTATTGTTATCTCCCTTGATAGGATATGATATTTATTTGTTATCTCCCTTTGCCATCTATGGAACAAGCTAATTGTTTCTTTACATCATTTTGAAGATGTCACTCTCAGGAAGGCATCTACTTCCCAGTGGTGTCATTATGGCTAACCGACTTGTACATCATGTCGTTACAGCTTTTATCTAGAGGCGATCTCCAATTGGTGACTTATCAACTCACTACTGATACCAGGTCTGCTGATACTGGATCTACTGTTACCAGCCCCTCTTGTACATCACCTGGGTCCAAAGACGCTCGCCAAAGACCCGTCACTGGCTCACTGACAGTAACCGCAGCTGATCCCTGACTCTACAAACAGCTGGACTGCACACGGCCTGGACCCACTAAGCCAGCCCACCAGCAGACAGCGTCAGCATCAGCCACACCAGTCTCCTTAAGGCAGCACCGGATGCCTAAAAGCTAAGGAAGAAAGCCTAATAAAATTCGGACCGCTTGGCTCCTAGCATCTAATGATGATATTTGTACATACTAGATCTCATCTCAATCTTCTGTAGATAATTACACCTTATCTTTTCCTTGTACAATGAACCTTGTATATATTTTTATATATATAGTATTTGTTGCCTGCATTTTAAAGACTGTTCCTGTATGTAATTTTGTGCAAGTGTGGGTTCCCAAACTATAAAACCCCATAGACACATTAAAACGGCCAACTTTTAAACCACCTTGTCACAGTACGAAGCTGGAAGGTGTCAACGAGGAGATCTGTACCATTATTAGACATATAGGTACCAGTGCTTCGCTGAACAAGATTGGTGAAACGTTTGGTATCATGCTGAGCAAGACAGACGAGCCAATGGGTACTATGATGAACAAGACAGAGGAACAGATGGATACCATGTCGAGAGGTATAAACAATCCGTTACTCGACGGAGACGCTATTGATGGTAGCGCTGTCCATGACTGTGAGAGAGAGCCCTGCGAGCTGAGCTAATACGACAAGAAGCCTGAAATTTGTTGTGACAACGCTGAGCCCTGATCTAAATCCTGCCTGCACCCAGGCGTTCAACAAGAACTGTGTTGGCGGGGCCGCCTCGAAGGGAGAGTGCGAGCATCGTAAGACTAATCACCAAAGTCTTGACCAAACCGACGTTTGTCGTGACACCAGTAAGTGACCAGTATCAGCAAGAGAAGCCCTGGTGGTGGTGCAGAAGTTGGACTATTGCACACAGGACACGCTTGGAGATTATGAGGTGTTTGAGAACCTGGCCTCCTGGGGGTCTACGGCGCATTTACAAAGCACCCACCGAGAAAGCCAGCTGAAGCAGCGTGTTAAACCAACGGTCTTGATGACCACTGCCATGACATTTAGTGCTTAGCTACTTGCGACGAGGATATAGTCGGTGGCAATTGAGAGAAAGGCCAGGCAATGTACACGACTTTATCTCAACCTAAAGAAGACCAACTGTTGCAGGAGAAAGCGACATACACATGCTACAATGCAGATTGCTCCATTAAGATGGCAATACAAGCCCACTACCGCTCCCACAGACCAAGTCGTGAGGTAGATTTTGCCTGGGACGTACTAATCTAAGACGAAGGCAATGTTGTAACTCCACTGGCGGACTGAGAGGGTTAATGTGTGTGCGGCCTACTGACACACGTGAGTCAGGCCAATCACACAGGTCAACCGCTGTCAATAGACAAGGGACAGTACTACTAATAACCGCAAATATGGTCATGTGATTAAAAGCCTTCAGGGACGAGAGACTATTTATATATATATATACAATGCTCAGACTGCCTAACTTAACTACTAATAAATTAATAATAAACGTTAAACAAGAAAAGTAATAATTTTTTCCCACAAAGAAAAAGGTACTGGTACGATGTCTCGGTTAATGAAATATAAGTAAGGATTTTCATTTAGCATTTATATGCTATTTACATAAACTGGAACAACATATTATTGATCATGTATTTTTGCAACGTTTAAGCACGGAAATTAAATGTAATATAAGTTAAAAGAGCAATGATTTTTTTTTCACAAAAACGTCCGGAACAATCTATTATAGATACTTGAAACTATTGCAATGTTTCGGAAGGAATATTAAAGGTTAAATCAGATTTTCCACAGCCTTTTGTGTTATTGTTATTTTTATCTAAACGTGACGGACTAACAGACAAATCGCACAAAAAAAATCGGCTTTTATCCTGATGGGGGCACTAAACAAAAAAATAATTAAAATCTGATTATTTCCATATGGACAATAAAGATAATTATTATTATTATTATTCAAACATTTTTAGGGAACTAGTTTAGTTCCATTCTTTGCCGCGGCCGTCACGCTACTGCACGAAAGTCGCTACTTATAAAGTCCCTTTTAAAAAATGTGCGTGATATTTACATACAAAATGCAGTGTTAGACTTTATAAGCAAACATAAGTGTTTTCTTTTAATTTTAGCAGCTAGTTTACCAGAAAAAAAAACACAGTTAACTAATATTGATATTTGTTGTGAACATTTCTTATACATTTTATTAATTTATCTGACTTGTGATACTAAACAATACACAGAAATTATCTTTCTTTGTTAACATAATGTTACATCATCTTCCTTACATTTTTGTATTCTTTTAGAATTGGTGTATTTTTATGAAAAAATAGCTTGCATAATTAATTTTATGAACTAAAAGGTTTGCAAGCCACAACGCATGGTGAATTAATATTTTTCATTTCACTTCTAGTTTTCGAGGTCTGAGTGTGACGGACAGGCGGACATTTTGCACAAACCTAATAGCGACTTTTCCCCTTACGGGGACCGATAACAAAAGCTCATTTGTAAGTGATACATTTTGTTCAATAGGCCTCTTTGTAAATTTGTTTTGTTACAGAAATATAATTCAAAGCTTGAAACAAAAAAAAAAAAAATCTTAAGTAGGAGGAGAAATTTAGTGGACCAATTAGGTTCTACTCAAATTTGTTTGCATTTTTAAGATTCAATCATAAATTGTGAGTTATAGTCCCAAATTATTTTAAACAGTAGAACAATATCAGATTGAGTAAAGGTTGGAAAAAGGCGACTACGAAAAAATATGTGGTTTCAAAATTAATCTCAATTGTTACTATTATACTGAAACATTTTTTTATGAATTCTAAATTTTCAAAAACAAAGTCTTTCTTAAAATAATTATGATAAATTCATATGCAATTACATAAACTCTGTCGCCATATTTGGCTTTTCTGTTTTAAAACATCATGTTTTCGTTTGAAAAGGGGAGGGGGCGATAGAGTGAAAACAATTAATGGAGTAAGAGTCCTCGCTCCTTTTTATAATTTCTGATAATAATTGCATTTGGCATTAAAGAATATGAGGTGAGGCGACTCGATATAAGTATTTAATTTATAGCATATATAAATTATATTAGTGACTGATTTTAAAAAGTAGTAATGTATTTTTTTTATTTCTTCACTAGAATACAAAAGAAAAAGAATTGGTTTGTCCGATGAGCAGATGGCGATTGTACAACCCTTTTTCATTTTATATTTACTAATGATAAAATTTGAGATTAGAGTGTAGTACGACATAATATATAAATGGGTTCAAATATTAATAAGTAGCTTTTATTATACAGATATTAAACTAATTTTGTACACAAACTATGATTTCTTCATAAAAATGTAATTTAAAAATTATATAGTAACTAGTTGACCGGCGGCGTAGTATACGCCGCTATTTTACAGGGCCGGCCTTAGGTCACTGCAACCTATGCGACCGCAGTGTGCCCCGCTCTTTCATGGGATCCGTGCTAATTGTAGGGGTATAAATTATTAAATTAAACCATTTTATAACTTAAAACAGATTTCCCGCGGGGTGTTATTCAATATGGAAAACAACAATCCTACGCGCGATAAAAAAAAAAACGGCATTATCCCGTAATTTTGGAGTCTGGTGAAAGAAGCTTCTCGCGCCTCAAACTAATGAAGAATTACTTGAGGTCAACAATTGTCGAAGAGAGATTGAAACATTTGGTAATTCTTGCTATTGACGTGATCCATGTAGGAAATATAATTTTTATGATATACTGTATGACTTCGCTACACGCAAAGCTCGTAAAGTAATTGTGTAGGTAGTAAAGAATGAATAAAATGCAAAGACGAATTTATTTTCTATTACAATTCTTAATTTTCACTTATTATCCGCTTTTAGAAATAAAGAGTGATCTTTACTTTACTTCGTTTTGTCCAAACTGTTGAGCCATGAAGAAAATTATATATATATATATATATAGTCAACCCATGGCGTAAGATACACTGCTATTTTGCATGGCCGGCCATATCCCACTGCAACTTATGCTACCGCAGTGGGCCCCGCATTTTTATAGAACCCGCGCTAATTCTAGGTGTATAAACTATTAAATTAAACCAATTTATAACTTATAACACATTTCCCGCGGCCTCCTGATTTACCAGGAGCTCCTGGATATCTTCTGAAATTACAAAATATACGAAAAAGTCCTGGAAATTCCGGAAATTGTTAAAATCTTTTGAAAACTCATACAAATCTCCTGAAATATATAGACAAAAATTGTCATGTTGGGGTGTCATTCAATATGGAAAACGCTAATCCTACGGGCGATAAAAAAACTGCATTATCCCCTAATTTTGGAATCTGGTGAAAGAGGCTTCTAGCGCCTCAAACTCGTAGATAGATTGAAACATTTGGTAATTCTTGCTATGAGCGTGATCTATGTTGGAAATATAATTTTTATGATGAGCTGTATGACTTCGCTACACGCAAGGCTCGTAAAGTAATTCTGTACGTTGTAAAGAATGAATATAAATGCAAAGACGAATGTATCTTCTAATATATATATATATATATATATATAAACTTTTAATTTTCACTTATAATCCGTATTCCTACCCAATTTGGGCCCCGCGAATTCCGTTTCGCATAGGGCCCTATCATGGTTAAGTCCGGCCCTGCTACAGAGTAGATTTCTTGTTTCCCCCCCCCCTCTTTTTTTCGCAGACAGATAAAACTACGAGGGGTAGAAATAAAAAAGTGATCTTTCCGCGACTTCTTGGTCACAACGGTTAAGTCTGTTATTTTGTGACGGGTGAACACTAATTGTTCTCCCACCCCCCCCTCTTTTTTTTCTCGTAGGGTAACTCTAGTCCGTCCGACTTGCAGAAATAAAAGAGTGATCTTTCCTTTACTTCTTCTTGCGTGTCCAAACTCTTTAGCCATGAAGAGAATTATATATAGAGAGAATAAGGACCGCCCACCACTCAAAGGGTTTAGGTGGGAAGGGCAGTACATGTATTTACCTCCCCCCAACCCACCCAATCGACCAACAGGGGAACGACATTATATAAAGATGTTTTTATAATTTCAATAGCCAGTTTTACTCCTATAGATGTTTAATTGATTCTGTTAACAAGCTGTGATTTCTACAAATAAATTGGACCGCCCCCCACTCGAAAGTTTATGGCGGGGGAGAGGACGGCCGGGGTTGATGCAATCGCCCCCTCCCCACCCCACCATATCGGCCAACATACTAGAAAAGGGGGCGAAATAATGTACAAATAGGTTGCAATATAAATAATTAGTATATAGTATTAACATAAGCAATAAATTCGTAAACAAATTGTGTGATTACTGGACTAAAATTCGTCCGACCGATATTCCCCCCCCCCTCCCGGGATAGGAGATTTCTATTGTCACGTCAGGTTCGAAAACCAGTCTAATTCTCATAAACTAGGACTTGCTCAATATTTCCAATATATCAATTACTCGCCTACTCGATTGCAACGTACTGAACTGTTCCTAACAACAAGCTGCACATGATACCAATTACCATCTAAGCTCTAAAAAATGACATTTTTGGTTTCGAAATATAGTTGAGTTTCGGTAAAGACAGGCTCTTATGAGCTACACATTCTAATCGGCTATTACTGTTTAACGGTTCACTTGGCATAAAAAACAAGGTTACAAAGACAGTCTGTGTGGATACACAAACTCAAAATCGGCCCCCGAAGTGGTCCACCCAGGCAGTTAAAAAGGTAGGTTTCAATATTTTCAAAAAGAATGCCAGAATGAAATTCCACCAAAGGCAAATGACAGAGAAGAATGGAGAAAGAAGGGAGACCGATCTTGTGTGGTACGCCAATGGTCCAGAAGACCAAAGGATATGTGAAAGTGAAGGTGAAGTTAGATGTGAAATTGGCCTTACTGATGACATATAATGATTATCTAATTGATCTAATTGTTTTTTAAACATATTTGCCTAGGCGATACCTCTCAGCACTTGCCTACTCGATTGCAACTTACTGAACTGTTCCTATCAACAAGCTGCCTGCAGCACTCTTCGTGCCCACGGTAGCCGGCCACCCGCCCTACTGTGCCCACAACCGGCACCTTCGATAAAGCAACTTATCAATTTTAAATTCTAATAACATATATATATGTAGGTGTCCACATACTCATAACACCTTAATATGTTACAGACTATACCACTTAGCCTAAGCACTAATGCAAACATCCAGCCTGCAAACATCCAGCCAGGCGTGCTACAGTTCAGGTTACAAAACACCAAAGGCAGTCTTCATTCACTTAGTGTGCATATTAAGTAAATACATATACATTAAGTCTAGATCTAGTAATTAGTCTACTTTAAAAATACGTCTGTTTATAGTCATGAGAACAACAACTACACGTTGGTTGTGTTACATTTTACAACACTTCGCCTAAGCACTAATACTAACACGCAGCCAGGCTCTGGTTACGATAAAAAACAATGGTAGCTGACCTAGTACGTTACAAACCAGTTGGATGGCCTGGGGTCACGGAGGTCACGCCACAACAGACCACAGCGACTTTGAATTGAGACTTCACAAGTATTGAGTCGCCGGCGACCCTCTACCCGCTAGAGCGCCACCTCCAGCTGTAAGACAAGACCTCCACCTAGGAGTACACCCAGCTACAACGTCTACAGGACTCTGAGATAAGTTTGAGGACAAAGTGACATATACTCCCATAGCGTGCAAAGAGTGATGATTTAATATTACTATGAGATAGATACAACCCCCTCCCCTTCTTAATTCTTCTATATTTTATGTAAATAAATATCTCGTGAATCTTTAAGTTTTGTAACTTTCTCCATTGTCTGTTTTGTTGCGTGCCTGCTTCGGATATATCTCTGATGGACAAATGTGCAATTCAAAATAATCATCCCCTAGACATCAAACAACCCAAACATACAAGTAATACACGAGGGCCGTCACAGTAACTTTTTTTTCTTTGATTTTGTTTAGTTTAGGTGAGATTTTAATATTTAACCATCACTAGCCCCAGCGCAGCCAAGGCCGGGAAGGGGGAGTTTAAAATCTCCTTCCAGGGGCTTTGCGGTTAAACCCCTTTCTTCTATAAAACAAAACAAATAATGCAAACGAAAATTCCTAAATTTTGATTTTAAACCCCCTCCGAAATTATTTTTACGATAAAACCCCATCTTCAAAATAAGACTAAAGCATACATCAGTCACCAGATTATATGAGCGTAGCGAAGAGTGGTTATGTGTTTCAAACCCCACTAAAGCAACAACAACAGCAACTCCAACAATCTACAGTTACCAAATTCTATGAGCGAAGCTAAGTTTTTTTTTAGTTGTTTAAACAAAAATCCAGACATTTTTTAGTTTAACCCCTTTCCCCCCAACAGATGTTTTGACGATAAAACTTCCCTTTTCGATATAAAATCTAAAGCAAACTACAGTCACCAAATTCCAAAAGCTGAGCCAAGAGAGGTTACAAATTTCTACCAGTCGCTGGGCTCCATTAACAAAGTGCAGTGAATAGCATGGAAGTCAACTGCGAAATTAAAAAAAGACTAAACGTGGCTAAAAAATGGCGAAGACTGATTTTAGGAGTCAGTTATAGAGACCGGGTCTCAATCATGGAAATCCTATGCCGAACTGGGAGTCGACAACTTAGTGAGGTTGTGACAGAGCGCCGCATAAGGTTTGGGAGACATGTTTTCCGACAAAATGAATTACGCATACCAAGAGTTACGATGACATGGAGGCCATGACGAGGAAAGCGCAAACAGGGACATAATAGTGTAACGTCTCTCCTACTATCCAGGCTCTCTTCAAACTGCACCACACGACACAATGAACTTAAAGAACATCACAACTCAGGGCTCCAAAGTAACAGTAGCAATTTAATTTCAAATACATTACAACACTGTACAAACGCCAAAAACATTACACTAACTGTCCAAAACCTAGCCTTGCTCCGCCTGACTTCACACTCTGTGCTGTTTCTAACTTCGCCTCGTACTGGTTACATTGCGAGGTAACGTGAAGTGTCTTGACTCGCTCTAATATAGGGTCTCTACTGGCCTTCTAGAAACGCATGGAACGTCGCTTGACCACTCGCTTGATTACATTCGCCGTGACTTGCGTGCGTAATATTTACGACACTGGTAATTGCCGAACTGGTTTGTACTGTCAATGGTCAAGGTTGACCGCTCGTCCTGCCCTGGACTGGGGCGATTTGGGTAGGCTAAAAACACTCACAGCACTACCCTCATCTGTGTCATCACCTGGTTTATAACAATAGCATAACTTTGCGCCACAAATGTATGGAGGACCTCAGAGCAGTAGACACCAGGTGGGAAGAGGCTTCAGACATTGCCAGTGACAGATTTTTGTGGAGACAGCTTGTCATCCAATGAGCCGAACGGCGCGGTAGGATCTTAGTCCTAAGTAAAAATAACATATTAGGTTTATGAACAATTTTTTTAAATAGTAGGTTAATGCCACTGTAGATATCTCAGAATATGCATTTTTTGTGTGTCTTAAATACCGGAAATAGTGTCTGGCGGTGGAGCTTCGCCACCAACACCGCTGAGAAGCTCACTGCGTTCCCCCAGACCCCTTTACATGTAAGGGCGGGGTGAATCCCCGCAGCCCCCCTTGAAATAAAATCCTGGCTACGCCCATGATAATATATACATATATATATATATATATATATATATATATATATATATATATATATGTATGTATGTATGTATGTATGTATGTGTGTGTGCGTGTGTGTATGTGTGTGTGTGTGTATGTGTGTGTGTGTGTGACACTATGTGTATACTTGATTAATCTTTTTTACATTCTGACCCTTCATTCTTTCGGAAAACGTTTATTATATTCTTGCAATTTGTTGCTTAATAGTATAAAGGGTGTCAAATATTCGATAGCAAGTTAGTCGTGACGATTCGTTTTCATTTGCACATAATTTATTAATACATTTTTATTAAATGAAAGCTGACAATTATGAAAGGGGAGGGTTTGGTGTGTGGTGTTTTTCATATTGACTGACACCCCAAAATGACAATTTCGTCTATTTTTCAGTAGATTTTAATAATTTCAGGAGATTTCCTGGTCTTTTTCGAATATTTTGCCATTTCAGATTTCCACGAGCTCCTTGAATATAATTAATGATGGTTTAATTTAATAATTTATGAAAGTGCGGGACCTACTGCAACACATTGGTTGCAGTAACATAAGGCCGGCCCCGATTCGACTTCATTGTTTTAGTTCCTTTGGTTCAGAGAGAGAGGCACTGCATGTCATTGTCAGCGAATACATTATGTACACTCTTGACTAGACATGGACAAACTACTCGGCCAAGGTTGCCCGTGATGGCTAGTTTTCTTCTTCCGTAACAGTCCCATGCGAGAACGTTGGTGCTAAATTTATCTCTTTTGTGTGAGATACAATGGACTGAGAAATACGAATCCATTCGCGCTTTAAGGTTCAACTTTGAGATCTTTGTTTGGCGGATCTTAAAATAACGACTGCAAATGAAACCAGACAAACTGCATATGTTTAGTAAAAGCCTCCTCCTCTTGTGTTTCTGATTTGTGCTATAATTGTAGTCAATGATTCTTGTGTTCTTGAACCAGTTTCCCTGACGTTGCAGTCTATCCAACTGGCCGCTCAACAGCACATCATTAGTCACATTAATGACATAATCAAGAACAAGCTTGACCATGCTGAGAAACACGTCGGAAATGGCATCTCGAGGAAGGCGAGACTGCTGGCAGAAACACTTGATACCACATATTGAGTTGATGCTGCCGAAAGTTCGCAGTCGATAGACACACCGAGCAAAAACCAGATGTTTAGATATCAGGAGTTATTACAGAACACGGCTTTACATAACGTATCTAGTTTCTTCATTTCGTCTCGCTTTTCGAGCAATAATAATGGTCAATTCAATTCAATTCGATGCAAGAGCTGCAATGCAAACAAGAATATCAAAACTGAACGATAAGCGTCCATCGCCATCTTTTGTTTGATCAAACGTAAGCACGGGCCTCACAGAACAATGTGTACTGTAAATACTTTGTTTACGTTTTTAGTTTCTTATTTTTTTATTATTTCATGACAAAGAAGTATTCACTGTACACTTAATACCGATTAGGTATGGGGGCCGGAATGGAGGGGGGCAGTTCTTTTCTTTAATATCTCCGGAACATGAAAGATGAGGCTAGGACTTTGAGTTAAAGGTTGCAAAAAAATCCTGCGGGGGACCATGCAAAAGGGGTTAAAACCTCAAAACTCCTGGAGGGGGATTTTAATCTCTAATTCCCCCCTCCCATTGGCTAAGCTGGGGCAAGTGATGGTTTAACATTAAAATCTCACCAAAAATAAACAAACAAAATAAAAGCAAAAAAAGTTATAAAATTCCAGCCGACCCTCTGCGATTTCATTTGGGGGGGGGGGGTTAACCCCGAAAACCCCACTGGCTACGCCCAGGGGTTATTCAGTTTGTTTTCAAGTTAAACAAATGATTCTGTGAAACTCTATTACTTTAGATAATTAAACAAAAAATCATGGCTTGAATGTTCGTTCATTAAAATAGTTTTTGAAACATCAGTAATAATTTCATTGTATGCTTTTGAAAATGTGAAAAAAAACCTGAAAATAAGATTTTATTTACCTGTATACCTCGGTCATCTAAATGTTTGATTAAAGATGGTCGGATTAAAAGCCTATATAAATGAAAGGAATAAATTATTTAAATGAAACATGAAAACAAAATTACTGAAAAATTATTGTGTATTTATTTTTTTAAATAAATTTGAATAAACAACGAAATCTTACTTGTCCATTATCCAGAAAACAAATTTTGCCTTTCTACTAAGAGGCATGTCAATCAATTCTTGACTGCAATTTAAAAAAAAAACAATCTAGTTTATTTGAATGTATAAATCTAATCAGCGTTTAGATGACTGCACACAATGCTTCTATTTGCTGTTAAGATAAAATACTAATCTAAATAAACATACAATCTCAGGTTTTAATTTATAAACACTTGAATATTCATATAAAGAATGGTATCATAATATTGGCAACTCTATTCATGTCCATAATTTCCGGGATCCTAATGTTTAACCTCCCTTCCATTCAATACCCCAATTCGCACTGTTTGTTATTCACACCATGATGTGCTACCACCGCAACACCGTCGTTGTTGGACAATTTAAATATATATCGAACGCCCATAAAAAAGTCATTTATGGGAATAATTCAAATAAATTATCCTTCCCTTACATGGACAACCAAATAAGAACCAACAAAAACATAATTTCTCAAGAATCTATATATGACACTTTCAATAATGTTTATATTCTTTCATTTTCCTGCGCTGTTAATAGTTTTAACAATCTTTATAAAACTAATAGTGTACTTCAAAACTAAGAATTACATTATTAACATACAACAAAATGTTTGTTTAAAAATAGTAATAATAATAATAATAGTAATAAATTCACATTTAAATGTATAATTGAAAAACCCACACCATGATAACTATTTAGATTTCAATAAATGATTGTACCTTTATCCTATTCCACTTGTTCCCTCTATCCAAATTATTACATGCACCTTCTGCATTATCCCGTAATAATAAAACATCAATCAAAATCATTGATTACTTCTTTAATCCTCTGTGGTTCAACAGTTCTATACTTTCATTTTGTCAAACCCCAGGATAATTTGTCGAGGAAAGATATTTACTTATTTTGGAAACATTTCTGTAATGACGAAAATGAGCGATCAAGTAGTAACTCCCTATCCGGAGGGTTGCTATCGTGCTCTTTTAGTTCTAAATGTCATTCTATTAGAATAGATAGAAAGTCCCCATACAGAGCACGCGTAGGACGCAATCATCTTCTTATTTTAAGTAAAGTCTATATTTCATAAGATAAGATAAGATATAGTCTATTAAACCGCAGCTCACGTCGAGTCGTTTACATTGCATCTTTTGCCTAAAAGTATCGGGCTATTGGCTTGGAAAAAATTCTTTGCTGTGTAACTTCTCAAATGATTGAGTTCAGACATTAATATTGCAATTAGTATAATCATTAAGTCCTGAGTACAAAACATCAAGTGATGCAATATCTCTAGGGTAAAACATAAACTATTTTTTTCTTTTAACAAAATAAAATGACATAAAGACTTAATATTGCGTTAGTATTCTAAAGAAGTATTCATCAAATCAATTTTTGGACAAAAAAGTCGGAGCAGTCAACGAATTCGCATACGCTGCCGTTTCATTTGTTTTATCTATAAACTAAAAAAAAACAAAAAAAAAACAGAGTTCCAGAATTCACCGAATAAAACATACTCAGCCCCAAAGATCCCTGTAAATGGAGATCTCCTTAAGGGTAGTGGAAACACTTGGAGACTATATTTTTTATTTGTGCTTCAAATCCAATGATATTAAACAGCAATGTTAGGTATGAATACTAATTGAGCACCCTATAAAAATTGTAGAAAAATTGTTTGAAAATGTTGCTATGGCAACGGCGGCCATTTTGTTTTGTAAACAAACTCTTGTATAAAAGCTATTTCTAATTACTTTCTTTTGAAAATTTTCAGCATTGTAGGAAAATATAATTGCTATTGAGTAATCAGTTTCTTTTTTTTTTTAATTTGTGAATATTTGTTTTTAGAATTTTTTCCTGCCCTGTCTATACAGGTGTTGTTGTTTTTTACAAGAAAAGTGTCAATATTTTGAACAAAGCACCAATTATCGAAAAAGTAATCTGATACTTTCATTGTAATATATAAACTAAACACGTGTAGAAAAAATCATTGGAATAGAGCAATAAATAAAAAAGTTTTTAGCAAAAATAGTACGAAAACATTATTTTGAGAAAAAGGAAAAACTAAGAAAATTCTAAATATCTAAATAACTATAATAATAAGTTATACAAACTATAACTATTATTTTTAAGACATACTAGAATTATAATATATGAAAATCTTACTTAGGTTCAATGAAAAAAAAAAGTTACTTAAGTTCAATGAAAAATAAAAAAGTTATGAAGTAAAAACTTTGTCGATGAAGTACATAAAACATTTTTGTAATGTAATTAATGGAATCACTTTTTTTTCTTATAAAGGTATTATGTGAATTGAAATTAAATGCAATATTATTAGATATTAGAATAAAAAAATTCTCCAGCCTTATAGTAAAATTAATTATTATTTGTTCATAATTAGTGTCTTGCATTGATGATCCATTAACACTAAACATAAACATCCCCTTAACGTGGTAGACCACTTCACATATCTAGGAAGCATAATATTGATTGACGTATCATTTTCAAGTGAAGTTAATAACCTATCTTATTAGATTTTCCCAAGGCTTTTGACTTTTCTCATGAAAATGAGATGAATGCCTGGGCATAAGCTGTGGTCGGAACGATGTTGCCCACACATCAGTTCCCCCCCTCTCCACGCAGCTGATGTATCCAAAGGAACGGCAGTGCCGATACAGTTTGGGGTCAGCGGCGTAGCAGGTTCTGCCAGAGCGTAGCACTGAGTGGTGCAAACTGCCTTAGGGTCGCCAGCTCCTGATTTTTTCCTCAGGGTTGACTCCCGAAGCCTTTCCCATGGCGCCTTAACCAGTAAGCTTCGGGCAGAAGGGGCTCGTTATCCATGGCTGGCTACCCACCTAGGAGAAGGAAAACTCTGAATTCAAACCTCTGTTGCCTTGCAGCTATACCCAATCATAGGAACGATCGGATAAAGACTACTAATCTGAAGAGTTGCTTTAGTGTTCTGTTAGTTCTAAATGTAATTGTACATGGCGATTATATATAAAGTCTCTTAAGTCCTCCTACAGTCTAGACAAACCACAGCTCAATTCCGTCTTTTAGTTTTACAATGCATCTTTTACGTAAAACTATTGTAACTAGTGTAACTTCTCAGATGGTTACGTTCAGACATTTAGTTATACAATTATAATACAATTATACAATGGCTTTAGTACGAAACATCAAGTGACATCCCTATGGTCGGCTGTTATTTGGTCCAACAGCTTCAGACTCTTATGTACCAATGGGATGTCAGTCTTCATTCGCCCCAAAGCTTGCAATGCAGATTTGAAGTCGGAGCAGATTAGAAATTTCCTCCTTTCTGATGCTTTAACGGCCATAAGTGCAAGCGATATTGCATGCTATTCGGCCGTAAAGATGGAGCAGCCATCGGGGAGTCTACAGGAGATTGTTTTGTTCCGAAAGGAGCAGGCACACGCGACCTTTCCATCCATTTTGGATCCGTCTGTGTAGATGGTGCCACAATCTCCGTAGCTCTCCTGCAGTTCCCTAAAGTGGACTTGTAGTATACTCGGTCTGTATTTTCTTTTTTGAAATTAAGGAGGGATAAATTTAATTTGGGTTTATTCATTAGCCAAGGAGGATTCTGAGGGGTTTCTATTTTTGAGATTTGGTCAATGGGTGGGGTTAAGTTTAGAAAGCCTTCAGGACAGAAGACTCAAAAGTAAACTTGCGATTATACATTAAACACTGAACCATAATCTTCAAATACAAAAACAAAACTTAATAAAATACTCAGAAAGACACAAAGATAAAGACACATTCCTCGTCCCATATGCTAGGACAAATTTGTACAAATACTCCTTCTTTCCTAGTGCTATTAGAGCATGGAATGGGTTGCCTGGGCTAGCCAGGAAAACCAGTGACTTGGCAGAATTTAAGTCATTGGTTAATATGCATGACAGAATGCATGACTCGTAGGACGTAATCTTCTTTTTTGAAGTAATGTCTGTATTAAATAAGATAAGATAAAGTGTAAACAATTTATTAAGCATTTAAAACACAATAATTAATCATGCATCGGCACATTTAATTTCATTACTTTTCTTTCATAGTTCAAATAATAAATCAATCTACAATAAGATGGTGCGCAAATGTTTAATTAGGTCTATTGATTCTTTAAAACTCGTTCTTGTTTGCAAAGAAATATTTTTGTGTACTGCGCTAAGCCTAGTGACGTAAGCAGCGTTTTTCCCGTTCACGTCATGGACAATTTTCATTCATAAAACATTCTAGCCAAATTTAATTTTTCGATAATGAGGCATTTTCAAACCGATATAACTGTCGACTTCGAGTTTTCCCGATGTGGCCAAAGAGTTGAGAATTTTTTTCTCACTATTATGCACATACCGTGAAATTTTTAAGAAAATCGTTAGAGCCGTTTTCGAAATAAAATTTATATATATATATCAGGTGACCGAGCCTCGCTCGGATGAATAATTTGTTAAGAAAGGATATATACCCGAAGTCATTTTGGGAATATTGTTGTAATTACGAAAATGAACGATCGGGTAAAGACTATCAATCCGAAGAGTTGCTTTTTCGTTCTGTCAGTTCTCAATGTAATTATACATGGCGATTAGAATAGAAAGTCCCCCCAACAGTAGGCCTATAGAAAACCACAGCTCACGTCTTAACGTTTTACATTGCTTCTTTCGCGTTAAACTATTGGGCTATTGTTGTAATTACGAAAATGAACGATCAGATAAAGACTACTAATCTGAAGAGTTGCTTTAGTGTTCTATTAGTTCTAAATGTAATTGTACATGGCGATTAAATATAAAGTCTCTTAAGTCCTCATATAGTCTAGACCAACCACAGCTCACATCCGTCTTATAGTTTTACAATCCATCTTTTGCGTAAAACTATTGTAGGCCTACTATTATTGGCTTGGAAGAAAGTCTTTGCAGTGTTACTTCTCAGATGGTTACGTTCAGACATTTAATTATGGAATTAGTATATATTCATTATGGCTTTAGTACTAAAAGTTCCCAATGGGAATTAGTCCGGATCCACAAATCATTGTGTATGGCCATTTCCTTAATGTTGTTGACCACTTTACCTATCTGGGCAGCACAGAGTCCAACGATGCGTCACTGTCCAGAGAAATAGTGCGGACGAAAAAGCGCCGACAAAATAACGCGAACAAAATAGCTCCGCCAAATAGTGCGAACAAAAAAGCACCGGCAAAATAGCGCGCAAAAATATTTTTCAGTCATCTTGCAAAAAATACTTTAGATGTCGTAAAATTTGAATAGAGCCAAATTTTTTAGGGGGCCGCTAAAGGGGAAAAAACACGACCCCTTAACTCAAGAAAGCATTAAGAAACTAGAACAGACACAAAATAGACAGTGAGATTCATAACAAACGAATATTCACAATTGATTGCAGTAAGATCTTTTTAAAAACACTTTTTAAAAAATCATTAAAAGTTTTAAAATCACTACCATTTTTTAGCGGCCCCCGAAAGGGAAAAAGACTCTATTAGTTTTGTGTGGCCTGTCTGTCCGTCCCGTTTAGATCTCAGAAACTAGAAGAAAAAATGAAAATCGGACATCATGATATTTAAAGTTCTGATGCAACGGCTACTTTTTTCTTTTCCGAAAGTAAACCATCTAATATTTTAAAATTATATATGCTAGTAGATTTTTAAAAAAATTACACCACTTTTCAATGAAAAACTTCAGGGAGGTAACGTTTTTTTAAAAGGTCATGGACTTCTTCAGTAATAAATCAAGCTTCATTCATAGATTCGAGCATTGGTACGAAACATTTGCATCTAAAGTCACAAGGTAAAAGTGTCAATGGATTATTAGAAAATATATTTTCTATTTATTAACTAACTCATTGAAGAGAATACTGATTCAAATGTTATTTAAAAAAATAGAATTTTGATACGAACTTCGTTTTAGTTATAAGTTTAAAAAATAACGAACTACTTTTATAGCGCGCAGTTTTGACATATCCTAATTATAGGGCCTACACTTGACAGTGACAGTCTAAATAAGACTAAATAAAGCTGATATCTACATTATTATAATACAAGTTCTATCTAGATATAGTAGATTCTATATCAATATTCTATATCTAGTTCTAGATCTACAAATAGACTAAGATATAGACTTAGATCTAGATATAAACTTAGAGGCTTAGATCTATTTCTAGATCGAGGCTTAGATCTAGTTCTAGACCTAGACTTAGATCTTTAATCTAGATTTAGATCTAGCTAGATCTATGTCTAGTTTGTATAACAAATGACAATGGAGATTACATTTTATTCAACGAGTTGACTTCCAAATGAACAAAAGAGTGTTTTGTATATTTGTTTTTGTGATCGGTGTCTTATATCTTTATAGATTGGATAAAATGTTAAAATCAAAAAGTTGTGGATCAAATCTGTCTCCTACCTTTTCCACTTGGTTTAAATTAAGCAATATGTCTTTGTCTCCTGGTGCTGAGAAAGCTGATGTTAAGTATTTATTTAGAACGTTAGCTTTAATTGTGTTATCATTATGTGTAAAGTTATATTCGCTTTTTAATGGGGCTACTCCTGTTGTTTCCATTTTCTTAACTTTAATATATATTTGAAGATTTTTATTGTTATCCTCAGATATTACTTTTCTTGCTATTGTCAAGTAACTCTTTAGAGATGTCACGTTCTAAAAAGCTGAAAATTTAAATCAACTGAATTCAAGATATTGGAAGCTTCGTCTCTTGAGTATTGAATCCTTATTTATATACCGGTACACATTTTAATCTTAGGGAATAATAAAACGCTGTATAATGTAGACTTACGAATCTAGCATAATCCCTGGTACAATTATTTCCAACAGAGACTCCTTAAAATTGATAAAGGGGAGTAATCCCGTCCAGTAAAATATCAAAAGTAAAGTGACTTGTCGTATTGAAAAAATTAAAGGCACTTTGGGATTCTGAAAAAAAAACAAAAAAACTGTTAACAAATAAAAAGACACGTACACATAGATTTTTATATGAACTTTGACTAAATTTGCAGTTGAGTCTATTAAGATATCATGAAACAATATTACAGAATGAGTCTGAGTTTTTAAACAGTCCCCAAATTATTAAGGTATTATTTATTTGACCGATAAACAATGTAGGTAAATTTGCAAAGATAAGGGGAGATAGGCTTTGTGTAAAATAGCTAGAAAACCTACTTGAATAGCAAATACGTCGGTCTTTTATCTAGGAGGCGCAAGACATCGACTTAGAATTCAGATTCGAGAAACTTTTCTTTTTTTTTTCTTTGAAGAAGAAGCAAAGAAACCTTCTCCCAGATACCCCCCCCCCTTCCACCAATTGGTCCACAAAAGGGATAGGACCATGCTATTAGCATAGAAATGTTCCTGAGCATTATTTAATGAATGGGGCCTACAGGCGAAAATACACAAAGCCATAATCTGTTCAAGATAAAGTTTTTCTCGTCCTCTAGCTAAATTCAAATTATTTAATTTTTATTATAACGGTTTTCCCATAGTGGCCAATGAGCTAGTAATTTTTTTTCCAAAGGATGTAGCCTTTATCGTATACCGTATCCAGTCCCGAGGTTCCATTTAGATACAGTTTCCATGAATGTGTGAACAGAGACGTAGAGAGAAAAATGTGCGCCCGGTGCAATGTACATAGTTGTGCCTACCCTCACCCATTTTTCATGAACATCACATAGAAATATAGGCTTTAAAAATTATTTAATAATAATACAATACAAATAACCTTAGAATGTATTACCTAACTAAAATAATTTTACTTCTACAAAATTTTCGACTGTTTTACGCGCGGAAAATAGCTCTGATACTCCGTGGTGTTTCTGAATTTTTTAAATAGATTTTTTCTATAATACATTTAGTCATGAATCGGTAGTGAAAATGTATTGCAACTAATTGTGAGCTTGCGCTCCCAGAGCTATTTTTTAATGTGTATTTTCATAGGCTATAGCTGTTCTGTATATTCTTTTTTATAGGTTAGTGTCAGATTTTATAATTGTACTTCCGCATATTTTTATATGGGTTAGTATATAATGCTATGTACATGCTATCTTAAAACAGTTGAGTGGACAGTTGACCAGCGGTCAGTAAAGTACATCAGTCTGACAGTTGATGATCTTAGTGATATGGCGTATACTTATTTAATCATTTCTATATTTCTGCTATTATTACTGCTATTTTTACTGCTGAATATAGCTGCCGAAATACATGCTGCTGAATATAACTGCTATTACTCTGCTGTATCTAATATTGCTGCTTAAAGCTGCTATTACTCTGCTGAATATAACTGCTATTGTTATTGCTTCTGTAGATCTAGGGAATCTAGATCTAGTAGTTATCTAGTGTTATTTTGTTTTTGTAGTGTTGCCTTAGTCGGCTTAGACCTAGTGGCTTAGCCTGTTCTTAGTGAATAGTAAGGTACTAAGGCGTTCTTGTTTTAGTGTTAGTGTAGATCTAGGTCTGGTGTAATAGTTGTAAATGTAGGGATTTAGTTAGATAGTTGGTTTTATCAGTTTGTGTTAGATAGTTGTTTGGTTAGTTTGTTGGTGTTTGTAATAGTGTAGATTTAGAGGGTTTTACTAAGTTTAGTTAGTTCCTGGGTTCAGCTGTAGTGGTTAGTGTGTATATATATACATTAAATTTTGATATTGATTTATTTTTATGTAAATAAAGTTTCATTTTGTCTTATTTAATTTCAAGTAAAGTTTCGTTGG
Organism: Biomphalaria sudanica; assembly: GCA_036873155.1. NCBI lineage: Eukaryota > Metazoa > Mollusca > Gastropoda > Planorbidae > Biomphalaria > Biomphalaria sudanica. Next base: position 4,981,167 of record JAZGLO010006681.1, on the reverse strand, counting down.
TGCTTTCATTTAGTTTAAGTTAGTATGTCTGGTTACTTAGGTGACTCTAGCCCCTTGGTCGTAGAATGAGGTGTCACAGATTGAGCCCACCCAGTAGCGCTAACATCTGCCTACTGTATAAAATTTAATGTTGAGCAGAGAAAAGGTCTCCCCTCCTATGCCGAACTGGGAGTCGAACACTTGGTGAGGTTGTGACTGAGCGTCGCATGAGATTTGCGGGACATGTTCTACTTCAAAATGAATTACTCACACCAAGAGTTACGATAACATGGAAGCCAAAACAAGGAAAGCGCAAACAGGGACGCCCTCGTATTACTTGGCGACACACCTTCATGGAGGACCTCAGAACAGTGGACACCAGGTGGGAGGAGGCTTCAGACATTGCCAGTGACAGATCTTTATGGAGACAGCTTGCCGCCCAATGCGCCGAACGGCGCGGGAGGACCTAACTAAGTAAGTCTCAGCGCCTCCTGACCTGCTCACATATTACCCTGCATTGTGTATATGATTATACAAAATCTTCCTCTACACTCTACAATAATGTAAAAAGGAATGTTAAACCTCAAGTTGGTAGGAATTCAAATGCTAACAGTTTGTGTGGAACCAGAAACTCAAAATCGGCCCTCGAAGTGGTCCTCCAAGGCAGGTAAAAAGGCATTTTCAATATTTTCAGAAAGAACATCAGAATGAAATTCTATCAATGAAAAATGACAGAGAAGAATGGAGAAAGAAGGCTGACAGATCTTGTGTGGTGCCCCAGCGGTCCAGCAGACCAAAGGATAAGTGAAAGTGAATGTAAAGTTAAAGATGTGAACCTGGCCTAACTGATGTCTTATAATGAATATCTAATTGATCTAATTGTTTTCTAAAGGGTCAATCTCTTATTCAAATCCTCAAGAAAAAAAAACATTTTGTAAAAATATTTTTTTTACAAAAAATATATTACCAGTTGCATAATTGTGTTAAAAATTTGGTAAATAGTAATCTCACCTACTAAAGAGCCTCCCGTGGATAGTTAATAGTGTGGTGTATTTTTTTGAAAAAATTGCTTGCATAAGTGATTTTAAAAATTAGATTTTTCGATATCAGAAAAGAAAAAAAGTAGCTGTTGCATCAGAACTTTGAATGGTCTAAAATATTATGATGTCGGATTTTCACTATTTTTTCTAGTTTACGAGATCTAAACGGGACGGACGGACATTCCACACAAAACCAATTGCGTCTTTTCCCCTGTCGGGGGCCGCTAAAAACAATTATCGTTATTAAACGTTGTCACTACTATGAATTCGTTTTTTACCAACAGAATGTTTTATTTTAATGATGAACAGGGTGACTGACAGAATGCTGCCCTGGGGTAAACCCATTTCTTGGTCATAAGTGTCAGAAGCGGATTTGCTCACTCGAGCCTGAAATTTTCGGTCCTTCAGGAATTCCCCCACAGAGCGGGGAAGGTGTCCCTTAAGCCCCATAAGCTCCAGGTCACGTAGAATGCCATGTTGTGTCATAGGCCTTTTCTATATCGAAGAATACAACTACTATATGTTCTCTTCTGAGTAATGTATTTCTAATATAAGCTTCCAGCCTTACCAGGTGGTCAGTTGTTGTCCGCCCCTGCCGGAATACGCACTGGTAGTTGGAGATCACTTTATTCCTCTCCAGATACCAGACCAGCCTACTGTTAATCATTCTTTCCATGGTTTTGCAGATGCAGCTTGTTAGTGCTATTGGTCGATAGTTAGCTGGGTCAGAGCCGTCTCTTCCCGGTTTAGGTATCGGTATTACTGTGGCTTTCCTCCAGCTGTTTGGGAAAGCGCCTCTTTGCCACACACAGTTATAGACCCCTAGCAGGACTGCAAATGAGGGTTCGGGAAGGTGCTTGAGGAACTGGTAATGGATTTCATCTTCTCCAGGCGCTGTGTCATGTGACTTATCCAGCGAGTCCCTCAGTTCCTCAAGCGAGAACGGTTTGTTGTAGTCTTCATTGTTCTCTGACCTGAAATCAATGGGGTGTCTTTCCTCCCTGATTTAACTTTTTGGAACTCTGGCGTGTAGTGTGCAGTGGATGACTTTTCTGCTATTGAGGATGCAAGGCAGTCAGCTATTTCTCTGGGGGACATGACAGTTCGTCCTCGGTTTTTCAAATGCCCTATTGCATTTGATTCTTTCCCTTTGATTCGCCTTACTGCCTTCCAAACCGCTCTAGAAGAAGTTTTGGCATCCAGATTGCCGACAAAACTTCTCCAGGAATTCCTTTTGGCTGACCGTATGGTTTGTCTAGCATTTCCTCCAGCTATCCTGAATAGCTTTAGGTTTTCCTGGGAAGCATCTCTTATAAATGCAGTCAGTCGTTTTTTTTCTATCGCCAATAGCACTTTTGCAAGCTGTATCAAACCATAGTTTAGGATTTGCGGAGGTTTTTTGAATTGTTCCCTATTGGCCTTGTTCAGTTTCTACCGCTGAGGTCGTCCCAATGAGGGGAGATTGTTAGTAATGATGATTGGGAAGTGATCAATTCCCCGTAGATCATTGCTAACTGACCATTTAAAGTCGCCCAGAAGTCCAGGGACGCATACGGTGAGGTCAATGCATGTGAGAGATCCAGTTTCTGGGTGCAAGTAGGTCGGTGATGCATCATTAAGTATACATAAATCATGTTGGAGGAATATATCCTACAGCATACGACCTCTTGTGTCAGTATCGTTGGATCTCCACGTGTTGTTATGGGCATTGAAATCCCCAAGGATTATATAAGGCCGGGGGAGTTGTTTCAATAGGTCCTCCATGTCTGTTGGGTTTAATGGAGCGCCTGGTAGTAGATACAGGCTGCAGCAAGTGATAACCTCGTGTAGGGTTATCTTAGCTGCTACGACCTGTAGTGTGGTCTGTAGTTCTGCCCTCTCATGGGGGACGCTATCCTTCACAAGGATACAGACTCCACATGATGCTCTTTCTGCATCCTCAACATTTCTGCAGTAATCACTGTAGCTTCGGAAACTGATGCTATCTTTCAGAAATGTTTCCTGTAAGCAGACAGCTACAGGAGTCTTAGAGTCCATCAGTAGCTGCATTTCCTCGTAATTGGTCTTGAGGCCACTACAGTTCCACTGTACAATCTGGAATCCATGGCTTATTCTAAATGACCTACTTGGAGCTATTAGGCTTTGGGAGGCCCCCGAAGGGGTACCCATTTATTCCAGTGACCTTAGTGTTTTTCCACTTGGATTTGGGTGGAGAGGAGGACACACCCCTCTTGGGGGAGTCATTCTCTCTGGATAGGGGAGGTCCCTCTGGTTAGAGCGGAGGCTTTTTCCTCCTCCCCAACTTCAGGCATCTTTTGCGCTTTTATTTCTCCCCTTAGGGAGTTGGTGAACCTCTAATTAAGTAGAGGCTGGAGTGTCTGGCTGGGTTCCCTGAGGAGAGCCTGTTTCAGCCATGATGTTTCCGGGTTCTCCCGGAGTGTTGGTTTTGACATGCTGCTCAGTCTCCATGCTCTCATCAGTGAGCACAGAGAACCTGTTCTTTAGCATGACAACAGGGCTTTCTTGTCTCTTCGGAGGTGTGTTCATTGGCGTTGTTTTCTTCTGAGTTGGAGGAGGAGGAGGAGGAGGAGGGGGTGGTGGGGTCAATGTGTCCGTCTTTGTGGCTATGGATCTTCCTATCTTAGCCGCAGCCTGGGCGTAGGTCTTTGTCAAGCCGAATTGGCCTTTGGGTAGGGCCAATACAGCCGATTTTGCCTGGCTGCAGGTGTATCCATTTCTTGCCTTGTACTCTTGCACGGCAACCTCCTGTTTCCACACAGGGCAGTCCTTGGAGTAGGCTGAGTGGCCAGCGTGACAGTTCGGGCATTTGAACTGATAGGGTTAGGTATGTAGGGCTCAAAGGAACTCGTAGGTATTTGCCTTCACATACTCTGGAGGTGTCGTAGTTCCGAATGTTAGGATAATAGTGGCGGTCTTGACCTCCTCCCCATCCCTGCGCCTGGTAATGCGCCGGGCATGGATGACTCCTTCAATAACCTCAACTATTTATTCCAGTAGGTCCCTAGAGCTGATTACACCCCTGCTGGTGCTCAGACCCTTGTGTGGCATGACGTGTGTCCGATACAGTAGTTGGCTGATTTACCCTCCTGATTGAGATGCTGCTCAGTCTCCATGCTCTCATCAGCAAGCACAAAGAACCTTTTCTTTAGCATGACAACAGGGCGTTCTTTGCCTCACTGGAATTCGTAGGTATCCTGCCTTCAAATACCCTGGCGGTGTCCTAATTCCGAATGTTAGGATAATAGTGGCGGTTTTGACCTCCTCACCATTTCTGCGCCTAATAATGCGCCGGGCATGAGTGACTCCTTCAATGCCCTCCACTATTTTCTTTTTTTTTCGGAACATTCCAGCAGGTCTCTAGAGCTGATAACACCTCTGCTGGTGTTCAAACTCTTGTGTGGGTATGACTTCCACTTGGAGATCACAGATTCTTCTGCATCGAAGAAGCTCATCAGAGTGTATCTAACTATCGACTTCTACAAGAAGTTACGATGATTTGTGCAGCTTAGATACACTCTTGGGCTCTACCACTACTGACTTAAGTCCCCTGTAGATGAGAAAAGGGCTCATCTTTGTCAGGCTTTTCCCCTCCTCTGTGTACCTCACCACCAAAAATGATGGCCGGTGGCCTCCTCCTTTTTTACCTCAATACGGAGTCTCTTGCCCAGTCATAAGTCTGGGGCAAGTAGCTTATTGTTTTTTTTTAAATCCATATATATATATTCTTAATAGTTCGGCACCTGTGCTCCACACCCGCTATCGAGTCCAAGAAGGGGACGGGGACGGGCATTTCGGATGTCCAGAATGAGCCCGACAGGGCTCACAGGTGCTATACTCAGTCAGCTGCTGCATCGGGAATGTATCCGATCTCCACATAGTATTATGAGCATTGAAATCCCCAAGGATTATATAGGGCCGAGGGCGTTTCAATAGGTCCTCCGTGTCTGTTGGGTTAAATGGAGCGCCTGGGGGTAGATACAGGCTGCAGCAAGTGATAACCTTGTGTAGGGTTATCCTAGCTGCTACAGCCTGTAAAGTGGTCTGTAGTTCTATCCTCACATGGGGGACGCTGTCCTTTACAAGGATACAGACTCCACCTGATCCTCTCTGCATTCTCAACATTCCTGCTGTAAGCAATGCAGCTTCGGAAACTGATGCTATCTTTCAGAAATGTTTCCTGTTTCCTGTAAGCAGACAGCTACAGGAGTCTCAGAGTCCATCAGTAGCTGCATTTCTTCATAATTGGCCTTGAGGCCTCTACAGTTCCACTGTACATGGCTTATTCTAAATGACCTACTTGTGGCTATTAAGCCTTGGGAGGCCCCCGGAGGGGTTTCCCTTTATTCCAGTGACCTTAGTTTTTTTCGACTTTAGTTTGGGTGGAGAAGAGGACACCCCCCTTTTGGGGGAGTCTTTCTCTCTGGAGAGGGGAGATCCCTCCGGTTAGAGCGGAGGCTATTTCCTCCTCCCTCACCTCAGGCATCCTCTCCGCTTTGATTTATCCCCTTGGGGAGTTGGTCAACCAGTAATTCTGTAGAGATTGGAGTGTCTGACTGGGTTCTCTGAGGAGAACCTGTGTCAGACATGATGTTTCCGGGTTCTCCCGGAGTGTTGGTTTTGACAAGCTGCTCAGTCTCCATGCTCTTATCAGTGAGCACAGAGAACCTGTTCTTTAGCATGACAACAGGGCTTTCTTGTCTATTCGGAGGTGTGTTCTTTGGCGTTGTTTTCTTCTGAGTTGGAGGAGGATGGGGGGTGGTGCGGTCAATGTGTCCGTCTGTGTGGCTATTTATCTTCCTATTTTAGCTACAGCCTTTGGCGTAGGTCTTTGTCAAGCCGAATTGGCCCTTGGGTAGGGCCAATACAGCCGATTTTGCATGGATGAAGGTACTTCCATTTCTTGCCTTGTACTCCTGCCTGGCAACCTTCTGTTTTCACACAGGGCAGACCTTGAAGTAGGCTGAGTGGCCAGCGTGACAGTTTGAACATTTGAACTGGGGTTTGCAGCCCTTGTCTTCATGACCCTCTCCAGCACACCTGGCACACACAGTGTTCCTCTTGCAGACTGCCGCTCCGTGTCCATAATCCTGGCACTTGAAGCAGCTCATAGGGTTAGGAATGTAGGGCCTCACTGGAACTCGTAGGTATCCTGCCATCACATACTCTGGCGGTGTCCTAGTTCCTAATGTGAGGATAATAGTGGCGGTCTTGACCTCCTCCCCATCCCTGCGCCTGGTAATGCGCCGGGCATGGGTGACTCCTCAATACCCTCAACTATTTCCTTCTCGGAACATTTCAGCAGGTCCCTAAGGCTGATTACACCTCTGCTGGTGTTCTAACTCTTGTGTGTCATGACTTCCACTTGGAGATCACAGATTCTTCTGCATCGTAGAAGCCCATCAGAGTGTATCTTACTATTAATTTCTACGAGAAGTTCTGACGATTTGTGCAGCTTAGATACACTCTTGGGCTCTCCCACTACTGTAAATGAGAAAAGTTATCATCTTTATCTGGCTTTTCCCCTCTTCTGTGCACCTGACCACCAGAAATGATGGCCAGGTAGCACAGCTTTTTTTGGCTTCTCTTTTTTTGACTCTGTTCTTCGCCTCTTGCCCAGACACAAATCTGGGGCAAGTAGTTTGTTGAATGTTTTTTGTCCATGGACATTAATAATGATTCGGCACCTGTGCTCCCCACCCGCCATCGAGTCCAACAAGGGGACTGACCATTCGGATGTTCAGAATGAGCCCGCCAGTGCTACACAGGTGCTATATTCAGTCAGCTTCTGCATCGGACATGTGTCCGATAAAGCAACTCCCTGATTGACCCTCAATCCACTTCCCCCAGCTCAGCGTGACAAGCCGGTTGACCCAGAGCGGGACATCCGGGCCTCAGGTCTAGGGGAACTTGGAGCCAAAGTATTGTGTTGTGGTGGTTTATCCTCAAATAGACAACCTACTCAAACACCAGGATCTCTTTGTCCCCCCTTACCCGTCGCAGTCCACGGCAAACGGACTGGTCTATGACATAGGAAGGTTTCAAAGATAAGGAGAGAGAGAGAGTGATTATTAATGATGGCAGACTGAGGAAAAGAGGGGGCAGACACAATGATAGAAAAGAAGTAGGACACTTTTGAGCTCCAAATGTGCTAAGGAAAGAGGAGCGCAGTTTAATGTCATGTCTCGGGATGGTGTTAATTATGTATGTAGATCATTGTCAGAAACAAGAAAGAGATAGTAATAGAAAATAATCGTTAGCATAGTTTCGTCTGTTGTAAAATTAAAGAATTATCTATTAGGAAGATTTTTTTTGTCATATGTTATCACATAACATTGTTAGCCTTAAAAAGAAGAGATTTTAAGAATGATAGACTAAACAGATGGTCACTAATCTTGTCAAATTACAAATTTGATATTCGTAGCATTCCATGACATGAAAATGTAGTTGCTGATTTCTTATCTAGGTAAAAATACATGAGAATGACACAAATGAGGATAATGACATCAAAATATCAGTCAGCAGCTATTGATAGATTGTTTGTTGTAAAATGTTTTCCATGTTTCGGATGTTCCTTCAAAGTTACTTCCTAGTCCAAACCTCCCGCAGGAGTGCGGGGGATGGGAGCGGCCAGGGTTTGGATTCGGGACCATCGATAAGTCCAAACGACAGTCCAGCGCGCAAACCGCACGACCAGGCAGCCATCATAAGTCTATGTTATGACATATTGATCTTTATGTTGAATGCATTGAATTGAGTCTTACGATGTGTCATCTAATTATTTTGAAATATTTTATGACTTACCTGTATCATGTATGTAATAGATATATGGCATTGATGTATTTATTATATTTAAGGTCAAATTTTTGTCTGGACTTAACACAGCACACAATAATGTAAACAAACAATGTACACAACAGTGAACTCTTACATATGTTGGTCAGTAAGAGACCCTGATTTTCTTTTTCTTTTCCACAACTCATGAATGTTAGTATTGAAATTGTTTTCTAACATAGTAGCTTGATTTTGTTTCTACAACTTGTGTAAACACACGAGATTTTTTCTCATACTATTGTACTATTCATATTTTCTGTACTATAGAAATTTCATTCACTTGAAATGTCAACTTGTCAATTAGTATAGTGACATATCATTGTATATTTTCTTAAAGCAATAATTACACATTAATTATTTGTGAATTACAATTTTAAACAAATGCAAACAATCAAACAATCATTATTGTAAACAATAATGTTCTTGTATATTTTGGTACTCATATGTAAATAATCATTTGTTACTTTTTTATTTTAAGCCTCGTTCGATTTATGAATTAATTGAGCTGGCCCAGAAGTTAGGCATTGAGTTAAGAAAATTCGTAGAAAGCCAACAAAGACTGAATTTAGACAGACTGGGGATAGTACCAGAGGAAAGAAAACATTTACGGGAACGAGAACGAAGAGAAAAGCTAGAAATGCCATCCAACAACACTCCACTATCTCAAAGTAAAACTCTGGACAAAAACCTAAAAACAATGACTGAAAATGACTGATTTAATGTACTACCTCGAACTCTTCGAAACAACTGCAGTTGCTAGTCGCATCTCCAAAACTAAGTGGCTTCTACTACTAACACAAAAACTGTACGACAAATTGAGAATGTTCATAATACAAATGAGACATATCCACAGCACAGACTACGACTACGTAAAGTATGAGCTATTGAAACAAGCTGAGCTGACAGAAGAAGCTTGTCGCACAAGGTAGCACGAACTACGCCCTAAGTCAGATGACATAATGGAGTTTTATGTAAATCTTCAAAGGACTTTTAAAAATTGGATTAACGCAGCATACAATCCCGTGACAGTTGAAGTTATTGTTGACCTATACATGAGAGACCGAATTTACATCATTCTGTCAGAAGAAGCATTGAAGAACATCATTCTACGAAAACCAACTATAGCCAAGGAAGAATTTGATTGTATAGACCAATTTCAAGATGCAAACAAAGGGGCATCAGAAATCGTAAAAACAAATTCACAACGTCATCATTAAAGATACCCCTTATGTAGTTGTCGCGTCCTCCGGCCCCTTCGCCAGACAAAGAAAAAATCCTGGAGCTAATGCGCTTTGCTATAGGTGCAGAAAGACAGGTCATCTGTCTTATGATTGTAGATCGCGACAAAACAATGACCAGTAATACTAGACATCTGGTAGAAATAGATGACCCCAAAACCAGTATCAACAGACACGTCTAAGACAGTAACACTCACAAGGCAGTAGATCTCCATCACCCCCCACAGCACAATATACTCCAGAAAACAGTAGACAATACCAATCACAACAATATAGAAGAGGAAAGCATCCTCCGACTGCAACAATACAACAACCGTACATGCAAGAACATAGAGAACCAGCCGCAAGAAAATAGGTCTCCATCACCCCTAACTCGTAGACTGTGTAGTTCAGAGGTGTAGCTCCGACCAAGTAGATAGTGAACAGTGTAGGGGTGTGTTCGATGGCACAAGTGTATATTTTGCTCACAAAAGTGATTTTAAAAATTTGGCCGAAAATAAAAACAGAAATCTGTAGGCAAACTAAATATAGAGTCTGGGTTACTAGATGATAAAATTGTATATATCCTCAGGGACACAGGCTGTAGCATTATAGGAGTTAGAAGGAGTCTAGTTAGAGAAAATCAAACTATTAAAGGTCATTATACATTAAAGTTAGTAGACACACAAACGTTTAAATAGCATCTGGCCTGCATAAATTTAAATACACCTTATATTAAAGGTACATATGTAACAGCAATGTTTCAAGATCCCATGGCAGATGTCATGATTGATAATGTTGACGAAGTAAAGAAATTAATTACATAGTATTAATGCAGAAACAAGAGCCATGGCTAATACCAGCATAACTCATTCCGAATTCCCTTCTACTTTTTCTTCTTCAAGCCAGCTATATTGCTGCTGAGCTGTAAGCTCTTTTGCAGACTGTGCCAAGGAAAAAAAAGTGTCCTGTTTTCTTCAGTTGTTCAGTACTGCCGTACAGGGTGTTGGTTATGTTGGGCTGCCTAAGGTGGATTAGGAAGGGACATTCAAAGAGGATATGGTTAACGGTTTTATAAGGATGGGCGCAGTGTTTGCAAATGGGGAGTTGTGTGGAGTTTATTTTGTTCAGATGGTAATGGTAATATTCTTAGTACGAAAATTGTAGATTGCTCTTTGCGGGGGAGGAAGTTAATACTGTCCAATTTGTTAGGCATAGTCTACCTGTGTTTCCTGATGCCCATTGGTTGAGCCACTCCTCTTTGTGATTGTTGACTAACCTTGACCTTTGGGTGAGGTAGTTTACATGTCTATCTGGTTGTTTCATAGATGAACCTGCCTTTGATAGCTTATCTGCCTTTTCATTTCCCATGATGCCAATGTGTCCAGGGATCCACTGTAGTGTGATATTGATATTTAATTTTGATATCATCTGATGGATTATTACAATTAGTGTTATCAACTCTCTTGGGCTGTTTGAGGTGCTGCTGTTAAGTGCTTGCAGAGTGGATTGGGAGTATGTAAAGACAACAATATCTGGTGGTGATTGCACTCCTTCATATAAATCTGTTTTCCACTGTCTGTATTGCTATGATAATTGCCTCAATTTCGGCTTGAAAGTTTGAGCAGTAATCGCAACAGGGTGCACTTATTTCAAAGTGTTTATTTTTAGGGAAGACCAGGAAGGCGCCAAGACCAGCATTAATGGTGGCTTTGAAGGCCGATCCGTCGGTATAAATATGGATAGCTGTTTTTTTGGATAGCTTTGAATTGTTTCGAGCGTGCCTACTTTGTTTTAGGGCTAGTTCGTCAGTAAGATGGATCAGAGTTCTTTGCTTTTGTTTGGTTGTTTTTTCTATTTCTCTGTGTTAGTAGTTTATTAGGATGATCGTCCTCCAACCTTCGGTATCTCTCAATAGCTCCTAATGTTGCTCTGTTGCGCTTTAACTTAAGAAGTTCAATATTGGAGTCTATTTCACAGGCTGCTGTGGGAGTAGTTCCCATACCTCCACTAATTAGACGCAAGGCTTAATTTTGGATTGTGTCTAATGATGATTGATAGGTTTTGTTGGCGGCTACTTGTATGAAGAGACAGTTATTCATTACAGATCTGACGTATCCAGTGTATAACTATCTTAAGGTTTTCTTTTCAGCTGCCCAGGATGTTCCTGCTAGGTGATTTATTATGTTTGATCTTTGTGATGCCTTTTCTTTAAAATTTGCCATAAAATGTCTTTGGTCTACTTTTACACCAAGATATGTTGGGTTTTCTTCTTTATTTATTGGTTGTGAGTCTTTTTTTAGGATGTAGTTTCTTTTTGCTGTTTTGTTGCTGTGGCTAAAGATTGAATAAACTGACTTTTCCATTTTCATAATTTTGAATACGTGGAGATAGTTTTGAGGGCTCTATTTAGTTTGGATCTAGTCAGCACTGGATATTTCTCTGTAGTCCAAATTAAAAGGTCGTCTGCATATTGACCGAAATGAGGTCGGGTGGTCATTCATGAAGATTAGAAAGAGAGTGCAGCTAAGTGCTGAACCTTGTGGTAGTCCTTCTTCCAAACTTTTTTTTTACTAGAGATGGCACCTTCGAATCGGGTTTGGATAGTTCTGTTGTTTAAGAATGCCCTGATCCAGCTATACATTCTTCCATGGATGCCCACTTTTTTCATCTTCGAAAATAGACCTTTTCTCCACACTTTTTCATAGGCTTGTTTCAAATCTATAAATACTGCTGTAGTGTGCTTGTTTTCATGAAACCCTTCTACTGTGTCCTGGATAAAACGAAAGAGGTGATCTTCTGTTCTACTTGCTTTCCTGAAGCCAGCTTGTGCATTGTGGAGTGAGCAAGTACTTTCTAGCCACCAATAAAGTCGGTTATTGATAATTTTTTCCGCCATTTTGATAATGTTGGATGTTAATGATATTTGTCTATAACTATTTGGGTCTCCAGGTGGTTTTATTTTTCTTTAAAATGGGTATTATGTTTGCAATTCCCCATTCCAGTTTTCCCTGTCTAGTTAATAAAGTTAAGTATACAGTTTTGGGCCTGTGGTCCTAGTTCCCGGATCATTTCATTTGTTATTTTATCGGGTCCAGGGGATTTTCTTGACGAGATTTTTTAGGGCAGTATTGAGCTCACATAGATTGAAGGGAGTGTCAAAGATCTGATAGTTGACTGTTGTAGCTTTTTCTTCTTTCTTTAGGAAATTACTAAAGACCTGGTCCAGATGTTTTCTTGGTTTTGACTTGTTGATGTATTTATTAAAGGTTTCAGCCTTTTTAAGGTTTCCTGATATTTGGTCATCAGTGCCTTTTATAGGTTGGGGGTTTGTTCTTTGTTGTGGTCCACTTTTTCCTTTTTTCTGTTTTAATTTTGTATCTTATAAGCTCTGTCAATTTGTTTTACTTTGTCTTGTTCTGTCTAGTAGGTTTTTTTTCTATAGTCGTCAGACCATGTTTCTTTCTTTTATTTAATTAATCTAATTCTGGTGTCCAAAAAAGTTTGTATTTCCTAACTTGACCTCGAGGGATGTGTTTTTCGCTGCTTGTAAGATGTTGGAGACTATAGTTGCGTAGGTTGAGTTAACATCTGTCTCCATTATGCTTGATAGTCTTGTGTCTGTTTCTTGTGAAAATAGTTCCATCTAGTTGTTTTGTAGCTACCTGGTGTTCCAATATTGAGGAGTATAGGAGTATCGATCACTACCTATGTCTTCAAGAACTGTTATTTTAGAAGAGTCGGTAATGTCTGTAGAGATAAAAGTTAGGTCAGGTCTGCTAGTTGTGTTGTGTGCTTTATGGAGGAAAGTTGGAGGTGAGGTTTTGTTTTGCAGAAGTTGTAGGTTAGAGGCATTTGTTACATCCTCTATTTCTTTGCCACACTTGTTGTATGGGTAGCCTAGGGAGGGAAGTGTGGTAGTTGTAGGTCTATTTATGCTGTTGAAGATGGTGGGCAATAGAAGCTTTTGATGGTGTACTTAGTTCCTTCTCTCCAAAGAAGTGTTTCCTGCATGTCGATATCTGTATTGTACATGTTTTACTGTTGCTTGAGTGTCGTTTCTTATGAAGGTCATAATTCCCTGACATTTGGTGCAAAGGCATCTGTACTGTGTGTAGCCTGTGATGTTTATTTTTTTTATTGGGCAGTAGTGTTCCTTGTAATAGCGCTATGTGTATATCATGCTTCTTGAGTATGTGTTGGAGTTCTGTTGTCTTGTTTTGTAGGCCTAAGATGTTGAGTTGCAAAAGGTTTAGGTGTTTGCTGCTTGTCTGTTTTTTATTTCCAGTAGCTGACTTATCACAGGCAGTCCTGGAAGAAACTGCCATGCGCAGACCTTTTACGAGGCGACGTCTGAGCTCGTATGGATTTTTCGTAAAATTCCTTGGCATTTAGTGTAGGCTGGGTGTTTCCTCAGGCTTTTTTAAAAATATATAATCCCCGCATTTTAAGGAAGTTTTCGGTCTTGGCAATTTTCTCCAATACTGACATAAAAAGAACATCTGGGTCTAAAGAATTCCGAATTCCCAAATAATAGTACTCTGTTGGATTTAGAAAGGTACACTGCCACATGCGAAGACTTCAAATTATACCATGTAAGCTCCGCCAGTGGGGGCTCGGGTCGAATCGAAGCCCCGACGCCAAAAGCGTTTTCTTGCATTCTTCACTGCAGAAACGCATTCTTTTGACGTCTACAGCTCATTTTTCATCTTTTTGAATAATGTTTTATTTAAAAAATTATTCTAATATGAATTAATATGGCCAAATAAGATTCTACTCTAAGTTGTTTTTTTTTTTGCATTTGTAGGATTCAAGCATAAATTGTGAGTTATAGTCCCAAATTTATTTATACGATGGAAAAATATCAGTATGCGTAAAAGTTGGAAAAGGGTGAGGAGAAAAATAATATTTGGGTTCAGAACTCCATCACAGTTGTTACTCTTACACTAAAAATTTCGTATGAATTCTAAATTTTCCAAAATAAAGTCTTTCTTAAAATAGTTATGTAAATCATGTGCAATTACATAAACTCTGTCGCCATATTTGACTATTCTGTTTTAAAACGTCATGTTTTCGTCTGGAAAGGGGAGGGGCGTTGAGTGAAAACGATTAATCCTCGCTCCTTTTTATAATTTCTGCTAATGATTGCATTTGGCATTAAAAAAAAGTGGTGCGGCGACTCAATAAAATAATTTCATTTTTGGCATATCTAAATTATATTAGTGACATTTTTTTCCTAACTAAAATACAAAAAAGAAAAAGTATTGGTTTTTCTGATGGGCGGAGGGCGATTGCATGTATCACCCCTCCCACCTGGTACAATTATTTTTCATTATATATTTACTAATGATAAAATTTGAGATTAGAGTGTGAGTGTGACATAATATGCAAATGGGTTCAAATATCAATATGTAGCTTATATTATATAGTAATTCAACTAATTTTGTTCACAAACTATGATTTGTCAATAAATTAGGACCGTCCCCCCACTCAAAGGGTTTAGGTGTGAAGGGCAGTAGATGTATTCGCCTTCACCCGACCCCACCAAATCGGCTAACAGGGAAACAACATAATATAAAGATCGGTTAAAATATCAATAACAAGTTTTAATCATAGTAATTGATTCTGTTAACAAGCTGTGATTTCTACAAATAAATTGAACCGCCCCCCCCACTCGAAAGTTTATGGTGGGGGGGGGCAGGATTGATGCCATTTCACCTCCCCACCTCACCATATCGGCCAACATACTAGAAAGGGTGGCGAAATAAGCTAAAAAATTGATAGAAATATAAAAAATTAGTATATATTATTAACATAACTAATAAATTCGTATACACATTGTGTGATTTCTTTTTAAAATTCGGGGAGGGTCGGCCGAGTGGGAGGAATCGCCCCTACCGCCCCCTGGATGCGCCAGTGCACTACACACACTTTGTACCTGGTAAATAATAGAATTACTTACTGATAATTTATTTAAAGTTTTTGTTCTTCCCTCAGAACAGTTCGAAAGAAAAAACAAAAACACATCACTATTCGATACTTAGTCCACATTTACATTTTCTCATATCTAGAGATAGAGGGCGCCTTATTTAGAAGAACTTATCTTCACAAAACGTATTAAAGACACACACCCCAAACACACACACACACACTTTGAAAAGGCCTTTCTATTCACTGTAACAATTTTAGGACTTAATAATTTTTTATTTAGAATAGAGGTCTACTTGTAGATCTACATCTAGTCGTTTTAAAATTGTGCTACACATTATCATTAACTATAGTTATAACATTTCAGATTGTAGTAATTTTCTCCACAAACATACACACACTTTCATGGAGATGTAAAAACTTTTGATAATCACACGTCTAAGGATAATCTCTAGCATTAACTTTAACAATTACCTAGAGGAGAAATAGATTTCAGATCTAGATCTGTGAAGAGAACGAAAGTTACGCACCAACAATCTGTTAATAAGTGCTTAAAACGGAAGGAACATAGTTTTGTACTTAAGACATTAAAATGTCGGTTTTCAAGTATTTATTTGGTAGAAATAATGACTAATTATTGGTAAATTTAACATTTGCAGCTTCGATATTGAAAAATGGCTTAGGTTGTCATAGGCTTAAGTTAAGTAACAATAGGTTAACTTTTCGTATTTTATCGTCCACGTCAAGTGGAAGAACTAGTGATTAACAGTGAGTCAGTTTTTCAGGCGAAGAATTTTGTTGTCATTTGTACTCTAGTCCCCAACCTTACTTCTTAATCAAACAGCAGCTCCAAGTATCTATGAGAGAAAGTCATGGCTACAGGATATAATAATTTAAATGTACTTAAAACATGAAAGAAATAAAAAATATTATATTTTCATTTTAAACTCAAGTAAAACAAGATTACAAAGATAGTTTGTGTTATCACACAAACTCAGAGGCGGCCCCCGTCGGATCTCTGTTGGGTCCACCTATTTGCAAGGAATATTCAAGACGTGATTTTGCTTTCATTGTCAAAGATATTATGTTTTAAAGACTCGTTTGGAGTTGGAAAAATGTTTTTTTCTGTAAAATATTTTCGTGTTTCGGATTTAAAGATAATATAGGCCTAAATCATAAATATAAATCAAACCTCCCGCTGAACGACGGGGATGGCAGAGAGCAGCTATGAACCTGGGACCGTTGAAATAATCAGGCCAGTCCGCTAAGCGCACGACCAGCCATTGCTGTTAACTTAATAAAAAACTAATAGCCAATTATTGATAAAAAGATATATTACACATTTTCGCATGACAACTACCAAATATGTACAATATGTGAGACGAGCGACCTTAGATAATCTTTTGGCATTGTTTTGTAATTTTAAAAAATATAAAAGAAGAGGTTTCGAGCTTGTACTTCGACAACGTCTGCTTGATTTCCCAGCGCAGTTACCAAAAAGCTATATGCATTTTCATTTAAATGGAACTAGGATAAGGATGTAGATCTACCTAAACTGAACTTCTGATTTAGCACTCTATATATATATTTGGCATTTTTTCACTATTCGTCAATATTCGGTTCAGGTCGAATATCACTACCGGATAATAAAAACTACAGCGTGGTAGGCCCACCTATATTTCTATTAATATTGTTAGGCGCCTCCGTTCTAAGTCTTTACCAGGTACGCCAAAACGGAGGTAATACTTAAATATCGAAACAACACAGGCGAAAGGCAAACAATATAAAGGTAGTCGACGCTGATAAACGATGTCGAACAAGAAGTTTAATACTTAATGAAGGGAACAGTCGAATGTCGTCAAACTAAATCTCCACGTCAATAAAAAATATACCAATATTCTTAAAGTGGACATGATTTAATAATGTCAGTTCTGAAATACAATAACGTTTTTGTTTCAAATAAAAGAATTTGTTTTTAAAACTATAAACTATGACTATGCACTAAATATCTTTTAGTACAAAGACATAAAACTTTTACATTATAAATTCGCATTACATACGTAGCAGCGATGTCTGGCACATTTTAAAAGTTTGTCTTGACCTTTGAGTGGTCTAGTAAACATGTAATATTCCTTAACTACGTCACGCTGCTCATCTGTCTTGATGTGCGGGTATACCCCAACCTCCTTTTGTTTGTTTAGTCCATAATATTGAGTTCAGCTGACCACATTAAGCAGTGTTGACACTGTCTAGAGGTCACATCTTATGAGGGAACTGAGTTTGTTTACTTGGAGAATAATTTTTATTAGGGGGCTGGACTACAAGTCATACCTCTCTCTATAAGGTTAATCTGGTATGAGTTTGTTTATTATGCGATACAAATAGAAAGGATCTTTGTATATTAGCATAGAAGACACTGACCATAGGTATCTTTAAAGGGAGGGCTCAACGGACTCAAGACCCCCAACTTCTTATTTGTTTAATCCATGGCGCTAAATGTATTGATAGACATTGACCATTCTTAAGGCAGAATGGATTAACGCAAATTGTTCAGACATATTGACACTGTCTAGAGGTCACTAAATGATGCTACTAAATTTGTTTACTTGGAGAGAAATGTCAATTAGGGCGCTGAACTACAGAACACACCGTACAAGTATTTTGTTACACAAGCTTTGGGTATAAAAGTGGCTTTTAAAGGCCTTTTGTAAATTGGACAGCAATAATAATGGCTGATAAAAAGTCAGCACTTATATGGCATTACTTTAATGCAGGGGTGGGCAGATTACGGACCGCGGGCCACATGTGGCTCACCGAAGTGTTTTTTGCAACCCGCGGACACCTAAAGAAATTAGGTGTGCCCACACATTACACAAATATAAAAATGCAAATATATTAAAATAAATAATTGTAAATATCTTTCATTTATTATAACTTTTATTTCTTATCACTTATAATGAAGAGGCTAAAGAAACAAAGTCTCTAAACGTCATTCTAAAAAGTTTAAAGTAAACGAAAATTATTTTAAATGGCAATAATTCGAAAAATTCAGTCAAAGACACAAGTTCACGCCAGTATTTATTCAATGCTATGAAGAACTGTGTTAAAAGAGTTGGGTTGGCTTGTACCAACTATAAAGTAATAATGGGAAAGTTTGTACATAGGGCAGACCTTAGGCATAGAAAGTAATACTAGAGATTCTTATTTTCATTGGTGAAAGGTGAAAATATTTCTAGTGAAATGGTTGAAAAGTACAAGACTTATTTGGATTCCTTGATTGTAGAATTTAAAAACAAATTTTTAGACGTGAAGAACTTGGAACCAGTTTTTAATGCCCTCAGCTTACCAACTAGTGCAGAAGCTGATTCAGCTTCAGAAGAAATACCTCCCAGCAAATTATGATCTGAAAAAGAAGTTCCAATGAAAAAATCAGTCAAAGACACAAGTTCACGCCAGTATTTATTCAATTCTATGAAGAACTGTGTTAAAAGAGTTGGTTCGGCTTGTACAAGATGGCTAGGGTAACAACTGATGAAGCCCGTGCTTAGACTGAAAAAAGAGGCTTTTTAATAAAATAAAGAACAATTTCCTAACCATAAAGTATCGGGAAAGTCTGCACAAGATCAAGTTAAAACATTGCATAGCATATACAGTTTATACATAGGGCCGACCTTAGGCATAGACAAACTATGCAGCTGCCTAGGGCCTACGATTGTTGGGACTTACTATGTTATTACATTTAGAGAAGTAATAGCGAAATTAATCCTCAATGTTATTGTTGAAGTACACTAGGTTTTTAATAAATTGCTTACTTTTAGTTTTTTCGCAGTTAATTTTATTTTTCTATTTTATTTGGTGCTACCAAATTCACTTTGCCAAGGGACTCCAATTATCCAAGGGCGGCTCTGACTGGCTATTCCGAAAAGTAATTGAAGATTTGGAAACAAAACATTCCGATGTTCGGTAACACAGTAGTATCCATATAATATAATAGAATAATATGAAATCTTAATGAAAAGAATTGTTAGATTTCTTGAAGGACATTGACTGACTTTTTTTTTACTAATATTTCTAATGACGAGTTGAAGACAGACTTCATGTTTATCATTGTA
Source organism: Biomphalaria sudanica (assembly GCA_036873155.1). Lineage (NCBI taxonomy): Eukaryota > Metazoa > Mollusca > Gastropoda > Planorbidae > Biomphalaria > Biomphalaria sudanica. Next base: position 4,962,039 of record JAZGLO010006681.1, on the reverse strand, counting down.
AACATTGCAACATGTTGTTTGCACATGAAATGTATGCGCATCTTAAATCTTTTCAAACAAAGCTATTCCATTTCTTGAGGCCAGCAAGTGAAATCAGGTTTTCTTATTTTCATTGGTGAAAGGTGAAAATATTTCTAATGAAATGGTTGAAAAGTACAAGACTTATTTTGGATTCCTTGATTGTAGAATTTGAAAGCAAACTTTAAGACGTCAATAACTTGGAACCAGTTTTTAATGCCCTCAGCTTACCATCTAGTGCAGAAGCTGATTCAGCTCCAGAAGAAATACCTCCCAGCAAATTATGATCTGAAAAAGAAGTTCCAGACAGTTCTTTCGTGGGAGTTAAAAAAACAACTTTGCTTTCAAACTTTCACGTTATTTGAAACAACATTCATCTGTGAAAAAATATTTTTTTTGTTTGAAAATTGTCAAGTGTTAGAACAGATCGATGATGATTGACCGTATTTGACAGCAGTCACTAGAAAAACAACAACTAGTTAGCTAGTTCCAAGATTCCGGAAAATTATGCACGAGAGTAAACAGTTATATACTTTATGTTAAGTACTACTATACATTTGTGGTGAAATTTTGTGTTTTGTGATCTAAACAAATATGTATTTTATAACAAAAAATCGTTCGTAAAATTAGTTCAAGAAATTGCTAACTTTTGTTGTAACTCCTCAATTGTAGTGCAATATATATGCGGTCCCCAAATTTTTAAATGCGGCCCTTGGTTTAAAAAGGTTGCCCACCCCTGCTTTAATGTCAAAACAATGGACAACTCTAAAACAGTTTTCAATGCTTGTAAAATAGTAATGTAACGTGGTAAACCAGGCAAGGCTAAAGACTTCTCAACCACCACTATGATTAATCGTCATCGAAACACCCAGACTTATTCAACAAAATGACTGCATTGAAATCAGCATTAATTAATTCTGCATCAAGTAATATCACTGGCCTGTGCCAGTACGTCTACGAGCTCCAGTGATTCGTCAAGCCTCACACACAAGCAGCAACCAGGTATTAAAGAGGTCTTAAAGAGAACTTTTAAAAGATTGTTCTTAACCTTGGAGAGATTTACACTATAAAACCTTTGAAAGATTTACATTAGTTACATACAAGTTTATATATTCTACATGGGTAATCCCACATACTACTTTACTATTGGTGGCCATATACATACACACACCATCTCATGTTACAAAGATTAGTTTATGATAAGCAGAAATTCTAGATCTAGAATCTATAATGATTTTGATTAAAATATAAATCTAGATTTATTGTAAAAAAAAAATAGTGGAAAAAATCTAGATTAGAAAAAATCCTTTAGCCTACCTACGTCACACGGCCTAGTTAGACTAAAAATGTTTTAATCTATACGAGAACGTTTGCGAGGTTTAATAAACATAAGTGCACCGAGTTTTTATGAGCATTGCATTTAAAGAATGCATTCCATATGACGTCAAAGGAAAAATAATCCTTTACGTAACACGACCTAGTTAGACTAAAATGTCTTTAACAATACGAGAACGTTAGCGAGGTTTAATAAACATTAGTGCACCGAGTATATATATATATATTGTTACGTTATCTCCTAATCAGGCCTTCTGTAAACACTGCTAAACATAACACAGCACATCTAACACATCAAGATCTTGACGACACGGCTTCAAGTAATCTGGTGCTTTAATAATGGTCAATTAAAACAGCCAATATGATACAATTGGCAATACATCAACACTAAAAATGCTATACTGTACATCACCGTACTAAATTAATAAACTCTACTGTCTCTATCTCTTCCTGGACTCGTACATACACTTCAGGACTTTACCAGGACCAAATTCATGGCAGACAACAGTCCCGGTCTACCCGCTGTCCTGTCTTGAACTGCACTGCCTTACACACACTGTGTCTCTTGTCCACGCAGGCTTATGACCATAACCCTGGTCCTATTCACGCGCAAAGTTCTGTCCCTTGCCCTTCGATATAGCACGCTATACTGTATTACTGGCATGTGTCACAGTGTCAGCTGATCAAAAACAGTTAACCCTATTGAGTCGCGAAAAGGGTTTTAACACTGCCCCCTCCTCAGATTTGTCCGTCACAGACAAAATCTACCTATAGGACATGGGCGTTGGAGGTTTATCGACGCAGGTGGGGGTCGATCAAATAGGGTTACAACAATATATATATATATCAGGATAAAATCAGAATTTTTTGTGGGTTTTGTCTGTCAGTTCGTTTGTCCATCATGTTTATATCGAAAAAAAGAAGACTAAAAGCTATTGAAAACTGGTTAACCTTCTATTTTCCTTTCAAAACATAGAAATAGTTTTAAGTATCTATTATAGATTGTTCCGGATGTATATATATATATATATATATATATATATATATATATATATATATATATATATATATATATAGAGAGAGAGAGAGAGAGAGAGAGAGAGAGAGAGAGAGAGAGAGAGAGAGAGAATCTCAGATAAATCAAATACCGTTAATTTTTTTTTTGGGATGATTTAGTATAAAAATTATATGTACCATAGCCTTGTGGAGAGATTTTCATACCATACTTTGGTGTTAGGAAGTAGTTGTCCATAAAAATCCGGAACATAATATTAAGATAAAATTAGATTTTGTAACGTTTAAGCTACAAAATAAAACGTAGTGTAAGAAATAAATAGAGTTAAAAACAGTCAATTTGTGTAAATGAGAAGATTACTTGTTTTATTTATTAGAAAAGTAATTTCAAACAGTTTTTTTGCGTTTGTAGATTTTTCTAATAAAATTCGGAACAATTTTGGTGACGATTTGTAAAATTATTAATGTCAAAACAAAATACGGAACATTCTTTACCTATTAAAAAACTTTTGCTATGTTTCAGTAAGAAAATTAAATGTAAAATAAGTCTAACAAACCTAATAGAGGGTTTTCCCCTTACGGGGGCCACTAAAAAGTAATTTTTAATAATCGTTTCTAGTAAATTACTTTCTTATTTTAAAATCCTGAATAACCTTTTGTCGATATTTTTGAAAAAAAAAAGTCATTTGACATATATTTATTTTAAGTTGAAAATACGGAACGATTTTATATCGATAATTAAACTATAGTGACGTATTGTCAAAGAATATAAGTGTAATGGAAGTCAATGATGTGATTTCAAACAATCATTTAAAATAATTTATTTTTTATATAACAATTTACGGAACAACTTTATAGTTACTGAAATATAATTCAGTATAGAGATTTTCATTTTAGCATTCATATGCTATTTACATTAAAAAATCGGAACAACATATCATTCATCAAGTGTTTTCAACCTTTAAGCAATGAAATTAAATATAATATAAATTAGAAGAGCAAATAGACACTCGTTGACGTTGATTTGTTTTCACAAAACCAAAAGGAACAATCTATTATAGATACTTAAAACTATAGAGATGTTTTGGAAGAAACATTAAAGGTTAAATCAGATTTTGAAATGCTTTTATTTATTTATTTATTTTTTTAAAAATCTAAACGTGAGGGACAGACAGAGCAACAGACAAAACGCACAAAAATAAGCGGCTTTTATCCTGATGAGGCACTAAACAAAAAATAAATAATAGCTGATTATTTAAAAAATTGTAAGGAAATTGTTTAGCGAATTGTAACGCCACGGCATTACGCTACTGCACGAAAGTCGCTACATAAAGTCCATTAAAAAATGTGCGTGATATTTACATACAATGTGCATTCTTAGCCTTTATACAAAAATGTTTTTTTTAATTTTAGCAGTTAGTTGACCAGAAAAAACACCTTTAACTAATATTTATATTTGTTGTGAACATTTCTAATACATTTTATTAATATATTCGACTTAGTGATACAAAAAATACACAATAGATTGTCGTTCTTTTTTAACATAATAGAACATTGCCTCCCTTACATCTACGTAATTGTTTTAGAATTGGTGTATTTTTATGAAAAAATCGCTTGCATAATAAATTTTATAAAGTAAACGGTTTGCTTTGAGAAAACCAAAAGTTGCCGTTGCACCTAAACTTTTCAAGCCGCATCGCATGGTGAAATAATATTTTTCATCTCTCTTCTAGTTTTCGATCTGAGTGTGACAGACGGACATTTTGCACACACCTAATAGCGGGGTTTTCCCCTTACGGGTACGCTAAAAAAGATTGAAATAAATTGAAATGAAATGAAATAAAACCATAGTAGCATACTTACTAATTTAAATAGTTTTTGACAAATTTCATCAGATCTATTTCCCCAAGCAGTTAGCTCCTCCCTGTTGTAACGTCTAATCATTTCATCGACCTGGATTGTTAAAAATAATTACATATTGTGTTAAATTGTTTTTATCTGTATGACAGAATTTGAAATGAATGTGTATGAACATGTATCATGTCACGCTTAAGAGCACACAATAACGGCTGATCAGTAGTATTATTAGGTCACATGGCGTTGTGACAGGTTAGCGAAAGTGAGGGTGTTTGGAGTGTTTAATGTCTAGGGAATGATTATTTTTAAAGCTATCACACACCAAACCGTCAACATATAAATCGGGAGCAGGCACGCAACGAAACAAGCAATGAAAGAGAGATACAAATTAAGAATTGAAGAATATTTATTTACATAAATATTTACAAAGAATAATAAAAAGGGGGAGGGTTTGCATCTATCTCTAATCAATACTATACTTAATCATCACTCATGCACTTAATAAGAGAGTATGTCACTTTGTCTTCTGAACTTAGCTAGTTGTCCTGCTTGGGTCGCAGCTGGCTATGTCCTGGCTTAAGGTTCTGCAGCTGGAGGTGGCGCTCTAGAAGGTAGAGGGACGGCGGTGATACAGTTCTTGTGGAGTCTCAATCCAAAGTTCTGATATCTCTAAAACTATAGAGATGTTTCGGAAGGAACATTAAAGGTTAAATCAGGGCGGTAGGGCAGGTGGCCGGCTACCGTGGGCACAAGGTTGCTGCGGGCAGAGCGGATCTGTCGTGGGCCGCGTAGTGAGCAGGATAAGTCCAGTGAGTTGTAGAGGGTTTGGCGTAGTAATGACGTCTCGCACAGAGTCTGGGTCCATAGGGACGTCGTACCTAATAAGTCGACAGGTGGGCTGTCGAATAGGCAGGCAAGTAGAGCTGATAGCGCCAAGTAGTGGAGTTCAGTAGATCACGTAGGCAGTAGATGATACTCAATAGCAAGTAGACAGTAGTGCGGTTCTGAATAGCACTAAGTAAATAGGCAATAGGTAATTGATCCGATGAATAGTTGAGTCGTGTCGTGTAGACACTGAATAGCAAATAGGCAGTTGACTAGGCAGACAATGCCAATGCAGGTAAATAGACAGACATCTGAGGGAGGCTGCGGATAAATAAAGACAAGTTAGGACATGTCTCTCATGCATCTTGTCGATGCCCTCGACTGAGGTGCATTCGTCAGATTGGTAAAATTGCTTTAGAGCACAATAAGGAGATGATGACAAATGGGATTTGGAAAAATAGACGACTGATAGTAGCAATATAAAAATGTACATAAAAGGGGAAATAATAATCTCAAATAAACGACACAAGTTGGAAGAGAAAAAAAAAGGGGGGGGGGAGAGAAATGGGCGGTGGTCAGCGACCATGACGGTTTGTTTACATGCGACCGTCGGCCGAAAACAATGGAGCGAGCTTGAATGGGGAGAGCGTTCGTTCAAGATGCGCAACTATCGTTAGAGTAAAATTATTAAAGGGGAGATAATTCATATATCTTCTCTAAGCGCAGTATTAGTGCGCTAGTAAAATTATCAAGGCGGTCAGCCGAGATAAAGGAAATAAAATAAGATGTACAAATATATACATGGTTGCATCAACAATCAATTGGGCAACGCAGCATTAATAGATTAATGCAATACATAAATAAATACATATGCCATGTTTATGTTTTTTTACTTAGGACAGTGAGAAATAAACAATGCACTAATTAAATATAAATGAAATACTAAAATACACATGATAGTATCCAGTGAGAAATATACACAGAGTAATTAAGATGGAACTTGTGATTAAGTTCGGCTTACCACCAGGTATTTCTCTAGGAGTAAGAGTGAATGAAATAGTCCAGACTCGATTGACAGCGATAGAGAAATAAGCGGGTCTGGTTGAGTTAATTTGCCTTAGAAGGCCGGGAGATATGGGCGGAAACAGGAAATGGGATCGGCTAACTCACGTGGGTAAAGTCCGACAAGAGTCGCACCTTGGAAAGGTCAATAGGCGTGTTGGTCCGAGCGATCTCCTAGATCAAAGAGAGACGTGGTAGAGGGGGGAAAAAGATTGGTTTGCATTCCACCCAAGGTGGTGACAACCGCGACCGTCAGACATCCGGCGAGTAAGACCAAAGAGATTGTGGGTTTATCTTTCCCCGATCAAGGGCAGATAAATGAAAGGACGAAGCCTAGCTATCTCCAAGGTGGTGGACCAAGTCTAGCCTGGAGAGGAAAAGGTGGGGCTGGTGAAGAAATTGGGGATAGAACGGGGAAATAATTAGAATAAAATGAATAAATAATGATAAATAATAACTAATGTTGTGATAAAATTGAGTGACTCTGACAGCAAGCTTTTGACTTGTCACAGACGTGTGCGTGGGAAAATTAAAAAGACTCTTCTAGATAACCTTTATTTGCATATAGGCCTACATGATGGAATTATAGTAAACTGATAAATCTTACTATCACTGATCAAAACAACCAGAATGATTGATATAAGTTACTATACATCGTTGGTTTTGATCTCAGTCGCTAGTTATTAGTCTTGTATCACCAAAAGCAGACCAAAAGACGATGGCCTGCATTTCACAATGTATTATTTTAACTCTGTTATATTATGTCAAGTTATTATTTTACAAGTGATTTACATTTTGGATTACTTATATTGTTGAATTGAGTTTTAAAGAATTAAACTATAGAAAATTATATTCAGTGCTGAGTTGCTTCATTTTATTCTAGTAGCGTGTTGAGTACATGTATAGGCACCTCTGAGTCAACACACGTCATATGATTGTAGAGATAATAAACAGCTCTCCAAACAGAAACTTTAAAATTATCATTAATGTTTTATCCCCCATCTCTTTTTTTTCCTTTATGCATTATTCTGCTAGCCCCCTACCCCCCATTTCCATTACATTACGAACAGCCCCTGTCGGGCTAAATGAATAAACTCTACCTTAGTTGCCCCATTTTACCTCTCCTTACAAACAACGCATAATAGACAACTAAACTCAGCTGGCAGGACATGATTTGTACTTAATTCAGATACGGTGATCATGAGTTTGCCCAGGGCTTATTCATGGACCATTGTCTGACGTAACTTTCGTTACACTTTGATGGTCTATTCCAGTGTGTTCAACCTTTTATGGCCTATATCCTCCTTTTCGGGCACTTTTTGACAAGGCGGAAAATTAGGCATAAGAAAATTAGACACTCTTTAAATTAATAAATTACTGTAGACAATTAAACATAACAATTAATTAACAAAGACTTCGTGTTGATATAAATACACATTGAAGACTATCCTTTTATTATGTCACATCCTTTTAAGTAATTCTCAAAAAAAAAAAAAAAAAAAAAACACACAAAAACAATGGCGCAATATAAACATAGCACATTCTTACTTTTAAAGGTCTTGTCAAAATTCTTATCACATTAATTCTTTTAGTGGCCCTGAGTTGCCCCATTTTACCTCTCCTTACAAACAACGCAAGATAGACAACTAAACTCAGCTGGCAGGACATGTTATGTACTTAATTCAGATATGGTGATCATGAGTTTGCCCAGGGCTTATTCATGGACCATTGTCTGACGTAACTTTCGTTACACTTTGATGGTCTATTGCAGTGTCTTCAACCTTTTATGGCCTATATCCTCCTTTTCGGGCACTTTTTGACAAGGCGGAAAATTAGGCATAAGAAAATTAGACACTCTTTAAATTAATAAATTACTGTAGACAATTAAACATAACAATTAATTAACAAAGACTTCGTGTTGATATAAATACACATTGAAGACTATCCTTTTATTAAAAAAAACAAACACAAAAACAATGGCGCAATATAAACATTCTTACTTTTAAAGGTCTTGTCAAAATTCTTATCACATTATTTCTTTTAGTGGCCCTGAGTTGTAACCTTTCTCTTTATCCAGGCTCTCTGCTAACTGCACCACACACAACCAACTCAAAGAACTTGACAACTCAGGGCTCCAAGTAACGTAAAAATTTAATGTTCAATGATTTACAGCCAATGCTTGTACTATTGGCTAAAACATAGCACTGACTGTACAAAAACTTCTCCTCTTCCTGGCCTTGTACACTATTCTTTGTTCCGGACATCACATCGAGCTGGTTCCAACTATCCCGGGTACGCTATTCTGCTCAACGTGGCAATCGAGTGAAACGATCATATGAGGAAGTGATTATGCTAAATGAATAGCAAAACAAAACTCCTATGGGAGTGTCCAAGGGAATGCGGGGGCTTTTGCGGAGTTGAAAGAGAGCTAACACGTCCCTGTCGAATATCCATGCGCCGTTCTTCACGGGACCGTTACGATTATGGCGAGTACTGCGCGGTTAACTTGGTACAACATAAGAAAATGGCGGAGGTTCCCGGTGTACTTGGCCTTCGGCCATGCATTCTAGTCCATGCGCCCGAAGTGCCAGATATATCTGAAATAGCAATGCTTTACATAAGCATTGACTTGGATCTCTTTCAGGCAGAACGGTTGTTCAAGCAGGCTTAGCCTTCGGCTCAGCTCTTGTGACAATCAAACGGTTCTAATTCTACATGACTTTGCCTCGTACTTATGACATTGCGAGGTAACGTGAAGTGACTTATTTAGGATCCCTATATGCCTTCTAGAACCGGATGGAACGTCACTTGACCATTTTGGCTGATCACAAGTCTACATTTGACATGACTTGTGTGCGTACTATTTACGACACAGATCCTTTCCAAACTGTTTTTTTTTGTACTGTCACTCGTCACGGTTGACCGCTTGACTTGCTCTGGCCTGGGGCTATTTTCGTCGGCAAAAAAACACACACAGAACTATCCCCATCTGTGTCACTACCTGGCTTATAACAATATTCTTTCTAATAGCGTCACTAAATAGTAGGGCCGGACTTAACCATTGTGGGGCCCTATGCAAAACGGATTTCGGGGGGGGGGGGCAAGTTTGGATAGGGATACGGATAATAAGTGAAAATTAAGAGTTTGTATTGGAAAATAAATTCGTATTTGCATTTTATTCATTCTTTACTACGTACAGAATTACTTTACGAGCCTTGCGTGTAGCGAAGTCATAAAAAAAATTAATAAAAAGTCTTTAAGCTTCATACATCACGCCAAATAGCAAGAATTACCAAATGTTTTAATATATCTTCGAGAATTGTTGACCTCAAGTAATTCTTCATTAGTATGAGGCGCGAGAAGCTTCTTTCATCAGATTCCACAATTATATATAATTCGTCCATCGTGGTTCGATGATGACCACTTTGTCATCCAGGGGGATGAGGGCTTTGCACTGGGGTTTTATGCCTCCTCGTGTAGCTGGTGAGACCTATGTGAGCCCAGAATGTTCGGCCGCACACTGGGCAGGTTATTCTAGCTGGAGCTAGCGTCGTTTGCCCTTCTTTTCTTCTCTGGCGTTTTTCTTCTGTCAGCGAAGTTCTCTTTTCCTCAGCAACCTGTGCGCCCCAAAAATGACAATTTCTGTCCATATATTTCTGAGGTTTGCATGAGTTTGCAAAAGATTTTAATAATTTCAGGATATTTCCGGACTTTTTCGTATATTTTGCAATGTCAGAAGATTTCCAGGAGCTCCTGTTAAATCAGGAGACCGCGTGAAATCTGTTATAAGTTATAAAATGGTTTAATTTAATAATTTACACCTAAAATTAGCGCGGGTTCTCTAAAAGTGCGGGGCCTACTGCGGTCGCATTGATAGCAGTAACGAAAGTCAAAATAGCGTCGTCGTTGGTTGACTAGTATTCTTATATTAACCTAAGGTTAAAAAGCATTTTAGTTTTATGTACTTGTTTGATTTGTAAAAATTTCTTAAATGAACCTTAAATTTTGAACAAAAGTGCCAAAGAAAAATCGAAAAAATCTTGGAAGACAACGGCCACCCGCTCCATCAGACAGAACTACGTCAGGTCGTCGCGAAGTGGGCGACTGCTGTCAATCAAAACCAGAACGGAGCGGTACAAAAACTCGTTTGTACCTCATTCGGTCAGACTCTATGACCGCCACTCATTGATCAGGGAACATGAAAAGCACCAAGATACCTATGTGTAGTCGCTGAATGAACTCTTGATGTTGTGTCTGTTGTATTTAGGTGTATTTTTCTGTTGTGTTGTCTTTATATAAGAAAATAATCCTTGTAATCAAAACAAATTTCCGTAAGGATCAATAAAGCAGTCTTAGTCTTAGTCTAATGTTTTGCTTGATTTTTTTAAAAACCTGAATCTGGGGACTACAAAATAACTTTTCATTTATTATTAAACGTAAATATTTTAAGATTTCAGTATGTGTTTACTGCACTAGCAGATCCAGAACTTTGGAGTGGGGGGGGGGCGATTTTTTTTCCAAACTCTAACCCTAACGCCAAGTAAACCCTAACCCAATGCATAAACGTGCGAGTGTGTGTGTGTCTGCGTGTGAGAGAATAAAAAAAAGACTCTTTTCTAACTCTTCAGGAATAAGTAGAGTAGAGATCCAACTGATCACCTAAAAAGTAGAGATCCAACTGATCATCTAAAAAACTAAAAACAGAATGGAAACCTCCCAGACAGTGTCGGTGGCACCTTGTGCAGTAGCTCAGGGTGTCATCCCTTCCCATCAACTTTCTTCAAATATGTTCCAATATTGCTAGTTCATCATCATCATTAAAATCCATTAGAGTGAGGGCCTGAAAGGCTCAAATCCTCTCTTGCAAAAGCCCTGGACAGAAACCCTGATGTCTTGCGTAGTGCATAAATGTCACCATACAGGTCGAGAATTTTGGGTTTCCCAGACCTGTCGAGACGGAGATCAGCAAATCTGGGGCAGTCAAACAGAATATGTGGCACGGTTTCCTCTTCTTCCCCGCAGCGGGGGCACCGTGAATCAAAATTTGTCCATAGCCGCGAGAAATATAAGCCAAAAGGACAGTGGCCTGTCCTGCACTGTGCTATAATAGCTTGCTCAGGCCTGGACAGCCTCCACCACGGGGAAGTGCGGTCAGGGCGCCTCATGCGCTCCCAGACTCCACGGGCTTTTTGGGACTTGTCCCAGCACTCAAACCACTTTTCCATTTCTGTTTTTTGTTTTATAGCCAGGGCTTGATGAAAGCTTACAGCCTGTTCAGTGGGTGGAATTTGCCCTCCCTGGTGGGCCAAAGAGTCTGCAATTGTGTTGCCAGTCACACCTATTTGACTCGGTACCCACTGCATTATTACAGGGGTGCCATAGCGTTCTTTAATGTTATGTGAAGCCATGATGACAGTGTTAATATTGGGGGCCCATGGTCCGGGGCTTTGCAAAGCCTGTAGTGCAGATTTTGAGTCAGTGACCACAACAATCTGTGTTGCCCTCAAATGTCCCTCGCCGAGTTGAGAGTCAATGACTTTTAAGGCTTCATAGCCTGCTCTTCCAGAATCTATTGATGCCGACCCATCAGTGTATGCAAAAATAGCATTGAGCTTGAAGGTATTAATGGTCTCCAGAGCTAGGATTTGAAGGTCGTTAGATCAACGACTTTGCTTAGTGGCATTAGGGTCTACTAATTTCAAACGTATGTCTGGGGTCGTTGGGCGACACCAAGGGGGAAGGGGATGAAAGCGTTGAATGTTTTGTCGGTTGGTGCAGAGGCCAGCTTTATCAGATAGTCTAGTGGCATGATGCATAAAAGACTGCATCTGGATACGTCTTCTGCATCTCCAACCATCCACTAGTTTTCTAGCTGGGAGGTATTCATCCAGCCTTTTATACCGCTCATAGCAGCTCAGTACTGACCTTTCCCTCCTAAGGTTGAGTGGACCTATATTAGCCACTATTTCAGCCGCATTTACTGGACTTGTCCTAAAGGTTCCACAGACAAATCTTAGTGCTTGTGACTGTATTTATCAAGTTGTTCAAGAGTAGTCCTAGAGCCATAAATTTGCACAGGTAGGCTGTTGTCTATCTGTGATCGGACTGCTCCTAAATACATGGTTCGGAGCATGTCTGCTTAGGCTCCCCTCTTCGTGGTTGCCAGCTTCCGCACAATGCAAAGTTTCCCTGAGGTCTTTCTTACAACATCCTGGATGTGCTCACACATTTTTAGTTTGCGATCTAAAGTTACACCAAGGTACTTGGGTAGCTTTTCCATGCTGAGAGCCACTACGTTGAGGGAGAGCTGGAAAGGTTGCCCGAGAATGCCAGTCCCGAGCGTGAACAGAGAATAGACCGTCTTGGAGGTCTTTATTTCTAGCCTCCATTTTGGTGTGTATGAGCATAGCGTATGGAGATCTTCTTGTAACAATTTTTGTATAGAGGTTGCGCTCCTTCCGGATTTCCAAAGGAAAATATCATCAGCATATAGCAGCTTTACGCATTTTAGCTGAGCCGGTAGGTCATTAATGAAGGCCGTGAAAAAGGCGCATGACAGAACGGAGCCCTGGGGGAGGCCGTGCTCGAGGGTCATTTCCCCTGAGACTTCTCCGTACATCCTTGTTCTTATTGTACGCTCTTGTAGGAAGTCTCTAATCCAGTAATAAATCCGTCCCCGCACCCCCACGGCTCTTATCTTATGAAGCAAACCAGGCCGCCATGTTTTATCATATGCTGTTTTAAGTCAATGAAGACTGCGTATGTGCCTTCGGTCATTTGGAATACATCTGCTACGCTCTGCACAAAGATGTTGACTTGGTCTATAGCGGACATTCCAGCCCTGAAACCAGCCTGTTCTGGAGCTATAAGACGGGCACTCTCAAGGTACCAAACCAGACGCTCATTTACCATTTTTTTCAGCCATCTTTCTTACACAAGATGTGAGTGAGATGGGCCTGTAGCCCTCAGTAGTGGAAGCATCTTTTCCCTTTTTTGGTATAGGAATAATGGTGGCACGTTTCCAGGCCCTGCCCAGGTTCTATTTACAAATGCCAAGAGCACGGCCCTTCCTTCCCCCCTACATGCTTAAGCATTTCGGGGGTGATACCATCCGGCCCGGGAGCCTTTTTAAGCTGGCATTTCCTTATGGCAGCAATAAGCTCGCCTATCGAAAAGGGGGAGTTCATCGTTCCTTCAGCACTTTCGGTCTGTAGTTCCTTTCGGTCTTTTTTTTTCATCAGTTTTGCGAGCTTTATCAATGGCTTTGGACACTGGGGACTTCTTGGCAGCCTTGTTGATCTTAGCAAAATATTTGTTCAACAAGATGGTAATTTTTATCTTTGATAAAATGGTTACCCCACTGGGTGAAGATAATGGGGTTGCTGTTTTCGTACGCCCAGCATTTTCGAGATTTCTCAGAAGACTCCAGGCCTTAGAGCTATCCCTTAGGTTTAACCTTGCACAGGTGTTGGTCCAACGTTCTCGTTTTCCCTGTTAACAGACGTTTTGACTAGAAGGCTGAGTCTGTTGTATTTCTGCCTGAGTGTTGGATCGTTTGGGTTCTTTTGGACCTTTTTGTATGCCCTTTTCCGAGCCATAACAAGTTTGTTGATTTCAGCGGTCCAAAAGTTTTAGAAATTTTTACAAGGGTAAGTTCGAGGAATAAACTTTTTAGCCATGCCCAGGATAGCTGTTGTTATTTGATGGTACACAAGGTCGACAGAGCTAGACTACATGGATTTTTTCAAGGGCATTGTCGACAGCTGTCTCGTATCCTTTCCAATTAGCCTTACTACAGCACCACTTTCGTGGTTCTTTAGTGGTCTTGGTGTTCATTTTAGAAAGAGTGGCAGTCAGTAATATTGGAAGGTGGTCACTACCAATATCGCCTAGTACTTGATAAGTTTTGACAGATTTCAAGTTAGCAGAGACTAAAGAAAGATCTGGTCGTGATAGTGAACCATTGCTAGCATGCAGAAGCGTAGGAGGAGAGTGTTTATTTTGCAAAAGAAAAAGGTTAGTAGAATTGCACAGGTCATGAACTTTTTTACCAGACTGATCAGTGTCATCACAGCCCCAGGAAGGTGAATGGGCATTTAGATCTCCAGCTATGATAGTGTCTACAGTTATTGTCTCTCTTACATCTAAAGCCAGTTCTTGTTTTGGTGGATTATAAACATTGATGCACTTGAAGCGTCTATTATTTTTCCAAATTTCTAATACCAAAGTGTCTGTCCTCCCCTGACTCAAGTCTGTGGACACTTTCTTGGCGACCAAAGCATTAGCCCCCAATGTAACCAGGCCTCGGCAATCCCCACAGGAGCAACGGAAAACAGAGTACCCGGGTATTGAGACGGTTATTTTTTCACCTATCAGACATTCTTGTAGTAAGGCAACATCCAAACACTCTTTGTGGAGTAGGTTAGTTATTTCAAGTGTCTTTGGAATAAGTCCTCGGACATTACATTGAAGGACTTTGAAAATGTTAGTATCAGATTTGGATATTTGGGGATCATTTTGCTTTATCTTTCCACCTAAATTAGCGGTGGGGATACTTACTTTCCCAGTATGAGGTGTTGGTGTTGGGTTAAATTTTTTCTGAGACTTTTGGTTTTTTAATTGTTGTGCTTGTTTGGGGGAAAAGGGATGTTATCAGGGTTTGTGTGTTGGGAAGAACGGTAGTTCTTTTTTCACAACGTGGCCCGTTCTCCCTACGTACCAACGTTGCGAGGCGATTAGTAGCACATTTTTCGATGCCAGGCCTAATGCCCTTTACCTGGCCAGCGGAGCCTGTTAGGGTCTGCTCAGACCCGCTTACTTGACATTGGTATGGGTTCCTCCAGGGGAGGAGATTTGGGTTGCCCCATTAGAGCGAGTAGTGAAAACAGTCCAGACATAAACATTGGACTATGATTCGATGAAAGATCAGTTAATTCAACCACTCGCTCGTATGGGCAGGGTTTAATCCACGAAAGTCGAGTGAGGCAAGAGACCTTTTTTAAAGCCACCAGTTTAGGGCCGCAAATTTTGATGGCTTGACCCTCCACTAGTCTTCAGGGCGGCGGCTGGTCAGTTCAGCGTTAGCTAAAGCCCCAACAGACACAAATCCCTACACCAGACGAGCGTGCAGTGGTTATGTCGATCAGATCTTAGCATTGCCCAGACCTCACCAGCAGAGCTCTGCACCAGGAGATCATGTGAGCCTGCTAGGAAAGTTGGGGCTCCCGCAACGTTAGCCCTTTTCGGACCACCCTGAGAGCAAAGGGTGGACTTACTCCAGTTACCAAGGGACACCACGAGGAGGTCGGCGGGCACTGTCCCCCAATATTGCTAGTTAGTTCATTTTGTTGGACAAATACAGTGAGCTGATTACCCATTATTATTGATTTTTACTCAAATGTAAAATGAGTGTCAATTATTATCAATTTTTATCAATATTATTATTATCAATTATTATATAAAATCCCACTGTTTATGACATTTATTCAAATAATTTTGCAAATTTTACAATGATATTTAATTAAAATTAGAAAGTGACCAACATCACCTGAACAAGTTTCTTTTGTTATACGTTAAGACTTTAAGACAGAAGTGGTATAACGTTGTGCTTTGACATATAAACTTAAACTACCATCTAGACCAGGGGTGGGCAACCTTTTTTTTAACTAGGGCCGCATTAAAAAAATTTGGGGACTGGCGGGCCGCATACTTTTTTTTACTCCCAATTAAGGAATTACAACAAGAGTTAGCAATCTCTTAAACTAATTTTACGAATAATTTTTTAAATTTTGTCACTATCCCAACATTTCACCACAAATGTACAATTGTACTTAATGTGAAGCATTTAACTGTTTACATCCGTGCATAATGTTCTGTAACTGTAGAACTAGCTTATTATTTGTTTTGTTCTTGCGACTGCTGTAGAATTACAGTCAGTGAGCATCGACCTGTCCTAACACTTGATAATTTTGAAAAAAAACAAAACAAAGCGTGTTCACATATGAATTAGGTTCCGAATAATGTGAAAGCTTCGCAGCAAAGCTTTCTTAAGTACTTGAGTATGGCAATACAGCTTCTGGCAGTCATGAAACTTCCGTAGAAGAATTCACTGGAATTTCTCTTTTGGGTCATAATTTTCATGCAGGTATGTTTTCTGGAACTGTATCAGCTTCTGCATTAAATGGTGAGCAGATGGTATTGAAAACTAGTTCCAAGTTCTTGTCGTCTTAAAATTTGCTTTAAAATTCCACAATCAAGGAATCCAAATAAGTCTTGTACTTTCAACCATTTCACTAGAAATAGTTTCAGCTTTCAGCTAAGAAAAATGATAAAACCTGTTTTCACTTGCTGGCTCTAGAAATGGAATAACTTTATTTGAAAAGATTTAAGATGCACATACATTTCAACAAAAACCTATGGTCATACATTAAGTCTAAGAAAATGGAAACAACAGTCATAGCGCCATTAAAAGATGAACATAACATAATACATAATGATAATGAAACTAAAGCAAACATCCTAAACAAATACTTTGCATCAGCATTCTCAGCCCCAGGAGACAAAGACATATTTCTTAATTTGAACCAAGTAGACAACATAGAAGATTTAGTAGTACAAGAAAATGGAATTCAAAAACTATTAGCCAACACCAAACCAAATAAAGCGTCTGGACCTGATAGTATTCCAGCGAGATTACTCAAAGAACTAAGCAATGAGCTAGCCCCAGTGTTCAAAATACTCTTTCAGGCATCGCTTAATCAGGGCAGAGTACCAAAGGACTGGAAAGAAGCTAATGTCACCTCCCTATTTAAAAAAGGAGAAAAATCTGATCCAGGAAACTACAGACCAGTATCACTTACCAGCATCACAAGTAAAATCCTAGAACACATAATATGTAGCAACATCATAAACCACTTAGACAAACATAATGTCCTCACCCCATACCAACATGGCTTTAGGAAATATAGATCATGTGAAACACAACTAATAGGACTAATTGATGATTTTTCAAAAGGTTTAGATAATAGTGAACAAATAGATGCTATCTTACTAGATTTTTCCAAGGCTTTTGACAAAGTTCAACACCATAGTTTGCTTAAAAAATTAAAATATTTCGGCATTAATGGTCCACTGCATCAGTGGATTAAAGATATTCTGATAGGGAGAGAACAAACTGTAATAATAAATGGCTCTAAATCAACACCAATAACAGTAAACTCAGGTGTACCTCAAGGAACAGTCTTGGGTCCACGACTATTTTTAATTTACATAAATGATTTACCAAATAGCATTACTTCAGGAACAAAAGTCAGATTATTTGCAGACGATTGCATAATATATAGAGCAATAAAAACAACACAAGACACAGAAATTTTACAAAGAGAATTAGATGAATTACAGAAATGGGAATCAAATTGGAGCATGTCTTTCCACCCAGAAAAATGTCAGTTGTTAAGAGTAAAAAAAAAACTAAAACAAATTAATTCCACTTAATGCATTCATGGCAAACCAGTAACACAGACTAAAAACGCAAAATACCTAGGTGTTATAATAAATGAAAAACTGTCATGGAATCCACATATTGATTAAACTATAAAAAAATCAAACAAAGCATTAGGGTTTATTAAAAGAAATTTCTATAAATCAAATAAGAACATAAAACTAAAATGTTATTTAACCTTGGTTAGGCCAATAATAGAATATGCATCCACTGTTTGGGACCCCTCAACTCAAGAAAACATTAAGAAACTGGAACAAACACAAAATAGAGCATAACAAACGAATATTTACATTTGACTAGAGTAACACCATTAGTAAAATCACTAAATTTAGAAAGCCTTCAGGACAGAAGACTCAAAAGTAAAGTAGCAATTATACATACAACACTGAACCATAATCTTCAAAAACAAAAACAAAATTTAATAAAATACTCTGAAAGACACAAAAATAAAGGCACATTCCTCGTCCCATATGCTAGGACAAATTTGTACAAATACTCCTTCTTCCCTAGTGCTATTAGAGCATGGAATGGGTTGCCTGAGCTAGCCAGAAAAACCAGTGACTTGGCAGAATTTAAGTCATTGGTTAATATGCATGACTAAATGCATGACGCGTAGGACGTAATTATCATCTTTTTTGAAGTAACGTCTGTATCTTATAAGATAAGATAAGAAGATAAGAAGATAAGAATAATATGTATTTGTATTACGAAAAAAAGACAATACCTCCTTTGTACAACGTATAGAGCGATTATTTTACTCTTAAGAGCTAAGGAATGTTAGACTTTACAAAAAAAATTAAACATTTGTTTACCCCGAAAAAAATCCTGGTTAAGCTTATGCATAAATAAACAAGACTTTATAATATTCTATCGATCTAGACTTAGAAGACGGTGCGCAAAATGTTCTTGAACATTAATTAATTGAACTATTTAAATGAATATGGCCTACATAAGACTAAGACTGCTTTATTGATCCTTACGGAAATTTGTTGTGATTACAAGGACTCTTATCTATACTAATAAAAGGCAAAGCCCTGACTCACTGACTCATCACTAATTCTGCAACTTCCCGTGTAGGTACAAGGGTGAAATTTGGCAGGCGCATTCCCTACAGCTTACTTACAAAAGTGCAGCAGGTTTCGTTTCCCAATCGTACGCGTAACGGTCGTAACGGTCGACAACGTCCGCTCTGTGCTACACATTGCACGGCCACATCAGACTCACTGCTGATGTCCGAAGGGACATTGTGTTGTATGTGCTCAAGATCATGGAGGAACAGAAGTCCAACAGTGGTTGCCTATGATCTACAACAAGTGTCTTCAGTTGCTTGAGAACTACGTCATTGCTATCGGAGGTCTCTCTGTCGATCATTACGGGCTGCCTTCACCTTCGAGAGAACTGGCAGAGGTTACGTCGAATTCCGAGTACTTGAGGGAAACCTCTTACGACACCTCGGAGTTGGCCAATGTAGTCTCATACAACGAGCCTTTGCTGAATGGTGACCAAAAGAGAGTTTACGAGCAAGTCATGAGGAGCGTTGTCTCGGGCACTGGCACGGTGTTTTTTCTTGATGCTCCAGGAGGAACTGGCAAGACATTCCTCATAAACCTTAAGCTTGCGAAAGTCCGAGCGGAAGGTGACATTGCTGTAGCTGTGGCTTCTTCTGGCATTGCAGCAACTCTTCTTCAGGGTGGGAGAACTGCTCATTCAGCTTTGAAGCTACCTCTGAACCTCAGCCACACCACTGATTCGCCCTCCACGTGCAACATATCAAAGCAGAGCAACATGGCTGAAGTGCTAAGACAGTGCAAGCTGATTGTCTGGGATGAGTCCACCATGGCACACAGAGGGGGTGTCGAGGCTTTGGACAGGACCCTCCAAGACATCCGAAACACCACCACACGTATGGGAGGCTTGACAGTGTTGCTGGCTGGAGACTTTCGGCAAACCCTACCAGTCGTGCCCAGAGGAACACGCGCCGACAAAGTGAAAGCCTGTCTGAAGTCTTCGTACCTGTGGCGTCAAATCACTGTCGTCACTTTAAGAATAAACATGAGGGTTCATCTGAATGGCGACACAAGAGCCGGAGAGTTCTCTGATCTTCTGATGAGTATTGGTGATGGCAGCTTCAGTCAAGAAAATTCTAAAATAGCAATTCCCTCAAATCTCTGTCTCCTGGTGAAGACCTTGCAAAACCTTCGTTACAATGTTTATCCCAATCTAAGAACTCTCCAGCATATAGACGTGTCATGGTTGAGGGAGAGAGCTATCCTAACACCACGAAACGACATGACCACGGCCATAAACCACGTTTTACTCCAAGAACTCCCCTCACAATCTAAAACATACCAGTCTGTGGATTCAGTTGTGGAAATGGAAGACGCGGTGCACTATCCGGTAGAGTTTTTTAACTCTCTGAATCCTCCAGGCACTCCTGAGCATCGTCTCATTTTGAAGGTTGGGGCACCGATAATGTTGCTGAGGAACTTGCAGCCACCTAAACTGTGCAACGGCACCAGACTTCAAGTCACGTCTCTGCAGAAGAACCTCATTGAGGCAACTATTTTCACTGGCAGTGGCTCAGAAGAGACAGTTTTGATTCCTCGCATCCCCGTCATCCCCTCTGACCTCCCATTTCAATTCAAACGCCTCCAATTCCCAGTAAGGCTCTGCTTCGCCATGACAATCAACAAGTCTCAGGGACAGACACTACAAAAGGTTGGCATTGACTTGAGACAGGACTGCTTCTCACATGGGCAACTGTACGTCGCATGCTCAAGAGTAAGCTCGGCGCAGGGATTGGTCATACTGCAGCCGGAGGGCCGAACTGACAACGTGGTGTACAAAGAGATCCTCCACAAATAACTGTGTATTGGTACATGTATGTTTCTTCTCTATTTCAAAAGGTTTACTTTTCTTCTTAGTAATGAAATATTTAAGGCAGTACATATGACACATTATTTTTACTTATCGGACTAACATTGCAAAAAGCCACACAAAAACTGCGTTGTTCCGGTTATTCCAAAAAACCATGCGCTACATTCCCTGCGGTAACACTCCTGGCACAAATGAGAATGTTTTGTTGTTACATGTAGGCCTATTAATTAAAGCAAATTTGAAATGTTAATGCAATAATCCTCCCGCTGCAAAGCGCGGGTATTTTGCTAGTCTCATATAAAGACAACACAACAGAAAAATACACATAAATACAACAGACACAACATAAAGAGTTCATTCAGCGACTACACACAGGCATCTTGGTGCTTTTCATTTTCCCTGATCAACGAGTGGCTGTGATATATTCTGACCGAGTGAGGTTCGAACAAGTTTTTGTATCCCTCTGTTCTTGTTTAGATTGACAGTAGTCGCCAACTTCGCGACGACCTGACATAGTTCTGATGGAGCGGGTGGCCGTTGTCTTCCAAAGATTTTTTCGATTTTCCTTAGACACTTTTGTTCAAAAAGTTCCTTTAAATATGGTAATGTTGTGAGTGTAATTTTTGATGCCCTTTTTATGATGTTTTCTAGACGTCGCAACAGTTTAGATGAAGCGTTGCCTTGCCAACAAGTTATTCCGTATGTTAGCAGATTTTGTATAGTCGCGCCGTAAAAAATTCTTTGTCATTGTTCCAAGGTGGTCTTCCCATGATAGTTTGTTATTAATGATAACGCCTAGATATTTATATGCCTTTACTTGTTCTATAGATGTTGTGTTTATTTGCAGTTTACTCATAGTTACTTTTTTCTTTCTGAAATCTATTATAAGTTCTTTAGTTTTTGTAACATTCCGTTCTAGAAAGTTGTCGGTGCACCTATTTGTAAACTCTTCTATCGAGCTTCGATAGTGAGTTTCGTCTCCTGAAATAAGACCGACTATGGCAGTATCATTAGCGAATTTAATGAGTTTAACTGTTTCATAGATGCTTCTTATGTCATCAGTGTAATTAGTGTACAGTACAGGAGAAAGTACACTACCTTGTGGAGCACCCGTACATAGTACTCGAGTTGACGATTTGGTTTTGTTGACTTTAACATGCTGGGGACGTTGGGTTAAAAAGTTTAGAACCCATGCTTGTACGTAAGGGCTTACTCAGTTTGTTTATCATTAGATGTGGCTGTATGGTATTGAAAGCCGAGGAGAAGTCTACAAATAGGACTCGTGCATATGTTTTGGGTGTAACGAGATGGTTATAAAGCTGGTCCAAACGCAATAGAATTGCATCCTCAGTTCACCTAGCTGCTTAATATGCAAATTGGTGAGGGTCTATGCTGTTACTTACTTTTGCTACAACTTGTTTAATCATATATTTTTCAAAACATTTCATAACTATAGGTGTTAGTGGTACTGGGCGGAAATCATTTAAGCTATTTATTTTTATTTTTTTTTGGTACTGGTACAATCTCAGAAGTTTTCCAGATTTGTGAAATTACGGACGTTTGCAACGAGTGGTTATAGATGTGAGAGAAGATAAAAGAGATTTGTTCCGCACATAGCTTGATCAAAAATACCTGAAGACGTATGATCTGTTTTTCTAGTTCTCTAGCCAAATTTAAATTCTTTATTTAAATTTTTTTTATATTTGGAAAAATTATAACGGTCAAACTAAAGTTTTCCCAAAATAAGATTTGTTAATGTATCTCTTTCCACGATCGTGATATAGATTTCTTTGTGAAATAGAAAAATATGATATAAATGCCCTTAACAGACAGCGAAACCTCCGTTTTGAATGAAGGTGTCTCCCAAACAGAATACAAGATAAACATAAAAATAATTAAAAAAAAAAGACAACATATCCTTCACATCTTATTAAGTGATTATTTCGCTCTTAACTAATTAACGTTTGATTTGAAAAAAAAGGAACATTTTTACCCCCCTACCCTGGAGAAAAAAATATTTGATAAACGAATGTATAAATCTACTACCATAGACTTACATATATTATATCTAGACTGGAAAAATTCTTATTCGCGATTGATCGTTTAACAGACCTATATATATATATATATATATATATATATATATATATATATTTCTATGTACGTAACTCTTTTTCAAGTTTCTAAGGGAAGTCGCCCCAATCAATCGTTTATGTCTTAGAAAAGTAATGATCTTTAGTTTTCAAAGTTAAGAAATAATGCAAAATCATTTTTCGGATTTTCTCTAGAATGGGCTATTAATCCCAGAACTATATGTTCACACAAATAAAGCAATTTATGTTAGTTTCCATTGAGATAATGTTTCAAAAATCCTAGATCCAAATAATTCAAGTCTGTAAATTTTAATCATCTTATGTACATTTAAATATATTGATTACCTAGATCTTTCTAGATTATGTATCTAAAAATTGCAAACTAATAATAATGAGACGAGAATACTAGTCTCGTTTATGTTCAATTACTAGATCTAGATCTAAAAATTAAATTATATGTTACACAGGTGAGGTTTGAAAAAAAAGTTTACTTCAGATAACTACTTTACAAAACAACGCCTTGTTTCAACGTTTTAAAAAAAAATTCACATTTTTTGTAGCGTTGAAAAATCTCCATGTCCTGTCTAGATATAGTATATATACGTCTATGTCTACTATTGTCTACTACATTTTTATAATATTATATAATATATTATATTTAGATCTACGGTGCTCAAAATGTTCCTATGCAATAATTTATTTAAATTATAGTCTACAAGCGGAAATACCCGAGAAGTAGAATCTGTTCTAGATAAATATTGTTGTAACTTCGCTTCCGCGGTGTCCCGCGCCACACTGATGATGCGCATCAGAGCACCATTCAAGACACGTTGTACAAGACATGTTGATTCTACAGGAAGAAGGACTGATGTAGATCCGGCTGAAGTTATGGGAGTCTGAACAGTCTGAGGCTAAGTGTTGTCTTAGTGAACTGTTTCGAAGACCTGGAGCGACACAGGGAAGTGTGTCGGTGGTCTTTCTAGTATTAAGTAGGACTCTTAGAACT
Source organism: Biomphalaria sudanica (assembly GCA_036873155.1). Classification (NCBI taxonomy): domain Eukaryota; kingdom Metazoa; phylum Mollusca; class Gastropoda; family Planorbidae; genus Biomphalaria; species Biomphalaria sudanica. Next base: position 4,938,452 of record JAZGLO010006681.1, on the reverse strand, counting down.
TAAGACATTACTCTTTGTGACTTAATAGCGGAAGTCCAAGTCTAACTATTTGTTGATCGCTTATAATAAATACATCGATTTTTATTGCCTCCTACCTTTCGTTTAGTGCTTGCCATAAAATTACATTAATATTTTACAGTTTTCTGGCCAAATTTAAATAAATTTCTTTTTATAATTTGAAATTTTATAACGATCAAACTAGAGTTTTCTCAGTAATTCTTTTTCCAACGATATTCAACAACTTATAGTAAAATCGTTAATAGAGCCGTTTTCGAAAATCTTTCCCACCAAGAAGTGCAAATAAATAGCAGATAACTGATTAACTTTTAGTTTCCGATTCCATAAAAAAAAAACACAACATACCAACCTTTTTCATAAGTATGTCATTGTTCACCTTGATGTCAATGTTGATGGCAAGATCAGGAAACTCCCGGAAAACGTCCTCTAGAAGAGGTATTCGATGGTCTTTACCTTCACCAAACATTTCTTTATTCATAACGTTTTGGAAGATAAACAAAACGTATTGTTAAATTTATGCGTAGAAATTAAATGTACAGTTAATGTTTAGTGTACACTTTAATTTTTTTTCTGAATACTTTTTGAAATTCTCTTTTTAGCGGCCTCCGTAAGAGGAAAAGCCGCCATTAGGTTTGTGCAAAATGTCCGTCTGTCCCACTTAGATCTCAAGAACTAGAAGAGAAATGAAAAATTGTATTTCATCATGCGATGCGGCTTGCAAAGTTTAGGTGCAAAAGCTACTTTTCGTTTTCTAAAAGCTAACCGCTTAGTTCATGAAATTAATTATGCAAGCGATTTTTTCATAAAAATACACCAATTCTAAAACAATACATAAATGAAAGGGAGATAATGTTAAAATATGTTAACAAAGAACGACATTTTCTTGTGTATTTTCAGTATCACTAATGTCAAATATAGTTGAAAAATGTACTAGAAATGTTCACAACAAATATAAATATTAGTTAACTGTGTTTTTTCTGGTGAACAGTCCGCTAAAGAAAAGAAAACATTTGTTTGTTTATAAAGGCTAAGAATGCATTTTGCATGTAAATATTACGCACATTTTTTAAAATGAACTTTTTATGCAGAGAATTTCGTGCAGTAGCGTGACGTCCGCGGCATGCCATGGGACGAAACAAATTCACGCAAAATGTTTAAATAATGAGATTTTATTTATTTTGTGTTTAGTGCCCCCATCAGGATAAAAGACACTTATTTTTGTGCGTTTTGTCTGTTGGTCGGTCAGCCCGTCATGTTTAGATTTAATAAAAAACAACAGCACTAAAAGCTATTGAAAATCTGATTTAATCTTTAATGTTCCTTCCGATACATTGCAATTGTTTCAAGTATCTATAAAAGATTGTTCCGGATGTTTTTGTGAAAAAACTAATCAATGTCAACGAAAGTTTTGTTGCTCTTCTAACTTATATTTCATGTAAAGTGTTGCAAAAACACATGATCAATCATATGTTCAGTACATAGCATATAAAAACTAAATGAAAATCTCTATACTGACTTATATTACATTAACTATAAAGTTGTTCCGGTTATTGTTTTATAAAAAATAAATGTCAAATCATTTTTTGAAATCGCATCATTGACATACATTACACTTATATTATTGGACAATATGTCACAATAGTTTAAATATCGATATCAAATTGTTCCGTATATTTCACTTAAAACTAATTTATGTCAAATGACTTTTTTTTTCAAAAATATCGACAATAGGTTGTTTAGGATTTTAAAATAAAGTAATTTATTAGAAACGATTATTGAAAATCAATTTTAGACTTATTTTACATTTAATTTTCTTGCTGAAACAACAGAAGTAGTTTTTTATATATATATAAATATAGAATATTAATGATTTGTTTTGAAAAAAAAATCGGCCTACATTACTTTAATTTTCTTGCAAATCGTCGCCAAAATTGTTCCGAATGTTATATGAAAAATCTACTATCGCCAAATAACTGTTTGAAATCCCTCTTATAATAAATAAAACAAATAGTCTTCGCTTTGAAGAAAATCGGTTGTTCCGGATTTTTTATGAAAAACGTTTAAACTCTATTTATGTAATATCGCACTTCTCTCTTACACTACATTTAATTTTCTAGCTAAAACGTTACAAAATCTAATTATCGTTAATATTATGTTCCAATTTTTAAGGAAAACAACTTCCTAACACCAAAGTATGGTTTGGAAATCTCTCCATAAGGCTATGATACATGTAATTGTTATACGAGACCATCCCGAAAATTTAATATACGGTATTAGATTTATCTGGAATTCTCTTTTTCTCTCACCATATATATATAAACATCTGGAACAATCTTTTATAGATACTTAAAACTATTGCGATGTTTCGGAAGGGAAATTAGGCTAATAAGATTTTCAATAGCTTTTAGTCTTTTTGTCCCCCGATATTGACATAAAGGACAGACACACTGACAGACAAATCGCATTAAAGATGCGGCTTTAATACCATATATATATATATTAGGAGTGCACCGGATAGTCGCTCCGGCTCCGGCTCCAGCTTCTGCCGAATATCCGGCATTTTTTACTATCCGGTGCTATTCGGCTCCGGTCGGATATCACTACCGGATAGTAAAAAATACACCTATTTAATATGCATAAAGTGGACCTCTTTCCATTAATGTCTGTTGTAGAAAGTATTAATGTTTATATTAAAACAAAATAATGTGCTTAAAAAATAGAGCCATCTATACTAATAAAAGGCAAAGCCCTGACTCACTGACTCACTGACTCATCACTAATTCTGCAACTTCCCGTGTAGGTACAAGGGTGAAATTTGGCAGGCGCATTCCCTACAGCTTACTTACAAAAGTGCAGCAGGTTTCGTTTCCCAATCGTACGCGTAACGGTCGTAACGGTCGACAACGTCCGCTCTGTGCTACACATTGCACGGCCAGGTTACCCTCAGTACCGCCGGCGCACACCCTCTGACGGCGGTCACACAGTTAACATCAATGGCGTGAATGTCGACAACAGATGGGTGGTCCCTTACAGTCCTGTTCTGTCCCGCTTCTTCAATGCTCACATCAATGTCGAAGTCTGCAATTCAGTCAAGTCGATCAAATACATCTGCAAGTATGTCAACAAGGGAAGTGACCAGGCAGTCTTTGCAATACAAAATCCAGATGACGAGGTCTCTCGGTACGAAGCTGGTCGTTACATCAGCATTTTCTGCTTTCCCATTCACGAACGCTACCCTCCGGTCGTTCATCTTGCAGTGCATCTCGAGAACGGACAGAGAATTTATTTCACAGAGGGCAATGTTGCAGAAAAAGTACACAATCCACCACAGACGACTCTGTTAGCCTTCTTTGATCTTTGCAACCATGATGACTTTGCAAAGGAGCTTTATTATCAAGAAGTTCCATCTTATTATGTGTGGACAAGAAACATGTTTCGTCGGAGGAAGCAGGGGAAGGCTGTGCCAGGACATTCGGGGGTGAAGAAAGATAATGTGCTTGGAAGGGTCTACACTGTGCACCCGAACAACTCTGAATGTTACCACCTTCGATTGCTGCTCTACAAAATCATAGGTCCCACCTCTTTCGAATCTCTCAGAACAGTTGACGGTGTTGTCCATCCAACCTACAAGTCGGCCTGCAGGGCACTTGGTTTGTTACAGGACGATGTCAACTGGGACGAGACTCTCCAGGAAGCTGCTCTGTCTCGCTCACCTCAAAAGATCCGTGAACTGTTTGCTGTAATGCTGGTCTTCTTCCAAATGGAGAACCCCTTAAATCTCTGGGAAAAACATAGAGACAGCATGGCAGAAGATGTTAGGAGACAGACTGAAAGAGATCATGGAGGAACAGAAGTCCAACAGTGGTTGCCTATGATCTACAACAAGTGTCTTCAGTTGCTTGAGAACTACGTCATTGCTATCGGAGGTCTCTCTGTCGATCATTACGGGCTGCCTTCACCTTCGAGAGAACTGGCAGAGGTTACGTCGAATCCCGAGTACTTGAGGGAAACCTTTTACGACACCTCGGAATTGGCCAATGTAGTCTCAAACAACGAGCCTTTGCTGAATGGTGACCAAAAGAGAGTTTACGAGCAAGTCATGAGGAGCGTTGTCTCGGGCACTGGCACGGTGTTTTTTCTTGATGCTCCAGGAGGAACTGGCAAGACATTCCTCATAAACCTTAAGCTTGCAAAAGTCCGAGCGGAAGGTGACATTGCTGGCTTCTTCTGGCATTGCAGCAACTCTTCTTCAGGGTGGGAGAACTGCTCATTCAGCTTTCAAGCTACCTCTCAACCTCAGCCACACCACTGATTCGCCCTCCACGTGCAACATATCAAGGCAGAGCAACATGGCTGAAGTGCTAAGATAGTGCAAGCTGATTGTCTGGGATGAGTCCACCATGGCACACAGAGGGGGTGTCGAGGCTTTGGACAGTACCCTCCAAGACATCCGAAACACCACCACACGTATGGGAGGCTTGACAGTGTTGCTGGCTGGAGACTTTCGGCAAACCCTACCAGTCGTGCCCAGAGGAACACGCGCCGACGAAGTGAAAGCCTGTCTGAAGTCTTCGTACCTGTGGCGTCAAATCACTGTCGTCACTTTAAGAATAAACATGAGGGTTCATCTGAATGGCGACACAAGAGCCGGAGAGTTCTCTGATCTTCTGATGAGTATTGGTGATGGCAGCTTCAGTCAAGAAAATTCTAAAATAGCAATTCCCTCAAATCTCTGTCTCCTGGTGAAGACCTTGCAAAACCTTCGTTACAATGTTTATCCCAATCTAAGAACTCTCCAGCATATAGACGTGTCATGGTTGAGGGAGAGAGCTATCCTAACACCACGAAACGACATGACCACGGCCATAAACCACGTTTTACTCCAAGAACTCCCCTCACAATCTAAAACATACCAGTCTGTTGATTCAGTTGTGGAAATGGAACACGCGGTGCACTATCCGGTAGAGTTTCTCAACTCTCTGAATCCTCCAGGCACTCCTGAGCATCGTCTCATTTTGAAGGTTGGGGCACCGATAATGTTGCTGAGGAACTTGCAGCCACCTAAACTGTGCAACGGCACCAGACTTCAAGTTACGTCTCTGCAGAAGAACCTCATTGAGGCAACTATTTTCACTGGCAGTGGCTCAGGAGAGACAGTTTTGATTCCTCGCATCCCCGTCATCCCCTCTGACCTCCCATTTCAATTCAAACGCCTCCAATTCCCAGTAAGGCTCTGCTTCGCCATGACAATCAACAAGTCTCAGGGACAGACACTACAAAAGGTTGGCATTGACTTGAGACAGGACTGCTTCTCACATGGGCAACTGTACGTCGCATGCTCAAGAGTAAGCTCGGCGCAGGGATTGGTCATACTGCAGCCGGAGGGCCGAACTGACAACGTGGTGTACAAAGAGATCCTCAACAAATAACTATGTATTGGTACATGTATGTTTCTTCTCTGTTTCAAAAGGTTTACTTTTCTTCTTAGTAATGAAATATTTAAGGCAGTACATATGACACATTATTTTTACTTATCGGACTAACATTGCAAAAAGCCACACAAAAACTGCGTTGTTCCGGTTATTCCAAAAATACATGCGCTACATTCCCTGCGGTAACACTCCTGGCACAAATGAGAATGTTTTGTTGTTACATGTAGGCCTATTAATTAAAGCAAATTTGAAATGTTAATGCAATAATCCTCCCGCTGCAAAGCGCGGGTATTTTGCTAGTTATGAATATGCACCAAACATCGTTTATTATAAAGACAAGGCGTGTTAATAACAATATAAATAGAAATGAAACTTTACATCATAAATGCGCTTTACATGTAGATCAGCAATGGCTGACACTTTTTTCCATTTGTCTTGACCTTTGAGTAGGTTAGTTAACATGTTAAAATGCTACATTCCTTGACTACGTCATGCTGACCAGTCTGTCTAGCTGTGCGGGTATATCTCCAGAGGTAGAGATTAACAACTCCCACCCCTTTTGTTTGTTTAGTCCATCAGATTGAGTTAATTACAATGGACGTAGGTTTAATGTCAGCGTATTGACACTCTCTAGAAGTCACACCTTTCGAGGGAACTGAGTTTGTTTATTTAGTAGTCAATCTTTATTAGGGGGGGCTGGACTACAAGAGCCACACCTCTAAGGTAACGAGGTATATTTCCAGATGAACAACTCCCTCCCCCTTTTATTTGTTTAGTTCATCACATTGAGTTCATTGATTGGCAGTCAGATACGATGGATGTAAGCGCTCTCTAGAGGTCACACGAGGGAACTATGTTTGTTTACTTAGTAGTTAATCTAAATTGGGGGGGGGGGGCTGGACTTCAAGCCAAACATCTATACGGGTATCCGGACAAATAGTTTGCTTATTTGGAGAAAAATCTTAATCACGTGGTTGGGCTAGAGGCCACACCTTTTCAAGTGTGCCGAGTTACTTGAACATAAATCTCAATTAGTAAGCTGGACTTAAGATCACACACACCTAAACTAGTGACCTTTAGCTACACAGAACACAAACCGCGAGATTATATAGCCCAGTAAGCCAGTAACTAATTATTTTGTTGAAGACACGACCAGGGCTATCTTTAAATGGAGAGCTAAACACCCCCTACTCTTTTTTTTTTCTTTGGTCCTTGACACCCAATTTATTGATAGACATTGACCATTTTTAAGCCAGAATGAAAAAAAAACACAACGTGCTAACAAAGGATATTACACTGTCAATAAATATTAAGGTTAAATAATTTTTCTAACGTGTTAACTTGAATATTACTCCTGCAGTTAAGTGTCTTGATTTCATAACAATATTCTTAATAATTTGTGACAGTCAATTAACTCCTTGTTATTACTCTTTTTTTTACTTAAGATGCGTACTTAGCCACTGTGTATCAGGCTAGGATGACTTTTACACACCTGACATCCATAGGCTTACTATCGTTCCCTTTTGTAACAATTACTAAAACAAAGAATAAAATAATTAATAAGTAATAATTAAGGAAGATGTTTCTAACATACGTTCTTTGCATTTAATGTTTCTTACGTACGTTCTTTGCACAATAAAATAAAACAAAGATGTGCATGTTTGCGTGTGGGTATTTTTTTGCCTTGTATTAACATTTTTACAAAGAAAGCTAATTTCATTGTTTAATTCTTTTGACTTAATAAATAACGAAAGCCTTACAGTAAATTTTAAAATCGCATAAAAAAATAAAATAATAGTTAGATCTAGCAAACAAAGAAACAATATGCTGGAGTGTAAAAAAAAACAACAACAATCCTTGACCTCAAAGTAGTGGACGGGTATAATTTATCTATATGCTTGACTGACCATGCCATTGTGTTATCTTTTTTGACTGACACCCAACTCTATTGCGTGCCTATGCTCAAGAAAAAAAAAAACAATGCTTGATGGTTAACACAAAGAACTATACACACTACACTAGGACTACATGTGTAGGCTCACTAGGTCCATCTGACCAGGTTGTTGGTCTGAAATTCATGAACACATACATCCGACCACTATATAAGGCAGATTGCACTTTACTTATGAGATTTATAGTAGTAACTAGTTAAATATATACTAACATTATTTACATTGACCTTCCTACACACATCCTTTACAGTTGGTGGCATCGTACATACACACAGTCACACTCATGCTATACACATTTTTAGAAATACTGTTAAGCTTGAATAAATCAATCAGTAACAGTTTAAAACAATAAGGTATATAAAAGGAAAAAAAAATAAAACCAACCAATAGAGATATGTTATTTAACAGTTTCGTAAAATGTTCAGCAACACAAGCTATTAACAAGACACCTAAGTATCCGGCTCCGGCCGAATATCAAATTTTACTATCCGGTCATATCCGGCCCCGGCCGGATATCAAAAAGTACTATCCGGTGCACCCCTAATATATATATATATATATACATTTTAGTCTAACTAGCCCATTGTGACGTAATGGAATTTTTTTCCTTTGACGTCACATGGAGTTAATTCTTTAAATGAATTACTAAAATTACTCGGTGCACCAATGTCTATGATCCCTCGACAACTTGCTCGTATTGATGAAGACATTTTTTAGTCTAACTAGGCCGTGTGACGTTGTGGATTTTTTCCTTTGACGTCATATGCAGTTAATTCTTTAAATGAAATGCTAAAATAACTGGATGCACCAATGTCTAAGATTGCTCGACAACTTGCTCGTATTGATGAAGACATTTTTTAGTCTAACTAGGCCGTGTGGATTTTTTTTCCTTTGACATCGTATGGAATGAATTCTTCAAATGAAATGTTAAAAGAACTCGGTGCATTATTGATTATTAAACCTCGTCATATTTCTCGTATTAAAAAAAAGACATACTAGGTAGATTTAGATCTAATCTAGATTTTTTACACTAGATCTAGATTTTTAAAACTAGATTTATATTTATATTCTAATTAAAATCATTGTAGATTCTAGATCTAGAATTTCTAGGTCTAGTTTAGAATGATATAGACTAGATCAAGATCTATAATTTCAATTTATAGACAAAGTGTAGATTTTTATTTCCAAATGTTTAGATCAATATTGCAATGTTATAAAATTCTAAAACGATTCTACTATTTTCAAATCTAATATTGCATTCAGTCTATTGATAAATTATTTAGGCTTTTTTAAAAAAATAAATCGTAACTAAATTAGATTTAAATTATTCCAAATTTATACTTTAGATCTAGATGTATTAGAAATAGATGTTAAGAGTGCTAAATCAGAAGTTGAGGTAGAGCTACAGTCTCATTCTAGTTTCAATGAAATGAAAATGCCAATAGCTCTGTTGGTAACTGTGTTGGGACATCGAACAGACATTGCGAAAGTACAAGCTCGATACCTGTTCTTTATCAAAAGATTATCTAAAATCGCTCGTCTGACATATTGTACATATCCGGTAGTTGTCATGCCGTAATGTGTAATGTATCTTTTTATCAATAATAGGCTATTAGTTTGTTCTTAAGTTAACATGGTCGTGCGGTTAGCGCGCTGGACTGATTATCTCGACGGTCCCGGGTTCATACCCTGCTCGCTGCAATCCCCCGTAGTCCAGCGGTAGGTTTGGATAAGGAATTAAATTATCGTTAACTTTGAGGAACATCCGAAACATGCAAAACATTTTACAGAAAAAAACAACATTTTTTTTACAACGCCAAATGAATCTTTAAAACATTATTGTGATTCAAGGTGTTATATTTGTACGTATAGCGATTGTGACACCAGCGGATCTAGAACTTTTGCGTTGGGTGAAAGGCAATTTTTTGTTCCAAACTCTAACCCCAACTAAGCCCTAACTATACACACACTAACGCACATAAGCCTTCTCTTTCTCCTGTTGGCCAGTGTTCTTTCAAAACGAGGTCGTGATTGTTGTCTCTCCTTCATTACGGTTGTCGTTGGCACAAGCGACTTGACACAGAGAGGTAATGGTGGTCATGGATGTTGTTAGTGAAGACTTTTTCGAAGGATGATTAGTGAAAGAGTTATAGACCCACATGAAGATACGTTGTTAGACAAATTGTCATCCGTGTCAGGAAGAATTGTCTGTAAGGTACCTTTACAAAGTTCCAGATGCAAATAGTTCATTAACTACTGCATCCAGTTCTGGAAATGATTCATATTTAAAATAATTTAATTATTTGTTCGTGCTACTCTTACTGTTGATGAAAGATGTACTAATGTTTGTTAGATTTGCTTTTGAGTTTCTTGGCATTTGCATTCTCCTCGTGAAGCATCGCACGTACAATAGTTGTTAAATGCCTCGATACAGTGATGAAGCTTCGAGTTCTTTTCTTAAGCACTGGCAGATATACAGGAGTCTTTCAGGTCCATAGCAACAGGCTTGGATGCAGAACCACCTTTGTCTATCACTCCGGCTGAGTGAGGCACTTATCTCAGGTTCATCTGTAGCCTGATTCAGCTTATTTTAAGTTTCCACTTTCATCTCTTCATCTGCTTCTTTCCTTTCAGGTCGGTACACATCGTTGAGATCGTCACATCATCGCCACATTTCTTATATTGAGAGCCACACTTATACGATTTGTAATCACCTTCACAGACTGCGTTAATACCAACAGCGACTTTGTTGCAACTGTCATTACAGTCTTGGTCTTGATTGAGTAATAGTTCGTTTTTCTTTTCCATCGTGCTAACCATTTTCTCGTCTGTCTTCTCCTTCGTCAAATCCTGCATGGTGACTATAGCGTACTGCATGGTTCCTATCAGGCTCCGCATGGTGCTCAATCGTTTGATTTGTATTCGTATCGAGTCGTTCATGTTTTGTATCGAGTCTTGCAAATCCTCCCCTTCATCAACCAGAGCTCGCCGAAGACGTGCTCTAAGAATGTCCTTATTCCTTTCAAACCGTATCAAGCTCTCTTCTTTAATTTTCTTTTACTCCATCTCGTCTAACCATTTCACAGATGTCATTGTGAAATAAGATCCTTCCTCCCTAATCCCACTTCCAGACACCAATTGTAGTTAATCTAAGGTAGGCAACTCAACAAATTTCTATAGTAAATAAATAAGTGTGATTATTCACCAGAACAAACACTAACAGCCTTCTACATTCCAAGAGTCTTGTTCATAATTGTTCCAGATAAATAATGCACATGTAGCGTAAGCATCGAAAGATTATATTCATATTAAGCAAAATCTCTTGTAGTAGGTTGTTTTGGTCAGCAAAAGACCTCAACTGAACGATGGTTCAACGATCTTACAGAATTCGACCGTTTTAACGCTCGCAAAACTTGTGATGGGCAAAGTTGCTAACTTTAAGTTTAACTAAAAAAAATTGTTAAAGCCAAAGTTTAATTTAAAAAAAAAATTAGTTAAAATCCTAGTTTAATTTTTTTTAGTTACAAACTAAAAAGTTTAATTACAAATTTTACAAACTTTTTTAACAAACATACCAATAAATATTTAGATCTATGTAATATGGAGAATATATATAATGAATAATAGAGAGGAGAATAAACTAGAGGGTGCAAAGGTCACTAGAAAGCCTTTTGACCTTTACCCTATAATGGCCGCTATTCCCGCCAATTCAAGGTATTTGAAAGGCGAGAAAAATAAACGTGTTCATTCTATTTCTAGCAAGTTTCCCTGCTTGATAAATCCTGATAATTCCTTGCTTCTATAGATCTACATTTTGCTGCTTTTTATTAAACCCCAGTGTGTTCATGTATAGCTGCAGGCAAAGAATTTTGCTTTTCTATAGATCTAAAAGAAATATCGACTCTTTTTATTTTTAAACTTTTTACTAGATCTAGAGTTAGAGTCTAGTGACGTCTAGTCTATTAGTATTTAGTCTATTACTACTATTAGATCTATAGTCATAATAGTCTATATTTAATTATTTTAGTTTCTTAGTCTTAAGTAGAGTCTAAGTCTTAGTCTTAGATCTAGATGTAAATTTAAAATTATAAGTCAATAATATAGATCTATTAATTGAAATCTATAATATATTACTTTACTTTATTAGACTAGATCTATTAGTTTAGAGATTCTACTATTCTAGAATTAGAGTCTAGATTAGATCTAGATATATCTAGATTACTTATTATACTAAGACCTAAGATGCATAGATGATAGATCTATAGTGACTATAATACTTATAATAGTCGTCACTATACTAGATCTAATACTAAATTAACTAAATCTAGACTGGATCTACATCTACTTCTATTATAATTATACTTATATCTATTATCTAGATCTGGAATTTTAAATTATCTCCTTGAATGTCCTGGAATTTCGCCGATCGAAAAAAAAAACGGCATAAAAAAATTCGGCACCGTTTCTGCGGATGGGCCATCGCGGCGGAAATAAATTCGAAATGAGCGTTTCAGAGTTTGCACAAAATGTGTTTACTGTTCCTTGACAATAGATAGATCTAATCTATTTATAGATCAGTTTCGTTATCGGATCGCTTTTTCACTGAGCACGTTGATTTTCATCCAAACTACGTTACATAACTTTTTACGGGCTGGCCGTGTCAATAAGCTGACCAGTGACGCGTCTACACCGTCTTTCACCCACTTGTGAAGCGCGACCTCGGGATTGAAGATGGCCTTGGCTCAAGCGAGCATTTCACCTGGCATTATAAAGATTATTTGTCTGAAGGGCCCCTCTCTCACCTAAAATCTTGTTGTAACAGAGTGTTTTTTGCGTAAATCATCTAGACTCTAGCTAGAAATAGTATCTAGATTTTGATCTAGTGAAGATAATTCACAACCTAACTTGAAAACTTCGTGCATTTTAGTCAATTGAATGATCTAGATACATCTAAGGTCTAGATTAGTCTAGAAATAGGCCTACGCTAGATTCTAGATTTACGCTAAATCACTAGAATATAGTGAAGATAAGCCTTGAAAAGTCCGCGAATTTTAGTGACTTAAATTAGATCTAGAGTCTGGATTTACGGTAGATTCGGTGAAGATAATTCTCACATAGCTGTGAAAAGTCCGCGAATTTTAGCGACTTAGATCTAGAGTCTAGATTTACGGTAGATTCAGAGAAGATAATTGTCACACATCCGTGAAAACTCCGCGAATATAGTGACTTTGATCTAGAGTTAAGATTTACAGTAGATAGGTGAAGATATATCTCACACAGCCGTGAAAAGTCCGCGAATTTTAGTGTCTTTAGATCTAGACTCTAAATTTTACACACTAAATCATTAGAATCTAGTGAAGATAATTCTCTCACAGACTTGAAAAGTCCGCGAATTTTTGTGACTTAGATCTAGACTCTAGATCTACTGTAGATTTAATGAAAATATTTTGCACACAGCTGTGAAAGCCCGTAAAATTTATTTCGGTCGTAAAAGAAAGGGAAACTACATAGTTGAAAAAGAAATTGTGCCTGAAAAAAAAAATCTAATAGGCCTATCCCCCCCCCCCCCCCCCGCAATCAAAATATAAAAAAAAGATACATTATAATTTCTGTGTACGTACCAAGCTGATGACAATACTGTTCTGGGTGGGATGTCGGCAAGATATATATTATTTCAAAATAGTTTTGTGTGTGTTTTACAATGTGGGACACACACACACATTATATATAAATATATATATATATATATATATATATATATATATATATATATATATATATATATATAACATGAGTCCGAAGATTAGTGAGCAATAATAATAATCAACTTTGACTATTGTTATGCAATATTTTGGCGCGAATTTTATGTCCTGGAATTTTAAAATTTCTCCTGGAAAACTCCTTGAATTTCATATTGACTTTGGTGCAGAAACCCTGTAAAATTTCTAGATCTAGAGTTACTAAGATATCTACTAGACTAGACTCTATCTAGATTTTAGATCTAGTAGTAAAAGTAACTAGTATATCTTAGATTATTTTTAGATTAAAATATTAATTATTTCATCTAGGTCTAGTAGCTAGATCTAATGCTAGATCCAGGTTATATTTCTGATCATTTCGTTTGTAGAAGATATTAGTATTATTAGATCCAGAATATTCTAGAATCTAGAGTTAGTTAAAGAGTCAACATGAATATATCATTACTTCTAAAGGTAACTTATATTAGAACTTGGACAATTACTTCTAATTTCTTTCTATAATAGTATCATTCTAGTGATTCTATTAAGATCTACATCTATCCCATAAAGACATTTAAATCTTTTTTCATGTGCACAAATAAATGTTTATTACATTTTGCTAAAGAGATTGGTTGTGCTTTATACTTTATATTTTTCATGTTTGGCTGTTTCGTCCTTAAAAAAAAAGGTCAAAATAGTTTAACTAAAGTTTCTTAGTTTAGTTTAGCTAATTTTTTCAATTTGTGATTAACTAAAAGTTTAATTACTTTTTTTTAGTTCAAACTTAGTTTTAGTTTAACTAAAAAAACAGGTACAAATAGGTTAAAATATAAACAAGTAGCATATATTAGCCTATATCGATATCTGGCTAATTTTGTTCATAAACTGTGATTTCTGCACATAATTTAAATAAAATAAAAGAGGGGGAGGCGAGATGCAATGCCCTAATCCCATACAATCGGCCATCATACAAGAGGGGAACGACATATTATATAATTATCTAATAATAATAATAAGGCTTGTCTTCGAATCCGAAGATTAATGAGGAATGCAGTATTTCACGTGCCTATGCAGCCCCAGCTGTGACCTACATATTTTGCCATAACTAGGGCAAGCATAACCATTGTCCGCCGATGGTCAATTAAAATTTTCTTTTCGCCATCTGCGTCTGTCCTCGGCAGCGGATTTTTTTGTGCTCTTTATTGTATATCCCGCGGCCTTTGTGAGTGACGTCCAGCTGTCTCATTCTGAGGCGCATGCAATCAGGTGCTCTCCTCTAGGTCAGCTAAGGTAAGTTGGCGCCTAAGCTGGTCTTTAAAGCGTTTCCGTGGGGCACTTCTGTTACGTCGACCACCTTTTAGCTCACCATTTAAACCTTTGACATACGTTCATGCCCCATACCGGATACGTGCCCTGCCAAGCGTAACTGTCGGACCATAAGAAGTCCTTCAATACTGTCCATGCTGGCGTTCGCAGGACATCGCTGCTTGTAGTGTGGTCTTGCCACCATATGTCCATAATGGAGCGCAAGCATCTTTGGTGAAAGCGCTCAAAGCCAGATTAGACACAATGCTGACCAGCCTGATCACTTACCAATAGAAAATGCCTTGAAGAGGGCCGTGTACTTGCAGGTGTACTGTGTACTTGCCCTACTCTATGCGCTATCTTTTTTTATGGCGTAATGCCTGGTCAAATGAGGCAGCGATTGCACGAAGGCTTCTACAACAGGTTTTGTTCGGACGGCAATTTGTTCAATCTTCGAAATCTACTATCTCATACAAAAACAAAAGAGAGCTTCTCTATGCTGATGATTGCGCCCTGCTAGCTCACAATGAACATTATCTCCAGAACGCAGTCAACGACTTTTCATACGCTGCCGCCTCTTTCGGTTTACCTATAAAACTCGAGAAAACAGAAGTCATGTTCCAGAAGTCATCCAATAAAACCTTCTTAGCCCAAAAGATCACCGTAAACGGACAGCCCCTTAACGTGGTAGACAACTTTACTTATCGAGGAAATATAGTATTAAATGACGCCACACTTTCAAGGGAAGTTGATAACCGTCTAGCCAGGGCCAGTAGTACTTTTGGACGCCTTCAGGCGAGAGTTTGGCGGAATAAATCGCTCTGCTTGCCTACAAAAATCAATGTCTACCAGTGGTGGTTCTATGTGGATCTGAGACATGGGTATTATACAGATACAATTAGCTACAATATCAATAATTAGCAAACATTATTAACATATCATAAGTAAAATATTTTATACACAAATTATTAAGGGGCGGTAGATGCCATCCCACAGAATCGGACAACATAAGTGAAGGGGGTCTTGAAAATTAGTATATATATTATTATGATAAGTAAATATACTATTAATATAAGTAAATAATTGTATACACAAATTAAGCAATTTCTCTATAGAATTTCTCTATAGATTTTTGTCCATTCATCCAAGGGGTTTTGTTGGGAAATCGGTGTTGCAATCACCGCCCTCTACCCTACATCATACCAGAGAGGGGGGCATTAAAATATTAATGTTGGGTAAAATGTACATAGTAAGCATATATTATGAAGATAAGTAAATAAATATGCACAGAAATTTTGTAATTTCTCTATAAATTCGCACATACCGCCCACCCCCTGGATCTGCTAGTGAGCTGTGAACAGTATTACAGTCTGGAGACTGGACAACGACAATCAAAAAAACTACTTTATGACGTAACATACGATGAATTAACTCTTCACTGTATAATAGGGTGTGTATTTGCATAAAATATAAGACAAGATTAATCCGATTTCCATGAACATGATAGAGAAATATAATCTACACTGGTCTTGAAATACACAATGATCACTTAAACTTTAATTTATTGTTATAACCCTGGTGTTGGTGCGGATAGAGGTAGTAGCGTGTGCGTAGCAGGGGGGGGGGGTTGTAACCCTCCCCCTAAAATAAAATCCCCTCCCCCGACAGGAAGTGTATATGGAATTTAGTGACTGATTCTTTGCTTTGATTTTGTTTATTTTAGGTAAGATTTTAATATTTTACCATCACTAGCCCCAGCGCAGCCAATGGGAGTTCTTCTATTTAAAAAAATGCAAACGACAATCCTCAAATTCCAAGAGCATAGCTAAGAGGATTTAATTTTAAAACCCCTTCGAAATTTTTTTACGATAAAACCCCTCTTCAATATAAGACAAAATCATACATCAGTCACCAGATTCTATGAGCGTAGCCAAGGGAGTAATGAGTTTAAACCCCCATCCAGCAGGGTTTGAAGCTAAAAACAACCTCTTCTATATAATAAGGCTTGTCTTCGAGTCCGAAGATAAATGAGGAATGCAGTATTTCCCGTGGCTATGCAGTCCCAGCTGTGACCTACATATTTTGCCACATCCATTGCCCGCCGGTGGTCGATTAAGATTTTCTTTTCGCCGTCTGCGTCTGTCCTCTGAAGCGGATTTTCTTTTGGTCTCAAATGTGTATCCCGCGGCCTTTGTGAGTGACCTCCAGCTTTCTCGATGTTATGCCGCTTGCAACCAAGTATTCTCTTCTCTGTCAGCTAAGGCGAATTGACGCCTAAGTTGGTCTTGCGTTTCCGTGGGGCACTTCTGTTACGTCGACCACCTTTTAGCTTACCATATAAACTGCTTTTGGCATACGTTCGTGCCCCATATGGGATACGTGCCCTGCCGAGCGTAACTCTCGGTATTTGTATTTTGTGTTTTTGGCACATCGGCACACTTTAGGCCATGTCGAACCCGTAATTCCTCAAGGCTAACTCTCCATTCATATCACAAGTTCACAGTAAAGATAGTAAAAATTTAATAATTTAATAAAAATCTGTTGTAAATATTATATGTTCACAATATCTTTGCTCTATCACAAATCAAACCTTCGTAGATGCGTGCAAAGATCTTTCTTGCTACTGACAGACGTGTAATGCCTTGATAGTTGAAGCAGACTTGTCACCCTTTTTATATAGGGATATGATTACGGAACCTCGAAGTGCAGGTGGGACCATGCACTTCTCCCAGAATAGAGCAAACAAGTCTGTTAGCTTCTCGGTTAGGGCGACACCACCCATTTTAAATATTTCAGTCCATCAGAGCTAGGTGCTTTGTGTTGCTATGAATTGCTGTTTTAATTTCCTCAAATGTCGGTGGGTTGTCGAGCTCCTCTCTCATAATTTTTCTGAGAAACATTTGCCAGCGATTCCACCGATACGTGCCTCTTGTCACCAAATAGCAGGCTGTAGTGTTCTGTCCAGTGATTTAGTTTACCCTCGGCACTTCTAGCTACTACCTCACCGTGGTTGCCGAGTGAACACCCCCCAGGGTGGCCAAAAGGAACTGGTTTTTGGTTACGATTTTAAAGGCCAATGGACCAATGTGAAAATAGCCACACAACTCCGCTCCCAACGTGTGGGGGGAGCATGGCGAGCCTAGTGGCCACTGCATCTGACACACAAGGCTAGGTATGGAGGCAAAAAGCCTGGAGGTCGATGCGCTAGAAGTAAAAGCGTGTCATAAACGTTGAGAAGTCTCGAGGCCAGTGTTCCGGAAACACCACATTGCACAAAGCCACCGCGCCGACGGCATTGGTTACGAACGTTTTAAGAAACGACTTTTAAAATTTCCTCTTACGCTAAGATGAGCAGGCAGTGCCGGCAATGGTTGAGGAACCTTGGACACCAGTTAAGGGTATTAAGCTATTGTCTCACCAATGGGACAGGCATACTTGTCTAAAATGCAACCAATAAGCCCCACCTGGGGCAACCTCTATCTCATTTTCATGTTCAGTTCTATATTCGAAAAAGCGGGCACGGGTAGGACCGAGTTAATAGGCCCTGACCACATAACGGCAAAGTGTGCTACCATTAGAAAACCTATCTTTTAAAGGGGGATCGGTTCCCTCTTCATGGTGTGTCAGGTGGCCAGCGCCCCCCCCCCCCCCGGGCACAACGCCCGGGCTCAGTCCATCGCCCCAGAGTGCCGCGACGGCCTTTAGCACATTCGGGGGAGTTGTGCCCCCCACTAAATCCCGAAAGGTGACCGCACAAAGAGGCAAGGCAAAAGGGGGTAGTGGTGCACCCCCGACCGGCTACGACCGTAGGAAACAACTTCGGATAATCATCCTTAAACTGAATCGGCAGATCTCGCTGAAACGGGTCGAGGTCCATAAAATTGTAGAGCTATACGAGGCAGATGTCCTCATGTGCCAGGAAACTCAACGCCCGGACGAGAGACCACCCCTTCTTTATGGCTTTACGGCTTACCGTGTTCCTGCTCACGGTGCCAGGTACTCGTAACGTTTGTGAGGAATTCGTTAACGGCCCGTGTTGTGGAATCCAGCGCCCCTGTGGGACCCGGACAGACGGATTCGCTGATAGTCAAGGTGTTCAAATTTTGTCAGCGATTCACATGCGTAAACCTCTACAACGCACCCAAGTCTGAGTTGCAATTCAAATCGCATTAGTCCTACGGCACAAGAATGATCGTTGCAGGTGATTTTAACGCTGAGTCACCCAGCTAGGGGTGTCAGGAGACAAACGTGAGAGGGCATTGACTGCTCAAGATATGCGACGAAACAAATCTGGTTGTTTTGCAGGGTAGAGACTGCCCCCCCCCCGTCCTTTTTGCACACTCGCAATGGAGCATGTCGCGACCAGACTTGTCACTAGTGTCAGCTGATTTAAAGTTGCAATCAAGAGTGGACGTACTCGAAGATGTCGGTAGTGACCACCTGCCGGTCTTGGTTACTATCGAACTCGCAAAGCTCGAAAGGAAGGCCCCATACACAGAACCAAAATGGGTGTACAATCGTGCCAGTTGGGACCTGTTTAAGAGTGCATCGGATGCCTATTTGAAAGGGATTGGAAGTCCAAGCTGAATGCTTTAACCGGGCTTACCGACTCTTCGTGAAGGCCATTCTGAGCACCGCTTGTAGGGCGATTCCGCGGTCCTATGGTGGGCAAAAGTTTAGGCCCTTTTGGTCTTCCGCTTTGGCACGCCTAATCCGAATGAGAAGGGCCGCACGCAGGCGGCACAGTCGTCGACCAAACGATTATACCAGAGGTGCTTACAATAAGCTGTCGGTTGAGGTAAAGGAAGCCATAGCGGAGGGTAAGAGACTAAAGTGGGCCAAGACCTGCGCCAACCTGGATCTTGCGGATGGACGGAAGGCACGGAAACTCCTTAATAACTTGGCTAGGGCAAAAGAACCAAAAGCAGCTGCGCTCCTACTAACGGCTCAAGTCATGGTGGTCACAGACCGTAAATGGTCGGACGCTCTGAACCGTGCCTTTGCTGCCATTTCTAAGTCAGCGAAACGGAGCGACGTTACGGAAGCCTTTAATGACATCAAAAAGGCCAAAGCTAAACGCATCATGGTCTATGGCGAAGATGAGACCAGCCTTTGCACTTCGGAAGTGCAAGTTACAGAAAGCACCGGGACCAGATGGTCTTAGCAACTAGATGCTTAAGAATCTTGGCCCCCATCGGCAGACGGAAATTGTTGGAATTAATGAATCGAACATGGACTCAGGGGGATTTCCCTAAGGCTTGGCGGAAGGCAACGATCGTACCCCTTCTCAAATAGGGAAATATCCCAGACCGGGCGGAAACTTTCGACTCATCTCGTTGACGTCCAACGTTGGGAAGACGGCGGAACGCATGGTCAACAAAAGGCTCGTACGGTTCCTAGAAACGAAAGGTCTCATTGCTCCTGAGCAGGGCGGGTTCAGGTAGCACCGAAATGCGATGTACCATGTGACGCTATTCATGCAGAAAATGGGGGACTGCTTCCAGTGGGGCAACATGAATCGACCTGGTCAGTCGACGCTTGGAGTTTTCATCGATCTCAAACAAGCCTATGAAAGAGCTTGGAGGCCCGGTTTGTTGCTAAAGCTCATGAACCTAGGTGTGGGTTCTCATATGCTTAGGTGGATCCAAAGTTTCCTCACGGAGCGAGTTGGTAAACACGTATCGAGGAAAATTCCAATGGAGCAAGGCTGCCGCAAGGGTCGGCACTCAGTTGTTCACTCTTTCTTGCGTTCATCAACGATTTACCGGCCCTCTTACAATGCCAGAAGCTTCTGTTTGCAGACAACATCATGTTGTGGGAGTCAGGGAGAGATCACCAGCAGCTCATTGGCACTCTCCAGCAAGCATTAAAAACGGTATCCTCGATCAGAAATCGACCTTGTGCGACCATATCCAGCATGTACGCGAAACAGCCTCTGAGAGGTTGAACATCGTAAAAAACCTAGCTGGAACGAAATGGTGAGTAAAGGTGGGTGTACTGAGGTCTCTGTACTTGGGTGCAGTTCGGTCTCATTTGGATTACAGTCTACCTGTTCAAGTCTGGGAGTCACAAACGTCTCTAATGAAGTTAGCCGCTGTTCAGAATTAAGCCATCAGACTATCTGTGGTACGTTTCGCAAAACGCCAACTGCCGCCGGCGAAATTATGGCCAACTTGCCGAGTAAAAATGGTATTTGACCTCTACAGAAATTGACGTGATAAGACGAGAAGTAAGTCATAAGCTTCAGATACAAGAGCTCATCTCAGATATAAATAACACACCCACTCAGCCGACCAACGAAAACGTTTGTAGACCAGCCAACCAACAAGAGAATGATTCAACATCGGCAATAAGCAATGAGCTACACTCAATATTTTGTACTCTCATAGACCGCTACAAAAACACCAATCTTAATTCTAGGCCTCGTATCCCTAAGCCCTAAATGAAATAAATAAATTTTTGGTCAACTATTTTGAAACACCAAGAAATTTGTCTGAGACACACCACGCTACATACTACGCCGCTGTGGCTGTCACCGAGCTCTCTGGACAAAAGACCTTCGAGCTAGGCCTAATTAATCAGGGACCAAAAAAACATATGCCAGCATTGAAAAAGCGCCTTGAAGACAATATTAATCAGCTGAGGAGCCAAATTGATACAATTGGACAATATCTTGGAAACAACAAGTCCGCGAACATTCTTAACAAAATGAAGTGCATATTAAGAACAACTGGAATCAAACTGACGGACTGTGACAGCCACACAAAACTCTTATCTTTGAAAGGTACGCTGCGACAGAAAGTTAATCTAAAGGGAGCTAGGTTAGAGCGCTAGAACGAAACCACTAAAAGGAAAGAGCACAATGCTTTATACACAAAAGAAAACATTTCTTTCGTAAACTAGCTGATAAAGATGCTGACAAAATTCAAAACATTGATAGCACTAAACACGGCGCGCTCATCGACTATTGGGCAGCGCTTTGGTCTGACCCACTACATTACAACGTACATACTGACTGGATCGATGAAATCCAAACTACGATCAACCTAATACCAGAACTGCCTGATGAGGATTTCACAGCCGAGGAAGTCTCAGCAGCTATTTCAAAAACTCACAACTGGACTGCTCCCGGCCCGGACAATATACACAAATTTTGGTTGAAAAAACTTACAGACATACATGTACCACTAACATCAAATTTTAACGTGTTAATATCAGAACCGTCTTGAATGCTGTTAGAACTCACTGAAGGAAGAACATCTCTCCTCCTCAAAAAAAGGGATCCGAATCAACTATCACACTATCGCCTTATCATTTATCTGTCAGTTGTGTATAAACTGTTAACTTCACTATTAAAAAGTAAAATGTATATATTTTGTTCTGCCCATAAGCTATTAGCAGAGGAACAACAAGGTTGCATCGAGGAGTCGATGGGCTGTAAATTACAGCTTACTATTGATGGTATAATATTGTACCAAGCTAATAGAAGAAAAAGAAACACATGTGCTACATCGACTAAAAAAAACCATTCAATTCAGTTCCGCATGATTGGCAGTTAAAAACCCTGTAAATTCATAGAATCAACCCAAGAATAAAGCAACTACTAAAAGTCTGTATGGATAATTGGAAGATAGGTCTACACCTTAATCGTGATAAACTAGGTTCTGTGCACATAAGAAGTGTGACTCTCTATCTCCGCTCTGGTTCTGCCTAGCTATTAACCCACTATCTAACTTACTCCATGACACTACAAACGGTTTTAGGGTTGACACTAAATGTACAAAGTCTGTGTCTCACCTTTTATACATGGATGATTTAAAGCTATATGCAGAGAAAGAGCAAAAGTTACACACCTTAATTAAAACGGTAAAACGCTTTAGTGACGATATCTGCATGTCTTTTGGCTTGGATAAGTGTGGTATCATAAGCATAAAAAAGGGCAAGGCAGCCAACACCAACATTGCATTTGAAGGCATCGAAGAACTGAACTCTGCCTCCCGTTATACATATCTTGGAATAAACCAGAATGCCAAGATAAACTATAAACAATTAAAAGAGGACTTCTTTTGCAAATACAAGCAGAGAGTAAATAAAATTCTCAACACAAAACTGTCTGGCAGCAACCTCATCACGGCTATAAATAGCTGGGCCGTCCCAATGCTCCTTTACACGTTCGGTGTCATCAAATGGACAGATACCGACCTACATGACATGGACAGACTGACGAGGAAATTATTAACCAAATTTCGATGTTAACACCCCAAGTTCTCCACCATAAGGCTATACCTGCCCCGGAAGGATGGAGGCCGTGGATTGCGGAATATCTTCAAACTGTGTAAGACGCAAGTTTCAAAAATACGATCAAAACTGCACGCCTCCAGAAATGAACTAGTTTCCTTCGTACGCAAATAAGACTATAATGCAACTCCTCTGAACCTAAACAATGTTGATGTTAATGTCGGTTTGGACGACATCGGGCATGAGATTTGCCGATGGAAAGAAAAAACACTCCATGGAAAATACCCGGCTTTATTAGATGGGGACAACATTGACAAGGCTGCTTCCTTAGCATGGCTAAAAGCAGGCCCTCTCTACCCTGAAACTGAAGGCTTTGTCACGGCAATGATTTGATTTGATTTTGATTTTAGGAACATCGGTACAATTAAGGCCATGTCGTGCCTGCAGTCCCTTAAAGACTACTCTCTCTCAACAAGGGCCAGATTCTATACAGTGTCATATCATTAAAATCAAGGTCTATTCACAGTTAAAATAGTAAAGGTAGTAACAATTTAATTATTTGTTAAAAATCTAATGTAAATAGTAAATGTTCACAAATTCATAAATCAGTTCTTCGTAGATAACCCCACTTCCCGGATAAAGCCCAGTACCTACCCAGGGTCGACATTATCAAATAGTGTTTTTAAGTTAGTGGCTCTGAAATATTTCTCCCTGACATCCTGGTATCTGGGGCAATCAACGAGGATATGTTCCACGGTGAGGTGAGAGTCACAGTACTCACAAAGTGGGGGCTCCTCTCTCTTCAGCACAAAAGAGTGCGTGATGTAGGTGTGGCCAATCCTAAGTCTGGACTTGGTCGTGCTACCACGTCTTGTCAGACCCTTAGATGTGGGCCGCCACCTGACATCCGCCACAATCTGCCTGAGTTTCTTGTGAGTCTCAGCCTCCCATCGGTTCTGACACTCTCGATAGGTGGCAGAGGCAATACTTTGTCTCAGGTCCGAGCAGGGAATTTGGGTTCCTAACACCGCATGATTTAGGGCTCTCTTTGCTTCTCTGTCTGAGGCTTCGTTTCCCTCAATGCCAACATGGGAGGGGACCCAGATGAAGGTGACATCCCTACGGTCGGCTGTTATTTGGTCCAATAGCTTCAGGCTCTTATGTACCAATGGGATGTCAGTCTTCATCCGCCCCAAAGCTTGCAATGCAGATTTGGAGTCGGAGCAGATTATAAATTTCCTCATTTCTGATGCTTTAACGGCCATAAGTGCAAACGATATTGCATGCAATTCGGTCGTAAAGATTGAGCAGCCATCGATCGGGGAGTCTACGGGAGATTGTTTTGTTCCGAAAGGAGCAGGCACACGCGACCTTTCCATCCATTTTGGATCCGTCTGTGTAGATGGTGCCACAGTCTCCGTAGCTCTCCTGCAGTTCCCTAAAGTGGTCTTGTAGTATGCTTGGGTCTGTATTTTCTTTTTTGAAATTAAGGAGGGATAAATTTAATTTGGGTTTATTCATTCATGGAATCTAAGGTAAGGCCTAAAAATTTTGTAGTTTTCACGACAGGGATCTTCTTTTTGTGTATAAATTGTTCAGGGTCTGAGTGGAGTCCCCTTAAATTACAAAAATGCATACTAACTGTTTTGAAGGCAGAAAATTTAAAACCATTACCGTTTGCCCAATTTTGAATTTTGTTTAAACATAACTGTAATTTTCTTTCTAAGGTGTTAATTTTTTTCCCATAAGTAAAAATGACAAAGTCATCAACATACAAAGAGCACTATATGCCAGGAGACAGAGCATTTATGATGCTATTTATTTTAATGTTGAACAGGGTGACTGACAGAATGCTGCCCTGGGGTACACCCATTTCCTGTTCATGAGTGTCAGAAGAGGAGTTGCCCACTCGAACCTGAAATTTTCGGTCTTTCAGGATATCCCCCAAAAAAACGGGGGAGGTGTCCCTTAAGCCCCTTAAGCTCCAGGTCACGTAGAATGCCATGTTTCCAGGTTGTGTCATAGGCCTTTTCTATATCGAAGAATACAGCTACTAGATGTTCTCTTCTGAGTAATGTATTTCTAATATAAGCTTCCAGCCTTACCAGGTGGTCAGTTGTTGTCCGCCACTGCCGGAATCCACACTGGTAGTTGGAGATCACTTTATTCCTCTCCAGGTACCAGACCAGTCTTCTGTTAATCATTCCTTCCATGGTTTTGCAGATGCAGCTTGTTAGTGCCATTGGTCGATAGTTCGCTGCGTCAGAGCCGTCTCTTCCCGGTTTAGGTATCGGTATAACTGTGGCTTTCTTCCAGCTGTTTGGGAAAGCGCCTATTTGCCACACACAGTTATAGACTCCTAGCAGGACTGTCAATGAGGGTTCGGGAATGGATTTCATCTTTTCCAGGCGCTGTGTCATGTGACTTGTCCAGCGATTTCCTCAGTTCCTCAAGCGAGAACGGTTTGTTGTAGTCTTCATTGTTCTCTGACCTAAAATCAATGGGGTGTCTTTCCTCTCTGGTTTTGACTTTTTGGAACTCTGGCGTGTAGTGTGCTATACATGACCTTTCTGCCATTGAGGATGCAAGGCAGTCAGCTATTTCTCTGGGGGACGTGACAGTTCGTCCTTGGTTTTTTAAAATGCCCTATTGCATTTGATTCTTTCCCTTTGATTCGCCTTACTGCCTTCCAAACCGCTCTAGTAGAAGTTTTGGCATCCAGACTGCCGACAAAACTTCTCCAGGAATTCCTTTTGGCTGACTGTATGGTTTGTCTAGCATTTCCTTTAGCTATCCTGAATAGCTTTAGGTTTCCTGGGAAGGATTCTTTATAAATGCAGCCAGTCGTTTTTTTCTTTCGCCAATAGCACTTTTGCAAGCTGTATCAAACCATGGTTTGCTAAGCCGTTTTGGATTTGCAGAGGTTAGGGGGACAACTTTCCTGGCTATACTAAGTAGCTTGCTATCAAAGGTATCAGCTGGGTTCTGTTCAACGAGGATATTTTCTGTGATATCCTCGGAGCATCTTTTTTGGAATTGTTCCCAATCGGCCTTATTCAGTTTCCACCGCTGAGGTCGTCCCAATGAGGGGAGATTGTTAGTAATGATGATTGGGAAGTGATCACATCCCCGTAGATCATTACTAACTGACCATTTAAAGTCATCCAGAAGTCCAGGGACGCATACGGTGAGGTCAATGCATGTGAGAGATCCAGTTCCTGGGTGCAAGTAGGTCGGTGATGCATCATTAAGTATGCATAAATCATGTTGGAGGACGATATCCTTCAGCATACGACCTCTTGTGTCGGTATTGTTGGATCCCCACATGGTGTTATGGGCATTGAAATCCCCAAGGATTATATAAGGCCGGGGGAGTTGTTTCAATAGGTCCTCCATGTCAGTTGGGTTTAATGGAGCGCCTGGTTGTAGATACAGGCTGCAGCAAGTGATAACCTTGTGAAGGGTTATCCTAGCTGCTACGGCCTGTAGTGTGGTCTGTAGTTCTACCCTCTCATGGGGGATGCTGTCCTTCACAAGGATACAGACTCCACCTGATGCTCTCTCTGCATCCTCAACATTCTTGCTGTAAGCACTGTAGCTTCGGAAACTGATGCTATCTTTCAGAAATGTTTCCTGTAAGCAGACAGCTACAGGAGTCTTAGAGTCCATCAGTAGCTGCATTTCCTCATAATTGGCCTTGAGGCCTGTACAATTCCACTGTACATTTCTGAAACCCATGGCTTATTCTAAATGACCTACTTAGAGCTATTTGGCCCCCGGAGGGGTTTCCCTTTAATCCAGTGACCTTGGTATTTTTATTCTTGGGTTTGGATGGAGAGAAGGACAACCCCCTTTTGGTTTTGACATGCTGCTCAGTCTCTATGCTCTCATTAGCGAGCACAGAGGACCTGTTCTTTAGCATGACAACAGGGCTTTCTTGTTTCTTCGGAGGTGTGTTCTTTGGCGGTGTTTTCTTCTGGGTTGGAGGAGGAGGAGGAGGGGGGTCAATGTGTCCGTCTGTTAGGCTATGGATCTTCCTATCTTAGCATTAGCCTGGGCGTAGGTCTTTGTCAAGCAACATTGGCCCTTGGGTAAGGCCAATACAGCCGATTTCGCCTGGCTGAAGGTACATCCATTTCTTGCCTTGTATTCCTGCACGGCAACCTCCTGTTTCCACACAGGGCAGTCCTTGGAGTAGGCTGAGTAGCCAGCGTAACAGTTTGGGCATTTGAACTGGGCACCTTAGCTCCCCACCCGCCATCGAGTCCAACAAGGGGACGGGCCATTCGGATGTCCAGAATGAGCCCGCCAGGGCTACACAGGTGCTATAATCAGTCAGCTGCTGCATCGGGCATGTGTCCGATACAGCATCTCCCTGATTGACCGTCCAGCCACCGTCCTCCAGCATAGGTCGACGACCTATGCTGGTAGCTCGGCATGACCAGCCGGTTGACCCAGAGCGGGCCATCTGGGCCTCAGGTCTAGGGGAATTTGGAGCCAAAGTATTGTGTTGTGGTGGTTTATCCTCAGATAGCCATCACTCAAACACCAGGATCTCTTTATCCCCCCCCCTTACCCGTCGCAGTCCACGGCAAACGGACTGGTCTAGGACGTA
The DNA here is from genome assembly GCA_036873155.1 of Biomphalaria sudanica. Classification (NCBI taxonomy): domain Eukaryota; kingdom Metazoa; phylum Mollusca; class Gastropoda; family Planorbidae; genus Biomphalaria; species Biomphalaria sudanica. The sequence continues at coordinate 4,911,154 of JAZGLO010006681.1, read as the reverse complement.
GTGAGATTTTAAAGATAAGGAGACAGTGTGATTATCAATGAAGGCAGACTTAGGAAAAGAGGAGGCGGACACAATGATAGAAAAGAAATAGGGCACTTTTGAGCTACAAAAGTGCTAAGGAAAGAGGAGCGCAGTTTAACGTCATGTCTCGGGACGATGTCACGGCAATACAGGACAGAGTAATTAGGACAAAAAATTACGAGAAACATATCCTAAAACTTAATATTGTTGACAAATGCCGAAAATGTGGAAATGTGTGTAAGTCAATTGAACACATAATGGCAGGATAAAGCCTATCGGAATCTGCCTACCTAGGTCGCCATAACCACGTTGCAAAGGTAATACACCAGCACTTTGTTTTGACACACAATTTGATCGGTAAGGATACTTCTCCATATTTACAAATACTCACCACAAGATATTCTCGAGTCTACGAATCATCTACTATACTGGGATAGGCCTATTTTGACTGACAAAATGGTAGATTTTAATCGCCCTGCTTTGCTGCTCATCGATAAAAGAAGAAAAGGCCGCTACCATTATTGACATCGCCGTACCTCTATCTCATAATTTTAAAAAAACGGAGCTGGAAATACAACGACAATATGGGAACCTTGGCTTGGAGATTAAGCGTTTATGGAAATTATCTAAAACAACAATATACCCCATTGTCATATCAATCGAGGGGATAATAACAACTGACCTCACAGATATCTTCAAGGCCCTTGGCATTCCTAGGAACATTCTCGTTGCCTGTCAGAGGGCGGTACTTCTGCAGACCTGCCACATCACCAGAAAATTCCTCGGTTGAAACTGACTACGATGAATTTTGTTTCCCTTTAACGAAACTCGACCCTGACTTCGCCATAGAAAGAATACTCGTTCTTTTATAATAATAATAATAATAATAATAATAATAATGTGTTGAAAATATAAAAAGATAGATGGAATGGTATTAAAATGATTAACAACGTAAATGTTATCGTGACACAATAACAGGGATGAATATAACATCCAATACTGTAGTAAAAACATATTTTACTGCAGTTATTTCATAGCTGACTGCCATTAGTGATGAAAAATTAGGTCTTGACTTTTAAGTACAATACTTATATCATTAAAATAACAGTATCATGAACCTATACATTTTCTAAAACAATTGTCGCCACGCATCGAGGTTGCATTGCACTGTTATTTTGCATAAAGTATATTCTTCCGGTTTGTTTTATTATTTCCGTATATTGAACTTTGTGTGAGCTAATGTTTAAAACAACAAAAACAACAAAAATTTTTTTTAAAAAAAGCTAATTGGTATTATAATACACACACACACTCAAATACCAAACGACAGCATTACCGAGTAATACTACTTTAATACATAATTGAATGCCTATTTTATTTTATCAACTATATAAATGAATTAAATGAATACTTACTTTGGTAGAAATCAACCTTCACTTTTTCCTTCAACAGAGGAAGATGCTGCATTAAAATAAATGTATTAGTGTGTATATAAGTAAATAAATATATATTGCGTATCACTGATATAGTTACTGATATAGTGTATTAGAAAGGAAACAAACAAACAAAATAATGTTATAAGTAAATCGAATACATAAGTATAAAAATATTATGAATGCAGCTAAAACTTACAACTGAATGAGCATCAGAATGAAATTCTGTCAAAGACAAATGAATAAGAAGAATGGAGAAAGAAGGTTGACAGATCTTGTGTGGTGCCCCAGCGGTCCAAAGGATAGGTGCAAGTGAATGTGAAATGTAAAAAATAATAATTTTTCTGACAAAAATGTAAAACGATTTGCATAAATGTGTTAAAAATATGGTAGGTGCAATGCTCCCCTACTAAAGAGCCGCCGTGTTTGTTACTATTAATAGTGAATAGTTGTAAAAGTGGTGTATTTTTATGAAAAAACTTCTTGCATAAGTGATTTAAAAATTAGATTTTTCGCTTTCAGAAAAGAAAAAAGTAGCCGTTGCATCAGAACTTTGAATAGTCTAAAATATTGCGATGTCGGATTTTCACTATCTTTTCTGGTTTACGAGATCTAAACGGGACGGACGGACGGACAGACATTCCACACAAAACTAATAGCGTCTTTTCCCCTTTTGGGGGCCGCTAAAAGTAGTCACTAAATTCCGACCTACCCCCCCCCCCCTGCTGGGAAGATTTCATTTCGGGGGGGAGGGTTGAACCCTAACCCCCCACCTTGCTACACCCATGATCCATGAAATAGTAATACTTTCATAGAGTTGGGTTTTTGAGGGTCTTAATGTTGTTTTGGGGCTACTTTACATGCGTTACTGTGTTACTGTTCCAGTTAGTACTTAAGTAGATCTTGAGTTAGACATAGATCTAGAGCTAGACTAATCTAGAGTTAAATATTGGCTTGGATAGAGTTCATTCTGTGCGTGTGAATGCGTGACCTTTTTAATTAGATGAACCCCAATGGATATATATCTAGATTCTTTCTATCTTTTCTCATTTAAACATGGCCTAGATCGATGAAGTTATAATGCTTTCATAGAGTTGGTCAACTTTTTTTTTTAGGGTCTTTAGTTTGTTTTAGGGCTACAATACATACGCTACGGTCTAAGTTAGTACCCAAGGAACATTTTTGCCAAGTTTTATCAAGATTGGTGAAACTGTTTTGATATCTAATCGGGACATACATACATACGCCTTACATTCTACTTTATAGTATAGATATACTTGAAAATTGCTCTTATTAGAGTATAGAATTTAGGTTCTCTTTTCGCCGATTTCGTCTGTCCTCAGAAGTGGATTATGTTTTGCTCTTAAATGTTTATCCGCGGTCTTTTTAATTTTAAGCTGTCTCGTTTGGAAGCCACCTGCTGCAAAGTGCTCTCTACTATGTCAGTTAAAGCGAGTTGGCGACTAAGCTGCTCTTAATAGCGTGCGCCGATAGCCTTGTAGCTCACCAAAATAAATTGCCTTTGACAAACGGTCGTCCCCATGCGAGATACGTGCCTTACCCAGCATAGTTGTCGAACTATAAGTAACCCCAGTGGCATCACTAGGGGGGGGGGTGCGGTCCGCACCGGGTGAAACCCGTTAGGGGGTGACACCCAAGTCAAAAAATGCACTTTGGGAATAACTGATAATTTTAAAAAAAAAAACGACAATGGATAACTATTGGAACATGTTATTAATAATTCATAAATAGATCTGTAGAAGCCAAGATAAAGGAGATGTTACAAGGTGTCAGTCTAATGATATACTTGAATATTTGAGGGGATTTTTCTTCTTGGCGTGTGCCAATGTCACAAGATTTACGAAGAACATTATCCAGGGCAAAGGAAAGTACGCGAGTTGTCAAAAGAATGGTTCTGATGGGAACAATTTAGTTTCTTAATAGGAAAAAACAACAACAAAACAACAGTATTCTTTTGTTATCGACTATAGAACAATTTTATGTGTTGGTAAAATAAAGTCCGACATTGGAATATTAAAAGACTTATGAAGATTTTATCTGGATTGAAAAATTGGACAAGTGCATCCGGCTACAAATACAGTTGACAAGGAAGTCGTTGCTATGATTTTTGTAAAAAAGAAAAACAATGGAAGGAAATATTACACGGTCTGTTTCTATGAAATTTGACACTTTGTGACTATATTAACGAGTCTTTATTGAATATAAATTTTCGATGAGATGACGGAAATATTATGTAGATAAAGCTCAAAGCTGAAAGTACATCTGCCATGTTACAAAATGTTTTAGCAAAGACGTACAAGATATCAGAGTCAGAATGACAGTTAGCACCTTTGTATTTTGTTTGACAGCACATCTGACATAGTAAACACTGATCAGATTCAGAAGTTATACGATTTTAAGGGAGAAAAAAAAGCTAATGAGATCAACATAATATCTTAAAAAATCAGGGGTATGAAAATGCAGCTTCAGTGTCTGAAACCATGGAGAAAATTATTCAGAACCAACTGAAAAGCTATTTAAAAGATGTGTATAACATTCACTTAATCACTTCATATTTTAAGCATTTCTTTTTCAGAAAATGCTTTTTGCCTAGCATTTTTTTGGGTACTATTTAAATACTTTTTTCGTTCTGAAATTATAAACACTAACCCTAACCTTAAGATCATTTATTTTACCTATCTTTACTTTTATATTTGGTGGGAAGGTATTCTAGAAGGTCAAAGACAGGGGCGGACTTGGTATTACCATATGAACCGGCCCACAAATGAATGGCATGTCATCATATCATGGGCGTAGCCAGGATTTTTTCGGTGGGGGGATTTTTTTTCTACTCCCTCTACAATGTATATGTATGTAATTAATCTTCATTACATTCTGAGCTTTCATTCTTCGGGCTTTTTTTTTAGTCTAGAATAAGTTCTTCTATTAATTAGAGGAAAGACAGCGCTCCCCCAGCTGGGTCCGTGGCGAGGCCCCGGATCCAAGCACTATTTCTGTTATTTTAAGCTTTAAAAAATGCATATTCTGAGGTATCTATAGTGCAACTAGCTTGCTACTCTTCCGCTAAAAAAAATTAATAACCAAATCTGCTATTCATTGCTCTTATAATAAAAAAAATAATAATAATCTTTATTATCCGTATGGAAATTTGTCTTACAATTAGTGCATTACACCAAACAAAAAAAAACATAACTATAAGAAACCAAAGTGTACATTCACACTAGACTAACTCATAATTTACTTATTACATGTGACAAAGTTTATACCAGATTGTTCTTATTTAATGATTTGATTGCCAGGGGAACAAAAGAGTGTTTGTGTCTGTTTGTCTTTGCTATCGGTGTCTTGTATCTCTTTTGAGATGGTAAAATCACAAAATCCTGACACAAAGGGTGATTCTTTATTTCGAGGATCTTGTTAGCTTTTTTATAGATGTTTGTCTCAAACAACTGCCCAAATGGGGTTTGTTTTTTGCCAATGATTTTACCAGCAGCATTTAGGATTCTATAAAGTTTATTTTTATTTTTAATGCTCAGATTGCCATACCAGGCAGTAATATTGAAACTTAAAATATGCAGATGTGAGCGTGATAAAACATAGCCAAGGTCTTTTCGCTAACATTAAACGAGGACAGTTTTCTCAGTAATCGTAATATTTGCTGCCCTTTTTTGCTGATATAATCAGTATTTGCAGTAAAATTTAGTTTATTGTCTAGTATAGTACCAAGGTATTTAAAGGTTTGCACAATTTCAATAGTCTCTCCAGCTACAGAAACAATATCATTTTCCTTCTTGTCCCTACGAAAATCGATTATCATTTCTTTGTTTTTTTTTACATTTAATAATAAAAAAATATCTTTGCAGTATTTTTCAATGTGTTCTATTTCTTTGAAATACTCATTTACGTCTGAGCTCTCTGAGAGCAGGGCAAGAAGAGCCGCATCATCAGCGAATTTTGTGAAGGAGCAAAAAGAACTCTCGGATTGAAAATCATTGGTGTACAAAATGAACTACAATGGCGATGTCACAGCCCCCTGGGGCGCCCCTGTGTTAACTATGCGTTCATTAGATATATAATGGAGTCTAGCGATTGCTAGAAAAATGGTAACTATAGTTTTGCTTTAGTATTTCTATTGGAGGGAAGGATAACCACCAAGGCCCTTTTCGATACGCTTAGGAAATTCGATGACCGTTGTTGGCTTAAGTTGGATGCACTGTGGCATTAAGTAAAGTTTCCTTTTCAGACAAATATTTTAATGATGAAATAATATTTTTCATATCTCTTCTAGTCTTCGAGATCTGAGTGTGACAGACGGACATTTTGCACAAACCTAATAAGGATACTTCAGCTTTTTAGCTTTTGACTTCAGTTGTCGAGCTGTTTACATCCTAAGAATCCTTGGGCCTTTGCCTCTTTTCTTTGCCTCTTTTTTTGGGCATTGCCTCTTTATTGGGCTTTTTTTTTTTTTATTAACAAAAAGATACATATTTTATTAGTAAGCGTACAAATTAATTAGTTATATTTTAAAGTACAATGATTGCAAAACTTAGCAATGCATATAGTTACATTTAGGTTGTCATAATATTTTAACGTTTTAAATTGCTTTGTATATGGCGTTATTTTTTTTCCAATATCATATAAGGAATATTTTTTAAATTTAAGGTTCATAAAATATATGTGGTGAGAATGTCGACAATAGGTAATTAAATAGAAACAATTAAAGAGTGAAAGTAGAGACTTAAATGATATTACAACATTTTAAACATCGTAGTCACATTTTTTTCCACTTTGTCTACATTTCGTATGGTGGGTTCCTTTGTGCTTTGCTACATTACCCTAGTTCTTTATATTAACTTCTATCAAACGTGCATACACATCTATGTGTGTACACACTTATGCGAACATAGGCATTTAAACATTTATATTGTTTCTTTTGTTGTCTCCCTTTTAATGACAATTTTTGATTTCCTCCCTTGAGATTTGGAAAAATACTTTCTCATCATCAAGGTGGAAATCCTGTCTGCTAGAGTCAGTATATCGGGAGTTTCTGTTCAAAGACAATTTCTCTGTGGCTTTTTTTTTTTTTTTTGGTCACAGGGACCAATTGGAATTGTATTGAAAGTTATTTTTTTAGTATCTATATATACATATATATATATATATATATATATATATATATATATATATATATATATATATATGTTTATATATACACTTTTTTTTTCTTGAATATTTTCCCCCCTTTTTTAATTTTTCTATAGACCACACAAGCATGCGCAATATTGACAATGGTGGTGGAGAATTTTTTTGTAACAATAGTAAAAACTTTAACATATGTAAAAAAATAAATAAAAAAAAAAGATACTAAATACTAATTTAGTAACAATTTGATGTAGAAGCTTGTTGAGATATGAGGTTATGTTCACAACAGAATATGAGCTATATCGATACAGACTGTAAACGTCTGCAAGGTAGTAAGAAATAATATATTTGTATGTAGACTGCACAGGTATGCACAATACGGATAGTGGTGGTATTTTTTTCAATATTCGTAAAGAATTCACTATGGACATAATTGTTAAAAAGTACAAATTTATACAAAGAATTGTTTGCTTAGATATCATGTGGTCATGCCTGATTCTCAATACAGGAACAACCGAAGAAAAACAGTGTTTACATAAAACGTAAAGGTCTGCCCTTGTTCTTGATTTCTTGGAGTTACTCTTCTTTCCCTTTTCTTGGGTTTTCACGTGTTCGCTCCTGGTTCCTTATTGTGTTTCCGTTCCTTGACTTTCCGGCCTAATGTTCCATTTCGATATGATTCTCTATTTTAATCGAATGAGATCTCTCGTTTTCTCCTGTCTAACTCGCTCGTCTTTGTAGATCAAAACTTTGGTTTGTCTTTACAGTCACAAGGTCAAGGCGTGGCCTTCGTGATTGTGTACTGTCTTGAATTGTCTTAACCCTTGTCAATTTCAAGGGGCGATCACTGTTTTTTTTAAATTTGGAGTACTAGCTTTTTTAATTATATGGTTACAGGGTCTTTAAATATATGAAAAGGGTCATTTGGGATATATATCTATACACACGCATACACATATTCGTATATATATATTATATATATATATATATATATATATATATATATATATATATATATATATATTCTCTTTTCTTTAAGTTAATGGACAATCTTGGTATTTTTATTTAGCGCTATATTGTTTCACTTTGCGTTCAATGATTTTCTTTAAAATGTGATCTAATAATACTTTTATATATCGTTTTTTATGGTAGACACTTTGTAGGTAGGTATTCCAAATAAGGTTTCTATATTCTGATAAAATAATTACATTGATGTCTCTTAGTTTTTTATTTATGGCTTTAGGTACTTTATTAAAGAAAATAGCAGTATTTACATTTGCACAGGTTTGACTGTTTGCGTCAATAATATCTTCTAAAGTTTTTTTTTGCTGCCTCAACCAGCTCACATTCACTAAATAAGTGTTTCTCTGGGTTTTGGTTTTCTTTTTTACAAATTACACAGGTATATTTGGACCCTGTTGTAGTTGAGTCTTCCTTTTATTGGGGTCATCCCGAAGAGTAATCTGTAGGCTACTTCTCGTGCTTTGGGTGTTATGTGTTTGTTGTGTAAATGCGTGAATGTGTCTGTCCAGTTGGTTGGTTTAACCCATAACTCCCTGACCCACTTTATTCTAACTTCTAGGTTTTCTTTCAACTTGTCTCTGAGTATAGTGTATATTGTTTTTGAGTCGTGGTGTGTTATGTTTTTATTGCTGGGTAGGTGTCTTGTGAGTGATCTGTAGAATGGATGTGTATGGTTACCAAAATGATGGGGTGTGTTGTTTTGAATGGGGAGGAGTTTGTTTAGTCAAAGTCCAAAATAATATAATACTAAGGGGAAGTTATTGGGAGACCTTACTACTTTCCCTACAAATTTTATTCTAAGCGTTTTGATTTTTGTGTGAATGTCTTGTAAGCCTATCCCTCCTTCTTTGTTGTCTTGTATGAGTGTTGTATGTTTTAATGTTTCTTATTGTGTTTTTGAAAATAAAATTTCTGATAGTGGTATTGATGTTATTTATGAAATTAGGAGGAGGTTCTACTATATTTGCTAAGTAGATTATCTTCGGGATGACCAAGTTGTTTATTAATATAGCTCTCCCAATTATGGTTGTCGCCATGTATTGAAACATTCTAATCACGTTCTTTGTGTGGGCCAGAATCTCCGCCCACTGTTCATGGCAAAAGTGTGCTGGGTTGATAGTCCACACGATGCCACATACTTTTATTTCTTTCTGTATTTTAAGGTTAAAGGGAATGTTGGGGGGGGGGGGATTTCTCCCCTACCCAGTCCCATAATTGAGGATTTATTAATGTTTATTTTGGACCCGCTCGCCCTCCCAAATAATGTAAATTTCTCTATAATTTTAGCTATGTCTTTTTCTGAGGTGGGGAAAAGTGTGGTATCATCGGCATAAGCTTTAATTTTGACTACGGGGGTTGGACCGGGGATTTTTATTCCTAAAATTTCTTTGTCTAACCTAATATTCTCTAACAGAGGTTCTAGGCAAAGGGTGTATAAAAAGGGGGATAGGGGACAACCTTGCCTAACAGATCTTCTAATAGAAATCTTATTGCTTAGTGTTTGATTTATTATAAGTTGACTTGTGGCATCGGTGTAGACTAGCTTTATGTATGTTATCAAAGTCTTGTCTATGTCTGTCTTGTCTAGTATTTTGAGTAAGTAGTCATGGTCAATTCTGTCGAAAGCTTTTTCTTGATCAATGGACATGAGGGCTGCTTTCAAGTCTTTGTCTTTACAGTAATATATGATGTCTCGTAGAAAGTGGTTCAGTTCGTCTATATTTTTTTTCCGGGTCGCTACAGTACTGGTCTTGTCCTAGTAGGTGGGGTATGAGGGGCCTAACTCTTAAAAAAAAACATTTTGGTCAGCAGTTTAAAGTCAGCCTTTAAAAGGAAAATGGGTCTAAAGTCACTAGGTGTTGTGTTGTTTTCAGGTTTTTTTTTTGGTAATAGTGTGATGTATGCAAGATTAAAGTCTGTAGGTGTCTGTCCTGTTTCTAACATGTCATTGTATAGTCTTAATAGTAGGGGTCCTATTTGGGAGAAAAAAGTTTTATAGAATTCATATGTCAAACCGTCTGAGCCAGGGGATTTGTTATTTTGTGTTGTGTCTAAAGCAGCCCTCGGCTCCTCTAATGTAAAGGGTCTATTTGTCTTTTGTTTTTCTGATGGAGGTAATGTTTTACAGTGTTTTAGAAGTATGTTTTGTGCGTCTGTATCTGTTTGTTCTTCATTATACATGTTGACGAAATGTTTTGTAAAAATTTCTATTATTTTGTCACTCTCCTGTATTTTTTTCCTTCTTTGTCTGTTATGTTGGTTATTATTCTAATTTTTTTGTGTATTTTGTTCTAGCGCCAAAAATAATTTGTTTGGCCCTTCTGATATCTGGGTGTTTTTGCATCTGATTTCGGCTCCTCTATATTTGTGTTCGTATAACTCTTCAAGTTGTGTGGTTAGGTCTTTTTTTTTCAATTTCATCCTGCGTTTGAGAAAGCAGATTTTTTATTCTGTTTTCTTCATTTACCCTCTTTGTTTGTTTGATTCTTGCTAAGATTTTGAATTGTTGTTTGATTGAATTTTTTTTATTATTGTCCACGTCTTGGTTAATTTGTATTCGTTTTCTATGCCTTGTGTTGTTGCTAGCAGGAGTTGGTTTATTTCTCTTTTGATAAGTGGGTCTTCCAAAAGGTTGTTGTTTAATTTCAATGGGATTCTTTTGTTTTTTTTCTTTTTATTATTTTTTTTCCAAGTTCCAAAAGTACACCTTTATGGTCGGAGTAATGTAGGGTTTCTCCTAAATGTGTCACACTATGTATGTTGGTGTCCGTGGGTATGTAAAAACGGTCAATTCTGGTTTCAACCTGATAGGACCTGTGTGTTAATGTAGTTTCCTTGCCATTCGGCTCTAATTTCCTATAAGCATCTACCAGGTGGAAATAGTTTACTATTTCTCCCATGTAGTTGTGTGTTTCTGCTACCGGCTGAGAGGGTGGATATTGTGTGTGTGTGTATTGTTTGTCCAGTTGTGCCTCTATTAAGTTAAAATCCCCTCCTATTATTAGTTGTTCTCCTATGTTTGGGATTTGTAGTGTGTCACTGAGGTTTTGGAAAAACTCACGTTTTTCTCTCCCTCTCTGAGCGGGTGCGTAGATATTGACTAGTGTGTATTTCTGTTCTTGTGAAACTACTCTAAGTATTACTACCCTCCCATTGTTGTCGTTGTGCGTGTGTGTGATTTTGTATCTATCGGATGTTTGTAAGATGGCTACCCACTTATAGTCTCTACCTAAGCTAAAATAACCTCCCATGAATCCCATGTGTGTTGTAGTTTGTGATTTGTGATTTTGGGCACATCGGCACAATTAAGGCCATGTCGTGCCTGCAGTCCCTCAAGGGCCACTCTCCCTCCACACAACAAGGGCCAAATTCCATACAGTCAAATCATTAAAATCAAGGTCTATTCACAGTTAAAATAGTAGAGGTAGTAAAAATTTAATAATTTGGTAAAAATCTAATGTAAATAGTGCATGTCTACAGAATTCATAAATAAGATCTTCGTAGACAACCTCACTTCCCGGATCAAGCCCAGTACCTTACCAGGGTCGACATTATTGAATAGTGTTTTTAAATTAGTGGCTTTAAAATATTTTTCCCTGACATCCTGGTATCTGGGGCAGTCGATGAGGATATGTTCCACGGTGAGGCGAGAGTCACAATACTCACAAAGTGGGGGCTCTTCTTTCTTCAGCACAAAAGAGTGCGTGATGTAGGTGTGGCCAATCCTATGTCTGAACATGGTCGTGCTACCACGCCTTGTCAGACCCTTAGATGTGGACCGCCACCTGACATCCGCCACAATCTGCCTGAGTTTATTGTGAGTCTCAGCCTCCCATCGGTCCTGCCACTCTTGGTAGGTGGCAGAGGCAATACTTTGTTTCAGGTCCGAGCAGGGAATTTGGGTTCCTGACACCGCATGATTTAGGGCTCTCTTTGCTTCTCTGTCTGCGGCTTCGTTTCCCACAATGCCCACATGGGAGGGGACACAGATGAAGGTGACATCCCTATGGTCGGCTGTTATTTGGTCCAACAGCTTCAGGCTCTTATGTACCAATGGAATGTCAGTCTTCATCCGCCCCAAAGCTTGCAATGCAGATTTGGAGTCGGAGCAGATTATAAATTTCCTCCTTTCTGATGCTTTGACGGCCATAAGTGCAAGCAATATTGCATGCAATTCGGCCGTAAAGATGGAGCAGCCATCGGGGAGTCTACGGGAGATTGTTTTGTTCCGAAAGGAGCAGGCACACGCGACCTTTCCATCCATTTTGGATCCGTTTGTGTAGATGGTGCCACAATCTCCGTAGCTCTCTTGCAGTTCCCTAAATTGGACTTGTAGTATGCTTGGGTCTGTATTTTCTTTTTTTAAATTAAGGAGGGATAAATTTAATTTGGGTTTATTCATTAGCCAAGGAGGATTCTGAGGGGTTTCTATTTTAGAGATTTGGTTAATGGGTGGAGTTAAATTTTGGATAGGTCCTCTCATTCGAAGGCCTAACGGCTGTATGACGTTAGGCCTTCGATTGTATAATTCTACCTCTGTGGGGTTAAATATGGAATCGAAAGCAGGGTTCGTAGGGTTTAATTTTAGCTTGACTATATACTGCATTGCAAGCTTTTTCATTCTTATATCCATGGGGAGTTCTCCAGCCTCCACATGGAGGCTTGGGATAGGTGATGTACGAAACGCGCCGAGACAGAGACGCAGGGCAGCATTTTGTATTGGTTCCAGTATTTTTAGGTACGACTTCCTTGCTGCTCCATATATTATGGATCCGTAGTCTAGCTTGGATCGAATTAGACTCCGATATAGCAGCAGCAAAGTATCTCTGTCAGCTCCCCAGTCCGTATGGCTGAGCACTCTAAGTATGTTTAATGACTTTTGGCATTTTCTCTTAAGTTCCTTAATGTGGGGGAGAAAATTAAATTTGGAATCTAGAGTGAGGCCTAAAAATTTTGTAGTTTTCACGACAGGGATCTTCTTTTTGTGTATAAATAGTTCAGGGTCTGAGTGGAGTCCCCTTAAATTACAAAAATGCATACTAACTGTTTTGGAGTCCGAAAATTTAAAACCATTATCGTTTGCCCAATTTTGAATTTTGTTTAAACATAACTGTAATTTTCTTTCTAGGGTGTTCATGTTTTTCCCATAAGTAAAAATGACAAAGTCATCAACATACAAAGAGCACTCTATGCCAGGGGACAGAGCATTTATGATGCTATTTATTTTAATGTTGAACAGGGTGACTGACAGAATGCTGCCCTGGGGTACACCCATTTCCTGGTCATGAGTGTCAGAAGTGGTGTTGCCCACTCGAACCTGAAATTTTCGGTCTTTCAGGAATTCCCCCACAAATCGGGGAAGATGTCCCTTAAGCCCCATAAGCTCCAGGTCACGTAGAATGCCATGTTTCCAGGTTGTGTCATAGGCCTTTTTATATCGAAGAATACAGCTACTAGATGTTCTCTTCTGAGTAATGCATTTCTGATACAAGCTTCCAGCCTTACCAGGTGGTCAGTTGTCCGCCCTTGCCGGAATCCGCACTGGTAGTTAGAGATCACTTTATTCCTATCCAGGTACCAGACCAGCCTACTGTTAATCATTCTTTCCATGGTTTTGCAGATGCAGCTTGTTAGTGCTATTGGTCGATAGTTAACTGGGTCAGAGCCGTCTCTTCCCGGTTTAGGTATCGGTATAACTGTGGCTTTCCTCCAGCTGTTTGGGAAAGCGCCTGTTTGCCACACACAGTTATAGACCCCTAGCAGGACTGCCAATGAGAGTTCGGGAAGGTGCTTGAGGAACTGGTAATGGATTTCATCTTCTCCAGGCGCTTTGTTATGTGACTTATCTAGCGATTCCCTCAGTTCCTCAGGCGAGAACGGTTTGTTGTAGTCTTCATTGTTTTCTGACCTGAAATCAATGGAGTGTCTTTCCCCCTGGTTTTGACTTTTTGAAACTCTGGCGTGTAATGTGCAGTGGATGACTTTTCTGCTATTGAGGATGCAAGGCAGTCAGCTATTTCTCTGGGGGACGTGACAGTTCGTCCTTGGTTTTTCAGATGCCCTATTGCATTTGATTCTTTCCCTTTGATTCGCCTTACTGCCTTCCAGACCGCTCTAGCAGAAGTTTTGGCATCCAGACTGCCGACAAAACTTCTCCAGGAATTCCTTTTGGCTGACCGTATGGTTTGTCTAGCCTTTGCTCTAGCTATTCTGAATAGCTTTAGGTTTTCCTGGGATGGATTTTTTATAAATGCAGCCAGTCGTTTTTTCCTATCCCCAATAGCACTTTTGCAGGCTGTATCAAACCATGGTTTGCTAGGCCGTTTTGGATTTGCGGAAGTTAGGGGGACAACTTTCCTGGCTATACTAAGTAGCTTGCTATCAAAGGTATCAGCTGGGTTCTGTTCATCGAGGATATTTTCTGTAATATCCTCGGAGCATCTTTTTTGGAATTGTTCCCAATCGGCCTTATTCAGTTTCCACCGCTGAGGTCGTCCCAATGAGGGGAGATTGTTAGCAATGATGATTGGGAAGTGATCACTTCCCAGTGGATCATTGCTAACTGACCATTTAAAGTCGTCCAGAAGTCCAGGGACGCATACGGTGAGGTCAATGCATGTGAGAGATCCAGTTCCTGGGTGCAAGTAGGTCGGTGATGCATCATTAAGTATGCATAAATCATGTTGGAGGAAGATATCCTCCAGCATACGGCCTCTTGTGTCGGTATTGTTGGATCCCCACATTGTGTTATGGGCATTGAAATCCCCAAGGATTATGTAAGGCCGGGGGAGTTGTTTCAATAGGTCTTCCATGTCTGTTTGGTTTAATGGAGCGCCTGGTGGTAGATACAGACTGCAGCAAGTGATAACCTTGTGAAGGGTTATCCTAGCTGCTACGGCCTGTAGTGTGGTCTGTAGTTCTACCCTCTCATGGGGGATGCTATCCTTCACAAGGATACAGACTCCACCTGATGCTCTCTCTGCATCCTCAACATTCTTGCTGTAAGCACTGTAGCATCGGAAGCTGATGCTATCTTTCAGAAATGTTTCCTGTAGGCAGACAGCTACAGGAGTCTCAGAGTCCATCAGTAGCTGCATTTCCTCATAATTGGCCTTGAGGCCTCTGCAATTCCACTGTACAATTCTGGAATCCATGGCTTATTCTAGATGACCTACTTGGAGCTATTTGGCTTTGGGAGGCCCCCGGAGGGGTTTCCCTTAATTCCAGTGACCTTGGTATTTTTATTCTTGGGTTTGGATATAGAGGAGGACAACCCCCTTTTGGGGGAAGTCTTTCTCTCTGGAGAGGGGAGATCCCTCTGGTTAGAGCGGAGGTTATTTCCTCCTCTCTCACCTCGGGCATCCTCTCCGCTTTGATTTCTCCCCTTAGGGAGTTGGTCAACCTCTAATTCGGTAGAGGTTGGGGTGTCTGACTGGTTTCTCTGAGGAGAACCTGTGTCAGACATGATGTCTCCGGGTTCTCCCGGAGTATTGGTTTTGACTAGCTGCTCAGTCTCCATGCTCTCATCAGCGAGCACAGAGAACCTGTTCTTTAGCATGACAACAGGGCTTTCTTGTTTCTTCAGAGGTGTGTTCTTTGGCGGTGTTTTCTTCTGAGTTGGAGGAGGAGGAGGGGGTGGTGGGGTCAATGTGTCCGTCTGTGTGGCTATGGATCTTCCTATCTTAGCAACAGCCTGGGCATAGGTCTTTGTCAAGCCGAATTGGCCCTTGGGTAGGGCCAATACAGCCGATTTTGCCTGGCTGAAGGTACATCCATTTCTTGCCTTGTACTCCTGCACGGCAACCTCCTGTTTCCACACAGGGCAGTCCTTGGAGTAGGCTGAGTGGCCAGCGTGACAGTTTGGGCATTTGAACTGGGCTGTGCAGCCCTTGTCCTCATGACCTTCTCCAGCACATCTGGCACACACAGTGTTCCTCTTGCAGACTGCCGCGCCGTGTCCATAACCCTGGCACTTGAAGCACCTCATGGGGTTAGGTATGTAGAACCTCACTGGAACTCGTAGGTATCCTGCCTTCACATACTCTGGCGGTGTCCTAGTTCCAAATGTTAGGATAATAGTGGCGGTTTTGACCTCCTCACCATCCTTGCGCCTGGTAATGCGCCGGGCATGGGTGACTCCTTCAATGCCCTCCACTACTTCCTTCTCGGAACATTCCAGTAGGTCCCTAGAGCTGATTACACCTCTGCTGGTGTTCAGACTCTTGTGTGGCACGACTTCCACTTGGAGATCACAGAGTCTTCTGCATCTTAAAAGCCCATCAGAGTGTTTCTTGCTATCAACTTCTACTAGAAGTTCCAAAGACTTGTGTAGCTTAGACACACTCTTGGGCTCTCCCACTACTGACTTAAGTCCCTTGTAGATGACAAAAGGGCTCATCTTTGTCAGACTTTTCCCCTCCTCTGTGCACCTAACCACCAGAAATGATGGCCAGGTAGCACAGCTTTTTGTGGCCTCCTCCTTTCTGTCCTCCATACGGCGTCTCTTGCCCAGACATAGGTCTGGGGCAAGTAGTTTTTTTGAAGTTTTTTTTTCCATAGGTGTTATTTATTAGTTTGACACATGTGCTCCCCACCCGCCATCGAGTCCAACAAGGGGACGGGCCATTCGGAAGTCCAGAATGAGCCCGCCAGGGCTACACATGTGCTATACTCAGTCAGCTACTGCATCGGACATGTGCCCGATACAGCAGCTCCCTGATTGACCCTCCAGCCACCTCCCTCCATGACCAGCCGGTTGACCCAGAGCGGGCCATCTGGGCCTCAGGTCTAGGGGAACTTGGAGCCAAAGTATTGTGTTGTGGTGGTTTATCCTCAGATAGCCACCACTCAAACACCAGGATCTCTTTATCCCCCCTTACCCGTCGCAGTCCACGGCAAACGGACTGGTCTAGGACGTAGTGAGATATTTAGAGATAAGGAGACAGAGTGATGATCAATGAAGGCAGACTGAGGAAAGGAGGAGGCAGACACAATGATAGAAAAGAAGTAGAGCACTTTTGCGCTCCAAAAGTGCTAAGGAAAGAGGAGCGCAGTTTAACGTCATGTCTCGGGACGATGTTGTAGTTTGTTTTGCTTGATATGTGGTAGAAGTATTTGTCTCTTGAAGGAAAATAAAATCCATTTTATATTTTCTAGCTAGATGTACTATATAATTATGTTTATTATTTAAGCTACGGATGTTAAGAGTTAAGATTTTAATGTCTGCCATGATTGCGTGATGATGAGTGTGTGTGTGATCATTTTATGAAATGTTTTTTATTAACCTGTTTTGTTGTTTATTTACTGTATGGATCTTGGACTTCTCCCCTCGTCTATTACTAATTTAGTCGAGGAGTCGGAAGAACTCTCCTCGATCTCCCCCTCTTCTTCCCCTCTCTCCTTCCTCCAACCGAGGATCTTCATTCGTCCTCTCTGGCTATGTGTCCCCGTTAGGGTCGTCTGAAGAGGAGGATAGCGTTTTTTTTCTTGTAAATTTGGTTGGGGAAGTTGGAGTTGAACTGTCCTTCATTGTTTTCATTTTTTTGAGTTTTTTTCTTATCGATAGTATTTGTAGGGGGGGAGATCCCCACCTCTTGTATCTGTGTCTACTGTGTTGGCCACGGCCCCATCCCTTTTGTGGTTTCCCACCAAAGTAAAACCATCATTCTCTAGCCCTGTGTCCTTTTGTGTTTCATTTTGTGCGTTTTGTTTAGTACTTTTTTCTACTGTTTCCTCCCCCCCTGAGGACCGAGGCATAGGTACCTTTAGCATTGTGCTCTTGTATTTTATCGGGGATTTTTCCTTTCCATTTCAGGGTGGTCCTATTTGGACACTGATTTGACCAGTGTTGGTCCTGTCTACCATGCCAACACCGTTGTCTTCTCCCCGGAATGGTGATAAGCACTTTATATACCCTGGGATCATCTACATACTTCAGGTGGATATAATGAGGAACTTCTGTCCCTTTCTTGATTTTTAATCAAGCGGCCCATTTGTCAGAATTACCCAACTTGACAGGCTCTACTTTGGAGCCTTCTTCACAGAAAGATTCAAAAATCTCTGTGATTTTTCTTTTAACAATAGTGGGTGCCACCCAGTGCAGTGTCACCCTGACCTTTTCATCCTCAATGGTTGAAACTTCAACTTTTAGGGTGCTTTCAGTCCCAAAAGTCTTTCCTAGAATACGGGCTCTCACCCTTGGACTATTGGGAACTAAGAACCAGACGAAAGGGTTCTCGAATCTATAGAGAGAACCCACTTCGTCAGGAGACAGACTTAAAACAGTCATGAGGCTAGCCATTGAGGCCTTAATAGCCTCTTGCCCTATCAATTTGAGCAACAGAGTACCAGAGGGGTGGACCAAGCCACCTTCCAATTCTTTCTTCTCAATTAAGAAAGTTTTTACTGGCATGACTCAAATGAATTAAATAGTAAATCAAATAGAAGTAAAGATGAACGAGTGAACAAAAAAAATTAAGTATTTAAAATATAACACTATGGAATGTGTATAGTGAATACACGAGTGAACAAAAAAAAAACAATAAAGTATTTAGAATATAAGCACTATGGAGTGTGTAGAGTGAATACCAAAATAAAATGGCTTTTCACGTCACACTAATAATCCATAGAATAACACAGAAAAACACAATAATCCAAAAATGAATACACAAAAACTTTTAGAAATTCATAGACAGAGACCGTCTAGATCAACTCAACGTCTAGGCAATCACGGAAATCGGCAAGACTACCTTTAGAAATGATCCCTTAAAGTATGATCTTGTTGTATGTAATTTATGCAACACAAGGCAACTATATATTAAGGGGCCGCTAAAAATTGCAATGGTGGGAATCTGTTGTGCAGTTCACGCGAAAATATGGATAACTACTTATTAATTGTTGTTTCAAATTATGTCCAACTTATATGCATACTAATTAGATTTTTTGTCTTTAAAAAAAGAAAACCTTTTTTTGGTGTAAATGTAGTAGTTAGTATGACAGAACTTTTATAACTTAGCAATACAAAAGTAATAAAAAATATTTTTTGACCAAAAATCTAAAACCATTTGCATAAATATGTTAAAAATAAGGTAAATGGTTATCTCCCTCTTCGAGGGCCGCTAAAAACAGTGTTATTTACTTATGGTTGCATTGTTGCAAATTTGAACTATAGATTAATGGCAATGCCTGTTTGGGACCCTCAACAAAAGAAAACATTAGAAAACTGCAACAAACACAAAATAGAGCAGTGAAATTCATAACAAACGAATATTTACATTTGACCAGAGTAACATCTTTAGTAAAATCACTATATTTAGAAAGCCTGGAATGGGTTGCCTAAGCCAGCCAGAAAAACCAATGTCTTGGCAGAATTTAAGTCATTGGTTAACATGCATGACGCTTAGGGCGTATCATCTTCTTTTTTTTTTTTTAAATAATATTTGCATTATATAAGATAAGATGAGTCATGAGTGAAGAGTTTCACATGGCTACACAAACCCTATGAACTATAGATAAATTGAGTTTTAAACTGCATTTCAAAATTTAATATGCACTCATTATAAATTTGTTCAACAATCAATAAGGTAAGTAATTATAAACTATATGTATTACAGTTCAACAAACTAAAAAAAAAACATTATTTTTTAAGGGGGTGCTGGGAGGGGGTGTGACACCCACCCTAGTGGCGCCACTGAGTAACCCCAGTCGCTTTACATATATATACATGCTAAACGTTATTAAGTTTCTTACCCGATACTCGGTTTCTGAAATACACAGCTGACTATTACATATACGTGAAAGATTATCATCATGAGACACAACTACATGACCATCTTTTGTCAGCTGACAATCTAATTCAAGCATATCTGTACCAACAGCCTTGGCACTGAAACAATAAAGGCACATTTTCAATGCTATAATAATAAAGGCTTATGATTT
The DNA here is from genome assembly GCA_036873155.1 of Biomphalaria sudanica. Lineage (NCBI taxonomy): Eukaryota > Metazoa > Mollusca > Gastropoda > Planorbidae > Biomphalaria > Biomphalaria sudanica. Next base: position 4,891,577 of record JAZGLO010006681.1, on the reverse strand, counting down.
CTATAAGTTATGTGTAATAAATTTTAACACATTTATTAGAATGTGTTGCTTTACAATAATCTGCTTTTTCATTATTAATGTAACTTGATTTTATATGGATTTTATACGAAACAGTTTTAAGACAATTACATTATATTTTTACAAAAATAAATTTAAAGCATTTAAAGAAAAGCAAAATGAGGACGTTTGTGTTATAAAGGATACAGTTGTATGTAACCAATACGACTTTACAAAACGGTCAGCGATTAAATTTACCAAAAACAATGTTTTATTCACAATTTCAACCCAAAATGTTTTTCTAAGCTGACATTTGAATGTCTAAACTACAAAATTATATTTCCTTCTGCTCTGAGCACTTATTATATTTCTTTCGTTTAATTTTTTTATATTATGTTTGTACATTTCTAAACAGATCTAGATCAAAATTTAATTCTCATTACTTAGACTTAGGTCCTCCCGCGCCGTTCGGCGCATTGGGATGCGTGTCCACTGTTCTGAGGTCCTCCATGAAGGTGTGTCGCCAAGTAATACGACGGCGTCCCTGTTTGCGCTTTCCTCGTATTGGCTTCCATGTTATCGCAAGTCTTGGTGTGCGTAGTTCATTTTGACGTAGAACATGTCCCGCAAACCTCATGAGACGCTCTGTCACATCCTCACAAAGTGTTCGACTCCCAGTTCTTCTTAGGATTTCCTTGTTTGAGATTCGATCTGTGTAACTGAGTTCCAAAATCCGTCTCAGCTATTTTTGTTGAGCCACATTTAGTCTTTTCTCAATTTTGACAGATGTCTTCCATGTCTCACATGTATATGTAGCAGTTGAAATTACGATTGTGTTGAGAAGGTGTATTTTTATCTCGAGTCCAATGGCTTGGCTAGTCCAAATAGGCTGCAACCTTTGGAAAATGCTCCCTGCCTTTCCTATTCGGCACGCTACATCATGGTAGGCATCTCCATCATTTGACTCGCCAAGTCTGACGGGGGCACCCTTTGCCTTATATCCCACTCGCATAATTTTAGTCTTATCCAAGTTTATGCGGAGGCCAATTTTGGGTGCCTCTCTGTCTAGGCTCTCCGTCATTTCTTGAATGCATTTATTTGTAGCCCCGAGTAGTGCAACATCACCAGCAAAGTCCAAGTCCGTCAATCGGAGTTGTTCACGCCATGGAATACCAAAGGCAGTCTGGTTCATTACTTTTCTCATTATGTAGTCGATGGCTAGGAGGAAAAGGAAGGGAGAAAAGATGCATCCTTGTATCACACCTGCATCACATCGATGCTAAAAAACTCTGTTGTTCCATCCTCTGTTTTAATGCAGCAACTAAACTGACTGTAAAGGTATCGTTGGATCTGGACGAACTTTTCTGGGATGCCGTATTCTTTAACTATTTTCCATAGTGATTTTCGGTGGACACTATCAAACGCTTTTTTGAAGTCCACGAAACTGATCGTTAGCCGTTGTTGGTATTCAAGACTTTGTTCTATGATATTTCGTAGAACGAAAATCTGCTCTGCACATGATCTGCCTCTTCGGAAACCTGCTTGTTCTTCTCTGAGCTTTTCATCTACAGGCGGTTGAAGCCGTCTCAACAGAACAGTGCTGAAAAATTTGCCCGGGGCAGAGAGGAGATTAATGCCCCTCCAGTTGTTGCAGTCTGCCAAGTTGCCCTTTTTTGGAAGCTTTACAATCACTCCCTTTTGCCAGTCCTCGGGGACTTCTGAAGTTCGCCAACAGAGATTTAAGAGATCAGTCATTCTGTTAACAATGCACTGTCCCCCATATTTTAGCATTTCTGCTGGTGCTTTGTTATTCTTTAGCACTGCAATGTCCATGATAACCTCCTCAGCAGTTATTGGGTCTGTCTTGACCTTGAGATCATTGTCTGGAGAGGGGTCCTTGAATATGTAAGTTAGGTCTAGCGACAGTTGGTTAAGGGTCTCTTTAAAGTGCTCTACCCATCTTGCATCCGGTTCTTCTTTCGTTAACAAAGTTTTGCCTTGCTTGTCTTTTATCGGTGCCCCATGTCCACTCTTTGCTCCAGTGAGATCTCGGACAATACAATGGAGAGTTTTTGTGTCATTTCTGCTTGCAGCTGCTTGTGGCTCTTGCCCCTTCTGCTCAATCCAGTCCCGATTATCTCGCCGACAGCTTCTCTTTACTTTCAGATCTGCTTCCCTAGAGGCTTCTTCAGCTAGTCTGCGATCCTGTGTTTCATTTTTCTGATCTCGCCTACGTTTGGCCTCTTTCCTCTCATCGATCAATTTCCATGTTCTGTCTTGTATGTGCTTAAAATATGTGTTTCCAAATTGAAACGCTGTTGGATGCGCAGAGAGAAAGCAAGCGCTCGCCATTATCACTGATGTTTTCTGCAGAGCCATATGGTCCCATTACATATTCAAAACCAGTTCGGTTGGGATTGATTTTGGCGTTAAACTCTCACATCAGTAGAATTAGGTCGTGAGTAGGTGTTTCACCAAGTGTGGTTTGTAGTTGATTATAGAAATTATCTTTGATGGTATCTTCTGCATCCTCTGTAGGGGCATATGCTTGGATGGTAGTGACTTTAATTTGCTTTTTTTTGGAGTCGAGCTGTAACGATGCGGTCAATGACCGGCTTCCAAGCAATTAGTGCTGAAGCTGCTATTTTAGACATGATGATTCCTACACCACCAATGTGCTCCTTATCATGTCCTGAATATATTATTGTCTTTCCATCATTGATTATTTGTCCGCTTGATGCCCACCGCATCTTGCAGAAACCAAGGATGTCCAGCCAGTATGAGTCAAACTCTCTTAAAAGTTGGGCCAGTTTACCGCATTGGTTCAGGGTTCTTACATTCCACGTGCCTATAAGAGTCGGTTTCCTTGCGTTGAAAGGCTTGCCATGTATTCTGTATTGAACTTCCAGTTGGCTTTGATCCAACACCGTCATCAAGGTTTGGCTGCCCTCGCCGCATGTAAAGTTTTCTTTATGTGTCAAGTTTGCCGTTTCTGTAGCAATACTGGTTTTACAGGGTGGGGTCGCTAGCCCCACGCCAAACCCTCCTCCTTTCTCACCCGGGCTTGGGACCGGCAGATGACGGAGTTTGTCAGATCATGTAGGATCATTGTGGCTATTAAATGTGTTTTAACAAACAACATTTGTATGAAAGCTTGTGGGTGAGTGTATGGTGAAAATTACTACAGTTTAAAATGCAAAGACTGTAGTTAACGTGAAGCAAAATTTTAGAACGACAAGATTTACAAGTAGGCCTCTATTCTAAGTCGTCAATTAAAAATTCAAAATATTGTCACAGTCAATATAAGGGCCATTAAAAGTGTAAATAATGGACTACATTGCGAATATTGAAATGTTCCGCGAGAAGAGAAAAGCTTCATCGATTTATCAGTACTATAACATACGAGTAAAAAATGTGTGTAGTGCGGGGACATATAATATGCTAGGATGCACCATTCCAAAGAAGGATGTGCTTTTTTAGCGGCCCCCGAAAGGGGGAAAAGACGCTATTAGTTTTGTATGAAGGTCTGTCCGTCCGTCCCGTTTAGATCTCGTAAACTAGAAAAGATAGTGAAAATCTGACATCACAATATTTTAGACCATTCAAAGTTCTGATGCAACGGCTACTTTTTTTTCTGAAAGCGAAAAATCTCATTTTTAAAATCAATTATGCAAGTAGTTTTTTAAAGAGAATGCATTATAAGTTAGACCTAATTTAAAATGAATAGTAATCTTCTAAACTTGATTTTTTATATATATATTTTTTTTTTGCGGAAATTTTTTTTTTTTGAGGATTTGAATAAGAGATAGATTAAGTCGGATTTATTCTCTGGATTACTTGTGCTTCTGTGGATTTTTGTGTGTTACTGTTTAGAGTGGGCGGCGCGAGGGTTGTAGAGTAAAGTACTGTGTAGTTTGTAGTGTATTTATCGTTTTCTTTGTCTCTGTACTTGTGATAAACCCCTTTTAAAAATGTCAGATAAGACATTTTTTATTGAAAAAAAGGACCTGAAGGGTGGACTTATCCACGCCCCAGGTACATTGCTTCTTAAGCTGTCAGGCCAGGGGGCTGTTAAGGCCACTATGGCGAGCCTAATAGAGTGCCTGAAACTAACACCGGACGAAGTGAGTTCTCTCTATCGCTTCGAGAACCCCTTTGTCTCGTTCCTGGTCTCAACATCCGCCCGAGTGAGAACCCGTATACTAGGGAAATCATTCGGGAATGAGAAGGACTTCAAGGTAGATGTCTGTACCTTAGAAGACGAAAAAATCAGGGTTACCCTTCACTGGGTAACACAAACCATAAACAAATCAAAGATAGGAGAAATCTTCGGAGCCTTTGCAGAAGAAGGTTCCAAGATAGAGCCAATCAAGCTAGGCAACTCAGATAAGTGGGCGGCTTGGATAAAAATCCGCAAACAGACTGAACTCCTCCATTATTTTCAATTACGATACGAGGACGATCCGAGGACCTACAAGGTCCTCGTGACCATCACGGGACGTAGACAACAGTGCTGGCATTGCGGACAGGATCAGCACTGGTCAATCCAGTGTCTAAATAGGGCGAACCCCAGACGGGACCAAAACCCCACAGAAGGTGCAAAGGAGGTAGGAGGGAAAATCTCCTTAAAGGGGAGGGAGAGAAAAAGCAATCCGAGATTGATCAACAGCTAAAAAAAGATGGCTTCACAATGGTTGAAAGCAGTAAAGGAGGGGGAAAAACATAGAAGCTATAGGAGCTACTCCAAGTGGTCTCCCCCCACCTAACAGCCCTGAAAACAAATCTAAGCAAAGTAAAAAAATTAAAACATCCGGAGGGGCAAGTTCAGCACCCACCACCGCAACCAAAATAACAAGAAAGAGGGCCCTCTCTTTCTCTTCCTCATCAGAGGATCTAAACGAGGATCCCCGGGTAGAGGAGGAGAAAAGAGAGGAAGAACAGGTTAAGCTCGAGCTGAACTTTCCAGACTCCCCGTCAGCGCTAGTCATAGATGAGGGCGAGGACCCTAACACACATTCAAACACATAAACAACAAACCAACTCTTAAAGATAAAATGCATACACACACAATAGAATAACAAACACGCAAACCAATCACACACTCTAATGGCAGACATCAAAATTTTGACACTCAACATGAGAGGGCTAAACAATAAACACACATACATAGCACACTATATGGGGGAGACATCAAGGCTTTCCATTTAGTAGATGCCTATAGAGAAGTAGAGGTCACGGGCCGGGCCGGGCCACCACGTTCAGGGATAAGGCACACCAAATAGAAACACGGATAGATAGAGTGTATGTGCCAAGGGCGTGCGAAACAAAAAGTGTAACACATCTCGTTGAGACGTTACTATATACAGACCACAAAGGAGTCTTAGTGGAACTGAACTCAAAACTAAATAGGAAAAAACAAAAAACACCGATCTGGAAACTTAAGAACGACCTCCTAATTGACCCGCTCTACATAAAAACAATCGCAAACCTCCTCAAAAATATAATACATGACTCAAACACGCCCCATTTCAAAGCCACACAAATATGGACGCTAATTAAAAGCTCCATTAAGCAGCAAAGCAAATACTGGCCACACTAGTCAACTCAAAAAGGAAAAAAGAAGAGACTTAAAAATTTACTAACACACGAAGAAGACGAAGCAGCCAAAACACATATACTAACACAACTAGAACTATTTAACTATCAATACAAAGGAGCGGAATTTAGGTGCAAAAGTAAAAAATAACCGACGGGCCTAACAAACTCTTTTTATCAGCAGAACAAAACATTCAAATTGACAGAACTATTGACAACATAATTGATAGTATAGGAGAAACTATACACGACCTGGACAAAATAACAGACATTTTCGAAACACTACTAATTTGTACGACAAGGAACAGACAGACAACGCACAAAAAGTATTTGTACAGATATGCCAAGAAATAGATAGTGGAATCACGGGGATAAGAATCCCAGGCCCCACGCCCGTAGTTAGAGTTAAAGCATACGCTGATGACACCACCCTTTTTCCCTCCTCAGAAAAAGACATAGCCGCAATCATAGATAAATTTATTCAATTTGGGAGGGCGAGCGGGTCAAAAATCAACATAAGTCTTGTATTATGGAATTGGGCAGGTGGGAAATCCCCTCAAACATCCCCTTTAACCTTAAAATAGAGAAGGAAATTAAAATATGCGGCATCACGTGGACAAGCAACCCAACATATTATACATATATAATATACCGTGTGGGTTACCTCAGTTTACATCAGGACTGTTTGATTCCTTTGATGCAGACACTTCTAACCATACAATATCCTAAACACCATCCCAAACCAAACTCACCAAGCACTAGCCAGATCCACTCCTGTTAAACCTAAATCTACTAAAATTAATACAACAGCCTCACTAAACAAACCTACTAAAGAAGTAATACCAAAATACCTTAAAACCTTAGTAATAAATTTTCAAAGCATTAGAAACAAAACAGCAGACTTAGAAATTTTATTAGAATGTGAGAAACCAGACATAATTGCAGGAACAGAAACTTGGCTACATCCTGAAATTTATAATGCAGAAATTTTCAATAGTAATTATGAAATTTTTAGAAAAGATAGGGCTGATAATCATGGAGTTCTTCTAGCAATAAAACACTTCTATAGCAGAAGAAATTACCTTACCTAACTCAAAAAATATAGAATCAACATTTTGTAAAATTAATACCACCTCAACATCCCTAATAATAGGCAGCATTTACAGACCACCAAATTCTAGTTTAGAATACATGCAGGAACTATGTAATCAGATTACTACTCTTAAAAGAGACAAATAAAATGCAGTTTTTTGGATTATGGGTGATTTCAACCTACCTGATATAAATTGGAAAACACTAACCATAGATAAACACCAAAACCTTAAGGACATAAATGAGCTTTTCATAGAAACTTTACACAACCTAAGTTTAGATCAAATCATTAAAAAGCCAACTAGATTAAACAACACATTAGATCTCTTCTTAACCAACAGACCTGGATTAGTATTTGATTATGATATTATCCCTGGTCTATCAGACCATGAGATCATAAAAATACACAGTCAGATAAAAGCAGTAAACAATTCAAAACCCAAAAGAAAAATCTTACTCTGGAATAAATGTAACCTTGTAACAGTTTTAGAACCCCTGTAATATTGGTGATTTGTAATCACTGAACCATTCCGTGCACGATTAGCACGAGATTTTTCCTGGTTGGGGACTGACCACGAGGTGGACACCTCAGTTGATTTTGGACTCTCGTAGAGAGAGGTATATTGTGGATATCTTGTCCAGTGTAATAATGTATAGATATTAAGGTTGATTTTTTGGAGTATATGTGATATCTGAAGTATTTCATTGGATTATAATTCACTATGTTATTGTGAATATTTCTTGATGGCTGGACTTGCCAATATCTTTTATGAATTATATTTTACATGTAATAAAAACCATGTCTGCTACAAGTGAGTCTATTACTTATTCTAAAGGTTGTAATCAGAGTAGTCAGTATGTTAGTGTTCTCACGCACTGGCAAATCTAGTGCGCGTATGAAAGTACTTAGTTATCAGCAAAGAACATTGTAGAGGTATCTACAACACAGAGACATTCGCGTCATCACGCCTATAACAAAACCAGGCTGTGACAAACATGACACAACTACACCAAGCTGCATTAAACTTTCAACAAACATTCTTATTAGAAAAAGACATTAACCAACCAGTCGATGACCTCTGGAATTTCATTAAAAACCATCTTAAAAGCATTATAGAAAATCATATACCAACTAAATACACATCAAACAAAATAAATAAATGCTGGTTTAATAATAGACTAAAGAAGCTTTGTAAACAGAAGGAAAACTTATATAGAAAATTTAAAGAAACTAAGGCAGAAAGAGTTTACAAAAAGTATATACAAATTAAACACTTAACCCAAAAAGTATGCTGACAGCTGCAGAGTGAATACATAAACAATGTAATATCTAAAAATAACAACAAAAACCTATGGTCATACATTAAGTCTAAGAAAATGGAAACAACAGGCATAGCGCCATTAAAAGATGAACATAACATAATACATAATGATAATGAAACTAAAGCAAACATCCTAAACAAATACTTTGCATCAGCATTCTCAGCCCCAGGAGACAAAGACATATTACTGAATTTGAACCAAGTAGACAACATAGAAGATATAGTAGTACAAGAAAATGGAATTCAAAAACTATTAGCCAGCACCAAACCAAATAAAGCGTCTGGGCCTGATGGTATTCCAGCTAGATTACTAAAAGAACTAAGCAATGAGCTAGCCCCAGTGTTCAAAATACTCTTTCAGGCTTCACTTAACCAGGGCAGAGTACCAAAGGACTGGAGAAAAGCTAATGTCACCCCCCTATTTAAAAAAGGAGAAAAATCTGACCCAGGAAACTACAGACCAGTATCACTAACCAGCATCCTAGAACACATATTATGTAGCAACATCATAAACCACTTAGACAAACAAAATGTCCTCACACCATACCAACATGGCTTTAGGAAATATAGATCATGTGAAACAATACTAATAGGACTAATTGATGATTTTTTCTAAAGGTTTAGATAATAGTGAACATATAGATGCTATCTTACTAGATTTTGCTAAGGCTTTTGACATAGTTCACCACCATAATTTGCTTAAAAAATTAAAATATTTTGGCATTAATGGTCCACTGCATCAGTGGATTAAAGATTTTATGATAGGGAGAGAACAAACTGTAATAATAAATGGCTCTAAATAACACCGATAACAGTAAACTCAGATGTACCTCAAGGAACAGTCTTGGGTCCGCTACTATTTTTAATTTACATAAATGATTTACCAAATTGCATTAGGAACAAAAGTCAGATTATTTGCAGACGATTGCATAATATATAGAACAATAAAAACAACACAAGACACTTTTACAAAGAGAATTAGATGAATTACAGAAATGGGAATCAAATTGGAGCATGTCTTTCCACCCAGAAAAATGTCAGTTGTTAAGAGTAACAAAAAAACTAAAACAAATTAATTCCACTTAATGCATTCATGGCAAACTAGTAACACAGACTAAAAACGCAAAATACCTAGGTGTTATAATAAATGAAAAACTGTCATGGAATCCACATATTGATGAAACTATAAAAAATCAAAGCATTAGGATTTATTAAAAGAAATTTCTATAAATCAAATAAGAACATAAAACTAAAATGTTATTTAACCTTGGTTAGGCCAATAATAGAATATGCATCCTCCGTTTGGGACACCTTAACTCAAGAAAACATTAAGAAACTGGAACAGACACAAAATAGAGCAGTGCGATTCATAACAAACAAATATTCACACTTACCTATAGTAACACCTATAGTAAAATCACATAAATTTAGAAAGCCTTCAGGACAGAAGACTCAAAAGTAAAGTAGCAATTATACATAAAACACTGAACCATAATCTTCAAATACAAAAACAAAATTTAATAAAATACTCTGAAAGACACAAAGATAAAGGCACATTCCTCGTCCCATATGCTAGGACAAATTTGTACAAATACTCCTTCTTCCCTAGTGCCTGAGCTAGCCAGGAAAACCAGTGACTTGGCAGAATTTAAGTCAATGGTTAAATATGCATGACTAAATGCATGACGCGTAGGACGTAATCATCTTCTTTTTTGAAGTAACCTCTGTATTATATAAGATAAGATAAAATACCACACACAACAGTGGGAAAATATTTTAAAGATAAACAAAAACACACTGAAAAGATTCCATTATGCAGCAACTACTATATTTGGTAGAGCAATACTAGTAAACAACCTGGTCATCCCGAAGATAGCTTATTTAGCAAACCTCCACCAACTTTTATACCAAGCATAAACACAATCATTAGGAATTTTATATTTAAAAGCACTATCAGAAATATTAAACACACAACACTTATACAAAACAAAGAGGATGGGGGGATAAACTTACAAGACATTAGAACCAAAATACAAGCACTTAGATTAAAATATATAGGACAAGTAGCCAAGAACCCAAACAATTTTCCATAAACAATATACTACTACGGCTTAAGGTTAAGTAAAATAATTCCAATAAAAATGACACCCCACACCACTTTGGTACAAACACCCATCCATTTTACAGATCGATATCAAGAATACTCCCTGGCAATGAACATCTAATACACAGTAAATTAAAAGACACATATACAACACTTAAGAAACAGTTACAAGAAAGATTATTCAATAGGATAAAATGGAGTAGAGAGGTGTGATAAATTGTAGAGACACTTTTATAAATCTACACAGCAAACACATTACACCCAAAGCTAGAGAAATAACATACAGACTAATCTTCGGGTTGACCCCTGAAGGAAGTAAGAAAAGAAATGTACACACATGTGTGTTATGTCACATAGATAATGTTAACAATGAAAGCCATATGTTTTTAAAATGTAAAATATTTGATAATGTTAGATGCACTATGAAAGACCTACTAGAGGCAAACTGTAACGCCAATGTTAATCTTAACCTAGCTATTGTTTTAAATAAATTGCCTAAAATCACAAGTAAGATGATTCATAAATTTAATCTAATAATAGTGAGTGAATACAGAAGTCTTGTGTGGCACAGTAGAATTAAAGTTGTTAATAACAATGTATCTTTAAATCCTTATAATCTAAAGTTAATATTTAGAAAAATAATTGAATATAGAATTGATAACTATACTGGTTAGATAGAAATTGTAATTATTGTATAATTTATCGTCCTTGACTAAATTCTCAAACCTCATAGATAAAAATCTAAATATTGTTATAATCTGTAAAGTTACTTTATTGGTATTATGTCAATTAGTTTAAGTGGTTATGCGAGTGTGTGAGAGTGTGTATGTACCCAAGTTAAAGAGAGTTTGGGCTGAGAGATGCGGGATAGGAATCAAATTGAACTTTAGTATTTATCTATGGAAAACTACTCAAGAACTGTCTTTTAAAGGGAAGTCAACACTTTTGAAGGATTATTTCTCCCTCGCGGTTACGTCCTCTTTGATCACATGATCGGAGAGCATGTCACAAGTCAACATCAACTGTGTCTGTAATTCACTCACAGAACACGGCAAGCCCGTGGAAACGTAACAAGAACACTATGACAATGTCTATATCTTAGCGGCAGCCTCATCCTAGACATACTGGGAAACAAAACGCAACTGAATGGAGCCTACGAAGAGACTAGAAACAAAACTAACCAAAACCAAAATCCTGAAGAATATAGACAATGGCAGACAATCGAAAGTCAAGAATCTTTTATGAATAATGTAATATTGTAAGACAAATTAACTTTTTTTTTAAACCCCTCGTAATGAGAGAAAAAAAGAATCCTTAATCGACACCCCTATCCTGAAATAATTTACACGTGACCCTAACAGAACCCTGAACAATGTGATACAGCAGTACCTTTGCTTAGTTAACTATCTCAAAATGACTCTAACAGACTCAAGGGCCACCTTGATGATGCCGGAGTAGTCCTCTTACATCTCAAGGAGACCCTTAAAAAAAGTCGTGAGAGGGATTAACCTGTTCCCTCCCTGATCAGTCTTTTTTTAAATACATAAGGCATACAGGGCATATTGGTTTGCCTTGCCTTATTAATTGCTACTACCTGGGAACATAGCATTGCTGCAAAGTCAATTTCCTTAAAGATTGTTAATGTTGCTGTGCAACTATGTTAATGAACTCATTTATGTTGAAGATTGTTACTGTTAAAGCAATAATACTGAGTCTACTTATCAAGGAAGTCCTTTTTCTCAGTATTACTTCATAGAAAAGATGTGGTTCTGTTGTGTAAAATTAAATATTATATGTCTAAAATACTATTTGACGAGAAAGAATGGAGGCTTAGGATGAAATCAGTCACTTTTGCCTCTTCGTACAACCACCAAGTTCAATACATCATGTCCCCTTTAGCCATAAAGTGACAATGACAAGAGCCAAGTGCTTAAAAGGAAACATAAACTAATTGGATACAATTACACTACAGAGTTCTTTTTGCTTCGTTTAATTTTTTTGAAAATGTCTACAAGATAAGATAACTTAAACTCAGTTTGACTACAATTGACAACCTCAGCGTTGTCAAATTAGTAGATATTAAATGAATTGTAATTCATGACCACTCATGTTTTATTTTTTTGAAAATGTCTACAAATTAGTAGATATTAAATGAATTCTAATTTCAACAAAAAAAATAATAAAAAATTAAAAAAAGAGATTGATCCTTTTCAAAACAATGACATCAATTATAAGTCTTCAGTTAGGCCAGGAGAGGCGCAGTAGCTGAGCGGTAAAGCGCTTGGCTTCCGAACCGGGAGTTCCGGGTTCGAATCCTAGTGAAGACTGGGATTTTCAACTTCGGAATCCTTGGGCGCCTCTGAGTCCACCCAGCTCTAATGGGTACCTGACATTAGTTGGGGAAAATTAAAGGCGGTTGGTCGTTGTGCTGGCTACATGACACCTTCGTTAACCGTAGGCCACAAAAACATGAACTTTACATCATCTGCCCTATAGACCACAAGGTCTGAAAGGGGAACTAGTTAGGACAGGTTCACATCTAACTTTGCATTCACTTGCACCTATCCTTTGATCTGCTGGATCGATAGGGCACTACACAAGATCTGTCAACCTTCTTTCTCCATTCTTATCTCTCATTTGTCTTTTATATAATTTCATTCGGATGTTCTTTATGAAAATATTGAAGCTTACCTGGGTTGACCACTTCGGGGGCCGATTTTGAGTTTGTGTTTCCACACAAATTGTCTTCGTAACCTTGTTTTTTATAAAACTGCTTTGCTCTCCTTTCAATAAAGGGATGCAAAAAAAAGTACGCCGGTCAAAAAGGTGGTTGCAAATAAGGACTTTTTATTGAAGGGTACTTACAAATTATGCGATGTCATTGCAATTCTGGCTGATGCGCATAAGAAGGGTTTTAGTATACACTATATTAGAGGGCTTTAACCGTAGAACAGCACAGGTTGTCTTGGTTTTCTTATGTATATATATATATATATATATATATATATTAGGCGTGCACCGGATAGTCGCTCCGGCTCCGGCTTCTGCCGAATATTCGACCTTTTTTCACTATTCGGCGATATTCGGCTCTGGACGAATATCACTACCGGATAGTAAAAAGTACACCTATTTAATATGCATACAGTGGACCTCGTTTCATTAATTTCTGTTGTAGAATGTATTAATATTTATATTAAAACAAAATAATGTGCTTAAAAATAGAGCCTTTATGAATATGCACTAAACATCGTTTATTATAATTTGATTTGATTTGATTTTGATTTTAGGCACATCGGCACAATTTAGGCCATGTCGTGCCTGCAGTCCCTTAAGGACTACTCTCTCTCTAAACAACAAGGGCCAAATTCTATACAGTCATATCATTAAAATCAAGGTCTATTCACAGTTAAAATAGTAAAGGTAGTAAAAATTTAATTATTTGGTAAAAATCTAATGTAAATAGTACATGTTCACAAATTCATAAATCAGTTCTTCGTAGATAACCCCACTTCCCGGATAATGCCCAGTACCTTCCCAGGGTCGACATTATCAAATAGTGTTTTTAAGTTAGTGGCTCTAAAATATTTCTCCCTGACATCCTGGTATCTGGGGCAATCAACGAGGATATGTTCCACGGTGAGGTGAGAGTCACAGTACTCACAAAGTGGGGGCTCGTCTATCTTCAGCACAAAAGAGTGCGTGATGTAGGTGTGGCCAATCCTAAGTCTGGACATGGTCGTGCTACCACGCCTTGTCAGACCCTTAGATGTGGGCCGCCACCTGACATCCGCCGCAATCTACCTGAGTTTATTGTGAGTCTCAACCTCCCATCGGTTCTGCCACTCTCGATAGGTGGTTCAAATAATGCTAACTAGTATTATAAACAATGAAAGAATTAACTAAGTGCAGAATAATAATAGAGATTAAAGTAAACAAACAATGTAGAATAGCATGACATAATGTAACATGATATAAGTAAGTGTAGAATAGTAATAGAGATTCAAGTAAACAAACAATGTAGAATAGCATGACATAATGTAACATGTTGATATAACATGGTAAATCAAATAGCTTATTAAAATATATCATGATAGATCAAATATCACATTAAAGTCAAGTCAACAAAACCAAATGAAAGTAGTAAAATAAACAAATGTCATTTTGGAGACAAAACTGAACGTCAAAGTAAGAGCTCTAGTAAGCTGATGAGCTTTTACACTTTGTAGTTGGGCCTAGTTCTCCTTACTTTAAGATTGTATGTATGTGTAGTTTCATCTGCTTGAGTTTCGGACGGTCTGGCTATGTCTTCGGTGGTGCTGTTGGTTTCTTCAGGCATGATAGAATCAGTCGGTTGATTCCTAGGAGGTGAGCTTTGGACGGGGCAGCCAATATCAAGCTCTGTTCTACTCTGATTCTCATTTTCTATAACTTTTTGTTCCTCCCTAGGGGCTAACATTCGAAATGAGACAGTTTCCTCTCGACCGTTTGGTGTTAGGATTACAGCGTACTAGGGTTGCATGTTACCAAATCAGCTTCCTCCGTTATTGGATCGTATTTAGATGATCTAACGTTCTTCTTCAGCAGGACAGGACCAGGACTGGTCAACCATGTTGGCAAGGATGTCCCGCAACCACTTCTTCGGTTGAACCCAAGAAGTCATTCATGTGGTGTCCTGTTAGTTGCAGTGCATAGTAATGACCAGATGGATTGCAGCGCATCATTTAGTACTAGTTCCCATTCAGCTATGTCCAATTCCTTAGAATGTCTTTGGACACAATGGAAAGATCCCTCTTTTACTTTTGCAACTCGGACGGAGGGAGTTATCCTAGGTAATTTAAGAGGCGAAAATAAATGACAATTTTCGTCTATATATTTCAGGAGATTTGTATGAGTTTTCAAAAGATTTTAATAATTTCCGGATATTTCCAGGATTTTTTCGTATATTTTGCAATTACAGGAGATTTCCATGGTCTCCTATTAAATGGACAGGAGGCCGCGGGAAATCTGTTATAAGTTACATCTAAAATTAGCGCGGGTCCCACTGCGCTCGCATAGGTTGCAGTGGCCTAAGGTTGGCCCTGCAAAATAGAGGCTTATGCTACGCAGCCGGTCGACTAGTACATATATAAAGTGCTTTTTTTTTGTAAAAAAAAAAAAAAAAGGTGCCGGTACTCAGTAATAGATTGCCTAACTTTCAAATATTAATAAATTAATAATTAACGTTGAAATACAAGAAAAGTAATAATTTTTCCCGACATTGAAAAAAGGTGCCGGTACCCCGTACCGGTGCGTACCGTCACAAAAATATATGTATATCTCAATCTTCTTTCATTAATTTTTTTTTTGCGGGGTTATTGCTACTTAATACATTGATACCGGATCGATTCATATAGGGCCTAAATATACAAGCAGGATCTCGAGCATTGGATATATTTTTTTAAAATACAAATTTTTATGGAAGAGGCAATGTATTAGTTGTTTGAAGTTTGTAACTTCTTAAATTCAGGCTAAAAATATCGAAGCCTACATTTTTACACTCATTTCTAAACAATTAGAAGAGATGGACAGACTCATAGCGTACCTTGTGTACATTTGCAAAAACACAAACTCTCTTTGTAATCTTATCAGTGAGACTTTCAAAACTATTTTAAAAATTCTATTTATTATTCCTTTTTAGAATAAGGATATAAACAAAAATTTGCCATATGACTTTGTCTAACAGAAAAAAATGAAACTTACGTCTATTCATACAGTTATTTTTAGTTAATATATTGAACTAACACGTACATTCATCATAATACAGCCATGTGATTTTTCGATTTTGAACATAGCATTATTTAGGACCAATATTTTACAAAGGCTGCTTGGAGAAATCAGGTATACCCATTAGGATAAAACACGACCCCTTCACTCAAGACAAAGTTAAGAAACTAGAACAGACACAAAATAGACAGTGACATTCATAAGAAACTAATATTCAAAATTGATTAGAGTAACAGCTTTTAACTAATCCTTTTTAAGCTTAAAATCACTACAATTTTTTTTCAACAATTATTTTGTGTATGAAATTGTGTATCGTAAAATGCCGGGTACTTGAAATAAGCTAGTCCTAAAAAACAACAACACAGATCTTGGGTAAAACACTCATCAAATAAAGTACTGTAAATGTGTAGTTTCACGCGCTAGTTTCAGGTTTTTTATTTTTATAGCCTCTAATAGGTTATATCCCAACTACCCGTATTTTTGTGCAGAATTTTTTTCTCTATCAGGCACAATTAAAATTATCTTCTTCTTCTTATCTTCTTATATAATACAGACGTTACTTCAAAAAAGAAGATGATTACGTCCTACGCGTCATGCATTTAGTCATGCATATTAACCAATGACTTAAATTCTGCCAAGTCACTGGTTTTTCTGGCTAGCTCAGGCAACCCATTCCATGCTCTAATAGCACTAGGGAAGAAGGAGTATTTGTACAAATTTGTCCTAGCATATGGGACGAGGAATGTGCCTTTATTTTTGTGTCTTTCAGAGTATTTTATTAAATTTTGTTTTTGTATTTGAAGATTATGGTTCAGTGTTTTATGTATAATTGCTACTTTACTTTTGAGTCTTCTGTCCTGAAGGCTTTCTAAATTTAGTGATTTTACTAATGGTGTTACCCTAGTCAAATGTGAATATTCGTTTGTTATGAATCTCACTGCTCTATTTTGTGTTTGTTCCAGTTTCTTAATGTTTTCTTGAGTTGAGGGGTCCCACACGGTGGATGCATATTCTATTATTGGCCTAACCAAGGTTAAATAACATTTTAGTTTTATGTTCTTATTTGATTTATAGAAATTTCTTTTAATAAACCCTAATGCTTTGTTGGATTTTTTTATAGTTTCATCAATATGTGGATTCCATGACAGTTTTTCATTTATTATAACACCTAGGTATTTTGAGTTTTTAGTCTGTGTTACTGGTTTGCCATGAATAAGATAAGTGGAATTAATTTGTTTAATTTTTTTTGTTACTCTTAACATTATAGCATAATAATGTCAGTTTAATTTAAAAAGAGAACTGAAAAATGCAAATTATATATAAGAAAAAAAGCCACTTCCGGGCCAATTTGTAATTCAACTTTTTAATCAAAGAAACGAAACGGACTAGTCCAACATAGCCCATTGAAATTATGTTTTTTACTTTGACCGTGTACGAAAGGAAGCGGAAATAAAAATACATTATGATGTAAGACAATTAGAAATGAGCTGACTTAGACGAAAAGAAAGACAATATGCTTTAAAATACAAAATTTTTTGCTATTTATGTTTATGCTTATAAATTCCATCAATATTATGATATAGTAAAGGATTTCGCTATTATAAAGTAGACGCTATTAGGAGACTAGAGGGGCCATTTTAAATGCATCACTTCCACCTTGTAAAGGTTTTATTTCATGACTCTATTGCTTATAATTTACAACAATGAAGCTAAATCTGTAATCCAGCCTCTGGGCAGACTGGGTCCTATTGCCTTGGTCAGCAGTCAGTCTATGAGATAGAAACTCCTAAAGAAAACCTACTGTTGTTCAGAGCCATCTCTGACTTCTGTGCCACTTTGGACTGCATTTAGTGTAAAGAGTGGTATTGGCCTGCACGAGCAATTATCATTTTTAAAAATACCCTGCGCTGACTTGAGGCAATACATAATGTTTTATTTACAACATAACAACAATACTGTGTTAATATTCACCTAGAAATTAGCTTTAAATAAAATAGCACATGGATTCTTACAATTAAAATAACCTACATGCCATTTTAAAAAAATATTAATTAATAACAACAACTTACTGTTAAATGTATTTATACAGCTTCTGACACTAGGTACAAACTCTTTTGAAAACCACAAGAATATACTGTGGCATCTGGGTAAAATTTGAATCCACACCATGAATGGTAGCAATTAGAGCAATTTAAGATATATTTAGGATCCTTTGTGCACTTCTTTTGTACTTAAAGAAAAGTTAAGACCATAATATTTAGATCTAGATCTCTACTGTGAATAATAGACACAGCAACCATAATATTTAGATCTAGATCTCTACTGTGAATAATAGACACAGCAACCATAATATTTAGATCTAGATCTCTACTGTGAATAGTAGATACAGCACAGTTTGGTACGGCCTGGCATGTGTGAGAGTAAAGAAAATAGATCCAACTAGAATGTCTTGTCCTTTCTACTAGTTGTTTATATTTGGATCTATACAAGATAAGAGTAGTGATCAATAGCGGTAGTAAGCGAGTAGACTAATGGGCAATGGCTTGAGACAGTAGTGTTGCTTATCAGAAACAGTAAATCAGTATAAAGATCCATATTCTATATCTATGTCTCTTAATACATAATAATATATAATAAGGATTGTCTTCGAGTCTGAAGTTTAGTCATTAATGAAGAATATAATCTAGATCTAATATAAATAGAGAGTCTAGATAACTCGATTTATATCTAGAATACTGAATAGGTCATAGGTCACTAAGTCTGCGTCAAAGTTTACATGTTTACTACGTGTAAAATTACTTTTTAGTGAAGTAGAGCCCAATTATTCTAGAATTCTATTGGGCGAAGAAAAATTGGGAAAAATCTCAAATTATTTTTATGGTTTTTAGAAGAATTTGATGTTATTTGGGATTTTATTTAGCTAAAAAAATTAATAACTTGCAGAGCCGAAAGTTTTATGCATATTTTTCAGTTAGTCATAAATATATAAATGCTTTTAATTTTTAAGGGTTGATTCTCCATTAGTACAAAAAATAGGTACAGATGTAAATAAAAGTTAGTAAAAATGTGAGTTCGTGTGTATATATAGGCTCAGTGACTCACCATTGTTATATTTTTAGACTGACTCACAGACTTAACTTATATCATCCATTATATAGGACTACCTAGGTAAAAAATGACACTCTCGAAAATGTATTGACTCTTCCGTTAATCACTTATTCAACTCATATCAATAGTATACAATGTAAAAAAATAATTGTCAAAAGTGATGAAATGAGAAAAAAATATTATCCAAGCTGGCAGCATCATTCAATCATCGTAGATGTCGCAAAAGAAGTTTATACCGGAAGTACCTCGCCCCTAGGTTTGGCGCTGGACCAAATTTACGCTCAGTTACCTTAGTGTTGGCAGTCCTGTATATATATAGTCTAAATTCATATGTATTAAAATAATAAAAACAAAAGCAGCGCGAGATGAATAGAATATAAAGTACAATTAAAACGGGTTTACCCGATTTGTGAAATGAATGGGATTATAAAGTACGTCAGGAGTCTAAATTCGTAGATACAAAGAACGAATTTATGTAAAATGCTTTTGAAACACAAATTTGATTAAATAATGAAATCAATAGACTATATTTTGTATTTTCATGTGTTAAAGTAAAAAAATATGTGCAAAGTGTAGTTTTAAAAATAAGATCTATATCTAGATCCTTTCGATCTAAACATGGTAAACACGGCCTAGATCCATGAAATAAAAATACTTTCATAGAGTTGGGCAACTTTTTTTTTGAGGATCTATAGTTTGTTTTAGGGCTACTATGCATACGTCACTGTTCCAGTTAGCGCCCAAGGAACATTTGTGCAAAGTTTCATCAAGATTGGTCAAACGGTTTTGATTTCTATTCGGGACATACATACTCCTTACATTCTACTTTATAGTAAAAGATTTGACTGCCAGGGGTACAATAGTTGAATTTTATTTAATGATTTGATTGCCAGAGGGACAAAACAGTTTTTGTGTCTGTTTGTCTTTGCCATCGGTGTCTTGTATCCCTTTTGTGATGGAAAAATCACAAAATCCATAACCAAAGAGTGTTTTGTTATCTCTAAAATCTTTTTAGCTCTCTTTTATGATTGTTTTTCTCAAACAGCTGCCTAAATGGATTTTTGCCAATAAACTTTACCAACTCTAGAAACTAAAATCCAACTGTCCTGGACTATAAACAAAAAACCCCTATGTTTTACTATGAGTTATATTCCATTCAAAAAACATCTCACAATGTGTAATGTTGTGACAAGTCCAAAGCTTTTTCACTTATCTCCCCTTGATCGTGGAAAGATAACACAGGCTCTTTGATATTACCTGCCGGATGTCTGAAGGCCGCAGTTGACACCACCTTGGGTGGAATGCGAGCCAATCTTTCTTTCTCCCCCCCCCTCTCCCACGTCTCTCTTTGATCTAGGAGATCACTCGGACCAAACGCCTATTGACCTCTCCAAGGTGCGACTCTTATCGGATTCACCCACGTGTAAAATAATTCTTAGCCTAGGACATTTCCTGTTTCCGCCCATTTTCCAGGCCTATATATAAGGTAGATTAAATCAAGCCAGACCCTCTCATTTTCTCATTCTATCTGAGCAATTAAGTCTGGACTATATCATTTATTCTCACTCCTAGAGGAATACCTGGTGCCACCCTCAGGTGTCTGCCTATTTACCTGCCTATTTACCTGCCTATTTATTTGGCATTGTCTGCCTAGTCAAGTGCCTATTTGATATTGAGTATCATCTCCTGCCTACTGGGATCCACTCAACTTTTTACTTGGTGCTATCGGCTCTACTTGGCGGCCCATTCGACAGCCCACCTGTCAACTTATAGGTACGACGTCCCTATAAACCCAGAGTCTGTGCGAGACGTCATAGCTCCGCCTGAACTTCGTAACTCACTGGACATATCCTGTTCACTACGCTGCCCACGGCAGATCCGCTCTGCCCGCAGTACCACTTGTGCCCACGGTAGCCGGCCTCCCGCCCTACTACAGATATCAGAACTTTGGATTGAGACTCCACAAGAACTGTATCACCGGCGTCCCTCTATCCGCTAGAGCGCCACCTCCAGCTGCAGAACCTCAAGCCAGGACACAGCCAGCTGCGACCCAAGCAGGACAACCAGCTAAGTTCAGAAGACAAAGTGACATACTCTCTTATTAAGTGCAAGAGTGATGATTAAATACATTATTAATTAGAGATAGATGCAAACCCTCACCCTTTTTATTCTTCTATGTAAATATTTATGTAAATAAATTTTCTTCTTTTTAACTTTGTATCTTTCTTTCATTGCTAGTCTCGTTGCGTGCCTGCTTCCGATTTATATGCTGACGGGTTGGTGTGTGATAGTTTTCAAAAATAATCATCCCCTAGACATTAAACGCGCCAAACGCACGTCACCTTCCCCAACCTGTCACAAATGTAACAATCCAAAACAAAAACAATCTTGAAGTAAACAACCTGAATTGCCCCCTTCTCCTATAAAGTTCTCAGAAGACCCTGGCTGACCAGAACTTAGTCCGCAGACTTAATTAAACCAAATACACACAAGAAAAGTATTTGTTGTTGTTTAATGGAAAGGATGGTGGCTGTATCAGAAGTGAGCTTAAATTATACTAAGGCAGACGATTTAGCAATACGTTTCCTGTACAAACTACGTTTCAGATTTCTTTATGACTTAGTGCAAAATGTATAAGCTTTTTTTATTTTGTGTTGTTTTGCTCAAAACATATCAACATGGGTGAGTGTTAATTGAATCGGGCTTGTATTATTTATATAATATTTACATTGTGTTCTAGAAGACGGTCGTGAAGAAAGGATGGTCTAAAAGCCATGCGATTTACATCTTTTTATGCGCTAAATGTGTGAACACAAACTGCTTTGGGGAACAGAACCCCAAGCAGTATCAGTCAGCGGGGGGGGGGGAGATTATATACGCGTTCTGCTTTTTGACTAGTCCAAAAGAGTAAGCGCAATCAAAGCTAGTCAGACATGTAGGGAGCAAAATCTATACAAATCAGAAAAATAATAATAATCTTTTATAATTTGATAAATGACTTTGAAAGAATAAAATTGAAGCTGCAGAAGTAGCTCGATCATAGGATATTGATCATCACCAGTAAGATATAACAGGTTTTTTAAAATTAATGATAGCTATTTTAATATTATAAACATTGTCAATGCATGCACTCGATATTTCTGACTTTACCAGTGCAACTTAGTTCAGAAGAGCTATCACTTTCAAAATACAAATTTTTAAATAGGATTGGCTTTACTTGCTGAACAGCAAATAGTTGAACAAAAGATACACTAGTTTTTATTTTTTTTGCTACTCGAAAGGTTATAAAAATGCAGTTTTCGTATAGTGATGTGCTGTCTACTGATAATAGATTAGAAATTTAATCTCAACTGATTAGCAATGGATAGACACGGCGCTATATTTCACCAATGTTTAACAGTTCTCAAACATAACTGTTTTTGAAATGTAAATATATATTTAATTAGAAAGACACAATGAAGCATGTGCTTGTTACTACGAAACACCAAATAATCATTGCTACTTTGAAAAAAGTTCCATAAGCATAGAGTTTTATGACACTATTAACTGCAAGAAGTTAAAACTGAACTGGGTGTAAAGAAAGTACTACTTTTAACAAGCGAAATATTAAAAAATCCTTTAAAAAAAAAAGCTTATCTAAGGGAAAGAACTCTGCACATACATCAATATCTCTCAATAATATAGAAGATATTTCTCCTAATCAATTTCAAACAAAAAAATTAATTACCAATATATGTCCTTCAATCGTTAAGCGACTATGGATCATTCTTTGAAATAAGATGAATGCTTGGCACTAGCTATGGTGGGAGCGATGTCGCCCACAAGCAGACCCCCCCCCTCTCCATGCAGCGGATGTATCGAAAGAAACGGCAAGTGCCGATATAGTTTCAACTTGATCCGAGATAGGGATGTAAGAGAAGTAGCATGTACAATTATCCAAGGAGACCAAACCCTACATATTTGTAAATACTGAAGGATTAATTTCCCTTGTCGGTATCAAACAAAATAATTAATTACCAGTAATAAATTTAATATTTTTTAAAAATGATTAATGTCTTGTGCAAGTTTAATCTTCATCAAATAATGGGTGTTGAGAGGGTGTAGAGAGAAAATACTGTTAAGACGAGGGATTGAACTAAGGAAAATAACTCACCGATTCTCAGATCGCTGGTATCTCTTCGATTGCAGAAGCACAATCCAACTATGATCAATCAATATCCCCGATAAAAACAAATAATGTCATAATCTCCAAATCAAATTTACATATTCCGATTCACTAACACAATAGAAAACAATCCTCAGTCAAGAAATCCAAAAATCATAACTTAAGTTTTTTAACACATTTACACACTAGTCAAGGTCATTTACGCCCAACAGCATAAACAAAAATCACCTTTCTTTGCACGTGGAAAAAAAAGTCAGGGAGTAACAGGGTTACAACAATACGTATACAAACTTTTTAACAAACAGAGTGAATTGATATAACCTTTCTGAAAAAAACAAAAAATACTTTTAAAAAAAATTAACAATGCTTATATTAAGTTTAATTGTATCAATTAGTTTGGATCAGTCATGTGATTAACAAAAATAAATCTGTGCAATTAGAAATATTTTGAACAATTGTTTTTTTTTAGCCCAATATCATGCTTTTAGCTTTCTCAATGCGCTATGATCCTATCACTTGTTGGGAAAAAGGGGGTATAGGGTCAATGTTATCATGTTCGCATTTAAAAAAATATCTTATAGCTTACGCCTATTCAATGGGACTAATTCAACCTATACCACCACATCTGTCAAGTATGATTTCTTTCCCTTGTTAAGAATGACAAATAAAAGAATTAATTAACTAATTGTTTTTTTTATTGATTATTGTGTTGTCAGGAAGAAGAAATAATTGTGCAAAATTTCAGCTTGATCCGAGATAGGGTGTGGAAGAAATAACGTGTACAGACAGGTTGATACAAGCTTTGTAAAAAGTAGTAATAACTTTTTTAAAATGTAGAAACATTTTTACACCTACACGAGAAAAAAATCCTGGGTAAGCATATGTATAAATCTACTAGACTTTATGATATTCTAACTGTCTAGAATCTAGATGTTCCTAAACATTGATTTATTAAAATGTTGAATAAGTTGGGCCTGTTCAAGACCAAGATTTTCTAATTCTCTAACCAAATTTTATGCTTTGAAAAATTATAACTGTCAAACTAGAGTTTTCTCAGTGTGGCTAAATAGCTAGAATTTTTTTTTTCTTAAAGATATATATCAACAAATCAACTGTCAAATTTCTAAGAACCGTTTTCGATTACTGTGTCCACTAATGCTCCAGGTTTTTTAAATGTTTAATGTTTGATGATTTTGCCGAAGAGGAATTGTAAAAATATAATCAAATATAAAAAAATACTTACTTTCTAAAGGCTTCCATTGTATTCTCAATTCTTTCAGCTGCACCTACAATATAATTGAAATTGCTTTAGTTTAATAGAATTTCATTGCATAATAAACTCTATGTTAGCATCTTTATGCTGAAAGAAAGGTTGTATTTTTTATTTAAATAATCGACATCCCCCCCCCATTAGGTTATACTGTCGGAAGTGGTTTTAAGCACTCCACTACCAATAAATACTGCAAAGTCAAAGCCTTCCCTTGTGGATCAGGTACTGGACTATACGAGCATTCAACAGAAAAGATGGTATCTCCCGTGGTACCTCGTGAGATTTGGACTAAGAAGTTCATTATCTTCAATTCTAAAGGGGCATGTACAAAATAAACTCCGTCTGTCGGTATGATAAAACGCGTTATTTCTCCCACTTCCCATTCTCAGATCAAGTTGAAATTTTGCATAATTATTTCTTGTACCTAACAAAGCAAGAATCAATTTAAAAATTAACCTATTAGTTAATTATAGATAATACTTTATTTTGTTTGGTAATGAAAACAAGGAAAAATGTGACAGGTGTGTTGGTATAAGTTGAATTAGTCCCCTTTATATCAACTTTATAAGCTGTGTAGAGAATTAGGTAACAATAATAAACGATAAATAAAAAACCTTCTATGTTCATAAGCGCTTCGCTGACACAGTGGTTAGCGTATTGGCCTGAGGAGGCTTGAGCCCTCCAATTCAGCTCTTGCAACTATTAAAAACATAAAAGGCATTTCCAATCGCCTATATTTATTATTGTT
Source organism: Biomphalaria sudanica (assembly GCA_036873155.1). Lineage (NCBI taxonomy): Eukaryota > Metazoa > Mollusca > Gastropoda > Planorbidae > Biomphalaria > Biomphalaria sudanica. The sequence goes on along the minus strand of JAZGLO010006681.1, from coordinate 4,866,413 downwards.
AGCCTAGATCTATTACAATTTAATTACATGACGGATCTAAATTAATTGATACAATTACACTAAATATAAGCTTTGTTTATTATTATTATTATTTTTTATTTTTTTTTTTAAATTGCCTTTAAAAAAATGAGTCCACTTTTTGAGCACTGAAAATGCTTAAAGCATGAAAATTGCGATTATCAAAAACAGTAGTAATTCAAATTTTTCCAATCGTAGAAAGTTACTAAAAATTAATTGCATGATTGATTCAAAATAATTGATAAAATTTGTTAATAAGAATTTTAAAAAAATATTTGTTTAAAAACTGCTTTTGAAAAAGCAGCACTGAAACCTTTTCCTTGATGCCCCTTCCCCCATTGGTCCACGTTAATGAATGGATCATAGAGCACTGTGTGCTGACATGCTTTTATTACGTCATCCATTGTTGTGGACATTTTCTGAAAAGTACTTGAAAGGGTGTGACGTAATAAAATGAAGGCTTTCCATGTCTACTTATATCAACATGAAGTCTCTGTTAATTATTATGTTTAATTGTCTACATTACAATAATTGTGACGGAAAACACTAAGCATGACATGAGTATGTTATTTGGCAGATGTATTAAATCGGCGGCGGGCGACCCGTGACAATAATCACGTATGCTTGCACCTCGATAAACAAGACTAGTGCTCTCGGATCGTAACTCTAAGATGGTAAGGTCCATTGATAAATCAAACAGTTTATCTTCTTTTATACGACACAGCTATATGGTATTGCATGTATTTGGTTATATTTTGAGCCATTAAAAATTAATAATTACAAGACTGATTCAAAATAATTGATGAGATTACACTCAGCATAAGCGAGTTTTTTTTAACGTACTTTCACAATACCACTATTTAAGTCGCACATTCGAAATGGGTGGGTGGGCAAAACCTTGTGAGTGGGTTGACACGGTTCTCGAAAATGGCTCTAACGATTTTCCTATAAAATTGACAGTTGATGTATATCGTTGGGTACAGTGGGAAAACTCTAGTATGACTTATAAAATTTCAAAATATGAAAAATTAAGTCAAATATGGCTAGAGTATCTAGAACAGACTAAATTTTAGGATATCTCCGCATGTAGGCCCAATAACCTATTCTTTTAAGAATTTAATAAATTAATGTTCAGGAGCATGTTGCGCACCTTCTTCTAAGCTTAGATCTAAATGCTTATCATTATAATACTATAAAAAGGATTTTACTCGGGAGGGGGAAAGCGGAGTAAAAATATAACATTCTAACGTAGTTATTTCAAATACCAGGATGGTACGTAAGAAAAGGCTGGCGGGTCCTTATGCAATCTCATTAAGATTAAATTAAGTTATTAATTAATTATCTATATTACATACCTCCCCTGTGGCTAATATGTTTAGCTCTAAACATGAGATTTTTCTTTTTATGCAGAATGTTAGGATGCTTGAGTAGTATATATGATGTCAATATATAGCTTCCCAAAAGCAAAAAGTATATCATTGTTTTTATAATAAATCTGGAATAATAGAGCATACAATATTGTATCAATTAAAAAATCTAAATGATAAATCATAAAATCGAATAGGTCTTGCTTTGACTAATATTTAAGCAAAATTTTTGGCATGCAGCAGGATGTGGAGCTGAGAGCAAATTCAGCAACAATAGCTGCAATTCCCAATTAGTACTTTTCTAACTTTGGTTTTTGCCCTCAATCTGGATACATCGAAGAGTTTCCCAGAGGATCTTGTACGGAGAAATACACCTTCAATGATGTCGTTATAAGAATAATGCAGTAGGGAGAAAAAAGAATATCCCAAACATAGTAGGTTCGATCCTACCGAAGCATGACGTTGTAACATTTTTGGCGCAGGAAGTTTTAGCGCGAAATGTTTTAGTCACAGTGAGTATTATTTCTTTAAACAAGAGTTATTCATATCTTTGTTTTGTATGTGTGTTTTTGATGTAAAGAACAAGAGATATTTTTGTCCATTATTTTTAATATGTAAATTAGTTTTGTGATTATTGTTAAATCTTAACATTATAACATGAGTGTGGGTTTTAATATTGACCAAATCAAAATAAAAGAATGATAAAAAATAGATGCAATTTTTAGTGGGAACAGAAATGTTTTGTTTAATTTATAGTACCTCCAACAAAAAAATAAAAATATAAAAGGTGGGAAAACTGATTATTGTCAACCTGTGCGTTTCACGCACCCCACCTTTACTTTATGGGGCAGGGGGTAGCATGCTAATAACATGGTCCCAGTAGAAATCTGACCTTTCATACTTTATATATTGTTGTAATGTGTAACTCTAGTGGCGGAGCGAAAGGGTTAATATGTGTGCGACCTACTGACTCAGGCAAATCACATTGGACAACGGCTGTCAATGGACAAGGGACAGTACTACTAGTAGAAGCAATATGACACGTGTTATGGTCATGTGATCGAAAGCCTTCACAACGAGAGAAACATGAATTTTTATCAAACATAAGTACTTTTTCAGTTACAAGCTTTTTCTATAGTCATTAAGTAAAGTTTCCCTTTCAGAACTAGTGATCTATGGGGCAGATGATATAGGCCTAAAGGTCATCTGTTTCTATGACCAGCGGTTAACAAGGGTGTCATGTGGCCAGTATAAAGAACAACCACCTTTATTTTCCCCAACTAATGTCAGGTACCTATTAGAGCTGGACTCAGAAACGCCCTACAGATCCCGAATGTATAAATCCCATGTTTCACCAGGATTCGAACCCGGGTCCCCCAGTTTGGAAGCCAAGCACTTTACCACTCAGCCACAGCGCCTCCATATATTCATTTAGCATACACTTACATTTTTAAAAATAAAAATTATTAACCTTATCCATTCATTCAAAATTAATTTTTAAAAAAGTTACAAGTAATAAAGAGAAAAAAAAATATTATTACAAAATTAGATAAATTGGCAACAAGAAAAAAAATATTCTTGACCTAATACACAATTTAATTTAATTTCCGCTAGTGCGCTAGAAATGACTTGGATCACACAAATTTAGACTTTTCCCCTCGCAAATAAAAATTAATATCTTCCCTTCCATATATCATACAATCTAGATCTAGAACTATATCTACCGTGGGCGAAGCAAGAAATTTTTTTCGGGAGGGGGGGTAAGGGGGATTTTTTTCTCTCCCCCCCCCCCGAAAAAAAAAAAATATAATATACTAGCCTGACATTACCCGCGGCCTGCGGGTCTAAGTTTGTGTTTACTAATCTAGTAGATTGGATTTAGATGTATGTTAAACTTAGCTAATGATCCTTTCAAGTTTTTTTTCTCTTTCGCTACGAAAATAAAATTAGTTTTGCGAAAAATGGGTTTACCCGAAGCCGATATATTCATATCTATTAAAAACGAAAAGAGCGATAGCTTTGTTAAATAAATGGGATTAAAAAGTGAACAATTAAAAGAAAGAAAAGATCTTGGCCAATCTCAACTCGGCTTCGCAGCTTTCGTAAACGAATGTAGTCTCTTAAAAATGCTTTAGAAAACCAAATTTGAATGTTTATTGGATCAAAATATGAAATGAATGGACTATAATTAGCATGTTCGTGTGTTAAAGTATAAAACTATCTTTGCGAAGAGAAGTTTTATCATCTTAGAGTTGAATTAGAGTTTTAGATCTAGGGATGGGATTATAAAGTAAACAATTAAACGAATTAATTTTTAGTACGCGATTCATTACGGTATTGTCTAATGAAAGAATGTTCGTAAGGAAATATGTAGCCACAGATATAAGGAACTAATTTATGCAAAAATGCTTTTGAAACACAAAGTTGAAGGTTAATTTTATTTTATAATGAAATCAATGGATCTTCTTTTGTATTTTCATGTGTCAAAGTAAAAAACTATCTGAGCAAAGTGTATTTCTTAAAATTAGATCTAGGTTTAAATCCTTTAGATCTTTTCTCCTGTCAACATTGTAGACATAGCCTATATCCATAAAATACTATAGCTGTAATAGAGTCGGACAACTTAATTTTTTTTAGGGTCTTAAGTTTGTTTTAGGGCTACAATACATACACTACGGTCTAAGTTGGTACCCAAGAAACATTCCTGCCAAGTTTTATCAAGAATGGTCTAGCGGTTTTGATGTCTATAAGTCACATACATACACCTCACATTCTACTTTATAGTATAGATATATATGCTTGTATGGATGGATGTGTGTGTGACCCTTTATTCTTTTGAAGACGCTTATTGTGCCGCAGAATAGGTTCTTCCTGGAGTTAGTGAAAAAATTGTAGACTCCTCGCCCTTGCCAGCAAGGGTTCTGGGAGGGGGGGGACGCTGAGAGCTAACCTAGCCGCCAAGCACTATTTCTGGTATTGAAAGCCAACCAAATGCATATTCTGTGGTACCTACAGTTCATTATTTTGCAATCAAAAAGTTGTATTTCAAAAACCTAATATGCTATTCATACGAACGTAGACCCTCCCGCGACGTTCGGCGCATTTGCTGGCAAGCTGTTTCTACAAAAATCTGTGTCTGAAGCCTCTTCCCACCTGCTCTGAGGACCTCCATGAAAGTGTGGCGCCAAGTTGTAATAGGATGTCATCGCAACACTTATTATGTGTAATTCATTTTGTCGGAAAACATGTCCCGCAAACCTCATGCGACGCTCTGTCACAACCTTACTAAGGGGTCGACTCCCACTTCGGCTTAGGATTTCCTTGATTTAGACCCGATCTCTATAACTGACTCCTAAAATCCGTCTTAGCCATCTTTGTGCTTTAGTGCTTTTCAATTTCATTTCACTTTATTAATGGAGCCCAGCCACTGGTAGACATGTGTAACTTCTCTTGACTACGATCTTTGAATTAGGTGACTATTTTGCTTTAGATGTTATATCCAAAAAGGGAAGTTTTATCGTCAAAATCATCTGTTGGGGGTTTTTAAACTAAAATATATCTGTAGTTGTTGTTTTTTTTAATTCAAAACCACATTTAGCTACGGTCATAGAATTTGGTGACTTTAGATATAACATTAAAGAGATAGGCTTTTTACCTTAAAACGCTCTGTAGGGGGATCTTAAACTGAAAACTATCTTGAGGGGTTTTAAACTTTTAAAAAAGCCATCTGGAGGAGATGGGTTGAAACTCAAAACCACCCATTGGCTTGGCTACACTCAAAAAATTTTTGTGTGTAATTTACTTTTTTTATATTGAAGAGGTAATTCTTAGCATCAAACCCTTCTGAAAGGAAATTTAAACTCAAAACACCCAATAGGCTTGGCTACGCTCAAAGCATCTTAATTGCTAAAATTATTCTATTTTATTTTAAAGATTTATTATTTAGCTTCAAGCCCCGCTGGCGGTTTTTTTTTTTTTATTTTAGGCACATCGGCACGATTTAGGCCATGTCATGCCTGCAGTCCCTTAAGGACTACTCTCTCTCTAAACAACAAGGGCCAAATTCTATACAGTCATATCAATAAAATCAAGGTCTATTCACAGTTAAAATAGTAAAGGTAGTAAAAATTTAATTATTTGGTAAAAATCTAAGGTAAATAGTACATGTTCACAAATTCATAAATCAGATCTTCGTAGATAACCCCACTTCCCGGATAAAGCCCAGTACCTTCCCAGGGTCGACATTATCAAATAGTGTTTTTAAGTTAGTGGCTCTAAAATATTTCTCCCTGACATCCTGGTATCTGGGGCAATCAACGAGGATATGTTCCACGGTGAGGCGAGAGTCACAATACTCACAAAAGAGTGCGTGATGTAGGTGTGGCCAATCCTAAGTCTGGACATGGTCGTGCTACCACGCCTTGTCAGACCCTTGGATGTGGGCCGCCACCTGACATCAGCCACAATCTGCCTGAGTTTATTGTGAGTCTCAGCCTCCCATCGGTTCTGCCACTCTCGATAGGTGGCAGAGGCAATACTTTGTCTCAGGTCCGAGCATGGAATTTGGGTTCCTGACACCGCATGATTTAGGGCTCTCTTTGCTTCTCTGTCTGCTGCTTCGTTTCCCTCAATGCCAACATGGGAGGGGACCTAGATAAAGGTGGCATCCTTATGGTCGGCTGTTATTTGGTCCAACAGCTTCAGGCTCTTATGTACCAATGGGATGTCAGTCTTCATTCACCCCAAAGCTTACAATGCAGATTTGGAGTCGGAGCAGATTATAAATTTCCTCCTTTCTGATGCTTTGACGGCCATAAGTGCAAGCGATATTGCATGCAATTCGGCCGTAAAGATGGAGCAGCCATCGGGGAGTCTACGGGAGATTGTTTTGTTCCAAAAAAAGCAGGCATACGCGACCTTTCCATCCATTTTGGATCCGTCTGTGTAGATGGTGCCACAAACTCCGTAGCTCTCTTGCTGTTCCCTAAAGTGGACTTGTAGTATGCTTGGGTCTGTATTTTCTTTTTTGAAATTAAGGAGGGATAAATTTAATTTGGCTTTATTCATTAGCCAAGGAGGATTCTGAGGGGTTTCTATTTTAGAGATTTGGTCAATGGGTGGGGTTAAGTTTTGGATGGGTTCTCTCATTCGAAGGCCCAACGGCTGTATGACGTTAGGCCTTCGATTGTATAATTCTACCTCTGTGGGGTTAAATATGGAGTTGAAAGCAGGGTTCGTGGGGTTGGATTTTAGCTTGACTATATACTGCATTGCAAGCTTTTTCATTCTTATATCCATGGGGAGTTCTTCAGCCTCCACATGGAGACTTGGGATAGGTGATGTACGAAACGCACCGAGACAGAGACGCAGGGCTGCATTTTGTATTGGTTCCAGTATTTTCATATAAGAATTGCTTGCTGCTCCATATTTTATGGATCCGTAGTCTAGCTTTGATCGAATTAGACTCCGATATAGCAGCAGCAAGGTATCTCTGTCAGCTCCCCAGTCCGTATGGCTGAGTACTCTAAGTATGTTAAATGACTTTTGGCATTTCTTCTTAAGTTCCTTACTGTGGTGGAGAAAATTAAATTTGGAATCTAGGGTGAGGCCCATAACATTTTGTAGTTTTAACGACAGGGATCTTGTTTTTGTGTATAAATAGTTCAGGGTTTGTGTGGAGTCCCCTTAAATTACAAAAATGCATACTAACTGTTTTGGAGGGTATCTGGAAATTTAGGCACCGGATATTTAGGCACCTGGAAATTTAGGCACCCGGAAATTTAGGCACTAGATAATTAGGCACATTTTGACAAGGCGGATAATTAGGCACTCTTTAATTAGCGACCTTAATTTTGAAAATCATTTTAAAATGTTAACGTATATTTTATCCTTAGGCTATGGGCTATCGGTGACGTTATAATAAATAGCAAACTATAACGATTGGCACTAAAGAAAAGCTGAAAAAATGGGAAGAAAAAAACAATCATGAGAATGTGTGGAAAAAATGACTCCTGAGTCATTATATAATATAGACATCACAGGATTCGGGGGAGGGGAGGTAGAGATGATTCTTCGCTCATTGCTTCAGTTCATCACCAGCCCCTAAATTCCTCTTGCAGACTGCCGCGCCGTGTCCATAACCCTGACACTTGAAGCACCTCATTGGGTTAGGTATCTTATCTTATATAATACAGACGTTACTTCAAAAAAAGAAGATGATTACGTCCTACGCGTCATGCATTCAGTCATGCATATTAACCAATGACTTAAATTCTTCCAAGTCACTGGTTTTCCTGGCTAGCTAGGTATGTAGGGCCTCACTGGAACTCGTAGGTATCCTGCCTAGTTCCGAATGTGAGAATAATAGTGGCGGTTTTGACCTACTCACCATCCCTGCGCCTGGAAATGCGCCGGCATGGGTGACTCCTTCAATTCCCTCCACTATTTCCTTCTCGGAACATTTCAGCAGGCACCTAGCGCTGATTATACCTCTGCTGGTGTTCGAACTCTTGTGTGGCATGACTTCCAATTTGAGATCACACATTCTTCTGCATCGTAGAAGCCCATCAGAGTGTATCTTACTATCAACTTCTACGAGAAGTTCTGACGACTTGTGCAGCTTAGATACACTCTTGGGCTCTCCCACTACTGACTTAAGTCCCTTGTAAATTAGTAAAGGGCTCATCTTTGTAAGGCTTTTCCCCTCTTCTGTGCACCTGACCACCAGAAATGATGGCCAGGTAGTACAGCTTGTTGTGGCCTTCTCCTTTTTTGACTCTGTTCTTCGCCTCTTGCACAGACACAAATCTGGGGCAAGTAGTTTTTGGGGTGTTTTTTTGTCCATGGACATTAGTAGTGTCACGGATGAATGTGTGTATGTATGAATACTCTATTTTTACAATCTGCGCGAATGACCGGAAGTGTGTTTTGTTGTCAGAGACAAGCTTGTGTGATATGCAGTAGAGCTGAATAAAGTTTATGTGTTTGATCTAGTGGTTTCATTGTTTTATTTCGTTAACTAGAACAGAACCAGGGACACCTAGACGTATCGAGACCTAAGGTAGAATTTATCGAGTTATAAGTATAAATATAATAGGAAAGCTGTGACATATTTGGAGGCTCGTTTATCTAGTTACTTGACTTAGCCTTGGAAGACATTAGGCAGAACTGCGATTCGCCATTGTGAAAAGGTCAAGGACCAAGAAGGCCATGAAGTCGTCAATCAGCCGAGACAAAACCAGGTCAAACACAGTGATAAAACTATTAGTGTTGTTTATATTGTATGCTAGAGATATAAACAAAATATCAGAGAGATTAACACAGTTAATAGCCGCTGGAAAAGAAATGGGATTGTCGGGGACAGCTCTACAGGAGTGGGTGAAAGAAAGAGAAGTCAAGCTGGAAAAGAAAGAAAAAGAAAAAGAAAACAGAGAGGGTGAGGAACGTGTTAAAGAGAGAGAAGAAAGAGCTAAAGAAAGAGAGGCAGTGGAAAGAGCTAAAGAAAGAGAGGCGGTGGAGAGAGCCAAAGAGGCAGATGCAAAAACTAAAGAGGCAGAAGCAAAAACTAAAGAGGCAGAAGCAAGAGCTAAAGAGAAAGAAGCTGATGTAGAAATACACAAATTGAGAGTCAGAGAATTGGAGCTTAGGGAGACGAAAGGAGAAATCAAAGAGCATATAAAACCTGTATGGAAACCAAAGTTCCCACCTTTTAATGAGAACGTGGATCAAATGGATGCATATTTGGCGAGATTTGAAGTGCATGCTCAAGCTACAGATATACCTAAAACTCAGTGGGGAAGTCATCTATACACATTGTTACAGGGAAAGGCACTGCAAGCTTGTATCAACTTTTCTAAGAAAGATTTAGAGGAATATGACAAGCTGAAGGAAGTATTGATGAAAAGATACAACTTGACAGATGATGGGTATAGAGAGAAGTTCCATAAAGCTAAACCAGAGAGAAACCAGCCATTCCATGAATTTGTTGAGGACATTACAAGATACTTACTGCTTTGGGTCGAATTGTCAAATGCTGAAAAGACATTCGAAGGTATCATTGATCTGTTCATCAGAGACAAGATCCTCGCATCTTGCAATCCTCAGTTAGTGGCTTTTCTACATGAAAGGAAACCAAAAGATGTTCCAACAGCTGTACAGTTGTGTCAACAATATATTACTGCACATCCGGAGCAGACAATTCAGAGAGAGGAAGACTTGATAACTAGCAAGTTTGCCTTTGCTGCAAAGACTAATGATAACAGAAGTCGCTTTAAACAAGAATGGAGACAGGACCGTCTGCAGAAAAGCAGTGTTGGTGAAAAAACAAGTGTTGGTGAAAAAAGAACTGTTTTAACTGTTTCAAAACGGGACATTTAGCAGCCCAATGTAGAAACGAAAATCCCATTAAGCCGAAATGAGACTATGGGCTCAAGCAGAAGTCAGGAGTTTAAAACCAGCAACAGGGAAAGACCGACTGGACATCCATACAATGCGTCAGTTTGCATAGACTATCAACATGGTGAACAACTCCCTCATGAATCTGATCAGATCCAGATGGCTGGAGCTGTAACTTGTGACGCTGGGAAATTAAAAATGTATCCTGGATTTGTTGGGAAAAAATCTATTTGGGTCTTGAGAGACACAGGAGCGACCACAATCGGAGTGAAGAGACTACATGTGCACCCTCACCAGTTAACTGGTAAGGAAGTCCAATGTATGACATTTGGAGGAACAATTGAAGAATATCCCACAGCTGTCATTGACATAGATACGCCATTTTTATCTGGAAAAGTTGAAGCATGTGTGTTGGAGAGGCCTACAGCTGACTTGATTCTAGGAAACGTGAATGGCATAATTGAGCCTACCATCACAGATATCTACAAGAGGCAAAGGTTAGCAATGTCAGAAGTTATAAATGTGGTAACGAGATCTCAATCTAGTGTGAGAGATAACATGGGAACAACGATACAGCACCGTAGAAAGAGTGCTTGGCAGTTGTTTGGGCGGTAACCAAGTTGGCCAGATACCTGTTAGGCAGAACATTCGTACTCAACACAGATCACTCACCCTTACGCTGTTTAAACACACGCAAGTCGGTGAATTCCAGGGTAACTCTTTGGGCCCTGATGCTTCAGGACTTTCAGTTCGAAGTGCAGCATATTCCAGGTAAAGGAAACGTCGTAGCGGACATTCTGTCACGCTTATCATAGATATAAGCCTACGTGGCTTTTCACAAGCATGTGTTGCTTCATCAAAGACTTTGTGTCTTCAACAGTTTAGACTTTGTTGCTTGATGGTAGACTTTCTGTTACAATTAAGACTTTGTGTCTTCATCTTTTAAGACTGTGTGTCTTCATCTTTTAAGACTGTGTGTCTTTATCTTTTAAGACTGTGTGTCTTCATCTTTTAAGACTGTGTGTCTTCATCTTGTAAGACTGTGTTTCTTAACTATAGACTGTGTGCCTATTACATTGCAGTCTGTGTGACTACATTAAAGTCTGTGTGACTATGTTCAAGTTGTTTGGATACATAAACGCCTGTGTGGCATATTCAGAGCCTTTGTGGCCTATCGAATTAACATTTTTGTTGTATTGTGTTTTAATGTTTTATACTTGTTTTATAATCGTGTTTTTATGTATCTTTGTACAAATTGATTTTAATTTTAGGAGGGGCGAGATGTCACGGATGAATGTGTGTATGTATGTATAATCTATTTTTACAATCTGCGCGAATGACCGGAAGTGTGTTTTGTTGTCAGACAGAGACCAGCGTGTGTGATATGCAGTAAAGCTGATTAAAGTTTATGTGTTTGATCTAGTGGTTTCAAGTAGAAATTCGGCACCTGTGCTCCCCACCCGCCATCGAGTCCAACAAGGGGACGGGCCATTCGAATGTCCAGAATGAGCCCGCCAGGGCTACACAGGTGCTATAAGTCAGTCAGCTGCTGCATCGGACATGTGTCTGATACCGCAGCTCCCTGATTGACCCTCCTCTTGCCCAGACACAAATCTGGGACAAGTAATATTTTTGGTGTTTTTTGTCCATGGACATTAGTAGAAATTCGGCACCTGTGCTCCCCACCCGCCATCGAGTCCAACAAGAGGACGGGCCATTCGAATGTCCAGAATGAGCCCGCCAGGGCTACACAGGTGCTATAAGTCAGCTGCTGCATCGGACATGTGTCTGATACCGCAGCTCCCTGATTGACCCTCCAGCCACTGCCCTCTAGCATAGGTCGAATGATGGTAGCTCAGCGTGACAAGACGGTTGACCCAGAGCGGGCCATCTGGCCTCAGGTCTAGAGGAACCTGGAGCCAAGTATTGTATTGTGGTAGTTTATCCTCGGATAAACACCTACTCAAATACCAGGATCTCTTTATCCCCCCTTACCTGTCGCAGTCCACGGCAAACGGACTGGTCTAAGACATAGGGAGATTTTAAAGATAAGGAGACAGAGTGATGGGTAATGAAGGCAGACTGAGAAAGAGGAGGCAGACACAATGATAGAAAAGAAGTAGGGCACTTTTGAGCTCCAAAAGTGCTAAGGAAAGAGGGGAGCGCAGTTAAACGTCATGTCTCGGGACGTGTTATTTGACTTTAATATATTTGATTTATCATGTTACCGGTATATTTTAATAAGCTATTTGATCTATCATGTTTTATTTGTTACAGCATGTCATATTATTCTACATTGTTTGTTCACTTGAACCTGTATTACAGTTCTACGTTTACTTCATTCTTTCATTGTCAATAATACTAGTTAGCACAATTTGAACTGGGGGTGAATGTTATGAAAATTATATGCGCTTGTAACTCGTCCGTAAGAATGTGTTCACGAAATGTGTGTTGTGTAGTCATTCAGTGTATTAAAGCCATTCTAAGCGGACATAGTTTTCGACTATGTTATCATTAAGTAATAGTGAACAAATAGATGCTATCTTACTAGATTTTTCCAAGGCTTTTGACAAAGTTCACCACCATAGTTTGCTTAAAAAATTAAAATATTTCGGCATTAACGGTCCACTGCATCAGTGGATTAAAGATTTTCTGATAGGGAGAGAACAAACTGTAATAATAAATGGCTCTAAATCAACACCAATAACAGTAAACTCAGGTGTACCTCAAGGAACAGTCTTGGGTCCACTACTATTTTTAATTTACATAAATGATTTACCAAATTGCATTAGTTCAGGAACAAAAGTCAGATTATTTGCAGACGATTGCATAATATATAGAACAATAAAAACAAAACAAGACACAGATATTTTACAAAGAGAATTAGATGAATTACAGAAATGGGAATCAAATTGGAGCATGTCTTTCCACCCAGAAAAATGTCAGTTGTTAAGAGTAACAAAAAAACTAAAACAAATTAATTCCACTTATCTTATTCATGGCAAACCAGTAACACAGACTAAAAACTCAAAATACCTAGGTGTTATAATAAATGAAAAACTGTCATGGAATCCACATATTGATGAAACTATAAAAAAATCCAACAAAGCATTAGGGTTTATTAAAAGAAATTTTTATAAATCAAATAAGAACATAAAACTAAAATGTTATTTAACCTTGGTTAGGCCAATAATAGAATATGCATCCACCGTGTGGGACCCCTCAACTCAAGAAAACATTAAGAAACTGGAACAAACACAAAATAGAGCAGTGAGATTCAAAACAAACGAATATTCATATTTGACTAGGGTAACACCATTAGTAAAATCACTAAATTTAGAAAGCCTTCAGGACAGAAGACTCAAAAGTAAAGTAGCAATTATACATAAAACACTGAACCATAATCTTCAAATACAAAAACAAAATTTAATAAAATACTCTGAAAGACACAAAAATAAAGGCACATTCCTCGTCCCATATGCTAGGACAAATTTGTACAAATACTCCTTCTTCCCTAGTGCTATTAGAGCATGGAATGGGTTGCCTGAGCTAGCCAGAAAAAACAGTGACTTGGCAGAATGTAAGTCATTGGTTAATATGCATGACTAAATGCATGACGCGTAGGACGTAATCATCTTCTTTTTTGAAGTAACGTCTGTATTATATAAGATAAGATAAGATAAGTTCATAACAAGAAGGAACCAGCATACCCGCACAGTCTGAAGACATTATATTTGACACAATAGACGGTAATGATCATGTGTCTATCACAAGCCTTTTAGAGCAGTCAAGGAAGCGCGCAGTAGACTGCCTGTGGTGAGAACACTGGTTTTTAATAGAAACGACGAAGGGTACCTGTTCGGGTTAGGAACTTTAACACTCAAGCTTGCAACCTTTACCAGAATGTTACCGCCCCCTGTTGTCCAGTGGATCTTATTGCAACGTGTGATGCGGTGGTCTCTGTAGCTAGTGCCTCATCATGTTATTCTCGAGTTGTTCGGATGCTTGGAGATGAGGGTGAGGATCTGTCGGAGGAAGAGTGCGGTGGGGTTAGGGAAATGTTGATGGAATTTGGGGACGTCGTGCCAGACAGTGAAAATGGGCTCGGTCAGACTGACTTGGTGTTCCAGAACGAGGTTGTGCACCTGGATCGGTTTTGAGGAGACCAGAGGCTGTTCGGGACGAACAGAAATAGGGAGGGGGCAGTGTTCTAACCCTGTTCCTCCTTGACTACGTGCAAAGTAGGGGGATTTTTGTTTATGCTGTTGAGCGTAAATGACCTGCACTAGTTTGTAAATGTGATAAGAAACTTATAATTATGATTTTAGTTTTCTCGACTGAGGATTGAAGACTGCTTTCTTTTATTTGTGTTAGTGAATCGGGAAATATAAATTTGATTTGAAGATTGTGACATTATTTCTTTTTACTGGGATATTGACTGATCATAGTTGGATTGTGCTTCTGCAATCAGAGAGATACCAGCGATCTGAGAATCAGTGAGTTATTTTCTTTAGTTCAATCCTACGTCTTAATAATATCTTATATATATATATATAGTACCAGGTGACCGAGCCTCGCTTGGAGGAATAATCTATTAACGAAAAATATTTACCCGAACTTATTTTTTAAATGACAAAAATGAGCGATCTGATAGAGGACTACCAATCTGAAGTGTTGCTAATGTGTTCTTTTAGTTCTAAATAACATCGTACATGCCATACAATGCGATTCCCTGTAGTTTCGAAAACTAATCTCACATTGAATCTTTTGCGTTAAACTATTCGCCTATTATTGGCTTGGTAGAAAATCTTCTCAAATGATTACGTTCAGAATTTAATTTTGCAATTAATATATCAATTATGGCTTTAGTACGAAACATCAAGGGACACAAAATCTCTACGTTATTCGGTAAAACATTCACTTTGAAACAAACTAAAATGGCGCATTTTTCCATTAAAGACAAACATCGCGTGTGTATTGTTAAGAAGCGTTTCCCTTCGAGCACCTCTGTTATTCCGAACACCTTTAAGCTCACTTAAAAGCCTTTGGCAGATGTTAGAGCCCCATACGGGATACGTGCCCTGCCCAGTATGACTGACGGGAAGTTCAAACCGGCGTTCGCTAGAACATCGCTGTTTGTAGTGCGGTCTTGCCACCGTATGTCCAAACATCTGATGTGCAAACATCTTTGGTGAAAGCGTTCAAGAAGTCTTAGTTGCTTTCTGTCAAGTACCCATGTCTAACATCCACATAGAGAGGTAAAGAGAACCACTGCTGATTTTTTATGCAGACGGAACGATTTATATAGCCACACTCTTGCTTGGAGGCGGTTTGTAGTGCGGTCTTGCCAACGTATTTCCATGATGTGCAAATATCTTAGGTGAAGTACCCATGTCTCAGAGGCGTTGAGAGAACCACTGTTTGGTAGACACTGATTTTTGTAAGGCAGGTGGAGCTATTTATTTCGCCACACTCTCGATTGGAGGCGTTCAAAAGCACGACTAACCCATATAAACCTCCCTCTAAAGCAATGCGTCATTTGATACTAAGGTTCCCAGATATGTGAAGTTGTCTATCACGTTAAGGGATGCTTATTCGCGTTGATCTTTGGAGATGAGTAAATTTCATTGGGTGACTTTTACCAAGGTCTATAGTTAAACCAAAAAAGGGGACAGCGTAATGAAAATTCGTTGACTGCGAGCTGGATATCATCAGGGCCGGCCTTAGGCCACTGCAATCTATGCGACCGCAGTGGGCCCCGAACATTCATATGTTCCGCGCTAATTCTAGGTGTAAATTCTTAAATTAAACCATTGTAACTTATAACAGGGTTCATGTGGCCTCCTTATTTTCAAAAAGCTCCCGGAAATCTCCCAAAATTGCAAAATATACTGACAGTCTGGCAATCTCCTGAAATTAGTGAAATCTCCTGAAAACTCAAAAAATGTCCTTAAAATAGACAACATTGTCATTTTGGGGTGTCGATCAATATGGTAAACGCCAATCCTACGCGCGATAAAAAAAAAGGCATTGTCAGCTTTCATTTAGTAAAAATGTAATGCAAAGACGAATTATTTATTTTCTAATTCAAAATTTTAATTTTCACTTATTATCCTTATCCCTACCTCGACTGAGCCGCGCGCAATCCATTTCACATAGGACCCCTCAAATATTAGGTCGGTCCTGGGTATCATGTTCAGTGTGTGCAAGTAAGGCATAGATAAGCTGTGTTACGATCATTTCCTGTGTTTTGGTAGACTTCAAAGTTTGAACACATTGCAATAATTCACCAGCAAAATAACAACAAAGTAAAAGCTACCTACGGGTCTACGCAATTAAAGTGTAAACAATTTATAAAGCCTTTAAAAACACAATAACTAATCATACATCGACATAGTTTCATAATAGATCAATCTACAATAAGACGGTTCGAAAATGTTTAATTATAGCCAATTGGTTTAGTAAAACTTGTTCTTGAGCCTAGTGACATAAGCGGTATCAAGTTTTTTTTTTCCCTTTGACATCACATAGAAAATTTCATTCATAAAACATTCTAGCCAAAATTAATTTTTCGATAATGACACATTTTCAAACCAATATAAAGTCGACCTCGAGTTTTCCTGATGTGGCCAACGAGTTGAGAATTTTTTTTTTACTAATATGCACATACCTTGAAATTTTAAAGAAAAGTCGTATGTATGTATGTCCCCGTATAAAAATCAAAACCGTTTGACCGATCTTGATAAAGCTTGGCAGAAATGTTCCTTGGGCAGCAACTTAGACCGTAGTGTATGTATTGTAGCCCTTAAACAAACTTAAGACCCTCAAAAAAAAGGTGACCAGCTCTATGAAAGCATTATAACTTCATCGATCTAGGCCATGGAATACCAAAGGTAGTCTGGTTCATTGCTCTCCTCATTATGTAGTTTCATAGAGCTGATCTTTTTTTTTGGGGGGGGGGGGGGTCTAAAAAGTTTGTTTAAGGGCTACAATGCATACACTACGGTCTGCCTTTGGTATTCCATGGCGTGAACAACTCCGATTGAAGGACTTGGACTTTGCTGAAGACGTTGCACTAGTTGGGGCTACAAATAAATGTATTCAAGAAATGACGGAGAGCCTAGACAGAGAGGCGCCCAAATTTGGCCTCGGCATAAACTTGGATAAGACTAAAATTATGCGAGTGGGATATAAGGAAAAGGGTGCCCCCGTCAGACTTGGCGAGTCAAAGCTTGAAGAGATGGCCAAGTTCACGTACCTTGGCAGCATCATAACAAATGATGGAGATGCCTACTATGATGTAGCGTGCCGAATAGGAAAGGCAGGGAGCATTTTTCAAAGGCTGCAGCCTATTTGGACTAGACAAGCCATTGGACTCGAGACAAATATACACCTTCTCAACACAATCGTCATCCCAACAGCAACATATGCATGTAAGACATGGAAGTTGTCTAAAATTGAGAAAAGACTAAATGTGGCTCAACAAAAATGGCT
This sequence comes from Biomphalaria sudanica, assembly GCA_036873155.1. Classification (NCBI taxonomy): domain Eukaryota; kingdom Metazoa; phylum Mollusca; class Gastropoda; family Planorbidae; genus Biomphalaria; species Biomphalaria sudanica. The sequence continues at coordinate 4,849,140 of JAZGLO010006681.1, read as the reverse complement.
GAGACGGATTTCGGGAGTCAGTTACATAGATCCAGAATTCTAGATCTATATCTATCAATAGTTTCACCTAGCTCAAGATATGTGATATAGTCATGTAGCTATCTATCTATCTATATTCTAGGCCTATAGATATTCTATATTCTATCTACTCTATACATCCATCCATCTATCTAGGCTTATATATTGTAGATAAGTATATGTATAGTGATATGGTTATTAGTATGGGTATTACTATACATTTATGTAACTAGATAAATATATAAACTATGTGTATGAGTATCCTATAATTATATAATTATAATAGATCTAATCTAGATTTAAATTGAAATTAAATGATAAGAATCTTAAGTCTTAAGATCTAGGACTAGGATCTACTGTAGATATATATAGTTCTACTTTACTTGATCTAAACTGTACTTTAGATCTATCTAGACATTCTAGATTCTAGACAAATCTACTAGATGTAGTAGTCTAGTAGTAGTAGTCTAGGTATCTAGACTAGATCTAGAATATAATCTCAAGCAAGAATATTCAGCAAGATCTGGATAGATCTATCTATCGTCTATATTCTAGATGAAGATTAGAGACCTAAAATCTAACTCTAGAGCTATGTCTATTAAGTCTATAGTGTATACACTGTATAGTTATAGTAAAGTTGTCGTAGTAGGCCTATATCAAGTAGATTATTATTAAATGATTATAATATTATATGTTTTTGTTAGCTACTAGTTAGTAGTTACTAGATCTAGTACTAGAATCTAGATTATATAGATCTAGATCTAGATTTCTTATTAGTATATTTATAGATCTAGATCTATATCTAGACCTAGATCAAGATATCTTGATAATCATCTAGTTGAACTAGTTCTATACTATATTTATAATACTACTAACTAGTACTACTAGATCTACGATCTAGAGTAGATCTAGATTAGATCTAGTATCTACATTGTCTGTCAATTTTAGTCTAAATCAGGGCTAGGACTTCTGACTTATCTATAATAATTTAACTCTACTTTCTATTATTTCTAAAGCTCTAGATTTATATTAGTATATAATATTGATTCTAGATTATATCTAAATTACCAAGAATATATTGATTTGGATCTAGTTTGTAGATCAATTCATTTATTATTATATAGATCTATTGTTTAATCAACTTAATGTCTTAATTTCCGCATTAAACGTCAATATTTATAAATGGCCGCTTGTTGCCAGATTGACTTGGTTGGTTACCAATAAATTAGATCTGAAATGATATAATAAATAAGAAAATAATTTTTTAAATTGATTTTTACTCAAATGTGAAATCCCACTGTTTATGTCATGTATTCAAATGTTATTGCAAATTTTAAAATGATATTTAATTACAATTAGAAACTGACTTAACATCACCTGAACAGGTTTCCTTTGTTATACTTTAAGAAAGAAATGGTATAACGTTGTGCTGTGTCATTTACACCTAAACTACCATCTAGATGTGTCTAGGCATATTTGGGCATATATCTAGGGATTTAATTTTATTATTATCTTTTCGGATATGTGTGCTTTTGCCAAGTTATAATTTTTCGAACTTGATTGTCACCCCAAAATGTTACCCTAACCCTAACCCTTACAGTAAGTTGATTACCAATTTTTAACAATTTTTGCACACATTTAAATTTAATAAATTCTATTTGAAAATCCCATTGTTTATGACATTTGTTTCAATAATTTTGCATATTTTACAATGTATATTTATTAAAATTATCTAGACATGTTTCCTTTTTTAGACTTTAAGATGGAAACGGTATAACATTTGGCTGTTTTATTCAAACTTTTACTATCTAAAGGGTAAAATGTATGTGAGCTTGCGCTCCCAGAGCTATTTTTATATGTATTTTTGTTGTATAGGTTAGAGCTAATTTTATATATTTTATTTTTATAGATTAGTGTCAGATTTTATAATTGTACTTCTGCATATTTTTATATATGTTAGTGCGGATAGTATAAAAAGTGATGTACATGCTGTCTTAAAACAGTTGAGTGTACATTTGACCAGTGGTCAGTACAGTATCTCTGTCTGTTAGACAGCTGAAGATCTTTGTGGTCTGTCGTGTAATTATTTTATTATTCTGGTTAGTTTGTTGGTGCTTGTAGTGGGGTAGAGGATTTTAGTTAGTGGTTAGATTAGTATTAGTTGTTTGGGTTTAAGTGTACATATATATTTTATTATTGATTTATTTTATGTAAATAAAGTTTCATTTTGTCTTATTTAATTTCAAGTGAAGTTTGTTTCTTTTCTTTTAGTTAATTTAGTCTCATTGTCTGGTTACTCTAGCCCCTTGGTCGTAGACCGAGGTGTCACAGATGAGACCCACCCAGTAGCGCTATCATCTGTCTACTGTTAATAAAATTTAATGTTGAGCAGAGAAAAGGTCTCCAGCGCCTCCTGACCTGCTCACATGTAACTTTGCAGCTACTTTATTAATTTATTGGTCTCAAGGAGCGCTTAAAGATCACCTATCGAGATCCAGGGCGAAGCACCAAGCATTTTTCAGTATTTCTAAGGTTCAGAAAGTCATTCTCCTTATTAAGTCACTAGCGGATCCAGAACTTTGGAGTGGGGAAAGGGACGATTTTTACCAAACCCTCACCCAAACGCCTATTAAACCCTAACACTAAGCATAAAAGCGCGTACAGCACACACAGGATATATATATATATATATATATATATATATATATATATATATATATATATATATATATATTAGAATTAAAAAATAAAGCAGTGTTTCTCAACCTTCGGCGTAAAAAAAAATATAAAAAAAACAGCCATGTTGAGGCCTTTGTCTTGACAGTTTGGGGGTCTCGGCGTGACCTCCGTGACCCCATATCGAAGTTGCCGGTCTGGGGGAGTGCTGCAAGCTCCCCCAGTGGAGTCTGGGGCTAAGCCCCGACGCCAAAAGCGTTTTCTTGCATTCGTCACTGCAGGAACACATTCTCCTGATATCTACAACTCATTATTCATCCTATTAAAAAAGGACCTTTTGAATAATGTTTTACTTGAAAAATATTCTAATATGAATTTACAGGCCCTTTAATACAATGCAAATACAACCGATTTGTTCTTTGAAAAGATAAGATACTCCCACATATTTAGATTAAGACTTTGAAGATCGTCGCCGACAAATTTTTTTTCGAAAATAATATTTAAAAAAAGCTCATTTGTAAGTGATACATTTTCTTCAAGAGGCATTTTTTGTAACTTTGTTTTGTTTCAGGAATATAATTCAAAGCTTTAAACAAAACATTTCGAAAGTGGGAGGATAAATTAAGTGGGCCAACTAGATTCGTGTGCAATTGACTATTCTGTTTGAAAACGTCATGTATTCGTCTGGAAAGGGGGAGAAGATGGTAGAATGAGAACGTTAATCTTCGCTCCTTATTATAATTTCTGTTAATGATTGCATTAGCATTAACGAATTCTTCGATATAAGAATTGAATTATAGCATATATAAATTATATTAGTGACATTTTTTTTATTTTGTAAATTCTTAATTAAAATACAAAAAGAAAAAAGTATTGGTTTGTCCGATGGGTGGAAGCGATTAAATGTATCGCCCCTCCCACCTGGTACAAACCTTTTTCATTTTATATTTACTAATGATACAATTTGAGATTAGAGTGTATATACGACATAATATACAAATGGGTTCAAATATAAACTTGTAGCTTATATTATATAACCTACATTTTGTTCACAAACTATGATTTCTTCATAAAAAGTACGACCGCCCCCCCCCACTCAGAGGGTTAGAGTGGGGAGGGCAGTAGACGCAATCTTCCTCCCCCCCCCACCTCACCAAATCGGCTAAGATACCAGAAGTGTAGCGACATTATATAACAATTATATAGAAATGCAACTAATTTTGTTTACAAACTATAATTTCTAAATAAAAGTAGGACCGCCCCTCCACTCGAAGGGTTATGGTGAAAATGGCAGTAGATGTATTCGCCCCACCCCCACCCAATCGGCTTAACAGGGGAACGACATAATATAAAGATCCGTTAAAATATCAATAATAAGTTTTAATTATATAGATATTTAATTGATTCTGTTAACAAGCTATGATTTCTACAAATAAATTAGACTGCTCCCCAATCGAAAGTTAATGGGGGGGGTGGGCAGGATTGATGCCATCACCACCTCCCCACCCCACCAAATCGGTAAACATACTAGAGGTGGGGGGGGGGCAAAATAATCTAAAATTAGGTTGATATATAAATAATTAGTATATACTATTAACATTACTAATACATTCGTATGTAAATTGTGTGATTTCTTTGCTAAATTCGTCCGCCGAGATGGGGGGAGGGCGATCGGTATCTGACGTGTGAGAGACATTCGAAGCAAATGTGCAGTGTTTCCCAAACTTTTACCGTTGGCGCCCCGCCCGCTATACGTTAATTTTTTTTCAGATATAGTGCTATGTACATAATTTTAAACTGTTTTTTATAACCCAATTTATTTTCTGGAGATAGAATTAGAGAGACAAGGTAGTCTGTTGAAGCACCTTTAGCTCCTGCAAGCGTTTTCCCTCGTTCGCAGCTTGTGTCGTCTTCTAAGTATTGTGAATGTTAAATTATAACGAAGTAGTACGTACCGATAAAGGAATATTTTCTAGGAATCTGAGCGCACTATTTATACTAGTTTTAAAAAAGTTGCACTAACTAAGTCTATTAAAAAAGGATGCACATTGACCAATACTTTTATACGGGGAATGTTCGAGCGAGGTATACATAGCGCGCGTTTGTCTTAAGATAATCTTCATATTCGGTAGAAGCCTTGCCACGAAAGCTTTAGTTTTTGTCACACAAAGGTCGTCAACATAACGATGTTTATACTTTAGAGAATTTTGACCATTCTGACGAGAGAATTTTGATCATTCTGACCATTCAAAAAAAATCGTCGAACGAGACGTTTTAAAATGTTTTCTTTAAAAAGTTTTTAATCGATATTTTTGCAGACTCCTCACACAAAAAACGGTATGCTTTTAAAAAGATCGTAATTAGTAGATGATACAAGGTCTTTATCTAACACTACTTTAACTTTTTAAACATTGATAATGTCATTTCATAATATTCAAAATTAGATTGATAACAACGAGCTTTTTAATTTTACCCGTGTAAACTAATTTGAATTGCTTCACCCTCTTAACATTGCTCAAGACGTTGGACGCTGCGCCCTCATGACAGACCCGTCCCGAAGGATGCTCAACACCACAGCTTGAGGAAAGCTGCCATAGTTCATGCGAGTTTGTAATGGGCTTGTTGTAAGATCATCTGTACTTCCGTAAAAACGGGGTAGACTATAGAATCACGTTGCTGAAAATGCATTAAATGTTTTCTTTAAAAGAACCTTTTGAATCGATATTGCTGCTAACGTAGAAAATTTCTACTTGGACGATAAAACAACGTCACATAATTAATAATAATTTGATTTATCTTTAAAATTTAGTAATAATGTCTCTTTCGCCTAATTAATAATAAAAATAAAATAACAATGCAAATACAACACAGTTTGCTTTTGCGTATCCCTTGTTATTACGTAACTTTTTGGACATTTTTACCAAAGAAAATAATATATATTCAATAAGGCCTGGAATAAAATATATAGATCTAGTTTAGTACAGTAGATATGCCTAGACATATTCTGGTATATATCTTAAGATTAATTTTTTTTTAATCTGCTAGTTTTTGTCGATATTCAGTTTTTCTATTCGGGCTTTTATTTTCTAGTTTTTACCAATGTGAGCTAGTTTTTTTGTGTGTGTATTTGTATAGGCTAGACCTATTTTTAAGTATTCTATTTTTATAGGCTAGTGCCAGAATTAATATTTGTACTTCCGCTTTTTTGTTATATGGGTTAGGGCGGGTAGTATAAATAGTTAAATCCATGCTACATCCTGTACAGTTGACCAGCGGTCAGTAAAGCATATCGCTGTCTGTGTGACAGTTGATGATCTTAGTGATCTGGCGAATACTTTGTTACGTATCTAGGCATTGTTTTTTTTTTTTTGACCTGTTGCGGTCGAGAGACGGGGAGGTTGTCTGCCCCTTGTGTAATAAGTTTTTTTTTTATTCGTCAAGCCACACAGACAGTGACCGGTCCTTGACCTATGTGTGTACCTCTGGTTGAAAGGAGGGTGGTTTTTTTTTTCTTTTCTTCTGTCTCTTTGAAGAGCGTTCTAGATCTGGGTGTTGATGACTTTCTGTTCTAGAAATTACTGGATATCGACGCGTGGTAGATTATATAAAGACCGCTCGCGTAACGTTGACGGACAGACATACGGAGACAGCCGTGAGACAGAATAGCGGAGACATTGCGTGACCCGTGCGTGGTATACCACTTGATCGTGTAAGTTAAGATTTTTTTCTTTTTTCCAAGGCCTTGCTTGCTTGTATTTGTAATTACATTTTCAAACTCTTGTATTGTAATATTTTTACATGCCATTTTTGTAAAAGGGTTTTGGTCAACCTTTCCATTTTGTATTGAGTAAATGTTTGTTTATTTTTCTTGCTTTATGTGATTCAGTTAAAAGTACTATTCGAGTGATATTTTATTAAACATTAAGTTGATATTTTACCTTCCGATTTCTTGTGTCATTTTTTTTTTGTTATTCATTGTAAGTCTTTGATTAAATTCAGACTTAAGATAAGTGACACAACTACCTTTTTTCTCTTGTCACGTTCCCCTAGGCAAGCCATTTAAAAGTAGAATTCAATTCGTAATACGTGACAACTTATTTAATCATTTCTATATTTCTGTACCTGGGACGGCCTGTAAGAGTAGAAATTATTTTATATTTTCTTTTACTAGATCTATGTCACACTGTGTAATTATGCTAGATATATTTTAATTTAGTTTTATTTTCTAGTTGGCAGCTTTTATTTTGAGCATGTTGATTTAAAGATGGCGGCGCCCAGCTTAGCCTGATTGCAGGCTATTATTACTGCTGAATATAGCTGCTGAAATACATGCTGCTGTATCTAATATTGCTGCTTTAAGCTGCTGCTGTAGATCTAGACTAGTGTTGTTTTGTTTATATAGTGTCGACTTAGTGGCTTATACTGTAACTTTAGTGTATAATAAATAATAATAGTCTGTTCTTAGTGAATACTAATAGTAAGGTACTAACTAAGATGTTCTTGTTTTAGTTTTAGTTATGGGTTGGTTGTAGTAGTAGAATTTTGTAGATCTAGTGTGTTTGTGTAGATCTAGGTCTAGTGTATTAGTTGTAGTGGTTAGGGTATATATTATGTTTTATTATTGATTTATTTTTTTGTATATGTAAATAAAGTTTCATTTTGTCTTATTTAATTTCAATTAAAGTTTCGTTTGTGCTTTCATTTAGTTTAGGTTAGTATAGTTTAGTATGTCCGATTACTAAATTAGGCGACGCTAGCCCCTTGGTCGTAGACTGAGGTGTCACAGATTGAGCCTACCCAGTAGCGCTAACATCTGCCTACTGTTTAGTAATTAATGTTGAGCAGAGAAAAGGTCTTCTCGCGCCTCCTGACCTGCTCACACCAAAAATCTTTTTTTTTTCCATTTGGGTGTCACCCGTTGCGGACCGCACCCCCTGCAACCTCCTAGTGACGCCACTGGGTCTAATACACTATTACCTTCTAGTAGGCTTACTAATCCTGATCATAATCTCCCTATTTATAGGTCTAGACTAGATCAAGAATATAGAATATATCTGTAATAGAATATAGATCTAGACAAGATCTAGATTTCTAGATTAGTTCTAGATATAGTATAGATCTAGATCTACATCTAGGCTAGATCTAGAACTAGATCTAGATTTCTAGAGTAGTTCTAGATCTAGACTAGATCTAGAGTTAGACTAGAACTAAAATCTAGAACTGTAATCTAGAACTATAATCTAGACTAGATCTAGAATTGGAAACTAGACTAGATTTCTAGATCTGGATCTAGACGCTAGATTTAGACTAATAGATCTCGATCTAGAATCTATACTAGGTCTAGATCTACAATAAATAGACTCTAGATCAAGATCTAGAACTAAATGAGGATCTGTCAAAACTGCGCGCTATAAAAGTAGTTAGTTTTTTTTTAACTAAAACGGCCACCCAAATACCCACGTGACCCTCCCCCCTTGTGTCCGCGTAAAAAGGCAGAACAACGTGGGCACTATCCATTCTACCGGCATCTCTTGTCGCTGCAGTGTCTGTACGTTACTGGACCTACTTTGTCTCCACTTTCTGTTTATGCCTGGTTCTACCCCATGTGTTTATGTATGGCTGCAGGTAATTACATTTTACTTTCATATATTTTATTGTAATTTTATTTATTTTCTTATATTCTGCTTGCATATATAATTTTAAAAATAAAATGATTTACTTTCGGAAAAGAAAAAATAGCCGTTGCATCATAACTTTGAATGATCTAAAATATCATGGTGTCCGATTTTAATTGTCTCTTCTAGTTTCTGATCTAAACGGGACGGACAAAGAGACAAGCCACAAAACTAGTAGCGTCTATTCCCCTTTCGGGGGCCGCTAAAAAACCTTTGCTACGCTCACGGAACTTGTTGACTGTAGTTATCCTTTAGTTAATTTTTTTTTCTATTGAAGATGGTTTTAACTTTAAATCTCTCTTGGCTACGCCCCTGGAATGTAGTGGCTGGAGTTTTGCATTTTTTTTTATTGGAAGGCGGATTTTAGCATCTAAACCCCCACGATTTGACTACGATTATGGAATTGGGTGTCTAGTTATTCCTCAGTTTTTACTAGGAAAAAGGGAGAGGGTTATACCTTTCTCACTGGCGGATAGGGGGGGGGGGACGGTAAGGGCCGAAATCAGACAATTTGTATACTAAGGAAGAATTCCTTATTTGGTACTGTAATCTAGCCTGTATTGAACCAATTGATGTGCTTGTAAAGCTTTTTCGGCCAATCAGCTTCCAGAAAGTTTGGCGATGCCGTATTAACTCTTTCTTTCCGCAATTATTTTTCTCGTTTTGGATAGTATTATTCCTTTTGCTCATTTGTGTTTCACCACACTGCTTGCTTGCTTTTTTTACCAAATGTTGTTTTTTTAACTCCCTCCCCCATTGTGCTACGATTATGGAATTTGGTGACTGTGATTTGCTTTAGTTTTTTTATTGAATAGGAAGATTTTAACTAAAAAATCCCCTGAAGGGGGGTTTAACTAAAAATTCCCCTTGGCTACGCTCATGGACTTTTGGTGACTGTAATTTTTTTTATTAAGGGGGTTTTAAACCTCACCCAACCCCTTTTTGTCTACTCTCGTGGAAATTGGTGACTGTAGTTTGCTTTAGTTTTTATTGAAGACGGGGGTTTGAAACTTAAAAACCATTGGCAACGCTGGGGAAAGTGATGGTTTGACATTATATTTTCCCCTCCAATTAAAACCACATTCAAAGAGATCGATTGGGGGTCCGGCTACGCCTATGACATATTTAAAATTGCGAATCCACATAATTGTGAGAAAGACAATTATGTATGAAAGCTTGCGTTTCTTAGTGTCCGTGTGTGTGTGTGCGCGCGTGCGTGTGTGTGTAGAAAATAACTACAGTTTGAAATGTAAAGTTCTAGGTGATGAAAACTTATTGCGGAATATGTTTTTATTGTTTTTTGAGGGGATGTTTGTGGAGATTGGTTATCTGTATACAAGGTGCGTCTCTAGATAACAGTTTGAGGTCAAGTCTAGATTAAAGATCTCTGAATAACAAATTTGTAAAAAGTCATGTGTGGATAGCAAACTAAATGGCGAATGGAGGAATGAAAAAAAAAAAATGAGCGCCCCAAAAGTTCGTGATTGGGGATGAAAAAATTCTATTAAAGGATTATGCGATGTTGGCTAATGCTGGCTGTTCCCCTGAATAATAATTATAATTAATAACAAAGATTGAGGTCAAACTAATCAGAAATGTTTTATTATAGTTTTGCGCGTTTGGAATTCAATGGACAAAATAAAATGTTGTTGGGGGAGGGCGTTTAATTAAAATAAAGTGTGTGTGTGTTTTGAGACAAACATTTATAAAAAAGCTAAAAAGATTCTAGAAATAAAAAATCCCCCTTTGGGTCAGGATTTTGTGATTTTATCATCACAAAAAAGATACAAGACACCGATAGCAAAGACAAACAGACACAAACACTCTTTTGTTCCCCTGGAAAACAATTCATTAAATATAAACAATTTGATATAAACTTGTCACATGTAAATTATGAGTGAGTCTGGTGTGAATGTACATTTTGGTTTCTTATAGTTATAATGTTTTTTTGTTTGGTGTAATGGACATATTGTAAGACAAGTTTCCATACGGACAATAAAGATCATTATTATTGTTATTATTATTATTATAAGTAATAAAAACCTGGATAAAAATAGCTCTGGGAGCGCCAGCTCACATATTGTACATGTGAAACAACTAATAGGATAGGTTGATGATTTTTCATAGGGATTAGACAATAGTGAGCAAATAAATGCAATTTTATTAGACTTTTCTAAGGCATTGGACAAGTTCACCAAAATTAAAATGCTTTGCATTAATATATGGCTCATTACATCAATGTATTCAAGATTTTCTAATAGGAAGAGAACAAACTGTAATAATAAATGACTCCTAATCAACACCAATAATAGTAAACTCAGGTGTACCTCAAGGAACAGTCTGAACCCACTACTGTTTCTAATTTACACAAATAAACTACCAAATTGCGTTAGTTCATGAACAAAAGTCAGATTATTTGCAGACGATTGCATAATATTTAGAACAGTAAAAAAAAGTTACTGAAATTTTACCCCAAAAAAAGTAGAATTACAGAAATGGGAATTAAAATGCCAGTTTTTTAGATTAACAAAAAAAACCCACCACCAACAACAACAACAAAAAAAAAACAAGATTCAGAGGCGGCCCCCATCAAATTCACCAATGGACGAGAAATATATTCAAGCCATATTCTAGTTTTGATTGTTTAAAGGATTTTTTAAAATTAGGCGTTATTTTTGACATAAAAGCAAACAGTGCAACACGTCGTCTTGATAAGATTCTTCTAACTCTTCTTGAATAAGTAGAGTAGCGATAAGTGATCACCTAAGATCAGCATGGAAACCTCCCGATACAGTGTCGGTGGCACCTAGTGCGGTAGCTCAGGGTGTCACCCCTCCCCATCAAATTTCTTGAAATATGTTCCAATGAACACTATTTATAGTTGTTTTTTTTTTTTGGAACCAATACAGTAAGCTGATTACCTACTTTTATTGATTTTTTTACTCAAATGTGAAATCCCACTGTTTATGACATTAATTCAAATGTTATTGCAGATTTTACAACAATATTTAATTCAAATTATAAACAGACTTAACTTCATATGAACAGGTTTCTTTTGTTATACTTCAAGACAGAAATGGTATAACGTTGTGCTGCATCATTTACATTCAAAGCTTTGAAAACTAAAGATCATTACTTTTCCAAGACAGAAAAGATTGATTGGGGCGACTTCCCTTAGAGCTTGAAAAAGATTTTAGGTACATAAAAAAAAAATCTCTTTCTCTCTCTCTCTCTCTATATATATATATATATATAGGTCTGTGATTCAATCAATCGCGGATAAGAATTTGTTTCCGGTATATAATCATAAGTCTATGGTCTTTGGTCACAGCATAGCCAGAAAGGATCTATATAGGTAGGTCTGTGGTGTTGAGGTAACCGTTATGTTCGTGCTTATTATTGGAATCACCGACCAGTATCTTGAGACGAGATCATAGATGTAGATCTACATCTAGATCTAGGTACATGATTATACCCTAGCCCTAGAGCCTAGAGAGACTGTGACTATATCTATACTTATACTTATTAGACCACAGTAGTATAGAGTATAGACTATACTTAGACTTAATTATATACAACTATAATTAACTATTAATATATTCTGACTATACTTCACTAATAAGTTAACTAAGTAGTATTATTATACTGTCTTAGTGTCTATAGACTATAGTATACTAAGAGTTAAGAGTCTAAGTCACTAAGTGAGACTTGCCTAAGTATACTTAATTTGACTTTAAAAAAATACTACTAGATCATACTAGATGTAACTAGTACTAGTATTAGTTGCTAGACTCTAATACTAATACGACTAATATGATAGTGAGTAAGTGACTAACTATATTTAAGTAATTAACTTTATTAACTATACTAGATCTATGTATATTACTACTATCATGATAGAGTCTAGACTCTAGACTAGAGTTATTCTATTCTAAACTGTCTAAAAAGACTATCACTTCTTAGTGTCTAGACTAGAGTAGAGGCTAGACTAGGGCTAGCTAGACTCCTAGAGTCACTAGAGTTAGATTCTGTTAGAGGTTAGGGATCTATTAGTATTATTATCTATAGATTATATTCACTAATAGATCTAAGATGTCTAGATTTAAATTTATATACGGTAGGTATATATATTATATAGAAATCTAGCGCTAGACTTATAGTCTATAGACTTGAGTATAGATCTAGATTTAGATCCCTAGAACTTAGTAATTTCAGATTACTTCATTAGTATCATTTTCATACTAATCACTAATCATAGTTAACCTTCTACTTCTATGTATGGTGCCCTATTATGGCCTCTAATTAACTCTATACTCTAGATAGTAAGATACCTATATAGGGTTAATATATATTTTTAAAATTAAAATTTTATAATTAAATTTTTTAAAATAATTATATTATATTTGTTCTAGTTTACTAGTCTAGATTTAATCTAGATCTATATATATATATTTATATACTTATATATAGATCTATGAATATGATCTAGTTCTAGACGTCTCTTATCTAATATAAAGCAGAAAGTAAGGTGTATGTATGTCCCCGCATAGAAATCAAAACCGTTTCACCAATCTTGATAAAACTTGGCAGAATTCTAAATGTTCCTTGGTTACCAACTTAGACGTAAGCCTATGTTTTGTAGCCCTAGAACAAACTTAAGACCCTCAAAGAAAAAAGTTAACCAGCTTCATGAAAGCGTTATAACTTCATCGATTTAGGCCATGTTTACATTAGAAAAGATCGAAATGATCTAGATGTAATTTTAAGAACTACACTTTGCGCAGATAGTTTTTTACTTTGACACACGATACAAAGTATAGTCCATTGATTTCCTTATTTAATCAAATTAACCTTCAAATTTGTGTTTCAAAAGCATTTTTTACATAAATTCATTCCTTATATATGAGTGTTTCTCCAGTACTGGTGACAAATAGGTATTGGCTACACTAAAAAGTCTATTAACTCAAAAAATTATAATTAAAATGTCACAATTTTCTTTTCATTTTACTTTAAAATGGTTTATCTATAAATTGTGATATTTTGAGCTTGAAAGATGCATTGTGGAATTTTAAAATTGCAGAAAATGTGTGATTTAGTGCACAAAATGGCATCTTTTAATGTAACATGGAATACCAGGCTTAGGTTGAAGAAATATTCTACTAAAAGCAAAGATTATTCAACAGACATTTTTGTTGAAATAGGTTAACAATATAATGTCATTGCATTTAACTATATCTTTTTATTTTATAGTCACTTTGGTATAACTTAGATGTTGCCGTAAAAAATGTGTCACAGGTGCATCACATGGTGTCCCACTTAACTTGAAATTTTAAACCTTTATCAATTGTAAACAAAGTAAAAGATTCTTCTCCCAATTGTGTCTCTGTTACTAAAAGCATCTATGATTAATTTACGCTGTGTAAATTTTCTTTAAAAATGTAAACATTTATATAATTTTAGTGAAATAGCTCTTGGTGTCCCAGGTGAAGCAACTCAAACGCTCTTAACAAAAAGAACAATATTTTTTTAAACAAAGTTATTTATGAGATGGGAATTACTTAAAGGTATCTCTGATACTGCTTAGTACACAATAAGCTCCATTTTCTTGGGAAAAGGCCACATAGTAATTAATAGGAGACATTAATAGACATGGTGTCTCACATTTTTTCATTGTAGCACCCGAAAAGCCTCATGTAAATCTCAGAGATCTAGATATCAGTAGTTTTCTCACCAAAGTTTTGAATTATAATGAGAATTAAGCTCATTATTCTCAAGTTTGATCTAAAATACATAGAATATTATTTTTTAATCTAAGTTAATGTAAACCTTACTGTTTTATCATTGTCTGTGGTGCTTCACGGGACACTAAACAAGTCTTGATCTAGTTATAGGTCTCATGTAGATTTAAATCTACTCTATATTTCAATTTATATGTAAATCTAGTTTTGGATCTTGTTCTTGGTGCATTGAAAGCCATAAAGCTGCTTTAGTCTATGATTAGGTCATTTTTGAGGCAGTTATGTCTAATATATTTTAAAATGATTATTCAACACACAAACACACAAAGGTCTAGTACATTCATTTGTGGTTATAGAAAAAAATTTTGTGAATCATTGATAAAAGAATAATTGGTCATATATTTACAGACTTTAAAAAAATTATTTCAGCATGTATTAACAAAAAAAAACTATATATTTCATATTGGTGTCCTGTCGTAGCACCCGCAACATCTTGTGATAAAATAGATATGTTATAATAAATGCTTGAATTATTGTTGAGATATTGCAGCAAACAATAGCCTATATATTTAGCTAAAATGCATGTATAGCATAAATTCAATTTTCTTATAAAAAAATCTTATTTAAAAAACTTTTACCAGTAGTGTTACAGGTGCTACAGTGTCCCATTTTTTAAATTGAGCGCAAACATTACATAAGTGCTCAAAAACTTCAATTTCTCTATCTAGCTGCTTAATACAATACAAACATTCAAATTATGCTAAGAAAGCAAACAAATTAACAGTTAGTTGTACTTTAATCAGCAATGGTGCCCCGGTGATGCACCTGAAATGCAATAGTGGATACCCCTTTTGCCAGCACTGCTGAGGAAATGTATGTATTCCAATTCATTTTTTATTGATAAATTCTTAAAGTACAATGGGTGAAGAAATGAATACACTTAAAATGAAACCAAAAACTTCCATTTTAATTCTTGACCTAATGTGACACTTTTTGATACCAGTACTGGAGAAACACTGATATGCGAATGTAGAATTCCTGATGAGCATTCTTTCATTAGACAATACCGTAATGTTACACATCTTTCTCTTGTATTGGTCTAAAACTCTAATTCAACTCGAAGATGTTATGTCTTCTCTTCGTAAAGAAAGAGTTTTGTACTTTAACACATGAACATATTAATTATAGTCCATTCATTTTATATTTTAATCAAATTAACATTCAAATTTGTTTTTCTAAAGCATTTTTCATGCATTCGTTCTCTAGAGCTGCGAAGCCGTATTAAGATATATTCTAATAGTTTCATTCATTCGCATACATGTAATTAAAAAGGTCACGCATGCCCAAGTGCAAAATGAACTAGAGTAAAGTGCGAAGTTCGAGCAGCCCCGATTTGACAAGAGGTTCGAACAGTTCACTTTTTATTGCTAAAGCTTTTTTATTTGAATGTTTACCAAATTACTACTATATTGCTACTGCGTATGCACCTTTTTTCTTTACTTCCGACACATACTATTTCCTTTTCCTTGTAAAGGCTAAGTTCATGGTGAGGTCAAACACAGGAGGTGTGGAGTTATTCTTTTTTACTACCCGGTAGTGAAGGAAATGGGCAATGGGCTTAAGGGTATTTTTAAGTCTGATTGCTCATCAGCGTAAAGAGACTATTTGAAGTTGTGGAGGGTGGGAAATGGTGCAATGGATGGTGTTCTTGCGCTGGAGTAAAAAGAAAATGACTTTGTAGTAAAAATAAAATATTAAAACATGTTTTTAGATATATTTCCTTTGATCTGTTCGAACCTTCCACCAACCCGATCGAGGTTACTAACTGGGGAAAAATCCGCTCGAGGAAAAGTACGCTTGGCGATACTTACCCTGCACCTCTTTGACTTCGTATTTAATTTTAACTAAGCCTAGTGATACATTAAATCCAATCTATTTTCATAGAAAAAAGGACGAGGAATTCAGAGATACTATCAGTTTTTTCATAGGTCAGACCGTTACGGTGCTATAAAAATCCAAACTTGAAAATTGCTGCCAGCGGGCTTAATGCGCTCGAACTTCGCACTTTACTCTATATCCAAGCCAATATTTAACTCTACTATCTCTATATTACTCTAGATCCGGGGTCGGCAACCTGCGACTTGCAAGCCACATGCGGCTTAGTGAAGCTGCGGCTCTTTAGTTCCATACACAAATATTATTTATTTTATCAAAACATTTTGTAAAAATAGTTCTGAATCGTTTAACAAAGATTAGGCACCGATTCTCTCTCTCAGCCACTTGTTCCATATAAAGGATACATTCGTACAAGTGTCTTGGCGCATGGAATGGGTTGCTCGATAAGGCCATTGAAACCAACTATTTAGCATAATTTAAGTCACTGATTAACATGCATGACTAGACTAGATTGACACCTAAAATGCGTAGGACGTAGTTATCCTCTATTTTTAAGTTATGACTTTTATCAGAATCTATAAGATAATATATATATATAATTAATACTAGATGAAGGGTGGCTTCCTGGCTGTACCATATGTACGTTGGACTGTTAATCGGTTGTTTCAATGGTCCTGGGTTGATAACCTGCCCACTGCCACCCCCATTGTCGTGGGGGGGGGGGACCAGGAAGTACAGTATCTTCAAGTCTGAAGCCGAAGTAATATCCGAAATATGTAAAACGTTTTTACAAAATATCGCTGCAGTAGAATTAAGTAGATCTAGATTTAAAATGATAATGTAAACATTCACCAAGATACTTCTTTCTTCCCCGTCGGCGTCACTAGGGTGGGTGTCACCCAGTGCGGTCAGCTCAGGGTGTCACCCTCCCTCATTAAAAAAAAACACTTTTTTTTTTCATTTGTTTGTTGCGCTGTAATACATTTAGTTTATAATTACCTACGTTATTTGATTGTTCAACAATAATAAAATTTGTGTCTATTAAATTTTAAAATTCAGTTGTCGATTACAATTTATCTATAGTTTACTGGATTTGTGTAGTCATGTGAAACTCTGAACGCATCCTTAATCTTTGGAATCGAAGACATTGCCATTGATCTATAGATCAATTTTACAACAACGCAACCATAAGTAAATTACACTGTTTCTTTTTCCGGATCTCAAACTTGAAAACTTATCAAGTTAATCAATCTTAATGTCTTTAGCGATCTCATTTTAAAATAGAATTCCCATTTGTGAAAGTGTCGTTTGTTCCTTTGTCTCAAAAAGTTCTTAATTTTAATCCTTTTTCACATAAAGCCATAGATAGGCCCTATGCAGATGGTAAGGAACGTTGAAGGCTTTGTTAATTGATTTAGAGATATTTTTTAAGGTCTTAGTGGCATAAGAATCATGCACTGTCAACTTTTATTTTCTTCAAGAATAACTTTTTGTTGCCTTTAGACCCTTCTCAGGCGTGGTATTTCTGTTTAAATGTCGCCTTCTGAATAATCAACATATACCGGTACGCCAATATTTTGAAACTGACATCTACAATACTTCGTCGGTTGTTGAACTAAATAATTTTTCGGTTGGATTGCTCTAAATTTATCTGCTACATTAATGATTGCTTCCAGTAGGAGTTTAAGCTCAGAGTTAAACGATCAATGCACATAAGAATGAATCACTATTTCTCTTCTTAAATAGTGAAAACGGCATCTTGTGATTGCTCGCCTTACATTTTCTTCTTTTTTTTTCCTTCTGAATTGCAGTGCTTTTTTTTTTTTTAGAAGAGCCTTAAAATAAAAAAAAAAAGAAAAGGTTTAATTAATCACCACTTTGACAATATTCTAAAGATGGGCCTACTCTTGTGTATATTTGGTCTTCTAGAACATTTCCACCCCCCCCCCCCCAAAAAAAAAAAAAGTAAAGATAGGTAAAATAAAAAACCTTAAGCTGAGCCTCTATTGGCAATAATTTCAGAACAAAAAAAAAGAATTTTAATCGTATCCAAAAAAATGCTATGCAAAAGCAATTTAAAAAAAAAAAAAATGTTGACCACATAGATTGAGTGAACGTTATTCACATCTACTAAATAGCTATTCTATTGGTTGTTAATAGGGGTGCACCGGATAGTCCCTCCGGCTTCTGGCGAATATCCGGCATTTTTTACTATCCGGTGCTATCCGGCTCCGGTCGGATATCACTACCGGATAGTAAACCGGATAGTAAAAATACACCTATTTAATATGCATAAAGTGGATCTCGTTCCATTACTGTCTGTTATAGAATGTATTAATGTTTATATGAAAACAAAATAATGTGCTTAAAAATAGAGCCATTATAAATATGCACCAAACATCGTTTATTATAAAGACAAGGCATGTTAATAACTTAATATAAATAGAGATGAAACTTTACATCATAAATGCGCTTTACATACAGAGACGCAATGGCTGGCACTTTTTTCAATTTGCCTTGACCTTTGAGTAAGTTAGTTAACATGTTAAAATGTTACATTCCTTGACTACGTCATGCTGACCAGACGTCTGTCTAGCTGTGCGGGTATATCTCCAGAGGTAGAGATGAACAACTCCCACCCCCTTTTATTTGTTTAGTCCATCACATTGAGGCAGGTAACCACAAGTTAAATACGATGGACGTAGGTTTAATGTCAGCGTATAGACACTCTCTAGTGGTCACACCTTTCGAGGGAACTGAGTTTGTTTACTTAGTAGTTAATCTTTATTGGGGGGGGGGGGCTGGACTACAAGAGCCACACCTCTAAGGTAACCAGGTATATTTCTAGATGAACAACTCCCTCCCCCTTTTATTTGTTTAGCCCATCACATTGAGTTCATTGATTGACAGGTGACCCCAAGTCAGATACGATGGACGTAAGCACTCTCTAGAGGTCACACGAGGGAACTAGGTTTGTTATTGGGGGGGGGGACTAGACTTTACATTATAAATTCGTATTACATACGTAGCAGCGATGTCTGGCACACTGGCTTGTCTTGACCTTTGAGTGGTCTAGTAAACATGTATCTCCAGAGGTAGAGATGAGCTACCCCCACCTCCTTTTGTTTGTTTAGTCCATAACATTGAGTTCACAAATAGGCAGCTGACCACATTAAGCCAGATGTCAACGTGTCGACACTGTCTAGAGGTCACATCTTATGATGGAACTGAGTTTGTTTACTTGGATTAGAATTTTTATTAGAGGCGGGACTACAAGCCAAATCTCTATAATTTTAATTTGGTATGAGTTAGTTTATTATGAGAAAGGTTGTCAATCAAGGGTCTGGACCACAAACCACACCTTTTATACCATTGGACGGGTAATAAGTTTGTTTACTTTGAGTTAAGTCTCACGTATGAGTCAGGCTACAAGCCAAACAGACACTGACCAAGGGTATCTTTAAAGGGAGGGCTCAAGAGACTCAACACCCCCAACTTCTTATTTGTTTAATCCATGACAATGTATTGATAGAGAATATAGACATTGACCATTCTTAAGCCAGCATGGATTAGCGCAAATTGTTAAGACATATTGAGACTGTCTCTAGAGGTCACTAGATGGTGACACTAAGTTTGTTTACTTGGAGAGAAATGTCATTTAGGGCGCTGAACACACGTTCGTTGCACAATAAAATAAAACAAATAGGTGCATGTGTGCGTGTATGTATTTTTCCCCTTGTATTAAAACCTTTAGAAAGAAAACTAATTTCATTGTTTAATTCTATTGACTTAATATATAAAGGAAAACCTTACAGTTAAATTTAACATCGCAGAAAATAAATTGATCTAAAGCACCACAATTAGATCTAGCAAACAAAGAAAAAATATGCTGGAATGTTAAGAAACACTTGACCTCTGTAACTAAGGTACAGAGATAATTTATCTATATGCTTGACTGATCATGCCAATGTGTTATCTTTTTTTGCCTGCACACTAAACACTATTGCGTATGCCCAAGGAAAAAAAAACGCGTGAAGGTCAACACCATCAACTATACACACTACACTAGGACTACATGTGTAGTCTATCTGACCAAGTTGTTACAATCAGTCGAACACAAAGTCTATTTATGTTTTTTTTTTTGGTAGGGAGGGTGTGGGTGATTTTGTTTCTTTTATAGTTGGTTTTCCTAATTCTCTTAGATCTATATAACAGTAGATCTAAACATTGATAACAATAATAGGCCTACAGACTACAATTAAATCTATGCTTCGCAACATTTAAAGCTCAGGCTATGAGTAGGTATAATAGATGTTCCTGCTGTTAATAAAATATCGTTTGCCGCAAATGGATTAATAAATATATGACCTACTACGCTTCAGATTCCAACTATTAACTAACAGCTATCAGTATTAAGCCCTTGAAGCCAGAACCAGAAGCAGTCTTTGGACTTAAAATTACAAGTCTGATAACCAGTTGTTGGTCAGAAATTATTGAACACATACATCCAACCACCATACAAGCCAGATGAGAGATTTACATTAGTAACTAGTTAAATATATACTAACATATTTTACATGGACCCTCCAACACACAACCTTTATAGTTGGTAGCCTCATACATACACACAGACACGCTCATGCTACACAGATTAATTTATGTTTATAAATACTGTTAATCTTTAATAAATCAATCAGCAAATGAGTTTAAAACAATAAGGTATATAAAAGGAAAAAAATAATACCAACAAATATAGGTATGTTATTTAACAGTTTCGTAAAATGCTCAGCAATACAAGCTATTTACAAAACACTTAGGTATTCGGCTCCGGCACCGGCCGAATATCAAATTTTACTATCCGGTCATATCCGGCTCCGGCCGGATATCAAAAAGTACTATCCGGTGCACCCCTAGTTGTTAATAAATTTCCTATATTCCTCCATGGTTCCAGACATTGAAGCTGCATTTTCATATCTTTGAGCTCCACATATAAATTCAAGCTCAACCTTTTCTAGACATTTTAAGTAGAGATGGGAATCGAAGCCAACTTTTAAAGTTCGGATTCAGTTCGGTTTGGTCAGATTTAAGTACAAGTTCGGTTCGGTCAGGTCTAAAGTTCGGGTTCGACTCGGTTCGATGTTATGAAATTATGTAATAGCAAAATTAAGTTATAAGGTTTAATGCAATTTATTATATATGCCCAACCTGCGATCGCAGCTGTGTATCAAGGATTGGCCTCTTTAGTCACACAAGAAGTTGCAAAGGGAAAAGATCGTCTCTCGAGATGTAAATGCCACAGATGGAGATGGATTTGTTAAAACACTTTCATTTGAATTTTTACATAAAACAAATACTTTGCACATATAATAGGCCTATGGGCAATACTTTTTTCCAAAATATTGTTGCCTACATACATTTAAAGCGTTGTAAAAATTTCTTAACGGAGATAGAACTGAAGATGCGGCAGGTGGTATCTAGGAGTTGGTTTTCCGTGCTGCCTTTAGGCGCTCAGTAAACGCAACTTTGCTCGAGTCGGGTGTCGAACCTCGAGCCCCCTTCTAGGTAGCCGAGACAAGCCAAGTTCAAGCGCACTTAGCCTCTCGACCACGCTTCCCACTAATTAATTTGGCAAGTGGTTTAATTCTGGGCGTGACTCGGCGCTAAGCGTATTCTAACATTTCCTCTTAGTAAGTAGAGATAATTTTTTTAAAGGCTAATATTGATGTGTTTTCTATTCATCATAATAAAAAAAAAGTCGAGGGCCATATTAAATCTAATAATAAAGAGGCAGACCTGGCCAATGGAATTATGCAAGGGACATTCTAGGTAGGCCTACATATAGCTCACATACTTCTATAATGGGCGTGATCTTTTTAAACAAATATTCTTCGTGTAAAGACGTCTCTATCGAGGATGACATGGCCTAAATTGTGCCGATGTGCCAAAAATTAAATCTGTATTGAGGATTTTTTTCACACATAAGTCGTCACTATAATAAATTGCAATATACGGAAAAAATTCGACTATTCTGAGACAAAAAATGCAGAAGAATCACACTAGCAGAGATGTTTTAAAATGTTTTCTTCAAAACATTTTGACCCATATTGTGCATGCGAGCCTCCCAAAAAGCAGTCTACAGTTGACAAGGTCTTATTAGAAGATAAAATGACATCTCCTACTTTAATATATTTCAATTTTTAAACATTTAATTATACTAATATTCAGATAAGTTACACTGAAAATAAAACTTTTTTTTTTCGACGCCCCCTCTCCTTGTTAGTAGGTCGTTGGTTTGTCGCTTACAAACAGCTAGTACAATTGAACCAATAAAGGCGTTTTATATTTTGATTGGTATGGATAGTATAGAGAGACTTTTTATGGTCCGACAGTTACGCTGGGCAGGGCACGTATCCCGTATGGGAGATGAGCGTATACCAAAGGCAGTCTTTTTTTTGTGTGAGCTAAAAGGTGGTCGACGTAAGGCGGCCTCAGAACGAGTCAGTTGGAGTTCACTCCCGAGGACCGCGGGATACACATTTAAGACCAAAAGAAAATCCGCTGCCGAGGACAAACGCAGACGCGAAAAGAAAAACTAAATCTGCGGACAGTGGTTATGCTTGCCCTGGATGTGGCAAAATTTGTAGGTGGCACTGCGCAGCCATGGGAAAAACAGCATTCCTCACTAATCTTCCGACTCGAAGACAAGCCTTATTATTATATTTTTACTTAATAAACTTTAAAATAAATTTCTTATGTGAACAACTCAATATAGCCTAACTGTTATAACAATATTCACATATTTAACTTGAGATAGAGATGTAATATTAATGAAATATACTGATATTTAAACAAAATCTAGCTCACCACAAAACAACCTCTTTACTCTTTCATGTCTCAAGATTGTCTGCCGTTTCACATTTGCATTACGCTGATTTCATCATCTTCAATGCATAAACAACAATCAATCGCTTAAAATCTTCTTACCGCCACCAGGAAACTCACACTCTATGACACCCCTTTTTGTGAGGAAGTATGTCTCCCCATCCCCCAATTCAAGGTACTCGACATCCCCATCCATGGGGGAGGACCCAAAGTTTGAGAAACGCTGCATATGAAATACTGATAATCAATAATGCAAAACAGAATAATGGTAAAAATATTCAGGGGCGTAGCTAGAAATTTTTCATCATTTGGGGGCCAGGGAGAGGCTTGACCTCTTTGGGGGCCCCTTCATTTTGCGTAATAGTGAATATTTATTGTAAAAAACACTGTTTTGGGGCCCCCCTCAAGTGGGGCCAGGGGGGATTTTCCATTTCTTCCCCACCCTGGTTACGCCACTGATAATATTCCAATAGGTAATACTTCACAATTTTCTAAAAATAAATCACTAAATAGAAGATAATTAAAATTTATTTTAAACTAGAACACAAATGAACTTGTAGTTTTATATCTATACTCTCTAATCGGCAAAAAATATTCCATTCTCAACTAACAGCCATCTCAAATAAAAGTGACAATATTTTAATGTTGACTTTCTACTTACTAGGAATTAGAGTCTAGATCTAAGTAGAGGGCTTCTATTCGACTCAAAACCAATATTGCAAACAGCTCGCAAAAATTCAAGGCCAGGATGAGTGTCGGCACGTACGAAAAAAACCATGGGAATCCCAGTGCGCCGCTTTTTTTTTTCTTTTTAAAGTTTTCATAATAAACCCCCCCCCCCCCCCCAAGTTTTCAAAGAATAATGGAATCATTAAAATTTAAATTAAATATTTAAGTAATTTTTAAAAAATTATTAATCCAAAAATATAAAAAGGGCTGTACAAATTCGGTTAAGATAAGGAGGGTTCATTCGGTTCGGTTTGTACCGAGCAGTTTCAAAGTTAGGGTTCGGTTCGGTCATAAGTGAGGGTCGAGTTTGGTTCGTTCAGTCCGGGTTCGGTTCATTTCCCATCTCTAATTTAAGATATTAAGTTGATCTCAGCAACTTTTTTCAAATCCAAATGAATTCTTCATATCTTTTTATATTCCAATATCGGACTTTATTTCAATACAATTAGTCGAAAATAGTTGACAACAAAAGAATACAGTTTTTGCTATTAAGTGACTAAATGGTCCCCATTAGGAAGCAATGGAAGCATCAGAATCATTCTTGGCACTAGCCAAGAAGAAAAATCCCCTAAAATATTCAGGTATATGATTTGACTGTCACATTGTAACATTGAAGCTAGAGCTTCATTAACAGAAAAATAAAATTACATCCCATCTTCAGAAATCTCAATGACCACTTTTTTACTTTCCGATTCTACTAAATTTACATTAATTGCATGTGAGACTTCAATAATATTTTATGCCGGAAGAATTTTGTCTATTGTTAACCAGGGACTATTGGTTGGCGTCCTGCTATTAGGGTACTCGCTACAAATTAGATTTCGATGAATACATATTTAACAAGATTACAAAGAGAGTTTGTGTTGTCACACAAACTTAGAGGCGGCCCCAGTCGAAGTCGGATTTGTGTCGGATCTGCATATTTGCAAGGAATATTCAAGACGTGATTTTGTTTTGATTGTTAAAAGTAATAATGTTTCAAAGATTTATTTGGCGTTGTAAAAAATGTGGGATGGCATCAAGCAGGGTATGAAACTGGGACAGTCGAGATTTATATTATAGTATAATTAGTCCTGCGCGCCAACAGCCTATTATTGTTAAAAAGCCGGAATGACAACTACCGGTACTGGATATGTACGATATGTAAGAAGAGCGATTTTAGATAACGAAGTGCCTATTCCCAATCGTCTGTTCAGGTCAAATGAGGTCAAAACCTTATTCCCAGTCAACCGGAAGTGGTTCTTATGTTAAAGGTCAAACAAGATGGCTGGAATCAATCATACATGCTTTGTCCACAGTCACTAATTTGATTTAGAGTTTTAACATAGATCTAGTAAATCTAGATATAGTATTGTTCACTTTATCTAGATCTAGAATCTAAAGTTGTTTCATTACATTAAAAATAACAGCATGAAAAGAATTAAGGAATGACAATTAAATGTAATGTTGTACTAGTATTTCGTCTATTATTTGCTTTTATAAATGTATGTCATACATAAGACAAAAAAACCCACCAAAGTCTCTGTTGATTGTGTTGTGCTATTTATGTAGGAGATTTAAAACTGCATGGCAAGGAGCAAGGACACATTGATTTCTAGCTTTGTTAATGATATATGGTTACAATACAAGAAAAGTAATAATTTTTCCCCCACATTTAAAAAGGTGCCGGTATCGTATGACGTATCGGATCGTACCGTCACAAAAAAAGTCACATTGCCCTGTATTTGAATTATTTAAAAAATGTTTATAAATTATAATTAGTCTATAGGTCATTCATAAATAATAAATTAAAATTATAAACATAAACTAAGAATGCTAACAAAGAAAGACTTAATAAGTAGAGATTTTTTTTCAGTAAATCTCCTCTTCTACTATACACAAAGGTGTATAACAAACCAATGTTACTTCCACCACAACTTGGCCTTAGATTATAAAATCCTGTGTAGGATATATCCTACCCACCTGCCTCCCCTATTTCACCTATTATTTGCTTTTATAAATGTATGTCATACATAAGACAAAAAAACCCTTGTGCTGTGCTATTTATGTAGGAGATTTCAAACTGCATGGCAAGGAGCAAGGACCTACCAGACCTCATTTGGTCAATAAGGCACTTTATGCTGATGACCTCTTTATTTGGACTACAGTGCTGACTAGATCCAAATTAAATAGAGCCCTCACAACTATCTCCACGTATTCGAAATGGAAAAGTTGGTTTATTCAATCTATAGCGACAGCAACAAAACAGCTAAAAGAAACTACATCTTAAAAGTAGACTCACAGCCAATAAATAAAAAAGAACATCCAACATATCTTGATGTAAAATTAGACCAAAGGCTGTCTCTAAAACACTTTATGGCAGATTTAAAAGAAAAGGCATCACAGAGACTTAGCAGGAACATCTTGGGGAGCCGAAAAGAAAACTTTAAGACAGTTATACACTGGACACGTAAGATCCGTCATGGACAACTGTCTCTCCTTACAAAACCTATCAATCATCATCAGACACAAACTAAAACCAAGCCTTGCGTCTAATCAGTGAAGGTATGAGAACTACTCCCACAGCAGCCTGTAAAATAGACTCCAATCGAACCTCTTAAGTTAAGGCGCAACAGAGACGCATAGAAGCTATTGAGAGATACATAAGGTTGGAAAATGACCATCCTAATAAACTACTGACACAGAAAAAAGGAAAAACAATTTAAAAAAAAAAGCAAAGAACTCTGATCCAACTTACTGACGAAGTAGACCTAAAACACCCTCAAGCCAACAATAGAGAAAAAATTTTCAGATTTTCAAACACAAATCCTGGACTTGACTACAAAACCAACCATTAAAACACATCTATTAAATAATACCCTAACAAAATAATTAAATCCACTAGAGCTTAAAGTAGGCAAGCCTGAAACAATTGAAAGATATCCAAAAACAGCTATCCATATACAGGGCCGCCTGCGTGTGAAATTAAAAATGCCGCCCCCCCCTCCTTTTTTGCTCTACAAAAAAATGTCCATTAAGACTGAGCTGGACACTTCTAAAAGTACCCTTTGATTTAAATTAGGGGTGCACCGGATAGTACTTTTTGATATCCGGCCGGAGCCGGATATAACCGGATAGTGAAATTAGATATTCGGCCGGAGCCGGAGCCGAATACCTACATGACTCAAACAGCTCGTTTTACTGAAGTTTTGCAAATCTTCTATATAACATACCTATATTCATATTATTTTGTTATTACTTTCTTACTTTAAACTCTATCACTGATTGATAAATTAAAATCAACAGCATTTTTTTTTACAGATATGCTTATCATAAACTAATCTTTGTAACATGAGATGGTGTGTGCGTATGTATGAGGCCGCTAATTGTAAAGTAGAATGTGGGATAACTCATGCAGAATATATAAACTTATATGTAACTAATGTAAATCTTTCTAAGGTAATGTTAAATCTTGATTTTATAGCGTAAATCTCTCTTAAGTACAATCTAAGTTGTATAGTGGGTAGATGTTTGTGTTCGTGTATTTTGCACCATCAACTTGTCATTAGGCTCGTGTGTTAAAGACCACAAACCGCTTCTGGTTTGTACCTTATACGGATAGTGGCTTAGTAAATATCTTAAGTAATTCCAGTAATAACGAGGAGTTACTTGACACTCTTAAATTTTATTAAGAATATTGCGATTCAATCAAGACACACACATAACACAAGAGTAAGATTTAAAGTTAACAAGTTAGAAAAAGTAATTCAACAGTAGATGACTAATCATATTGCTGGTTGAGAAGTCTTTAGGTTTGCCTAGTTTACCACGTGACATAACTATTTTACAAGCATTGCAAACTGCTTTAGAGTTGTCCATTGTTTTGACATTAAAGTAACGCCATATAAGTGATGACTTTTTATCAGCCATTATTATTACTTTTCAATTTACTAAATGCCCTTGCAAGCCACTTTTATACCCGTGGCTTGTGTAACAAAATACTTGTAGGGGTGTGTCCTGTAGTTCAGTGCTCTAATTGACATTTCTCTCCAAGTAAACAAACTTAGTGTCATCTAGTGACCTCTAGACAGTGTCAATATGTCTTAACAATTTGCGTTAATCCATTCTGGCTTAAGAATGGTCAATGTCTAGATTCTCTATCAATACATTGTCATGGATTAAACAAATAAGAAGTTGGGGGTGTTGAGTCTCTTGAGCCCTCCCTTTAAAGATACCCTTGGTCAGTGTCTGTTTGGCTTGTAGTCCTGACTCATAATTGAGACTTAACTCAAAGTAAACAAACTTATTACCCGTCCAATAGTATAAAAGGTGTGGTTTGTGGTCCAGACCCTTGATTGACAACCTATCTCATAATAAACAAACTCATACCAAATTAACCTTATAGAGATTTGGCTTGTAGTCCCGCCCCTAATAAAAATTCTACTCCAAGTAAACAAACTCAGTTCCCTCATAAGATGCATGACGCGTAGGACGTAATCATCTTCTTTTTTGAAGTAACGTCTGTATTATATAAGATAAGATGTGACCTCTAGACAGTGTCAACGCGTTGACATCTGGCTTAATGTGGTCAGCTGCCTATCTGTGAACTCAATGTTATGGACTAAACAAACAAAAGGAGGTGGGGGTAGCTCATCTCTACCTCTGGAGATATACCCGCACATCTAGACAGATTATCAGCGTGACGTAGTTAAGGAATATGACATGTTTACTAGACCACTCAAAGGTCAAGACAAGCCAGTGTGCCAGACATCGCTGCTACGTATGTAATACGAATTTATAATGTAAAGTCTAGTCCCCCCCCCCCAATAACAAACCTAGTTCCCTCGTGTGACCTCGAGATGAGTGCTTATGTCCATCGTATCTGACTTGGGGTCACCTGTCAATCAATGAACTCAATGTGTTGGGCTAAACAAATAAAAGGGGGAGGGAGTTGTTCATCTAGAAATATACCTGGTTACCTTAGAGGTATGGCTCTTGTAGTCCAGCTGACATTAAACCTACGTCCATCGTATTTAACTTGTGGTTACATGCCTATAAAAAACTCAATGTGATGGACTAAACAAATAAAAGGGGGTGGGAGTTGTTCATCTCTACCTCTGGAGATATACCCGCACAGCTAGACAGACGTCTGGTCAGCATGACGTAGTCAAGGAATGTAACATTTTAGCATGTTAACTAACTTACTCAAAGGAAAAAATTGAATTTGAAATTGAAAAAAGTGCCAGCCATTGCATCTCTGTATGTAAAGCGCATTTATGATGTAAAGTTTCATCTCTATTTATATTAATTTATTAACATGCCTTGTCTTTATAATAAACGATGTTTGGTGCATATTTATAATGGCTCTATTTTTAAGCACATTATTTTGTTTTCATATAAACATTAATACATTCTATAACAGACAGTAACGGAACGAGGTCCACTTTATGCATATTAAATAGGTGTATTTTTTTACTATCCGGTAGTGATATCCGACCGGAGCCGGATAGCACCGGATAGTAAAAAATGCCGGATATTCGCCAGAAGCCGCAGCCGGAGGGACTATCCGGTGCACCCCTAATTTAAATCCATTTTTTTGGAGACCATTCCAATTTTTCCTTTCATATTCGGACCGTTGTTGTATCCCTCAAGTACAACTATGAGCCATGCACTAGGAACAATTTTGGATATACATGCATACCGACCGTCCCGAGACATGACGTTAAACTGCGCTCCTCTTTCCTTAGCACTTTTGGAGCTCAAAAGTGCCCTACTTCTTTTCTATCATTGTATCTGCCTCCTCTTTTCCTCAGTCTGCCTTCATTGATCATCACTCTGTCTCTTTATCTCTAAAATCTCACTACGTCCTAGCCCAATCCGTTTGTCGTGGACTGCGACGGGTAAGGGGGGATAAAGAGATCCTGGTGTTTGAGGGCTGGAGGGTCAATCAGGGAGCTGCTGTATCGGACACATGTCCGATGCAGTAGCTGACTGAGTATAGCACCTGTGTAGCCCTGGAGGGCTCATTCTGGGCCCCCGAATGGCCCGTCCTCTTGTTGGACTCGATGGCGGGTGGGGAGCACAGGTGCTGATGGGAAAAAAGGAGGAGGCCACAAAAAGCTGTACTACCTGGCCATCATTTTTGGTGGTCAGGTGCACAGAGGAGGGGAAAAGCCTGACAAAGCTGAGCCCTTTCCTTATCTATAAGGGACTCAAGTCAGTAGTGGGAGAGCCCAAGAGTGTGTCTAAGCTACACAAATCAATGAAACTTCTTGTAAAGTAGATGGCAAGACACACTCTGATTGGCTTTTAAGATGCAGAAGACTCTGTGATCTCCAAGTGGAAGTCATGCCACACAAGAGTCTGAACACCAGCAGAGGTGTAATCAGCTCTAGGGACCTACTGAAATGTTCCGAGAAGGAAATAGTGGAGGGCATTGAAGGAGTCACCCATGCCCGGCGCATTACCAGGCGCAGGGATGGTGAGAAGGTCAAAATCGCCACTATTATCCTCACATTCAGAACTAGGACACTGCCAGAGTATGTGAAGGCAGGATACCTACGACTTCCAGTGAAGCGCTACATACCTAACCCCATGAGGTGCTTCAAGTGCCAGGGTTATGGACACGGCGCGGCAGTCTGCAAGAGGAATACTGTATGTGCCAGATGTGCTGGAGAGGGTCATGAGGACAAGGGCTGCACAGCCAGTTCAAATGCCCAAACTGTCACGCTGGCCACTCAGCCTACTCCAAGGACTGCCTTGTGTGGAGTACAAAGGAAGAAATGGATGTACCTTCAGCCAGGCAAAATCGTCTGTATTGGCCCTACCCAAGGGCCAATTTGGCGTGACAAAGACCTATGCCCAGGCTGTTGCTAAGATAGGAAGATCCATAGCCACACAGACAGACACATTGACCCCCCCCCTCCTCCTCCTCCTCCAACCAAAAAGTGCTATTGGCGATAGGAAAAAACGACTGGCTGCATTTATAAAGAATCCTTCCCAGGAAAACCTTAAGCTATTCAGAATAGCTAGAGCAAAGGCTAGACAAACTATACGGTCAGCCAAAAGGAATTCCTGGAGAAGTTTTGTCGGCAGTCTGGATGCCAAAACTTCTGCTAGAGCGGTTTGGAAGGCAGTAAGGCGAATCAAAGGGAAAGAATCAAATGCAATAGGGCATTTAAAAAACCAAGGACGGACTGTCACGTCCCCCAGAGAAATAGCTGACTGCCTTGCATCCTCAATAGCAGAAAAGTCATCCACTGCACATTACACGCCAGAGTTCCAAAAAGTCAAAACCAGGGAGGAAAGACACTGACCACCTGGTAAGGCTGGAAGCTTATATTAGAAATGCATTACTCAGAAGAGAACATCTAGTAGCTGTATTCTTCGATATACAAAAGGCCTATAACACAACCTGGAAACATGGCATTCTACGTGACCTGGAGCTTATGGGACTTAAGGGACATCTTCCCCGTTTTGTGGGGGAATTCCTGAAAGACCGAAAATTTCAGGTTCGAGTGGGCAACACCACTTCTGACATTCATGACCAGGAAATGGGTGTACCCCAGGGCAGCATTCTGTCAGTCACCCTGTTCAACATTAAAATAAATAGCATCATAAATGCTCTGTCCCCTGGCATAGAGTGCTCTTTGTATGTTGATGACTTTGTCATTTTTACTTATGGGAAAAACATGAACACTCTAGAAAGAAAATTACAGTTATGTTTAAACAAAATTCAAAATTGGGCAAACGATAATGGTTTTAAATTTTCGGACTCCAAAACATTTAGTATGCATTTTTGTAATTTAAGGGGAGTCCACCCAGACCCTGAACTATTTATACACAAAAAGAAGATCCCTGTCGTGAAAACTACAAAATTTTTAGGCCTCACTCTAGATTCCAAATTTAATTTTCTCCCCCACATTAAGGAACTGGCCAGCGTGACAGTTTGGGCATTTGAACTGGCTGTGCAGCCCTTGTCCTCATGACCCTCATGGCTGCCTGGTCGTGCGGTTTGCGCGCTAGACTGTCGTTCGGATTTATCGACGGTCGAGGGTTCAAACCCTGCCCGCTCCCATCCCCCGTCGTCCTGCGGGAGGTTTGGACTAGGAAGTAAACTATCTTCAACTCTGAAGGAACATCCGAATTATGTAAAACATTTTACAACTTAAGAAAAAATGCCAAAAGTCATTAAACATACTTAGAGTGCTCAGCCATACGGACTGGGGAGCTGACAGAGATACTTTGCTGCTGCTATATCGGAGTCTAATTTGATCCAAGCTAGACTACGGATCCATAATATATGGAGCAGCAAGGAAGTCGTACCTAAAAATACTGGAACCAATACAAAATGCTGCCCTGCGTCTCTGTCTCGGCGCGTTTCGTACATCACCTATCCCAAGCCCCCACGTGGAGGCTGGAGAACTCCCCATGGATATAAGAATGAAAAAGCTTGCAATGCAGTATATAGTCAAGCTAAAATCCAACCCCACGAACCCTGCTTTCGACTCCATATTTAACCCTACAGATGTAGGCCTAACGTCATACTGCTGTTGGGCCTTCGAATGAGAGAACCCATCCAAAATTTAACTCCACCCATTAACCAAATCTCTAAAATAGAAACCCCTCAGAATCCTCCTTGGCTAATGAATACTAATGAATAAAACCAAATTAAATTTATCCCTCCTTAATTTCAAAAAAGAAAATACAGACCCAAGCATACTACAAGTCCACTTTAGGGAACTGCAGGAGAGCTACGAAGATTGTGGCACCATCTACACAGACGGATCCAAAATGGATGGAAAGGTCGCGTGTGCCTGCTCCTTTCGGAACAAAACAATCTCCCGTAGACTCCCCCATGGCTGCTCCATCTTTACGGCCGAATTGCATGCAATATCGCTTGCACTTATGGCCGTCAAAGCATCAGAAAGGAGGAAATTTATAATCTGCTCCGACTCCAAATCTGCATTGCAAGCTTTGGGGCGGATGAAGACTGACATTCCATAGGTACATAAGAGCCTGAAGCTGTTGGACCAAATAACAGCCGACCATAGGGATGTCACCTTCATCTGGGTCCCCTCCCATGTGGGCATTGTGGGAAACGAAGCCGCAGACAGAGAAGCAAAGAGAGCCCTAAATCATGCGGTGTCAGGAACCCAAATTCCCTGCTCGGACCTGAAACAAAGTATTGCCTCTGCCACCTACTCGGAGTGGCAGGACCGTTGGGAGGCTGAGACTCACAATAAACTCAGGCAGATTGTGGCGGATGTCAGGTGGCGGTCCACATCTAAGGGTCTGACTTAGGATTGGCCACACCTACATCACGCACTCTTTTGTGCTGAAGAAAGAAGAGCCGCCACTTTGTGAGTATTGTGACTCTCGCCTCACCGTGGAACATATCCTCATCGACTGCCCCAGATACCAGGATGTCAGGGAGAAATATTTTAGAGCCACTAATTTAAAAACACTATTCAATAATGACGACCCTGGGAAGGTACTGGGCTTTATCCGGGAAGTGGGGTTGTCTACGAAGATCTGATTTATGAATTTGTAAACATGTACTATTTACATTCGATCTTTACCAAATTATTAAATTTTTACTCCCTCTACTATTTTAACTGTGAATAGACCTTGATTTTAATGATTTGACTGTATGGAATTAGGCCCTTGTTGTGTGGAGGCAGAGTGGCCCTTGAGGGACTGCAGGCACGACTTGGCCTTAATTGTGCCCAAAAACAAAATAAAAAAATCATGCATACAGAAATCTAACATCTAGGTTCTTTGTGGTAAACATTAAAAAATGATCTCGTTCTGACTGGAATATGCTCCTGTATTTGCGACGATTATAATTGATGAGCTACATTGCTTATATTACAATGAACAGCGGAAATAATCATGATCTATATACATTTTGTCGATACTTTGATATGGTCTGGACGTGGATATGTTAACTTATTGTATGTTAAAGCCAAATCCACACAAAAAATCTCGAAATACAAAAACCATTGACAGTAGAACTACTTCAACGGTCTGTACACTGTACATTGAATCCACAATTATCTGACATACACAGATTCAGAATTGCCTAAAAATTTATCCAACATATGAAGCAACTCAGTGCTGAATATTTTTCTTGAGTTTAAAACAAAGTAAATAATCCAAATTTCAAGTCAACAATGACTTGAAATAAAACAGTAAGACAGTGTTTCTCACATTCCCGGGTGGCGACTCCCTAGATAACATTTTCGTTCGAGCCCCCTTTAGAAGCTGGAGCCCAGAGGAACAATGTAAGCTTACACTGTGAGGTCCGTGAGTGTTTTAGTTTGCTTGTTGTTGTTTTTTTTTGGAATTTAATAAAAAAGAAAAGAAACTTAGTCACAATTTTTAGGTTTTATTTTTAGCCTACATTAATTGAACACTGTATATAGAATCCAAATTAAAGTCACGAAAGTTCACTATAATTTTTAAGCGTTGTAAAAAAAAAAGTGTTTTCTGGAGGTAGAGTTGAAGTTACGGCAGGTTTCCGGTCAAGTCTGGGGTTTGAACATTTTTTGCCGCCCCCCCCTACACTGTTGTTGGTTGGTTGTTGGCTTGTAGCTCAAGACAGCTAATACATCTGAACCAATGTAAGCGTTTTAAATTTTTTAATTACTAAACTTTAAAAACTTGACAAAATTATTTGTGAACAAAAACTCAATACCATTGTTATTATTTACGATTTAACTTGAGATAAAATATAGATCTAATAGTAATGAAATAAATTGATATTTAAAGAAAATCTACCTCATAGCAAAAATAAAGTCTTTACTCTTTCATAACCCCCAATCAATCGCTTAAACTCTTCTTACCGCCGCCTAGGAAACACACACATTCCATAACACCCCTTTTTTGTCAGGACGTTGCGCCATCCCCCCCCCCCCCCCACCAGTGAATATATTTTTCAAATTGACTTTTTAATTACCAGTAAGAGATGTACTTACAGGGCGGGCTATTCGACTTGAAACAACCCACGAAAATTCAAAGCCAGAAATCAGTAGGCGCCCGCCTATGGAAAAAAAACCCGTGGGAATTCCTCGTACGCTGCTCTATTTTTTTTGTTTCTAGTTTCCGAAATAATTTCTCATGTATGAATATCGTTTATATTTTAAATGGTAATGGAATAATTAGTATTTATATAAAATATTTAAGTTTTTTTTTTTTTACCTAATTTTTTAAAGTAACCTTGGAAAAATGATTTGGCCGCCCCCTAAAGTCGGCCGCCTGCGTGCAATGCACGCATTGCACAATAGGTAGCGGCGGCCCTGTCCATATATATTTACAGACGGATCAGCCTTAAAAGGCACCATCACTGCAGGTCTTGGTGCTTTCCTTGTCTTCCTAAAAAATAAACACTTTAAAATAAGTGCACCCTATGGAGATTACTGCTCAAACTTCTAAGCCGAAATTGAGGCAATTATCAAAGAGTGGCTCAACCAATGGGCATCAGGAAACACAGGCAGAGCTATGTACAAAGAAATGACCAGCTAAACAAACTGGACATAATTAAATTCCTCCCCCGCAAAGAGCGATCTACAGTCTTCCAACTAAGAACAGGACACACATCTCTGTTAAATTACCACCGTAACAAAATAAATTCCACACACCTACCCATTTGTAAACACTGCACCAAACAGGAAACCACATCCTCTTTGAATGCCCCTTCCTAAACCACATAAGGCAGACCCTACTACCACTTCAGCCCATCATAACCAACACCCTTTGTGGCAGTGCTGAACAACTGTAGAGAAAGCACACTATTTTTCCTTGGCACAGTCTGCAAAAGTGCTCAAAGCTCAGCATACGAATTTTAGTATAGAATTCACACAATTAGTATACGAATTTATTACTTATGTTAATAATATATATTAATTATTTATATTTCAACCTATTTTTAGATTATTTCGCTCCCCCCCTCTAGTATGTTGGCCGATATGGTGGGGTCGGGAGGGGGCGATGGCATCAATTCCGCCCCCCCCCCCAATAAACTTTCGAGTGGGGGGGGCGGTCCGATTTATACGTAGAAATCACAGCTTGCTAACAGAATCAATTGAATATCTATATGATTAAGACTTGTTATTGGTATTTTAACCGATCATTATATTGTGTCGTTCCAATGTTGGCCGATTGGGGGGGGGGGGTCGAATACCTCTACTGCCCTTCAACCTAAATCTTTGAGTGGGGAGGGGCGGTACTACTTTTTGGAGAAATCACAGTTTGTTAAAAAAATTAGTTGAATTAATATATAAATTTTATATTATGTCGCTCCCTTTCAGGTACTTTTGCCGATTCGGTGGGGGGGGGGGCGATTGCATGTACTGCCCTCCCCACTTTAGCCTACTGAGTGGGGGGCGGTCCTATTTTTATGGAGAAATCATTGTATGTGAACAAAATTAGTCGAATATCTATATAATATAAACTACGTGAACCCATTGTATATTATGTCGCACCACACTCTAATCTCACATTTTATGATTAGTAAATATAAAATGAAAAAGGATTGTACCAGGTGGGAGGGGCGAAACATGCAATCACCTTCCCCCCATGGGACAAACCAATACTTTTTCTTTTTGTATTATGGTTAAGAAATTACTAAATAAAAAAATCTGTCACTTATATAATTTATACATGCTATAAAATTTATATATATATATATATGTGCTGTACGCACGTTTATGCATATGGTTAGGGTTTACTCGGCGTTAGGGTTATTGTTTGGAAAAAAATCGCCCCCCCCCCCCACTCCAAAGTTCTGGATCCGCTAGTGTGTAAAACAAACATTTAATACCGTATTTGATCTAGCTCTATGTCTAGAAAATAGAATGTATTTCTATTGAATACTAGTGCTAGTCTATAGATAGACCATAAACCATAAAATGGAAATCTTCAGATGGATATCCATGTCACAACCATTGGAAAAATGAAAACTGACCAACTTTTGGACAGGTCAACAGCTCTAGCTCTAAGAAATATATTACAATCAAAATTATTAAAAATATTTTTTTTCATGATATTTATTCACATTTTCACAAAATTTTATATGTAACACATTTAAAAACGCATAAAATAATGAGCTCATTATCCCGTGTTGCTGCTATCAGGAGCATCAATCTAAATAAATCCTTTTTAAGCCACACTCTTTAAATAAAAACATCTCTCTCTGTAAAAACTCCTTGAAAGAAGGAAAATCTGGATGTGTAGCAAAGGAAAACTATTCAAGATAAAGTTTTAAACCATAAAAAAAAAAAGAATAAAGAACTTTCAAAACATTGAAATTACCAATGTTGCTCCGCACTCTATAGCTGGGTCAAATCAATGTTGGGAAAGTCGACATGGAGTCGAAGAGTTAATGGATTCATTTCTGTGCTTTATTCATTACCGTGTGTGTTGTACTTTTACTAGTTCAAAAATCCGCTAAATCTATAAATGCAGCTGGAGATATACATAAATTAAGCATAACACAAAACAATATCTTTATTTTCAATGATTTAGCCAAGTACCTATGCAGCTGATCATAGAAGTAATTTATTTTAGATTTCTAATGTTTAGTTGTATGATAAGGATTCATTGAGACAAATTGGCATTCATTGACTTGAGATTAGCTGACAGCTCATAATATAATATTTTGAAATTCGCAAATAGAAATCCATGTTTCTCCTCTATTGAAGCTTCTACTAGACAGGCAAAGATGAGCATAGTGAGATACCATAGTTGACAGACTTTGAACGTGACATCACAAATAATGGTGTTTGGCTTGTATATTTTAATATTATCTAGTTAGTATTCGGGCTTCAAGGTGATAGCATTGATAATTGACAGAGACTCGACTGTGGCCTTTACATATTAAACATTGTCAAACTATTCAACAGTCTGGACTTAATTCTTTGCTTATTTTTGTGATAGTGTTTATCTATTACATCATACATTGCAAGATGTCTATAACATCATATTCGCAAGTATTACATCTGTACATGACATTCAAACATCTCCTGAGTGAATTTTTTGATGTCAGACATACAACCACAAGACACACCTCTGTTTATATGCATATATATGCATAATATAATATAAAATGAATATATATACCTCACCTTTAATCCTTAGTGTGTTGAACTATTGGGGCACCACACATGATATGTCAACTGTCTTTTTCTATTCATCTATGTCTTTTAGCCCTGGAAAGAATCAATAAGCCAGTCCATTCTTTTATGGTGTCTTCCCATAGTTTTGTCTGCCTCTTCTTCTTTTCCTAGTACTGTTCCCTCAAGGAAGAACTCTGCAAGCCCTAAGGACCTTGTGATACGGCTTTTAAGTTCTAGTTTGCGGGTTGTTGTTTTTTTTACAGTGGTCAGCATGTCATCATGGGGCCCAATTATATATGGTAATAATATGGAAGATGTATGTAGGAAATGAATTCATTAAATGTTGTACAGACTAATAAAAAACAAACAATGTTTTATTTCAGTCCAGGCTGTAAAAATAATGTCTCAATTAGTATTTAAAGACTTTTGTATTCATTGGATTTTTGACCATCCTTGGTATGCCATCAGTGGATGTTTTGCTAGCTTCTACACAGTTTACTATTTGGCTTTTATTGTCAAGGTGAGTTTAATACCTTTTTTTGATCAATTGTCTTTTAAGACTGAAGGAACCATATATAATCATAAATAAATGCTGTATGTACAACGACTATATATGGCACAATCAACGCTGAACTTCCGACTCTAAAAGAATAATTCTTCTACGTGATAACTACTACAGGATCAATAAATTCTTCTGGCAACCTTTTGACCTCTGCGATGATACTAACCAACGTGCAGCAATCAAAACAACTCTTTAACAGTTATATTGCACCAAACTAGAACTACAGACGAAAGTTCTACGTCACTACTTAGCCTCTCACAACAAGAAAAATTCACGCTCATTTTACAGTCTTGATCTTCAACTCAGATCGCCTTCTATATCAAGTAATTGTTTTACATATTGCCTAAACAAGTCATCACCATCATCTTTCCTTTGCGTTCCTTATGGAACATAGGGCCTCCGTAAAAACATGCCACTCTCAACATCATCATCATCATCACTACTTTGAGTTCCTCGACAAAAAACACGCCCTCTCCACGGTCTCTTGCTAGTTTTTTGATGGTTTCCCAGCTCTTCCCGGTCTTCTCTGCTTCTTCAAGTACACTGCGTCGCCATGTTCTTTTTGGTCTTCCTCTGCGTCTTGTTCCCTGGGGGTTCCACTCTAAAGCCTGCCTAGCTCTGTTGCTGGTATCTTTTCTTAGGGTGTGACCAATCCATCTCCACTTCCTCTCTAAGTTCTGCACTTCTATATTTTTCTGTCCACTCATCTCCCACAGTTTGGTGTTTTCTACTTTGTCATACCAGTGTATTTTTAGGATATTTCTCAGGCATCTGTTGATGAAGGTCCGAATTTTGTTGTTGTTGTGGCTTCAGTTGTTCTCCGTGTTTCAGAACCATACAGTAGGACAGCTTTGACATTAGAGTTAAAGATTCTTAGTTTAGTCTTGTTTGAGATGTGAGGAGATTTCCAGGTTGGTTTTAGCTGTGTAAATGTCTGACGCGCTAAAATTATACGGCGTTTAATGTCTTCATCTGTTCCACC
Source organism: Biomphalaria sudanica (assembly GCA_036873155.1). Classification (NCBI taxonomy): domain Eukaryota; kingdom Metazoa; phylum Mollusca; class Gastropoda; family Planorbidae; genus Biomphalaria; species Biomphalaria sudanica. The sequence continues at coordinate 4,809,886 of JAZGLO010006681.1, read as the reverse complement.
TGATATACTTGCTACACTCCCAAGGTGTATAAAATTGTATACTTGGTCTATTGTCTGAGAATCCTGTACTATGTCTCCAATTTGTTTATAGTTTACTTTATGTACTTGAGTTTTTTTATGGTTTATTTTGATGCCTACTCTTTTTCCTACTTCGCTTAAAGCTGTGACCTTTTCTTGCATATTCTGTAGTCTATGTGATTGTTACAAATCAATCAATAGTGCCAGATGTTACAATCAAACTTGATGTCAAGATGTCACGTTAAAGCACAATCAATGATCGTAATTGCCGAGGATCTTGAAATCGTCTTTAATAAGATGATTGTATAGAAGTAGCTAGATCTAGTTGATAATACGATCATTCAGAATGTTGCCAGTTGATAAGAGGATCATCTAGAAGTTGCCAATCGCTAAGTTGATCTAAGTATGTTACTATATTCAATGAAGATTGACCAAATCTCTAAAATAGAAACCCCTCAGAATCCTCCTTGGCTAATGAATAAACCCAAATTAAATTTATCCCTCCTTAATTTCAAAAAAGAAAATACAGACCCAAGCATACTACAAGTCCACTTTAGGGAACTGCAGGAGAGCTACGAAGATTGTGGCACCATCTACACAGACGGATCCAAAATGGATGGAAAGGTCGCGTGTGCCTGCTCCTTTCGGAACAAAACAATCTCCCGTAGACTCCCCGATGGCTGCCCCATCTTTACGGCCGAATTGCATGCAATATCGCTTGCACTTATGGCCGTAAGAAAGGAGGAAATTTATAATCTGCTCCGACTCCAAATCTGCATTGTAAGCTTTGGGGCGAATGAAGACTGACATCCCATTGGTACATAAGAGCCTGAAGCTGTTGGACCAAATAACAGCCGACCTTAGGGATGTCACCTTCAGCTGGGTCCCCTCCCATGTGGGCATTGTGGGAAACGAAGCCGCAGACAGAGAAGCAAAGAGAGCCCTAAATCATGCGGTGTCAGGAACCCAAATTCCCTGCTCGGACCTGAAACAAAGTATTGCCTCTGCCACCTACCAAGAGTGGCAGGACCGATGGGAGGCTGAGACTCACAATAAACTCAGGCAGATTGTGGCGGATGTCAGGTGGCGGTCTACATCTAAGGGTCTGACAAGGCGTGGTAGCACGACCATGTCCTGACTTAGGATTGGCCACACCTACATCACGCACTCTTTTGTGCTGAAGAAAGATGAGCCCCCGCTTTGTGAGTATTGTGACTCTCGCCTCACCATGGAACATATCCTCGTTGATTGCCCCAGATACCAGGATGTCAGGGAGAAATATTTTAGAGCCACTAATTTAAAAACACTATTCAATAATGTCGACCCTGGGAAGGTACTGGGCTTTATCCGGGAAGTGGGGTTGTCTACGAAGATCTGATTTATGAATTTGTAAACATGTACTATTTACATTCGATCTTTACCAAATTATTAAATTTTTACTCCCTCTACTATTTTAACTGTGAATAGACCTTGATCTTAATGATTTGACTGTATGGAATTTGGCCCTTGTTGTGTGGAGGCAGAGTGGCCCTTGAGGGACTGCAGGCACGACATGGCCTAAATTGTGCCCATGTGCCCAAAATCAAAATCAAATCAATCAAATTCAATGAAGAAACTTCTCTTCGTCTAAAACAAATGCTAAAATTCAAAACTTGGAAAAGCTATTCACAAATAATTACAATGGTTAGAACAGAATAAATATAATTCTGCTAAATAAATTATCTACACAATAATGTAAAATATACGTCTGAATCCTAACACATTCCGTACGACACTAACTAAACATCTAGGATTTTCCCCCGGGTATAGCGTTGTCACGTGTCTAACATCCCCTCGTTGCAATGCCAACCAATAAATGCAGCTCAAAGTAAAATAATTAATATTTCAATACCAATCACATTTATTCTGACACATAGCCCTGCCGCGTGATGGAATATCCCGAGGTAGCTAAAACTCTGCCGACAAGCTAAATATAGACTATGGCTAAATATAGATACAGTGTACGTGACATATTACCCCCCACTTTCTTAAGCATTTGTATGGTAATAGAAATGCGTATAAAATAATACATGTAAGATGTCATCATTTTGAAATATAAAAAATAATTATGACATTATAACTCATTTGGTTAGTACTAATGTGAAAATGTGTACATTGAAATAGAAAAACAATTGTGATGGTACATGACAATCTTCTGAATAATGATACTAAATGTAAAACAAATCTCAATATGTGTGAAGCAATGAAAAATTTCAATTATATGTCATGTATCTGTACCATTATAATAAGATATATGCAATAATATTATACCTGAAATAAAATGCACATGATATAAAAATTAAGATGACTAATGCATGTCATATGCAAAGATGCTGAAACATATTAAACAAAGTAATTGATCAAATATATCTTGGATGAGTGACCTTTCTCAATGGGTTGCTTGGTGCAAAAACAAATGTAATATAATCTGATATAGAACTCCTGTGGAAAAAATGTAAAGACAAAACTAAGTAAATGATTAGATATAACTGGATATTGCTCTTCCTTGACGAGTATTAATGATAGTGGATTAAGTAACACTAAATATGCTATAGGACATATGTAAAGTACAAATGTTAAGATTGGAACCCTTCTGAGTTGCCTTCATGGATGTGCATGTGCGTTTTCTAAACTTGAAGAAAAGGTCTTTCAGTTTATAAAGCTGTTGTCTCCATGTCATATTGATCTTACAAATAATGTCTGATTGAACCGCGTTTGAGTTTGGTGAAAATAAGAACTGTCCGATACCAAAACTCAATTTTCTGTTTGATGAACTTTGACGCTGTAGAACAATGGTAGCAGAATGCTTTGCGTTAGAATGTTCAATAGAGCAATGACTGAACAGATCTGAGTTCAATCGATCCATAAAGCTATGTTGAAGAAGTTCATTTGTTCCTTTCTGAAGAAAATTTGCTCTTTGAGTGGATGGAGGATGAAACTTGGTGTTGTCAATGTTGTTGCTTTCTGAGTTGCTTTCAAATTGCAGTACTGGAAATGTTTCAGAAACACTGGTAAAGAAATCTGCATGGTCTGTAAACACTTTAGTGTCCTTCACTGTTTGTAGTGTTATGTCATCCAGAGTGATGACCTTGGAAGTGTCAATTTGATTTGATGCTGGCAATGAAACATCAATCTCAGGAATGGGTGTTGATGACGTTTCTTCTTCTTCTTCAGGGATAGTTGCTAATCTTGTAAAATTTTCAACTTCTGCTTTGATGTCTTCATTATCTGTTTCATGGTAAAGTTCAAACATATGAACATGAAATACTTTGGTAGCTTTGTTGCTGTTGATTTCATAAAGCAGGTTGGAAATCTTTCTGGTGATGTGAAAAGGACCTTGCCATTTGTAGAACAGCTTGTTACTCATATCTGGTAACAGTAAATTGACTTTATCTCCTTGAGCAAAATGTCTTGATTTCATGTGTTCATGTAATATTCTTGACTTTCAATGTTCACGGTTGTAATGGCTTCTTTAATTGACTCACATTCTTTCAAATGAGGAATACTTGTATGAGTGGTAGAGTCAGATTGAATAGTTTTTCTTTTGTCTGGTATAGCTAAAGTTGATTGAATAAAAGTTTCTTTGTTATCGGCTTCAGGTTCTGGTTCATGAGACTTGTCTTGATTGTAGCAGAAATGTTCAATGCATACCATAGTATTGGTAGATAATGATGCAGATGCAGTCTTGTTCAAGTCTTGATGTATGAAGTTATCATCAGTGGTTAGGGATGGGCGTGTACTTGGTATGGGTGGACATGTAGTATCAGGTAGGGATGGACATGTAGTAGGCAGTGATGTCCCTGTAGATTTGCTTGAGTCATGATGCATAGATTCATTGTTGTCGGTTCTGACTTTGTATTCTGGTTCATTCTTTGTTTTAGTTATGTTGCTTTTCTTTTGAGTTTGTTTCTTCTTACTGTGATCCCGTTGACAATGTGAGCAATTATTAATGTATTTCTTGACATCTTTGGTCATGCTAGGCCAATAATATTTTTTGGCAATTTTCTTCTTAGTACGTGTTACACTCTTATGTTTGGTGTAATGAAACTCATGCTTTGCTTCAATTATTTGTTTTCTGTACTTCTCTGATACATATATTTGTTTAATTACATTGCACTTGTGGAAAGTAGCTTTCTTGAGAAATCCATCTTCAAAATATGCTGTACGCTCTCTTAATTGAGCTTTCTTATATATTCTTGTTAATGTTGCATCATTCTTTTGTTCAGCTTTGAATTCGGTATTTTTCAATTCTAATAATTCTCGTTGTAGTTCTTCTTGCCGCTTTCTGTCAAGTTCAATGTATTGTAAATCTGTTTTATGTTCATTTGTATCTTCTTGTACATTATTTAGATTTATATCTTCTTACATTTCTTCTTGTTTCATGTTACATGTATCTTTTATGTCTTGTGACTTTGTGTCTTTATTTTTCTTTTCTACTTCTTCTGTATCATTTAAGACGTCGTCTAAATCTTCTTCTGATTAAATTCTCATTACTCTTGCTTGGTGAAAATATTCCATAATATTCCATAGTCTCATTTTTTCGTCATGATCTGCTATGTTGCGATGAATTGCGTCTATTTGAGATTGATAACCTTTAAATTCTTCTTCCAACTTGTGTAGTTTTTGTTTTTCCAATTTGAGTTTTGCTCTTTCATGTTCTCTTTGTCTTTCAGCTTCTTGTCTTAGTTTTTATTTTTCTCTTAGTTCTTCTTTATGTAGTTGACGATCTACCCAGGGCAGTATTTCATATGGCGGTAATGCCAATGACCCCGCTGTGTCAAGTAATTCTAACAATCTTTGTGTTCTTGTCTTTGGAGACATGTTGATAAATATATACGAACTTGGAATGTACAAATATAATACCGTTTGGAATATAACAATGTTAGTTATGCCGTAACTGGCTATGAAGTATAACTTTCTTTTACAGTAGAAGTACTACTGGAGTCGCCGTGGGAAGTGTAGATTTATTCAACCGTATCAGGTTAATGAAATATTGCTGAGCCGTACAAGGCTTTGAACTTTTTCTTTCTTGAGATTGTAGATCTAGTAGACCTTGTAGTATTAAAGTCGTCGTTTTGTACGATTGACTTGATATATAATAGTAGAAAAATGTCTACTTGATAAATTATAGTGCCAAGTAATTGCTACTGGGCTCATCTATAATAATAATGCCAGTTAAATGATACTGGGCTTATCTACTGTGTCAGTTAAATAATACTGGGCTTATTTTATGTCAGCTAAATATTACTGGGCTTATGTATCGTGCCAGTTAAATAATATTGGTCTTATTGCCAATGCCAATACAAAATAATATTACTAGATCTCGAGAGTTATAGTGAAAACTCGATCGTAGATCTATATCTATGATAAGATAAGATATCGATAACCAAACTGACCTTTGAACACAGTAGAACTATTTTCAAGTTGAAGAAAATCGAAGCTTTGTAATTGACGAAGTTTTGAAAATTTGTCCTTAGATCTTGAAAAAAATATTTTTTGATGATCTTTTTGATGATCTTTTGATGATCGTTATCGACTGCTGTAGGTGCCACTGTCACAAATCAATCAATAGTGCTAGATGTTACAATCAAACTTGATGTCAAGATGTCACGTTGAAGCACAATCAATGATCGTAATTGCCTAGGATCTTGAAATCGTCTTTAATAAGATGATCGTATAGAAGTAGCTAGATCTAGTTGATAATACGATCATTCAGAATGTTGCCAGTTGATAATAGGATCATCTAGAAGTTGCCAATCGCTAAGTCGATCTAAGTATGTTACTATATTCAATGAAGAAACTTCTCTTTGTCTAAAACACTAAAACAATGCTTTAATTCAAAACTTGGAAAAGCTATTCACAAATAATTACAATGGTTAAATGTACTTAAATAGAACAGAATAAATATAATTCTGCTAAATAAATGATCTACACAATAATGTAAAATATACATCTGAATCCTAACACGTTCCGTACGACACTAACTGAACTAGGTTCCAACATATTTCTCTCCATCTGGCTGCAGGTCTTAAGAAACTCTAACAATAATAGTAACCTAATAACTAAATCTATCTCAACAGAAACAATTTTCAAGCTAAGTAAAATCACAATTAAGAAAATATAAGCAAATTGTATTAAAATATACTAAACTAACTCTAACTACCCTGAAACAAAAAGAAGAAAACAAAAAATAGAAAATATTTTAAAGTACAGAAACAGGAAAAATAACTTACTTGTGGACATCTACGTCTGGTTGTCACTTTCTTAGTTTCGGTTGTCAGGAAGCAGATTCTGAGACGTCTTCTGATCCAACAGTAGTGTAGTCTCCCTTCCTGACCCCACTCGTGCTACCAAGTTTCTGCGGTGGGTTTGGCACAGAACAAACTAAATGACATGACGAAGGCAACTCGTAGGACGATTCCAAACTGTTTATTATACATTAAAGACCTGCAGCCAAACGTGAACACATGGTGTAGAACCAGGCACAAAAGGGAGTGGAGACGACGTAGGTCCAGTAACATACCGACACTACAGCGACAAAAGATGCCGGTAGAATGGACAGTGCCCACGTTGTCTGCCTTTTTATGCGCGGACACAAGGTGCCATCTAGGGGGAAGGGTCACGTGGATATCGGGGTGGCCGGTGTTTCCTACATTTACATCATCTGCCCTATAAACCACAAGGTCTGAAAGGGGAACTAGTTAGGCAAGGTTCACATCTAACTTTGCATTCACTTGCACCTATCCTTTGGTCTGCTGGACCGTTGGGGCACTACACAAGATCTGTCAACCTTCTTTCTCCATTCTTATCTCTCATTTGTCTTTGATATAATTTCATTCGGATGTTCTTTCTGAAAATATTGAAGCCTGCCTTGGTGGACCACTTCGGGGGCCGATTTTGAGTTTGTTTTTCCACACAAACTGTTTTTGTAACCTTGTTGTTTTGTTGATCCATGGTTTGTTGTTTAGATATATTTTAATATTTTTTATGCCGATTCACAAGCTTTTGCAAAATTTGATATTATTGGTGACTGCTGCAACCCATTCTTCAAGTTTTGACTTGTTCTGTTTAAATAAATTCCAATCAGTGCAGTTTTCTTTCTTGTAGGGCATGAAACAAACTGATGGAAAGTTGGTAGGTCAGCTTACATTTACAGTTACTTTTATTTAAGTCTCCCATTATAACCACCTTGTTTGTAATTCATGTACTACTTCAGCTATCCTTTCAGCTGCTGCTTCTGTCTTGGCTGTAGAACGAACTGTTGTAAGATAATTATAGTATACAATGTCACCTTATAAATCATTGTTATAAGATGATTGTATTATTCACTTGAAAGTGATAACAGATAGTAGCTGCCACTTGTTTTGGCCCTATCTATAACAATTACTTGTCACTAGTAATTAAAGTTACAAGTTATCTATGTTGAAAGATCAAGCCTTTAAAATGACGTAAGGTAATTTTGACCTTATTTTTAAGGTAGGCCATGTAGCAGCAGTAGACTTCAATGAAGCTTGTAATTTTAGTCGTAGTAAAGGCTTTGTAGTTAAGTAGAACTATCATTTGTAGTTCTAGTAGTTGCGATAGAACTGATAAAGAGTTGTTTCAATTGTTTTAGGTTGGTTAATAGAAATGGCAGACACCAAAGGTTGCTGAAAAAATTTAATTGATCCTGTAGTACTTATGTTGAAGATGTCAAATTATTCTTGAATTTTTTTTTCTTCTCTATATTATCTGAAATGCTAATTCAGAGCTGAAGTTTATATAAGACAAACACTATTAAGATGCAATAAAATTTAATTTTCTTGAGTTTAATTATTTTAAACTTGAACTTTAAACAGTAAATATAAATACAGTAAATACACTTCACAAACTGGTACAGGTTACTATAATATTAGTAACCTATACTATAAAGTAGAATGCAAGGCGTATGGATGTATGTATGTGCCCAATAGAAATCAAAACCGTTTGACCAATCTTGATAAAAACTTGGCATAAATGTTCCTTGGGTACTAACTTAGACCGTAGTGTATGTATTGTAGCCCTAAAACAAACTTAAGACCTTAAAAAAAAAAAGGACCAAATCTGAGAAAGTATAGTATCTTATAAATCTAGACCATGTTTACATAATGTTTCTAAATGATGAGACAGGACGGAGAGGTCACGCATGCGCAGAGATGAAAATCTCTAGATCTAAATTAGCTCTCATTCAAGAAAACATTATTTTTTTACTTTTACACATTAACATATAAATTTGTGTCTATTCATTTCATTATTTAATAAAAATTAACCTTCCAATTTGAGTTTACATAACATTTTTTACATAAAATCGTTCGCTCTAAATGCGAAGAGCTTTAGCCGCATTGACACACTTTAAATAACTCGCGCGCACCATTACTTGCGCCGTGTAGTGAAACAAATGAAATTAACGTCAGAGGTCATCATATATCGCGTATTATAAAGGCATATTAATAAAGTAATAAACTACTTACATAATACAATGATTACCTTCCATTGTGTTTTGAAAGTATTTTACCCTACAACTACCGATTAGGTTTAATTAAGTCTTTATTTTCAATTTACTTTTTTCTTTCATATTTACTTATGCTCATTTAGACCTAACAACATAGCTACACATACATTTACCGTGTTGACAAACATTTTTCATTCATCATATCGCGCACCAAAAGGTCATGCATGCCCAATAAATGTGAATGGCTTTAGCGTGTTGACCTACATACTGATTAGATCTAGGTCAACACAAGCTTAAAGTGTTAAGTTATTGACTAGACTACTATGGCATTCAAATTGTTTACATTCTAGATCTACATAAAATTAAACTAACAATGTTATATAAACAATTACATTCGCACGTTCTATTTGATTATAAAATATATTTTATCGCTTTGTCACCTACACCAAGGCAACACGCCTCGAGGTCATGAACTTTCAGCTTAACATAAAATTAAAAACATGTTGGCTTTGGACTAACAAATTGAATAAAATCTATTTTGCTTTATTTATAGATTTAAATCATTGAGAGTTCAATATTTTACTCTCTTAAATATACGTTTGGCTATACATTTAATTAAGTAATACACATTTTAAAAATAGATCTAAAATCTTTCATTTTCTAAAAAACGTAAACAAGACAGCGAGATTTATACTAGATCTATATCTTTACTAATTATAGATCTACACTATTATATAGAAAACATTTCAACTTCTATTGGTAGATACTATTTGTCTACATATAGCTTACAAAATTGAAACAAATACCCCCCAAAAAAGGTATTTATTTTATAAATAGAACTAGGTCTAGAATATAGATCTATAGTAATCTATACATATATTCTCTGCTTGGGTAAACCATCTATCTCTGTCATCAATGTAGCCTTTAGATGATACTTTTTTTAACTTACACGTTATACATAATAATTTTAAAAAATACTTTCTTCAATAGCAGTCTACACCAAGACAAATGCCCTGACCCACAGATAAACTGGTACAAAATAAAGTCCATTCATTTCATACTTTAATCAAATATATGTAGGCGTACAAGCAAATGTTTTATTTGAAAAAAATGGATTTAGCCTAAAACTTAATTTTAGGTCGATAAGCTATTTTGATAGCTCCATTCATACTATTTTTAGATTCACCCATTCCACATTCGCTTTACTTATAACATTATTATTTCGTTTAATTATTTACAAAACACTTTCAGTGACTATATCGACAGTAATACGCAAATTAAATAAAATACGCGGGCTGCAGGTAACATATATGGCTAGTGATCAAATAAACTAACCAGCTCTGTACCTTAACTAGCGACATCTAGCTCTCCCTAAGTCGTAATTCTAACTGACTCTGACTCTGTTTCCAAAAAAAAAAAACAAGAAAAAAAAAAACTCAATTAATTGAGTAAATTCTTCTTTTCAAGCACAGGCTATCTTAACCTTCATCTTTCTTTACCCGCCTTTTTGTGTCAATACCTAATTCATGCTCATTGTTTGGCACTCATGACCATCCAATCATGCAACATCACATTCTTGTGACTAACCTTAACCTTGTGTCCCGCCTACACATTTTAGTGTAATAAGTCCGATGTCATTTTCCTCATGTAAATATTATTTTCATCTAGTTTTATTTGCCAAGGTTCAAGCTTCATTTAGTTAGGTAGTTTTTTAAAAAAACAATTCAGGCTTTTTTTTATCCTTGAAGTGACACTTTTCATAACTTCTTGTGATTTTTATGGCAGTATCTTCATTAATAATATTCTAATGTTAAACAGATCAACATACTAGCAAACTTGAAGCACCATCTGTGCAGATACCACTAATTTGTCCATGAGATTTTATGCTTTTCTAAAGATAACCAAGTTTCTGTTGGATTACCGACAGAAAAGTCCTTTACTTAGTGTGACAGGTTGGTGAAAGTGACGTGTGTTTGGCCCGTTTAATGTCTAGGGGGTGATTATTTTTAAAGCTTACCACCAGGTATTCCTATAGGAGTGAGAATAAATGATATAGTCCAGACTCGATTGCTCAGATAGAATGAAAAATGAGACAGTGTCTATTCCGCCTTATTCTACCTTATATAGGCCGGGAGATATGGGCGAAAACAGGAAATGTCCTAGGCTAAGAATTATCTTACACGTAGGTGAATCCGACAAGAGTCGCACCTTGGAGTGTCACGAGGCGTGTTGACCCGAGTAATCTCCTAGATCAAAGAGAGACGTGGAACAGGGGGGTGGGGAAAGATTGGTTTGCATTCCACCCAAGGTGGTGTCAACTGCGATTGTCAGACATCTGGCGGGTAAGACCAAAGAGATTGTGTGTTTATCTTTACCCCGGTCAAGGGAAGATAAGTGAAAAGCCGCCAAGGTGGTGGACTCAGTTTAGTGAGACGAGGAAAAGGTGGGGCGGGCGAAGAAATTGGGGATAGGACGGGGAAATAAGTAAAATAAAATAAATAAATAATGATAAATAATAATTAATGCTGTGATAAGTTTGAGTGACTCTGACGGCAAGCTTTAGGTTGTGACCTAATGTTGCCTAAAGTTTGTGGAACGTTTTTTGAGAAAATGAATCATGTGCCCAAAAGAGAGCAATTAGACGGAGACAGTAAAAAGGACAATGTAAACAGGGATGTATAACATGACACAGCACCTTCATCAAGAATAGTTAATTGTACTCTCCATCAGCCATCTATTGGCTTTTGACTATATCCAACACAGATTCATTCATAGACACTCTTGATCAGTTCACACATTTTACTTGACAAACAAAGTTCTCTGAGTTTTGTCAACACACTACCAATGCTCAGAATACTGGTCAATCAAAACATGCTTTCACTGTAACTTCAATACTTTAGAGAAAGTTTACCCAAAAATTTAGTAGTATGTGTTGTTACAGAATAATAATAAGTAATATTTCAATAATTAGATAATAAAAGATCTCCTGAAAATAGAACTTTATCAATTTATACTGAACCTTTGCTTTCATTTTTTAATTTTTCTTTTCTTTTTGTATATAATATATATATAGAGGCCAATGTTATCCTGTGGCGACAAAAAATTTAGACAATTTATCGACACATATTGTCCTATTTCCAAAGAAAGATTCTGGCCAACTTGGTGGTGTTTTGAATCTCGAGCTCAAACTATCCTTCGAGCTTTAATTCAGTCAAGTCCTAAAGTAGATTACACAAGGTAAGTGTCCAAAATTTAATGAATTTTTAAAAAGAAATTATTTTAACTTAGTTATGTCTTTCGGTAATCATCTTACTGAAGGTCAGTCGCACAGGCTCACTCCTTTTGTGTTATCTTTTAGATTCTGAAGTTTATAAATTTTTTGTTGGCCTAAAAGTGTTTGCAATCAGATTGTTGAATTTAAGCTTTTATTTGATGAAGAAAAACAAACTAATATGCTTCTTGTGATAACTTTTTGTATGCATTTTAAGTTTATGATTGTGCAAAGTTCAGTTTAAGCCTAAGAAAAAGTTTAGATGAGAGCATAATGTTGTACTAGTAATGTTTGGATGTTGTTTTATTACTTTAACCCACTCACCACACATCAAGTCAATTAAAAAACTTGCAGCTTATAACTAACTATATCCATTTTGACTTTTAACCAAAGGGAGTTCACATAACTAGGCAGCTTCATAACAAATGGTGAGATGCTTACCATCATGTAGTGTGCCCAACAGAAAAGGCATGAAGCAATTTCCAGCTATTATATGTGCAACAAAAATAAACCTACTTAACACAATCCTCATCCCAACAGCAACATATGTTTGTGAGAAATGGAAGTCATCTGCCGAAATTGAGAAAAGACTAAATGTAAATGTGGCTCATCATAAATGGCTAAGATGGATTTTAGGAGTTAGTTATAGAGATCAGGTCTCAAACAAGGAAATCCTATGCAGAACTGGGAGTCAACCACTTAATGTCCACTTTGCAGACGATTGCATAATATATAGAACAATAAAAACAAAACAAGACACAGATATTTTACAAAGAGAACTAGATGAATTACAGAAATGGGAATCAAATTGGAGCATGTCTTTCCACCCAGAAAAATGTCAGTTGTTAAGAGTAACAAAAAAACTAAAACAAATTAATTCCACTTATCTTATTCATGGCAAACCAGTAACACAGACTAAAAACTCAAAATACCTAGGTGTTATAATAAATGAAAAACTGTCATGGAATCCACATATTGATGAAACTATAAAAAAATCCAACAAAGCATTAGGGTTTATTAAAAGAAATTTCTATAAATCAAATAAGAACATAAAACTAAAATGTTATTTAACCTTGGTTAGGCCAATAATAGAATATGCATCCACCGTGTGGGACCCCTCAACTCAAGAAAACATTAAGAAACTGGAACAAACACAAAATAGAGCAGTGAGATTCATAACAAACGAATATTCACATTTGACTAGGGTAACACCATTAGTAAAATCACTAAATTTAGAAAGCCTTCAGGACAGAAGACTCAAAAGTAAAGTAGCAATTATACATAAAACACTGAACCATAATCTTCAAATACAAAAACAAAATTTAATAAAATACTCTGAAAGACACAAAAATAAAGGCACATTCCTCGTCCCATATGCTAGGACAAATTTGTACAAATACTCCTTCTTCCCTAGTGCTATTAGAGCATGGAATGGGTTGCCTGAGCTAGCCAGAAAAACCAGTGACTTGGCAGAATTTAAGTCATTGGTTAATATGCATGACTAGATGCATGACGCGTAGGACGTAATCATCTTCTTTTTTGAAGTAACGTCTGTATTATATAAGATAAGATAAGATGTCAAAATGAATTACTCATACCAAAAGTTGCTATGACATGGAGGCCAATTCGAGGAAAGCGCAGGGATGTCCTCATATAACTTGGTGCCACACTTTCATGGAGAACCTCAGAGCTGTGGACACCAGGTGGGAAGAGGCTTCAGACACTGCCAGTGACAGCTCTTTTTGGAGACAGCTTGCCACTCAATGGGCCAAACTGTGCATGAGGATCTAAATAAGTAAGTAATTGTCCTTATGTTTTAGTAAGGTCCTCCATGAAAGTGTGGAACCAAATTTTGTGAGGATGACCCTGTTTGCACTTAATGAGGTTGTGACTAAGCATTGACATGCCCTTTGACTTAATGAGTTACTTACGCATACTAAGAGTTACAAAGACATGTTGGCCACTATGACGAAAGTTTAAGGTTTGTAACTAAGGTTACAAAAATAATATAATTGAAAAGCTTTGAAATATTAGATTAATACAGAATTTAAAAATGAGATAAATGATAACTCTCTCTCTCTCTCACTCTATATATATATTGTTGCGATTCTCTCCTAATCAGACCTTCTGTAAACACTGCTAAACACGACACAATACATCAACACATCAAGAACTTGACAACAAGAGCTCCACAATATCGGGTACTTTAATAATGAGTGAATAAGTAGATAACAGCCAATACTAGACAATTGGCAACAAACACAACAACTAAAATGTTACATTGTACATCACCGTACAAAACTCTACCGTCTCTATCTCTTCCTGGACTCGTGTGTCACTGGAGGACTGCACCAGGACCGACTTCATGTCCGACTAACAGTCCCGGTCTCCACGCTCTCCAGTCTTGAACTGCCGACTTCCTACACACTGTGTCTCTCGTACACGCAGGTTTTCGATCACATGACCATAACAGTGGTCATAATTGCGTGTAATCGTAGTACTGTCCCTTGTCCATGGCCCCGCTGACCTGAGTGATTCACGTGTGTGTCAGCTGAGCCTATAGTTAACCCTTTTGCGCCGCCAATACGATCATAACAATATATATATATATATATGCATTGCTTTAGGAAACACATTTTGTGTTCAGTGTGCAATAAATGGTCTAATCTCTGTTGTGGTTTCTTTAGGTAGCCAAGCAATTTATGCTATTAAGCCACACAACCCTTTGTTCTCCTTTTAATTTTATTATGTCCTAATCTTTTTTTTTTCTTAGGGTTTACTTCTCTTTATTAATTAAATAATATTTTAGTAGCTTCATAAAACATAGATTCCATTGATTTTATGACTTTTGTTTGTTTGACTTTTTTTTTAAGTGCATGAACTAGCTTGTTTTTAAAACAAAAACAAAAAAGAACTTGCCAAATCCTATATGCTAGTGATTAAGTAACATCTTGTTTTTTTTTTTTATTTAGTGAGCATCTGACCACAGCTGATGGAGGTGAGATAAGGTTAGACTGGAATGAGAATGATAGTAATAGTAAATTTTCAAAGCATGAGCGACCAACAATCCTTATGTTGCCTGGATTAACAGGTTAATTCAAAAACTTATTTAGTCTCTATTTTGTTTTTAATTAGGCTCTTTAATAATCTTCAAAGAAAATCATAATTTTAGTAGGCAAAAAATATTATAAGACATTTCATAAATCTCTTTTGCCTCATTAAATTTTGATAACTTTGCTAAAGGATTTAAAACAAACATTTTGAATTTGTTTAAAAATATGATAATGTGTATGTCAGAAAGTTACACCCTCAGCCCCATAGTTGATTGACCAGTAGGATATAAATAACTCCCATGTGGTAGCTGTTTCAATAATGGAATACTCTTTTACTTTATTGATTAGGTTATTTAAATTTAGTTATTTCAAAGAAAAAAAAACAACCTAAAATGTGCACTACATCCCTCTTTTTTATTGTAAATGTTTTTCTCTAGATCTCTGAATTACTTCCTTACAGTTCTATAGCAAGTACTTTCTTAATGTTTATCAAGTAACGAGAACAAACACTAGGCTTGTGGAGTTGAAAATGTTGTTTATTTGATTTTATCTAGGCAAAGGCCAACACACTTAACACAGCAGGTATTACTTGCTAATCATTGGCATATATGCATTTTAATACATATCAACATCCACCATTGTGACAGGTTGGGGAAAGTGTCGTGTGTTTGGCGTGTTTAATGTCTAGGGGATGATTATTTTTTAAACTATCACACACCAACCCGTCAGCATATAAATCGGGAGCAGGCACGCAACGAGAGAAGCAATGAAAGAAAGATACAAAGTTAAAAATGATTGAATATTTATTTACACAAATATTTACATATAAGAATAAAAAGGGGGAGGGTTTGCATCTATCTCTAGTGAATACTATGTTTAACCATCACTCTTGCAGAGTCTGTGCGTCATAGCTCCGCCTGAACTTCGTAACTCACTGGACATATCCTGTTCACTATGCTGCCCACGGCAGTTCCGCTCTGCCCGCAGTACCCTAGTGCCCAAGGTAGCCGGCCACCCGCCTTACTGTGCCCACTACGGATATTAGAACTTTGGATTGAGACTCCACAAGAACTATATCACCGGCGTCCCTTTACCCGCTAGAGCGCCACCTCCTAGGAAATGTCCTAGGCTAAGAATTATCTTACATGTGGGTGAAGTCCGACAAGAGTCGCACCTGGGAGTGCCACGAGGCGTGTTGACTCTAATAATCTCCTTGATTAAAGAGAGACGTGGGAGAAGGGGGGGTGAAAGATTGGTTTGCATTCCACCCAAGGTGGTGTCAACTGCGGCCGTCAGACATCAAAGAGACTGTGTTTATCTTTACCCCGGTCAAGGGAGATAAGTGAAAGCCATGGTCTAGTTGTCCCAAGGTGGTCGACTAAGTCTAGCCTGGAGAGGAAAGGGTGGGCCGGGTGAAGAAATTGGAGATAGGACGGGGAAATGACTAAAATAAAATAATAATATATAAATAAAATAATGATAATAATAATTAATTAATGCTGTGATAAAATTGAGTGACTCTGACAGCAAGCTTTTGACTTGTCACAACCATCTATTTTAAAAAATTATACCGGTATTGAAAGAAATTAACAAACATTCGCCACAGAAAAGTATAGTGCTCAGGTAAGGTTTACTTTTTTACTTTTTTTACCTTAGCAGATAACAATAATGCAGATAAGTTCTAAACACTAACAAAGTTTTCTTTGTAAATATATAAGGGTAGGATTTGTGAAATACTGAAAGATACTTGTATTTTGGGGTTTTGGCAAATCGGCACATGTTGTCCCCTTTTTAGCTCAAGAGCTAAATGTTATACTTATACAGCTAAGTTATAAGGTCCATTCATGCCTGTATGTTTAATTTCCAAGTTCCCATCTCCTAGCCTGGCTGCCTACCAAGGCTATAGAGCCCAGTCTATCCCTAGATGGCAATTCTAATTCCTTACTACAGCTTCATCGCTCAGATGCCATTTTGCATTCACTGGCATAGAGAATAGTAGCTGGAGAGCTCGTACATAGGCCACAGGACTCATATTGGAGACAAAGAAAGCCTTTATTGAAGACAAGTGGAGAAAACATAAGAAAGCTTATATAAGCGGCAGGCAGAGGGTCGTTGTTTGCATGAGATGCAGAAAAATATGAAGGTCACAACTGGGTTTGTGTTGTCATGTGAAACACTGCACTCATCCTTAATCTTCAATTTTCAAAAGACATTGCAATTATTATATAAGGGTAAACATTTCCTTATCTTTTTTGCATAATTCTCTGATTAATCTGCTTATTTTTAGCGGCTCCTGGAAAGATGATGCCTAAGCTGGTCTTTGAAGCGTTTCCGTGGGACCTCTGCGACAATTACAAGAAAAATGTAAAGAGCAGAACTTAAACCTATACGCTGCCTTTGTGGACCTCACAAAGGCTTTAAACACGGTCAGTCGCGATGGTTTGTGGAGGATTTTGGCCAGGCTGGAATGCCCATCCTAAGCATTCTCAAGCAATTTCACGTGGGACCAGATCAGACACAATGGTGCCCTTTCTGATCACTTCCCTGGCGTGAAGCAGGGCTGTGTACTTGCTCCTACTCTATTCGCTATCTTCTTTGGCATAATGCTGAGTCAAATGACGCAGCGATTGCACGATGGCATCTATATCCGGTTTCATAAAAATACACCAATTCTAAAACAAAACATAAATGTACGGTAGATAATGTTAACAAAGAAAGATAAATTTTTCTGTATTTTCAGTATTACTAAGTCAAATATATTTATAAAATGTACAAGAAATTATCACAACAAATATAAATATTAGTTAACTCTGTTTTTTTTTCTGGTTAACTAGCTGCTAAAATTAAAAGAAAACATATTTGTTTGTTTATAAAGGCTAAAAATGCATTTTGTATGTAATTATCACGTACATTTTTTAGTCTAGATCTATATTGCAATGTTATAAAATATTAAAACTTATATACTATTTTTAAATTTAATGTTGCTTTCACTACTTTCAGTCTGTTGATAGATTAACTTTACCTTTTTTTTTTTACCTATCCCATAGTCTGTTGGACCGTTGGGGCACCAGGCAAGACTTAAATTGTCAACCGTCTTTCTCCATTCCTCCCTTTTTTTTTTCCTTGTTTAAAATCTCTCTCAATGGCAGGCCTGTCCATTCTTTAATGTTGTCCTGCCATCGCTTTTTCTGTCTGCCTCTTCTTCTTTTACCTGGCACTGTTCCCTGAAGGAAGGTCTTTGCGAGCCCCGTAGATCTTTTAATGTGGCCATAGGTTTTAAACTTCCGTCTTTTTACAATAGTTAGCAGGTCGTCATGGGCTCCTATCGCTGCAGTAACCCTGTCTCTGATTTCTTGGTTTGTGATGCGGTCTTTGAATGTGATGCCTAGGATCCCTCTGTAGCATCTCAATTCCATTGCTAGGATCCTCCTCTGTAGCTCTGCATTCAACGTCCACAACTCGCAAGCATATAAAAATGTGGCCATGACCAGGGAGCGCATCAGTCGGATTTTGGTGCCGAGGGTTAAGCTTTCCAAATTATTTTCAGTTTTGAAAGGACTGCTGCGGACTGCTATTCCGGCCAGTAGTTCTGGTTTTGTTCATTCATCTGAGACAATAGCTCTGAGGTATTTGAAGCTGTTAACACTAGTCAGCTTTTCACCTCCAATACGGATGCCTCTTTTAAAGCCCTGTTGGCTATTGGTCATAATTTATTTTTTTTCGGCATTTATTTGCATGCCATATGCTGCGGAAGTCTTGTCAATGCGCATCACCAGGTCAGCTAGTTCTTCTGTCCCTGCTAGATTATCTAGGCTTTTTTTAAATGTAAATCTTTTCTAAATTAGGCCCACATCCAAATTATTCCAAATTTAGATTTTAGATCTAGATCTTATAAATATAGATCTTACTTAAGAGTGCTAAATCAGAAGTTAAGTTTAGGTAGATTTACATCCTAAAAAGCTCTTTTGGAAACTGTGCTGCCAATTGCTTGTCTGACATATTGTAGGCCTACATATTTGGTAGTTGTCATGAAAATATGTAATATATCTCTTTATCAACACTCAAAGAAATCCAATAACACCGGCGAAAGGCCGAATAATCAATATAAGTTAGTCGACGCTGATACTGAACAAAAGGTTAGTAG
Organism: Biomphalaria sudanica; assembly: GCA_036873155.1. Lineage (NCBI taxonomy): Eukaryota > Metazoa > Mollusca > Gastropoda > Planorbidae > Biomphalaria > Biomphalaria sudanica. The sequence goes on along the minus strand of JAZGLO010006681.1, from coordinate 4,790,891 downwards.
TAATGAAGGGAACCCTTGAATGTCAGCTAACTCTCTACGTTCATAGCAAGCTTCCTATCTCTAAGGCATCCTGGAAGTTGTCTGTTACATCAGCTGATATTTCGCTCTGCCTAAAACCTAGTGTTGTTTTTACTAGTCACGTCATTGTCTCTAAATCAAAACTTCCCCTAATTTCATAAAAAAATAACTAATTCCTAATTGTGCCATCACATGAAATATTCCAAAGTTATATAATGCATTATGAGTTATTGTACAGATTGATGACTGCTCTCCAGTTTTCCTATTAGGTAGAAGCGGATTCAGTGAACATCATCACAAATAAAAGAAACCGTCAGGAAATTAGTGCTCATAGAGATTTGTTGTCGCTACTTACAAACATTGAGCGGGAGGGACATAAATCTAAGCAACCTTATTCAAGCCATTAATTTTTTAAACTTTTATTTTAAGCGAAACTTATAATTTCAATAAATACTCATTCAACAAAATGTTTTTTTCTTGTTTTTTTTTTTCATTTGTAATTCATATACTATGCATTTATGTAGCTTTTTCAATTAGGGGTCTATGGGCAAGTTTTGATTATAATAATTGGTTCCTTGGTCAAACCACTGCTTTATAATATAAATTAGCACTTGTTGCTTGTATTATCTTGTAGAAATTAAAAAAAAAAATTAAATCAAACGAGGAGTAAATTCAGTTCTAGAATTTCAATACCTGTAATCTAAAATTCTTCATTCTCTTATATTTATTGTACAGGCAGCAGTAAAGAGAATTATATTCTACACATGGTATATGATGCCAGAAATCTGGGCTACAGAAGTGTTGTTTTTAACAACAGAGGTACTGGAGATACTCAGTTGAAGGTTAGTGGTAAAGAGGTATTACAGTGGATCTTTTGCGCCATGGGTCACAGATCATTATACTGTGTAATGACACAATAGAAAGGCACATAGAAGTTTGGGTTTAATTGTGTTTTTCCGTAGTGACGTGACATGATTAAAAAAAATAAGAACAGAGATAGAGAACCAACAAACAAAGACGAAGAACGACCGACTTGTGAGAAAGATTAGAGACAACGAAGACTGTGCCCTTTTTGTTCATTAAACTGTTTTGAAGTTATCAGCAGGAGTGTGGTGATTATGTTTTTATAATATTGTAAACGGTACGTCATAGAACCTTGGTTGTAAGACTTAAAGAATTCTATGTTTATTTATTATTTTTACTATTATTTCATTGGTCCATTGGTGGGGACAGAGTGACAGCGCTTGAAGTTTTGTTATTGTTGACAGGGGACCGGAGTTTTTGTGATAGCATAGTAGGAGCCATTATAAGGCAGTTCTGATAGTTAATGTATATTTAGGAATTCAGCTTTTGTTGGCGTTATCTACAGTTATAATTTATTCCTATTTCTTTATTAAATATTTCTTATTTCTAATGGCGTCCCGAGACATGACGTTAAACTGCGCTCCTCTTTCCTTAGCACTTTTGGAGCTCAAAAGTGCTCTACTTCTTTTTTATCATTGTGTCTGCCTCCTCCTTTCCTCAGTCTGCCTTCATTGATCATCACTCTGTCTCCTTATCTCTAAATATCTCACTACGTCCTAGACGAGTCCGTTTGCCGTGGACTGCGACGGGTAAGGGGGGATAAAGAGATCCTGGTGTTTGAGTGGTGGCTATCTGAGGATAAACCACCACAACACAATACTTTGGCTCCAAGTTCCCCTAGACCTGAGGCCCAGATGGCCCGCTCTGGGTCAACCGGCTGGTCATGCCGAGCTACCAGCATAGGTCGAATACCAGCATAGGTCTTCGACCTATGCTGGAGGGCGGTGGCTGGAGGGTCAATCAGGGAGCTGCTGTATCGGGCACATGTCCGATGCAGTAGCTGACTGAGTATAGCACATGTGTAGCCCTGGCGGGCTCATTCTGGACTTCCGAATGGCCCGTCCCCTTGTTGGACTCGATGGCGGGTGGGGAGCACATGTGCCGAACTAATAAATAACACCTATAAAAAAAAAACTTTAAAAAAACTACTTGCCCCAGACCTATGTCTGGGCAAGAGACGCCGTATGGAGGATAGAAAGGAGGAGGCCACAAAAAGCTGTGCTACCTGGCCATCATTTCTGGTGGTTAGGTGCACAGAGGAGGGGAAAAGTCTGACAAAGATGAGCCCTTTTGTCATCTACAAGGGACTTAAGTCAGTAGTGGGAGAGCCCAAGAGTGTGTCTAAGCTACACAAGTCTTTGGAACTTCTAGTAGAAGTTGATAGCAAGAAACACTCTGATGGGCTTTTAAGATGCAGAAGACTCTGTGATCTCCAAGTGGAAGTCGTGCCACACAAGAGTCTGAACACCAGCAGAGGTGTAATCAGCTCTAGGGACCTACTGGAATGTTCCGAGAAGGAAGTAGTGGAGGGCATTGAAGGAGTCACCCATGCCCGGCGCATTACCAGGCGCAGGAATGGTGAGGAGGTCAAAACCGCCACTATTATCCTCACATTTGGAACTAGGACACCGTCAGAGTATGTGAAGGCAGGATACCTACGAGTTCCAGTGAGGCCCTACATACCTAACCCCATGAGGTGCTTCAAGTGCCAGGGTTATGGACACGGCGCGGCAGTCTGCAAGAGGAACACTGTGTGTGCCAGATGTGCTGGAGAAGGTCATGAGGACAAGGGCTGCACAGCCCAGTTCAAATGCCCAAACTGTCACGCTGGCCACTCAGCCTACTCCATGGACTGCCCTGGAGGTTGCCGTGCAGGAGTACAAGGCAAGAAATGGATGTACCTTCAGCCAGGCGAAATCGGCTGTATTGGCCCTACCCAAGGGCCAATTCGGCTTGACAAAGACCTATGCCCAGGCTGTTGCTAAGATAGGAAGATCCATAGCCACACAGACGGACACATTGACCCCACCACCCCCTCCTCCTCCTCCAACTCAGAAGAAAACACCGCCAAAGAACACACCTCTGAAGAAACAAGAAAGCCCTGTTGTCATGCTAAAGAACAGGTTCTCTGTGCTCGCTGATGAGAGCATGGAGACTGAGCAGCTAGTCAAAACCAATACTCCGGGAGAACCCGGAGACATCATGTCTGACACAGGTTCTCCTCAGAGAAACCAGTCAGACACCCCAACCTCTACCGAATTAGAGGTTGACCAACTCCCTAAGGGGAGAAATCAAAGCGGAGAGGATGCCCGAGGTGAGCGAGGAGGAAATAACCTCCGCTCTAACCAGAGGGATCTCCCCTCTCCAGAGAGAAAGACTTCCCCCAAAAGGGGGTTGTCCTCCTCTCCATCCAAACCCAAGAATAAAAATACCAAGGTCACTGGAATTAAGGGAAACCCCTCCGGGGGCCTCCCTAAGCCAAATAGCTCCAAGTAGGTCATCTAGAATAAGCCATGGATTCCAGAATTGTACAGTGGAATTGCAGAGGCCTCAAGGCCAATTATGAGGAAATGCAGCTACTGATGGACTCTGAGACTCCTGTAGCTGTCTGCCTACAGGAAACATTTCTGAAAGTTAGCATCAGCTTCCGAAGCTACAGTGCTTACAGCAAGAATGTTGAGAATGCAGAGAGAGCATCAGGTGGAGTCTGTATCCTTGTGAAGGATAGTATCCCCCATGAGAGGGTAGAACTACAGACCACACTACAGGCCGTAGCAGCTAGGATAACCCTTCACAAGGTTATCACTTGCTGCAGCCTGTATCTACCACCAGGCGCTCTATTAAACCAAACAGACATGGAAGACCTATTGAAACAACTTCCTCGGCCTTACATAATCCTTGGGGATTTCAATGCCCATAACACCATGTGGGGATCCAACAATACCGACACAAGAGGCCCTATGCTGGAGGATATCTTCCTCCAACATGATTTATGCATACTTAATGATGCATCACCGACCTACTTGCACCCAGGTACTGGATCTCTCACATGCATTGACCTCACCGTATGCGTCCCTGGACTTCTGGACGACTTTAAATGGTCAGTTAGCAATGATCTACGGGGAAGTGATCACTTCCCAATCATCATTGCTAACAATCTCCCCTCATTGGGACGACCCCAGCAGTGGAAACTGAATAAGACCGATTGGGAACAATTCCAAAAAAGATGCTCAGAGGATATCACAGAAAATATCCTCGATGAACAGAACCCAGCTAATACATTTGCTAGCAAGCTACTTAGTATAGCCAGGAAAGTTGTCCCCCTTACCTCCGCAAATCCAAAACGGCCTAGCAAACCATGGTTTGATAAAGCCTGCAAAAGTGCTATTGGCGATAGGAAAAAACGACTGGCTGCATTTATAAAAAATCCATCCCAGGAAAACCTAAAGCTATTCAGAATAGCTAGAGCAAAGGCTAGACAAACCATACGGTCAGCCAAAAGGAATTCCTGGAGAAGTTTTGTCGGCAGTCTGGATGCTAAAACTTCTGCTAGAGCGGTCTGGAAGGAAGTAAGGCGAATCAAAGGGAAAGAATCAAATGCAATAGGGCATCTGAAAAACCAAGGACGAACTGTCACGTCCCCCAGAGAAATAGCTGACTGCCTTGCATCCTCAATAGCAGAAAAGTCATCCACTGCACATTACACGCCAGAGTTTCAAAAAGTCAAAACCAGGGAGGAAAGACACTCCATTGATTTCAGGTCAGAAAACAATGAAGACTACAACAAACCGTTCTCGCTTGAGGAACTGAGGGAATCGCTAGACAAGTCACATGACACAGCGCCTGGAGAAGATGAAATCCATTACCAGTTCCTCAAGCACCTTCCCGAACCCTCATTGGCAGTCCTGCTAGGGGTCTATAACTGTGTGTGGCAAACAGGCGCTTTCCCAAACAGCTGGAGGAAAGCCACAGTTATACCGATACCTAAACCGGGAAGAGACGGCTCTGACCCAGCTAACTATCGACCAATAGCACTAACAAGCTGCATCTGCAAAACCATGGAAAGAATGATTAACAGTAGGCTGGTCTGGTACCTGGAGAGGAATAAAGTGATCTCTAACTACCAGTGCGGATTCCGGCAAGGGCGGACAACTGACCACCTGGTAAGGCTGGAAGCTTGTATCAGAAATGCATTACTCAGAAGAGAACATCTAGTAGCTGTATTCTTCGATATACAAAAGGCCTATAACACAACCTGGAAACATGTCATTCTACGTGACCTGGAGCTTATGGGGCTTAAGGGACATCTTCCCCGTTTTGTGGGGGAATTCCTGAAAGACCGAAAATTTCAGGTTCGAGTGGGCAACACCACTTCTGACACTCATGACCAGGAAATGGGTGTACCCCAGGGCAGCATTCTGTCAGTCACCCTGTTCAACATTAAAATAAATAGCATCATAAATGCTCTGTCCCCTGGCATAGAGTGCTCTTTGTATGTTGATGACTTTGTCATTTTTACTTATGGGAAAAACATGAACACCCTAGAAAGAAAATTACAGTTATGTTTAAACAAAATTCAAAATTGGGCAAACGATAATGGTTTTAAATTTTCGGACTCCAAAACAGTTAGTATGCATTTTTGTAATTTAAGGGGACTCCACTCAGACCCTGAACTATTTATACACAAAAAGAAGATCCCTGTCGTGAAAACTACAAAATTTTTAGGCCTCACTCTAGATTCCAAATTTAATTTTCTCCCCCACATTAAGGAACTTAAGAGAAAATGCCAAAAGTCATTAAACATACTTAGAGTGCTCAGCCATACGGACTGGGGAGCTGACAGAGATACTTTGCTGCTGCTATATCGGAGTCTAATTTGATCCAAGCTAGACTACGGATCCATAATATATGGAGCAGCAAGGAAGTCGTACCTAAAAATACTGGAACCAATACAAAATGCTGCCCTGCGTCTCTGTCTCGGCGCGTTTCGTACATCACCTATTCCAAGCCTCCATGTGGAGGCTGGAGAACTCCCCATGGATATAAGAATGAAAAAGCTTGCAATGCAGTATATAGTCAAGCTAAAATCAAACCCCACGAACCCTGCTTTCGATTCCATATTTAACCCCACAGAGGTAGAATTATACAATCGAAGGCCTAACGTCATACAGCCGTTAGGCCTTCGAATGAGAGAACCCATCCAAAATTTAACTCCACCCATTGACCAAATCTCTAAAATAGAAACCCCTCAGAATCCTCCTTGGCTAATGAATAAACCCAAATTAAATTTATCCCTCCTTAATTTCAAAAAAGAAAATACAGACCCAAGCATACTACAAGTCCACTTTAGGGAACTGCAAGAGAGCTACGGAGATTGTGGCACCATCTACACAGACGGATCCAAAATGGATGGAAAGGTCGCGTGTGCCTGCTCCTTTCGGAACAAAACAATCTCCCGTAGACTCCCCGATGGCTGCTCCATCTTTACGGCCGAACTGCATGCAATATTGCTTGCACTTATGGCCGTCAAAGCATCAGAAAGGAGGAAATTTATAATCTGCTCCGACTCCAAATCTGCATTGCAAGCTTTGGGGCGGATGAAGACTGACATTCCATTGGTACAGCCTGAAGCTGTTGGACCAAATGACAGCCAACCATAGGGATGTCACCTTCATCTGGGTCCCCTCCCATGTGGGCATTGAGGGAAACGAAGCCGCAGACAGAGAAGCAAAGAGAGCCCTAAATCATGCGGTGTCAGGAACCCAAATTCCCTGCTCGGACCTGAGACAAAGTATTGCCTCTGCCACCTACCAAGAGTTTCAGGACCGATGGGAGGCTGAGACTCACAATAAACTCAGGCAGATTGTGGCGAATGTCAGGTGGCGGTCCACATCTAAGGGTCTGACAAGGCGTGGTAGCTCGACCATGTCCAGACTTAGGATTGGCCACACCTACATCACGCACTCTTTTGTGCTGAAGAAAGAAGAACCCCCACTTTGTGAGTATTGTGACTCTCGCCTCACCGTGGAACATATCCTCATCGACTGCACCAGATACCAGGATGTCAGGGATAAATATTTTAGAGCCACTAATTTAAAAACACTATTCAATAATGTCGACCCTGGGAAGGTACTGGGCTTTATCCGGGAAGTGGGGTTGTCTACGAAGATCTGATTTATGAATTCTGTAGACATGTACTATTTACATTAGATTTTTACCAAATTATTAAATTTTTACTACCTCTACTATTTTAACTGTGAATAGACGTTGATTTTAATGATTTGACTGTATGGAATTTGGCCTTTGTTGTGTGGAGGGAGAGTGGCCCTTGAGGGACTGCAGGCACGACATGGCCTAAATTGTGCCGATGTGCCCAAAATCACAAATCACAAATCTTATTTCTAATGCATCCCTGGTGTTCTTGAAGTATTGCATACGTAATGTATCCATGTCAAAGTCATAGGCTAGGAGTTCACAACAATCACAACAATGGTGGAGCAGCGTGTCAACAAGTTGACAGTTGAACTATTTCATCCTTATAGTACCACTAACGTGTCAAACCTTTGACATAAACTAGGAGATTTGTATCTATTATCTTTTGGTTAGCAGTAAGCTCTACTTTCTTGGAGTAAAGAGCTGGAAAATTAATTAACTCAGGGACTAAAACTCGTGTCCTAAAGTATAAGAACAAACCTACGTCCATAAAATGGCCGAAAAAGTATACAGTGACCTACTAAAACTTTACGAAACGGGGAAGAGTCTTGGCTACCAGAGAGAAGAATTGGACGAGTGGGTTGCTAAAATCATAAGACAGAATGAGGAGAGAGATGCTAGAATGGAAGATAGGAAAGAAAAGGCAAAAGTAGAAAAGGAAGAAAGGAAACAAAGGGCGAAAGTAGAAGAAGAAGAAAGGAAAGAAAAGGCGAAAGTAGAAGAGGAAGAAAGGAAACAAAGGGCGAAAGTAGAAGACGAAGAAAGGAAAGAAAAGGCGAAAGTAGAAGAACGGAAGATGGCAACGCAGGAAGAAGAGATGAGATTTAAATGGAAGCTAGAAGAGGACCAGGTAAAGGCCAAAATCGCTGCCATTGGCAAAGAGAGTAAAGGAAAGGATGTTGAGGAGCAAGAAAATAGAGACACGAGGAAAAGAAATACGCCCCAAACAAAAAGACAAAAATTCGTGGAAGGCACGGACAAGATGGATGCGTTTATCAACAGATTCGAAATGCTAATGAAACTTGAAAAGGAACCGCAACACGAATGGGCCATACAACTTCTCAGTCTGGTCGGAGGAAAGGCCCTCGATGCACTACAAGTCCTAAGCGATGACGAGGTAGCAAACTATGCCATCCTCAAGAAAACATTGCTTGATTTCTATCAATACAGCAAAGATGACTACCGACAGAAGTTTCATGAGCTAAAACCACCATCAGACGGCAACTTGAAGCAATTTGTTTCTGATGTCAAAATAACGTTCGAAAAATGGGTTCAAGCTTCTGGAATTGAAGAATCCTCCGAGAGTCTGAAGCAGTTTATCATCGTGGACAAAATCATATCAACAGCTGGGAAGCATCTTTTTGCTTTCCTACAGGAAAGAAAACCGAGAAGTTTGGAGACCGTTATGAAACTGTCAAACGTATGTAGCGGCACATCCGGACGAAACACTACAAAAGATTGAAAACAGTGAAGAAATCGAATTTGCCGCCGCAACAGTCTCCACAACAGCACGATTCACAAAGAAAGAAACAGCACAACAGCGTAGTCCACCACAAAACAGAAATATACAGAGATATACAGAGAGAAAACAAAATGATTATAGACCAAATCAGTCATCGGCCCAGAGAAGTGAAGTGAGATGCTTCAACTGTAGGAAAATTGGACACATAGCGAAGTATTGTAGAGAGGCAAGGCGAAGAGAATACTGGAATAATGATGTTGTGGCCCACGTAGGAGGCTTAGCAGAGAGTCTTTCACCGTACGTTACCCCTGCAATAGTTAACGGGAATCACATCCTGTCCCTACGCGATGCAGGGGCCACGAAATGTGTACTTCTAGCAAAACTCGTGAGGCCCCATCAGTACACCAAGAGACAATGCAAAGTACAAGGTTTTGGGGGGCAGGTCAAAAGTTACCCGACCGCTATAGTACACATTAACTACCCTTACTTCAATAAAACAGTTGAAGCTATAGTTGTCGATAATGGACCATTCGATCGGTTGATAGGAAATGTTCGACACATTGAATTTCCAAAAGAGGCTCAGATCAACTGTTGGAAAAAAGTGTATAACTGGAAGTTACCTCAAGAAGATGATTGTATGCAGAAGCAACAACAATTGTCACAAAACCCCAACCAAAAAGAAGTACAGATCCCTAGTCAGACAATTCCTATAGAAACCATACAGCAAGTTGAAACCAGACAACAAAAATTGAAACGAGAACAGGAAAGTTCTGGCGATGATCTCCTGAACAGAACAAAAAAGACGATAGTGACGGAACGCCTGGGAGTGATGCTATGACAGAGAAATGCAACCCAGAAAAATTTCAAGAATCTCAAAAGAAAGACCCCACTCTGGCTAAAATTTTTAATTTGGCAAAGAAAGGAACAGTAGCAGGCACAAAGAGAAGTAAGAAAGAATTCATAATAAAACAAGGCACCCTAATTAGGAAATATACCGATCAAAGGGGTGAATTCAAACAATTAGTAACACCCAAGGAATACAGACTAATGATACTACAGCAAGGTCACGATCTATCAGTAGCTGGACACATGGGTCGTGCAAAAACAAAACAAAGAATCCAACACTCCTTCTATTGGCCTGGCATGGACAAAGACATTGCTAAATATGTGTCATCCTGCAAAATATGCATGGACATGAGGAAAAACAAACCAAGACCAGCTCCTATACATAGAACAGATCTAGCATGTAGACCTTTCGAGAAAATTGCAGTTGATATTATAGGACCGACAGCCACAATGTCAAAAAGGGGTCACAGGTATATCCTAACAATTGTAGATTTCGCTACACGATGGGCAGAAGCATACCCTTTGAAAAAGGCTACCGCAGAAGAAACAGCTGGAGCTTTGCTGAACCTGTTCACTAGAATTGGGTTCCCGGATACTATCCTAAGTGATAGAGGGGTACAGTTCACAGCAAACCTTACTCGTCACATTACGAACACCCTAGGAATAAAGCAGTGTTTCACGACCCCTTACTGCCACCAGAGCAATGGGGTCTGCGAACGACTTAACGGGACTGTAAAAACCACGTTAGAAAAGGCTTCAGTAGGTAGAGAAGAGGACTGGGACTTATTTTTACCTTGTGTACTTTTTGCATACAGGGAAGTTCCCCAAAATAGTACTGGTTTTTCACCATTTGAGCTAATTTATGGAGCGAACCCAAAGGGGCCGCTCCAAATATTGAAATCTCTACTCTACAAGAAGGATTTAGATGAAGATAGAAGAAACTCGTTAGAGGCCATAGTTAACCTTAGAGACAGAATAATTCGAGCTTGTCATATCGCAAAAGAATCACTCAACGACAAAGGAATACAAACAAGAGAAAGGGTGAATAGAAATAGGAGGTTAAGAACATTTAAAGTTGGAGAAGAAGTTCGAGTGTTGCTACCTGATAAAAACAAAATGGAACTATCGTGGAGAGGGCCATTTAAAATCACAAGGAAAATGAGCAATGTAGATTACGAGGTTAAAGTCAATGGGAAAAGGAAAATCTTTCACATTAATATTTTATCCCCATATCATTTGAGACCCAGGGAATTAATCAATGAAACCCTTCAAGCAGAAGCCATAAATGTTGCTGTGATTTCTGAAGAAGATAATGATAGTGAGAATACGCTACCTACATTCACAACAAATGCAGAAAACTGGACATCTGTAAAAATCGGCAACGTAGCTGAAGAGAAGAAAACCCAAATCAAGGCAATCCTACAAAAGTATGAGAAAGTATTAACCCACATGCCGGGAAAGACAACAACCATAGCCCATGACATCTCCATTACTGGAGACAAACCAAGAAAGGTAATTCGCTACAACTTGCCACTAAACTACAGAGAAGCGATCAGAAAGGAGATAGATGAGCTTACAAGTCTGGGAATTATCGAAAGATCGAAATCCCCATTTGCAGCCCCAGTAGAAATGGTCAAGAAGAAAAACGGAGAAACCAGAATGTGCGTAGACTATTGTCAATTAAACAGCATTACAGTTTTAGACGCAGAACCCATGCCTAACCCAGAGGACTTGTTTGCTACTTTAGCTAAGGCCAAAATATTTAGTAAGCTAGACCTTGCAAAAGGTTACTATCAGATTCCAGTAGCCGAAAGTGCACGCCATCTAACGGCATTTTCTACTCCATTCGGACTGTATCAATGGAAGTATATGCCATTCGGTCTGGTGAATGCTCCTGCAACATTCAACAGACTTATGAGAATAGTTCTGGCAGGCCATAAAAATGTGATCGCATATATGGATGATATATGCGTGTATAGTGAGAACTGGCAGGAACATGTGGAGACTTTTGGGTCAATCTTGAACACCCTTCAACAACATGGTCTAACTGCTCGACCAAGTAAACTAGAACTTGCTACAGATACTATTGAATTTCGAGGCCATGAAATAAGATATGGACAGTTAAAACCAAAAGGAAACACCGTACAACGAATCCTAGAAATTGAGACTCCAAAGAACGTAAAGGACGTTAAGAGATTATTTGGTTTGGTTAACTTCTACAGGAAATACATTCCTAACTGTGCAGAAATGATCACACCCTTGACAGATTTGACAAAAACCAAGAACAGTAAAACGGAACGTAGGCAGAGTAACACACAGGAAAATTGAGTGGGACCAACATTGCGAGCAAGCTGTGCAAGCAATAAAAGAAGTATTCCAAGCGAAACCTATCCTACAACTACCAGACCTGTCAAAGACATTTACCTTAGCAAACGATGCGTCGTCTACGGGGATTGGAGCGTGCTTACTGCAGGAACATGAAGGCAATCTTCATCCCGTCTGTTACATCAGTCGTAAGCTGACGGACACTGAGCAACGATATGGAGTTGTAGAAAGAGAATGCCTAGCCATCGTCTGGGCCACCTCAAAACTGGCTAGATATCTATTAGGCAAGCCGTTCATTCTCCAAACTGACCATGCACCCCTCAAAGCGCTGAACGGTCGCAAATTAAACAATGGAAGAATGGCCCGTTGGGCATTAAAACTGTCTGACTTTCAATTTGACGTAAAACACGTGGCAGGGGTAGACAACGTCATCGCAGACACTCTGTCAAGGTTGGAAAATAGTGAGACCTTATAGTTAAGGAACTAAAACAACGGTGTGAGGGCTGACCCCTCACTAAATGTTCTGTTTTATAATTATTCTACTCTAATGTTAAATGTAAAGAAATGAATGTGCTAATTCTTTTCTCTTAAATTGCCACCAGTCCTATCGACAACCCTATTGATTTGAATTAGAAGTGTAGTATCTGTGATATTCAGTCTGTTGTGAGTTGAAATGTATTTCCTGTTGTAAAAATTCACAAAGTAGTGAAGCAAGTCTCCTATTGGTGTCATACTTGTGTACTGGATGACCAGATTTTGATTTGATTAAGTTAACAATTAGTATTATATTAGTTGTTTGTTGATGTTGTAGAGAATATTGTTGATATTGTAACAAAGGGATTTATTTGGGAAATGTAGAAATGTAAATTAATTGAGATGTTAACATGTAATCTTTGTGTGATTCTGTCATTTTTCTTTTTCCAATTTGGTTTTGAGTTCAATGCTATTGATGGTAGAGTGCATATGTGTAATTTTGTGTGTGCACTCTTTCTTTGCCTGATACTGAAATATAAGCTAGTAACTTTGAACCCTATTAATAAGTTATATTAATAGCTTATTTTGATAAGGGGGGAATGTGGTGATTAGCATAGTAGGAGCCATTATAAGGCAGTTCTGATAGTTAATGTATATTTAGGAATTCATCTTTTGTTGGCGTTATCTACAGTTATAATTTATTCCTATTTCTTTATTAAATATTTCTTATTTCTAATGCATCCGTGGTGTTCTTGAAGTATTGCAAACGTAATGTATCCATGTCAAAGTCATAGGCTAGGAGGAGTTCACAACAATCACAACGAGTTATTCAATCTATCTATAAAATATTCTGTTGAATGAGTCTAGTTCGAACTCGCTGCCAACATCTACATTTATCAACACATCGACCATCAACAACTGGTATATATATGTTTAAATTAAGTCAATTACATTATAAATGCCTAGGACAACTAAGCCATTTTCAAGATCAAAACCGCAGCAGTTAAATTTAGCAAACAATTTTTGATTCACAATTTCCAACAACTATATATTTGAAAGCTGACAATTTAATGTCTAAGTACAAAACAATAATTCCTTCGGCTTAAGCACTTATGAACACTTTTTAGGTGTGTAACTTTCTTTCACTCTTTTTTTAAATATATTTCTTCGCATATCTAGATCTCATATGTAATTTTCCAGTTTGTTAACAGATTAACAGAATTAGTTACATATCTTTATGAAACTAGATACTAATTTATAGTTTAACCAATCTTTAAATTATGTCGCCCTCTTCTAGTGTGTTGGCCATTCCGGGGTGTGTGTTGGGGGGGGGGAGATTGTTACATTTACTGCCTTCCCCACTCTAACCCTTTGAAGGTGGGGGCAGTCCAATTTTTATGTGGAAATAATAGTTTGTGATCAATATTAGTTGAATATCTATACAATATAAGCTTATTGATATTTGAACCCATTGGTGTGTTATGTCATACCACACTCTAATCTCTAAATATAAAGGGAAAGAGGGTGGTACCAGGTGTAAGGGCGATAGATGCAATTCCCCTACCTCCCGCTCCACCGGACAGACCAATACTTTTTTCTTGTGTATTTTAGTGAAGAAATTACAAATTAAAAAAAAAAAATTGTCACTAATATAAGTTATATATGCTAGAAATTAAATTCTTATTTCAAGTCGCCTCAGTCCCTATTCTTTAATGTCAAATACAATGATTAGCAAAAATTTAAAAAAAGGAGAGAGGACTCTTACATGATTAATCATTTTTACTCTAGTGCCCCCTCCCGTTTTCGTGAAAACATCATGTAATAAAACAGAATAGTCAAATATGGCAACAGAGTCTATTTGAAGACAGACATTCCATTGGTACATAAAATCTTAAAGCTTTTAGTAGAAAACATTGTTGACCATAAGGATGTCACCTTCATCTGGGACCCCTCCCATGTGGGTATAATAGGAAATGAAATAGCAGACAGAGAGGCAAAGAGAGCCCTTGATGATGTAATGTCAGGAACAGAAAAACAATGCTCATACTGTGTTATCAATACCTCAGGTCTACTCTGTGTAACTCTTAGCACTTGACATATATCCAATAGATAGGGTAAGTAATTCTTGAGACATTAGGGGTGCAGAGGTGCCAAATATCAAATAAATAAATAGACTATCATTAGGATTTTATATATATTTTCTTAACCAGTAATTTTAGTTCTGGGGTGTGAGGAATAGGGGCGGTTTAAAAAATGTTTTTTTTTTTTTAATCACATTCATTGGTTATTAAGAGCAAATTAATCCTCCTACAAAGGAGGAATTATATTTTCAAAAAAAAAGTATATGTTATATTTTACTTGTTTATGCTCAGAAATGTTGCATCGGAAAAATTGATTTATGTTTGTAATAAATTGTGTAAGAAAATTAATTTCAAGACATAGTATATAAAAGATGTTTTAACTTATGTAAGTCTCCCTTCATTGCTTTAACTATATAAAGATAGAGAAGAAAAAAAATTTAATTTCTCTTGTTTGTGAAATTTTCTAAAACTTTATTTTAATTTTTCTTTTTAAATCTTGATCTGTTCATTGTTATTAAATTTTATTGACCTTTTCAGTCATCTTTTATTGACAATGTTTCAGACTCCACGCACTTACTGTGCTGCAAATACTGAAGACACTGAATTTGTTATCAAACACATACGGACCAAATATCCTAATGCACCCCTTATTGGCGTTGGAGTGTCACTAGGGGGGTAAGTGTTTTTATGCACATTTTGTTTTTGTAATACCAAAAGTAAAACAAAATATTAATAATTTTATTTATTTAAAATAATATAACTACATATTCTGTTGACCATTCTTTGCTTATCCCTAAGAAGAAACAGACAGACACAATATTCCCTTGATGTACAGATTCTAGATAAAAAAAATAATTATTAAGTTTAAGATACATATCATTGCATACAGCTGTACTTTATCACACTAAACTAGGCTTTTCCATTTTCTGTTTCTGTAGGTCTATTAATGCATTCATTAAAAAATTTATAAAATTTTTACAATCCCATTGGATTTTAACCTAAAGCTTCCCCTCTTTTGAGGCTGTGTTAGCATTAATCACACCATTATATTTTTTTTTATTGTAATAAAATAATTTAATTTATATATGCTGTTAACAAACATAATGTAGGCTCAAGGTGTAATGTTAACATAACAAACATAAACACAAGAGTTAAATTTGAAAACTAATCTAAAACATAAACACAAGAGTTAAAATGACAAACTAATTAAAACATATATACTTATGCCACCCCTTCTCTTCTGGACAAGCCATTAGAAACATACAGCTAGAAAGAATTTATTTATTCTCTGTGAAAACAGAACATGGTGTCAGATTGGTCTAAAGCGCTGGTATCAGGTAGTGGTTTCTAAATTGCTAAAAGTACAGTACAAGTATCAGGTGGTGTCATTAGTTCATTTTGTTATAGATCTAGACATACATTCTATATGAATAATGGAATTATTCGATCCTCCCAAACCATTGTCACAAGATGGTAACCTGTCTGAGAGATGGAAAAAGTGGAGAACATGCTTTGAACTGTTTATGATTGCCACTGAAGAATAGGAAGCCTGAGCCAGTGAAGAAAGCTTTATTGGTGAACCTGCTCTTGACATTTACAATACTTTATAAGTATGTGAAGATGATAATGTAGTCAAAGTAATTGAAATGTTTGAAAATCTTTTTTCGTCCAACACTTTATGACAGATTTAAATTCACAAGAAATCAGAAAGACAGTGAAACGTTTGAACAGTATCATACTGAGTTGAAGAATATGTCAAAAGAATGTAAGTTTGACAACCTTTGAGATGAACTTATCAGAGATCGATTGATATGTGGCATACAATTGGGTTGAGTGAGAGAGAGAGAGACCTTTTAGAAATGTAGAGAAAGCATTAAGCATAACTCGTGCTGACAAGCATACACAGAACCAAATGATAGATATCTAGATGATGCTTATAAATCAAAAGAGAAAGAAGATAGAAAGCCAGTCAAAAGCTCACACGAAAAAATGGCCAATAATCCAGTAAGACTAAGACTGCTTTATTGATCCATATGGAAATTTGTTGTTATTACAAGGACTCTTGTCTTATATAAAAACAACACAACAGAAATATTCACAACGAGTGGCCTTGATATAGTCTGATTGAGTAAGTCAACTAAGGAACGAACAAGTTTTTGTACTGCTTGGTTCTAGTCTTTATAGGTAGAAGTTGCTCACTTCACAATGACTTGGCGTAGTTATGATCGATCGGGTGGCTGTTGTATTCCAAGATTTTTCAGATTTTTCTGAGACATTTTTGTTCAAAAAGTTCATTTAAATACGGTAGTGTTGTTTGACCGTTAGACTAATGCTTTGGCATTGTTAGTCAGCAAGGTATTTCCAACACTCTTTTCTGCAGCGTGACATGGTGTCCATTGCCTTGGCTATCCTGCTGTTAATTTCTTTATCCAGTAGAACATCGTTGGATATGAGGAGCCAAGTTAACAAAAATGGTATACAATTTCCACTGGTTGACCATTAATGGTTACATAAGGTGCAGTATTTGTGTTCTGAACTAGTATCTTACTCTTGCTTTGACAAATATTTAAGCCAAACTTCTGGCAAGCAGCAGATAGTTTGTCAATCAGGGACTGAAGCTGAGTATCAGAATCAGTCACAATAGCTGCATCACCAGCATTTTATGTAAAATACTAGAACACATAATATGTAGCAACAATCACTTAGATAAACATAATGTCTTCACTCCTTACCATCATGGCTCTAGGATATATAGGTCATTTGAAACTCAACTAATAGAATTAACTAATGATTTTTCAAACTAATTTAGATAATAATTAGCATATAGATTTTATTAGACCTTTCTAAGGCATTCGAAAAAGTTCACCACCATATCATGCTTAAAAAAACTAGAATACTTGGGTATTATTGGTTCATTACATCAAGAGATTTAGGATTTTCTATTACGAATAGAACAAACTGTAATAATAAATGACTCCAAATCAGCACCAATAATAGGAAACTCAAGTTTACCTACTAGTTTGTCTATCATGGTTTCGATGATGACCACTTTTGTCATCCAAGGGGTGAGGGCTTTGCACTGTGGTTTTTGTGCCTTCTCATGTGGCTGGTGAGATCTATGTGAGCCTAGAATTTTTGGCTGCACACTCCAATTAAGAGTAACAAAACTATTTAAAAAAATATAAACTACTTACTCACAGACTAAAAAATCAAAATATCTAGGTTTAAAAAATAAATGAAAAGTTATTATGGAATCCCCATATTGATGAAATTATTAAAAAATCAAACAAAACATAAGGGTTTTAAGAAATTTTTACAAATCAAACAAGAACATAAAACTAAAATGCTATTTAACTTTGGTGATGCATCCTCTGTTTGGACTCCCTCAACTCAAGAAAACATAAAGAAACTAGAACATATACAAAATAGCCTAGTGAGATTTATAACAAACGAATACTCTAATTTGATTAGAGTAACACCATTAGTAAAATCATTAAACTTACATTTCAGGACAGAAGAATAAAGAGTAAAGTAGCTATAATACATTTACACTAACCCAAATTTTACAAAACCTAATGATATACTGAATCAGTCACAAAAACCAGATTGGCAGAGTCTATGTCATTGATTAACATGCTTGACTAGATTGACACTTGAAATGCATAGGACATAATTATCTTCTTTTTTGAAGTAACATCTGTAATATATAAGATATGAAAAAGTATCAGTATATATCAGTATAGACAGAAATTATTTTAATCCCAGAAGAATTAATAGAATGTTCAAAACTAAAGAATCTCTAGGAAGATTAAAACTACATAGTAAAAACCACAAAATTGCTATGAATACTGCCATAACTATATATGTTGATAAGAAATATTATAAAAAGATTAAAAGGAAAATTCCTAAAGAATATTGGTATATTCTTGAAGTAAAAATAAAATTTATAACAATAATAACATTAATATTGACAAATTATATGCTTTTTAAGTTTCAAAAGGAACAGCATTTTCATGAGTGATATTTTTTCCTTTTTTTTTTCAACTTTTCTTTTGTATCATGAAAATGCAGTTAAAATCATTATAGTTGGGTATTTTTGATAACATCAATAGCGTGTAGCCTAAGTATAAATACTTTATTTTAGAATTTTTAAAATTATTCTCAAAATTAAGGTCATTATTTAAAGAGTGCCTAATTTTCTGGTGGGTTATTTTCTACCTTGTCAAAAAGTGCCCAATTTACTGGTGCCTAAATTTCTGGGTGCCTTAATTACCAGTGCCTAAAATTCTAGTGCTTAAATTTCCTAGATTTAAAAAAATGTACATCTCCTTGGATCTTTCCCTAACAGAACAGTTTGTTCAGCCAGGCAGATGGAGGCAAGAGTTCCAAGAGTCTTCGACTCAACTATTAAGACAGTTACACAGAAAAAGACAATTATATATATATATATATATATATATCTAACCAGACTATTTTTTTAGTCTGAGGCAACTCTAATGCAAAAGAATTCCTCAAATTTAAGCCACTATGCTAATAAAATATTTGTTTCCCTAACGCACCCTTTCTTCTGCATCCTTCATTCTCCCTTTACAACTTCCAAGTCGCTACAAAGACCAAACAAAATAAAACATTAGCTTACTCAAAATTCAAAGCTGCCCCTATTTAGTTCCTGAAAATTGAAAACATATATTAACTTATTAAAAATCCTCATTCTTATTTTATTGGGATTTTTAAAGTTAATCATAGTTCTTTAAGTAATAAAATACAGAAAAGGGAAAATAAAGAAAAGCGATATAAAGAATTGTGGTGATATAATGGAACCTAAAGAAAAACTTAGGGAAATGAAAAGAGGAACATTTAGAAAGATTTTTGAATAAATAGTGAAAATAAACAAGTCAAGGATGCCATATTGAAAGATCAGTATTTCCAACTAAATAATTAAACTTACTGTGTGCTCCAAGTGAAAGATGTGTTTCTAAAGAGCTGAAATAACCACAAAAGTAATTATAACAATATCTTTATTATATGGTTTATTCAAATACTTCACTTTTATTCTATTGTTTTGTAGCGCTATATTATTCAACTATTTAGCAAAATTGGGAGATGAGAGTGAAATTGAGGCAGCCCTCATCTGTTCCCCAGCTTATGACTTCAAAGAGTCAACAAAAATGCTGGAACAAGGATTAAATTATTGGATATTTAATCAGAGGCTTGCAAGAAACCTTTGTAATTTAATGAGACTGTGAGTGACTGTAATTTATGTAGACTAGCAACTAGACTAATAGTCATGAAACTTTTGTTTATATTATAATAAATATTGCACTTTTATATTCAATGTTAATGATTGCTTTTAGCGTCACAGAAGGATTTAGGAATTCATATCTATTTCTTTGGTTGCTAAGCTACAAAAAAAAGTATTTGAGTGTTTTTGTTTTTACTAATATCTAAGTTGTTGTTTTTTTTCAGTATGATACTGTTCAACTATATGGCAAAAACTGGGAAATCAGCTTGTCTCCTAGCGGCAATGAGTGTTTCTGTAGGGTGGGATGTCTTTGCTGCTTGTAATTCATTGGATAAATTTGTTAACTATTATCTTTTCAACAAAACTCTAGCCAGATCTTTATGTTATTTAGTCAAGAAGTGAGTTAGTGATTTATAAAGTAAAGCTTTTCCCCTTTTTCCTTGTTTAATAAAAAATTTGACCTGTCAGTGGCTTGAGCAAAAGTATTTATAAATTATTATATTGAAATGCTTTCATTCATTGTAATTGATCTTCATTATAAGAGTATAGTATTGAAATATTATATATTTGCACTTTTTATATGTAGCACATTTTGGATTAGACATTTAACTGAACTATTAAATTAAAAAACAAAATTTTAAGCACAAAGCTTTTTTTTTTTTCATTTTTACCAACCATTATAGCAACTTTTTTTTAAACAAGGCCCTGATTATGATTTTTAATAAAATATTTCTTTCAGTTTATTTTTTCTATCACATTATTTTGTAAACCTGCTAAGCTAAATGTGTTTGTTTCCTCTTGTCATTTTTTTCTCCTCTTTCGTATCCCTTTTCAAGTGGAAAATCACAAATGAAGTAAAAACAAGGTTACAAAGACAGTTTGTGTGGAAACCTAGAGTCTTCTTACTGAGTCTTCACCAGGATTCCAACACGGGACTTCCATTTCCAAGTGCTTTACCCCTCAGCCACAGCATCTCCATATATTTATTTAGCATACACTTACATTTTTAAAAATAATAATTATTAATCTTATCCATACATTCAAAATTAATAACGTGTTACATGTAATAAAGAGAAACTAAAAAAGATTTATTCTTCTAACAAAATTAGATAAATTGGCAACACGAAAAAAAAATGACCTACTTTAAGCTACACTTTCCCCTCGCAAATAAAATTAATAACTCCATTGTCATTTGTCATACAAACTAGACATATATCTAGCTAGATCTAGACCTAGTTTTATATCAAAATCTAGATTCAAGATCTAAGTCTAGGTCTAGAACTAGTTCTAAGTCTAGATCTAGAAATAGAGTTAGATCTAAGTTATTTTAAGTCTATATCTAGATCTAATTCTAGATCAAAGACGGACGGACGGACATACAGGCCACACAAAACTAATAGTGTCTTTTCCCATTTTGGGGGCTGCTAAAAAAAATGAACCTATCTACACTTCATTCTCCTTCCCCAACCAACTAAAATCTCTTTTCCTTTTTAACAATATTGTGCCAAAAACAAAAAGAAGTGTCTGTTGGCTAGATTAAGGGTAGAAGTTAAAGTCAATACTTAAAAATCTTTATTTTATTAGAATATAATTTATTGTAATTTATTTAATGGGATTTCATCATTTTTTCTTTATTTTACATATTTTAATCCTAGGTGAATAAAAACAAAATTTAATTATTGAGATTACAAAAGAAAGTTCATATGGAGATGCAGAATAATAAAGTTACTCACAAGTGGAGCATAAAGACAGCCTTTTATTTTTTCAAGACTAAATTTCATGTAAATTCATAGTTGTTATATATCCATATTTTTTATTGATAAAATAATAGGGAGAATTTGTATCAATATTAACATATTAAATAAAAAGACATCTTTTATTTTCCTACTGGATTTCTTTTATGCTGTTTTTGTTAAAAAAAAAAAAAAAGCATTTTCAACAAAGTATTCTGCCAAAGCTATTTTTTTTTTTTTCTTGCAAAATGTTTGAATTTCTCCCTAGCAATGTACAGTACAAATGTTCTTGTATTATGTCTTATGTCTTTGGCATGACTTAACAGTTCAAAACATGAACTTATAAATGCATGACGCGTAGGGTGTAATCATCTTCTTTGAAGTAACGTCTGTATTATATAAGATAAGTTATAAATAAACAACTTGCTTTACACAAAGATTATCTTGGGACAATCAAGTCCTTTACAGACATTTGTGCACAGTGCCTTGAATTCCTTGAATACACATTTAATATCTTTTCTTCCTGTCCCTTATTTTTTTTACTATTTGATCTGCACTTTTTACAATGATCAGGTGTGTGCTTTTAAGATGCCAGATTTGACAGTTGTAACCTCATGTCATTTGTTAAATGTCGTACACACCTGTGACATAGCAATGAGCTATTGGTCTAAACTGCCCACAGGTTGTGACATTGCAGGTCAGTGTTCAGGCCTTCTATAACGATTGGTCTTGAACAGAGCCAGTCATTTTCTTTTTCAAGGGAAAAAAAGTAGTGTTTCATTGTAATTATTAATCCATATTTGATTATTAATCAACTAAAATTACATTATTACTGTGGTTTAATGGGATCTCATCTTCTAATTAGGACTTTTTAATTGTATACCACCTGCGGACAATGGTTATGTATGCCCTGGATGTGGCAAAATATGTATGTCACAGCTGGGGCTGTGCAGCCATGGGAAATACTGCATTCCTCACTAATCTTTGGACTCAAAGACAAGCCTTATTATTATTATTTTCACAAGAGGCATCTGCAACAATATTGACCCCAAAACTTTTTGCACAATATCTTCACTAATGTGATTATTATCAACTTTTTTTTTTAATGTTAGAATGAATTCTGAATGGTAGAAATCCCTCTTGTACATCCTCTTATCTTATAGATTACAGGCGTTACGTCAAAAAAGCTGATAATTACATTCCATGCATTTCATGTGTCAATGTAATGAATCATGCATGTTAGTCAGTGACTTAAACTCTGCTAAGTCATTGGTTTTTCTGACTGATTCAGGCCACCCATTCCATTCTCTAATGGCACCAGGGAAGAAGGAACAGTCGTATGAATTTGTCCTAGCATACGGAATAACCTGCCTCCATTTAGTCTTTCTGAACATTTTATTAGTTTTTGTTTTTCTATTTGTAAATTATGGTTTTTGCTACATTACTTTTTATTCGTCTGTCCTGAAGTGTCTCTAAATTTTGTGATTTTACTAATGATGTTACTCTAATCAAATCTGAATATTTGTTATGAATCTCACTGCTTCTATTTTGTGTCTGTTATAGTTTCTTTCTTTGTTTTCTTTAGTTGAGGGATCCCAAACAGAGGATGTATATTTTATTATTGGCTTAACTAAAGTTAAATGATATTTTATTTAAATATTCCTATTTTATTTCTAAAAGTTTTTTTTTAATAAACCCTTATGTTTGGTTTGATTTTTTAATAATTTCATCAATATGGGAATTACATGATGACTTTTTATTTATTGTTACACCTAGAAATTGTAAGTTTTTAGTCTATGTGACTGGTTTACCATGAATAAAATAAGCAGTTTTTATTTGTTTTAGTTTTTTTGTTACTGTTAATAACTGGCAATTGACTCCCTTTTCTGTAATTCTTCTAATTCTTTTTGTAAAATTTCAGTATCTTGTGTTGTTTTTATTGTTCTATTTATTATGCAATCATCTGCAAATAATCTGACTTTTGTTCATTAACTAATGCAATTTTGTAGGTCATTTATGTAAATTAGAAACTGTAGTAGGCCTAAGACTGTTTCTTAAGATACACTTAAGTTTACTGTTATTAGTGTTGATTTTGATAAATAGTGTTAAGGGATTCCTGAAAAAGTATTTAGAACATTGGTGCTAGCTCATTGCTTAGTAATATAGCTGAAATGCCATCAGGTCCAGATACTTTATTTGGTTTAATGTTAGCTAATAGTTTTTGGATCCCTTTTTATTGTACATCTATATCTCCTATGTTTTAGACTTGTTTTCAGAAGTCTGAGGCAAAATATTTATTAAGAATGTTAGGTTTTGGTTTCGTCTTGAAACGGGACAGAATCTGGTGTGGCTAATCAAGCCAACTCTAAAGCTGTAGACTTTGCCACAATTCGTGCATGTGTATGCATCTGATTCAGGGCTAGCTGACAGGGCAGCTTTCTTTTTTTTTCTCTTGATTAAAGCTGCTTTGTTTCTTTTGCTCTCAGCAAGGATCGTCCCAACACGCACAGTCTGTCTCCATGCAGTCCTGTCTTTGGCTATTTCTTCCCATGTACTTTCGTTGATGTCTGTGGCTCTCATGTCTCCCTTGCAGACATCTCTATAGGTTAGTCTTGGACGGCCTTGAGTCTGACTCCCTCCACAAGCTCAGCATATAAGATATCTTTCGGGATTTTACAATCTGGCATGCGGGTGACATGTCCGAGCTAGCGTAGTCTTCTTTGTGTCAGGAGAGCAACAGAGCATACATGCTGTTCATATTGGCTGTCTCAAAACTTCCTAGACATGGTCCCTCCAAGAGATGCGCATTATGCGTCTCGGGCAGCGCAAGTGGAAACTATTCAATCTGTGCTCTTGGTACATGTATGTTGACCAGCTTTCACTTCCATAAAGCAGAGTGCTCACAACACAGGCATTTTAGACTAGGATTTTGGTCACTGTGGTCAATTAGGCATTTTCCCACACGCGCTTGGAGAGTTTTGCCAATACTGTAGAAGCTTTTCCTATTCTTTTTGTCAGCTCGGTGTCTAAACCTAGTTTACTGGCAATTGTTGATCCCAAGTAGGTAAATTCCTGCAATACTGTAAGGGTGTGGTTCCCAATATGTATCACAGGTATTTCTGCGATGTCTTGTGCCAGAATTGTGGTCTTGGAAAGACTTATTGTAAGGCTAAACTCTTGACAAGCAGCTGCCAAGGCATTCACTAGCTTCTGTAGACCTCCTTGTGAATGAGATTTGAGTGCTGCATCATCAGCAGTTTCCTAATCAAGATACGTCTTTTCATTTTGGCTTTAAGACGTGCCAGGTTAAAAAGCCTTCCATCGGATCTTCCATGGATTTAAAAGTGCTGGTTAGTATGACTGAGAAGAAATGCCAAATAGTGTTGGAGCTAGTACACATCCTTGTTTTACAACGCTGTAGATGGAGAATGACCTGGAGGAGGAACTTTCAAACTGTACAGTGCCCTGCATATTTTCGTGAAAAGCTGACACTAGTTTCCTTAACTTATTTGGACATCCGATTCTCTCTAGTACAGCAAACAGACCGCTTCTGCTAAAAAGGTGAAAAGCCTTGGTCAAATAAAAAAATGCTATGAAGAGGGGCTGCTTTTGTTCACTGCACTTCTCCTGTAGCTGCCGCAAAGAGAAAATCATATCTGTTGTAGATCTACTTGCTCTAAAGCCACACTGCGACTCTGGATAAACACGTTCTGCCAAGATCTGTAATCGCTTCAGTAATACTGTAGCAAAAGCCTTTCCAACTATGCTAAGCAGTGAGATGTCTCTATAATTGTTACGATCGGAGCGGTCGCCTTTATTTTTATAAATTGTAACTATGTTGGAATCTTTCAATTCATGGGGGGACCATTCCTTGTTCCCAGCACAAGCTTAGCAGTTCGTGGAGTGGCTTGTTTAGGGCATGCTTTCCAGCCTGAATGACTTCAGCAGATATCCTCAGATATTACTTTGTTTATGTATTCACTCTGCAGCTGTCTGCTAACCTTTTGGGTTTGGTGTTTAATTTGGTTACTTTTTATGGACTCTTTCTGGCTTAGTTTCTTTGAATTTTTTAAATAGGTTTTCTTTCTGTTTGCAAAGTTTCTTTAATTTGTTATTAAACCAGCATCTCTTTGTTTTATTTGATGAGTATTTAGTTGGTGTTGAATTTTGTAAAATGTTTAAGATGGCTTTTAATTCATTTCCAGAGGTCATGAACTGGTTGGTTAATTTCTTTTTCTTGATAGAAATTATTTTTGAAAGTTAAAGAAGCTTGGTGTAATTAGGTTAGGTTACATTTATTTCAGAGTATGATTTTTCTTTTTGGTTTTAGATTGGTTATTTCTTTTATTAAACTATTTATAATAGATATCATTGTCAGATAGTCCAGGGAAAATATAATCTACCACTAATCCAGGTCTGTTGGTTAAGAAGAGATCTAATGTGTTGTTTAATCTAGTAGGATTTTGAATAATTTGATGTAGTTATGTTGTGTAAAGTTTCTATGAATAGCTCATTTATATTGTTAAGGTTTCTGTGTTTTTTTATCGTTAATGCTTTCTAATTTATATTACTAACATTAATGTCACCCTTAATCCAAAATACTTTGTTTTTAATGTTTCCTTTAAGTATAGTTAACTGATTGCACGGTTCTTGCATATTCTCTAAACTAGAATTTGGTGGTCTGTATATACTGCCTATTATTAGGGATGTTGAGGTGTGTTAATTTTACAAAATGTTCATTCTATATTTTTGAGTTTGGTAAAGTAATTTCTTCTGCTATTAGTGTGTTTTTTATTGTTAAAAGAACTTCTCCATGATTATCTGTCCTACCTTTTCTAAAAATTACATAATGGCTATTGAAAATGTCTGAGTTATACATTTCAGAATGGAGCCAAGTTTCTGTTCCTGCAAGAATGCAAGGCTTCTCACTTTCTTATAAGATTTCTAAGTCTGTTGATTTGTTCCTAATACTTTGAAAGTTTATTATTAGGGATTTGAAGTAACTTTGGTAGTACTGCTTTAGTACATCATTACAAGTTGACTGCTTTTGTGTGACAAAAAATATAAAGGTTCATATTACAGACATGCTGTATGTAGCTCGAATGTTCTCATAATTGGCCAGTGCTGCCTCATTCTTTATTATACTTAATTTGATCTGCGCCTTTTTTTTACTAAAATAAATTGTTCTATTGTAATGAAACTCTTCAATATAGGCTCATCCCATCCTTTTTTTAATTAAATCTTTTTGACTTGAGAAAGTGAATGCTGAAGCTCAGAATGCAGGAAAACCCTTTGGGACAGGGCTCTGCCCCCAGACTACACTGTTGAATTTTACATTGCTCTACCAGAACCCCTTACTGAATGGAGGGAGGATCCACTGCCTCTAAAATGCTATTTCCAGAAGTAATCTTTTCTGGTACCGGTATACTTTTTAAAAAATTATCTAAGAAACAGTATTTCTTTAAAAAAAAAGGGACTAGCTTTATTGGACAATATGTGAATTTGGATTATATACATTTAAACAAAATATAATTAGAAAATTCTGTTATGTCTTTACATTTTGTTTCTTCTTCATTATATTCTAAAAGCCCTGCAGGACCCCACTGTGAGTGAGCCTACAGCACTCCCAAGATCCCCAGCTAGCTAAGGGGGAGCAAATGAAATTCTTCTCGTTTAGTGGGGCACCACCGGCAAAAGTTTGAGATACACCTCTATAAAATATAACTATTATGCTATGTATAATTTTAAGATGTAATTAATATCTAAAATTTCTAAAAATAATACATTTATTGTGCACAGGAATTTACATCTATTTGAGCGGAATGTAAATATTGATACTGCTCATGTTTTAAAGGTTAGTCAAATTAAGTACATATATTAGTAATGACCCAAAACAGAGAAAAAAATCAGATTTTTTAATTTTTTTTTCCAATTGCACAACATGTGCTTATGTGTTTTCTTTGAACTTATGATTTATGAAAGATTAATGATCTGATTGCAACCAGTCTGCTCTGAAAATATTAGCATAAACAGCATAGTAAAACAAGGATGTCCTGACCTCAATTCTCTTGAGAATACTCTTCTCACTGGTCATCCATCATATGTTTGACAAATTCACCTAAGGCATCTATCTCCATTACTGATTTGATGGCAAACTTGAATCAGGTCACTGGTCAAAAATAAAAATCCAAACCACCCTTGTAATAGATAATCTCATCAAGGATGATGCAGCGGTGATAGCACACACACACAAGGAACTTCAGTCACAATCTCTTGCATTTCTGATGCCTTCAAAGAGTGTGGGTCACCTGCTATACACCAACCTCCACCCCCATTGATGAAAAAAAGCTAGATGTCTTACATGAATTCTGCTATTTGGGATCCACAATCCAAGATAGGAAAATAATAATATATAATTAGGTATTAAAAATGGAATTGTATTGCAATGTGCATGTGTGTTATAATTAATTATTTATTTATCATTACTTAATAAATATATCAGTCCACCATACACCCATTGGTACATAAATTAATAATCTTTGTGTATGGTGATTTACAATTAAACTATAAATTTAATCCAATGAGATTTATACAATGAAATGACATATGACTAATGGGAATTAAAAAATGAATACAAGTACATATAGCATGATGTGAAAATTAATAACTCATAGTACAGTTCAATTAAATACTTAAATAGTATTTCAAACAAAATAACCACCTTATTATATGATATCCAATAATATTGACCTCAACAATATTTCATTTCAAGCCAAAGATATGTTCAGGGTAACACAAGAGTCTTCTAATTAAGACGAATGTTCACCAACGATGAAGGTAACGGTAACCAAAGTTCAGGGTAGCACCTAAACTCACATCACAATGTAACACCAAGACTGACACTGAAAAATCTGGAATTTGAAACTTGAAACGCCTAAACAGGGGTCAAAAAAATCCTTCAAGAATATAACCAAGACAAACGCTAAGGCTATCCAGTAACGTAAAGCACATGGAAAATTCAGGAACTCAAAAGATACAGCTTGCCTCTGTTGAGCAATATTGCGTGAATGCACCAAACGTACAAGAAGAAAAAATTGACGTCAAGGGGAGAAAAAAAAATACTGCACAAAATAAAATGGCACAAATGATGTCATCGCCTATTGAAGAAAGCAGCTTATTAGATTGTGTACATTTTTACTACAAAACTAACTAGCTGCGACACCCCCCTTGTACAACCTATGTGCAATGCCAATATACTACAATAAAAAATATGGGGGGCCGGGATATTATTTACAATAATCGTGGGATGAAAACCCAGATTGAAATATAACACACAAAAAATTATAGCTTTTATATTACATAAACACTGGACAATTAGTGGGGAGGGTAATATTTTAATGTCATTAGCATGTAGCCTCTAAAAAGATACAGAATTTTGTTGGTGAGACATATACTCAATAGACTGTCAATAGATGTAACACAATAATAAGACTAATGTTTAAAAGTATATCGAAACATTTTTAGTGCATTAACTATATCTTTAGTGTCTCATTTTAAATGATTTCATAATAATGGTAGGTCTTATAATGTTATTTAGAAAATAATTTTTAAAAAAATATTTATTCAAGATACTTTTAACTAAAAATCTTTCAAGATTAATAAACCTAAAATTACACTACACAGTCAAAACTCCTATACCTATACACATTTATGCTTACATACTCACTGAAAAGTACTAGATTTTGATGTCCTAACTTGTTGAACCTTTTCTTCATATTACAGAGTAAATCTATCAAAGATTTTGATGAAAGATTCACCTCAAAACTATTTGGTTACAGTTCTGTTGATCATTACTACACAGAGGCCTCCCTTCACACTAAAGTTCATTCTCTTGCAAGACCAGTATTATGTTTGAGTGCTGCTGATGACCCATTTGCACCAGAAACTTGTACGTGTTTTTGTAATGGTATATATGTGTTATATGAAGCATTTTTATTTCTTACGTTCTGTCCTGTATACATAGCTTTGTATGAATCTGTTCTCCTTATGACGATTTCTTCTGCACATTTAATTATTGCATAGACTCTCTAAAGTTGTGATTCTCATCTTCAAAGTTCAGTATTTCTGCTAGACTAGAAGAGGGTCTTAAGTTTCAGTTAGAAGCACTATATTTCTTCATTCTCATTTTTTTATGTTGGAGGATTCAGATCGGTAATCCTAGATCTGAGAAAAACCATGCTGTGTCAGTTCTTCATAAAGTTTTTTTTTTTCTAGGATTTTTTATTGTAATTTTGAAACCTGTCCACAACAAATGGTCGGAATTATGACTTGTTTCTTCTTCAATCTGAATTCCCATTGGCCACGAAAAGAAGTGGTCTGAGCTTTTTTGTAGTTTTTGCACATCCCAAAATGATGATCTCCATATCTTGGAAATGCAGATATAGCTAATCTGATTGAATATTTTTTCATTTGGTGATCAGATTATATGCTGAGTGTGCAGAAAAAAGCAGCCGATAACCATTTTTGTTGTTGATAATTTTTGCAGAGCCATGTTATCACAGCACATGTTCAAAGCCATTTTGGCTGCAGCTATTTTGGGCATTGAAGTCCCCCATCAGTAAGCTGATTTCCTGTCTAGGTTTTTTATCAATTGGTAACTGAAGTCATCCTTGGTGAAATCTGCCTTGAGTCCTGTTTGTTTGTCCCCAAAAGAATAAAATAATAATTATTTTTATTGTTTAATAGTCTCATCGTTATTTGAAACTAATAGAAATACCTAGCATTGTCTAGGATAATTCTGAAGGAAAAGCTAAGATTTATCAACATTTAAAAAATATTTTTCCATGTGTAGATCATTTCATTCTTCCATTTCCATGCATGACAATGTGTACTTTGGGCATGTACAATGTTATGGTAATTTTTTCAATTTTAGTGTCTATACATTTTAAATTTTTTAAAACCTTATGATAAAGAATTATTATGTCATTCTGAAAATCATAATATAATATAATATAAAGAACGCTAGGCTTTTATTTCAGATTTTCCCCTTTTTTTTTACCTATTTTATAATACCTCAATGAATAAATTATATATAGTGAATAAAAATTAAAAAAAAACGTTTTTCAAAAGATTTCTGAAATGTAGCCTATACTGAAAATGGTTTGTAATATCCTCCTCCCCCCACCCTAAAAATATTTTTGGATGTTCCTTTAGCACAAACCATCCACAATGTAGCGGGCAGTGTATGAACGAACCTAAGACCATCAAGATGACCCCAAATATTAGAGTTTCTTAAGTTGGATGAGAGCGAGGACATATTCTGTATCCCTTTTCATTCTAGTGCTGAATACATAAACATTGGTAAAACTTCACATTGAATACTTTATCTAAATTTCATGCTCTGATATTTGTTGTTCAGGAATATTTTAGGAATTAAAGGGTGCCTTTATGTGTGTGTTTGTGTGAGAGGGAGGGAGGGGGTTAGGCTGTAGCATAACTCATTCCAAATTTGATAAAGTGTTAATTTTATCTGTAGACACATTACACTATTGTTAATAGCTAGATGATCAAAGACTCAACAAACACTTTGAGTGATCAACTAAAACGAAGGGTACTTTAATGGTACACAAGTTGCATTCCTGGCTGCCTCCATATTGCATGGAATCATAACAAACTATAAAACTACTCCAATTAATAAGCATCATTTTAAGCATTAGACTTAATGTTCTTAACTAACATCCTCTTTTCTTTGTCAACTCAAAGATAATAAAGATCTGTCCGTAGTTCTACTTCATGACATAGTCCTTTTGCCAAACAGGTTTCTTCCTTTCTTTTGTTGATGCGGGTCTTCTATTGTTGGTTGGTTCCGTGTGCGTATGTGACGGGTTGATTGGATTGTCCATTTGGTATGTGGTTGAATCAGGTTGGACATCTGATGGAAAGTTGTTTTCGTTTACAGGAGGGGTCAACAGGACAGTGGTTTCGGTGTGTTGCGCTGGGACAGGATCGACTGTCCTAAACTCTCTCCACCAATCTTTGTCATCGTCGTAGATGTCTTGCCTTTCAATGTTCCTATTTTCCATCTTTGTTGATTGCTGTGGTCTGATGTCAACTCTGTTTCGTATATACGTTCCGCCTTCCTTACTTCTAATCTTATAAGTTTCTTGACCAATAATGTTGTAAAATCACGGGCTCTTTCATCATAGCAAATTTTGACACTTTGTTTCCTTTTTTTTTAAAGTATGCCTGATGGGGCAAACTCCGCCATCTGCCGGTCCCAAGCCCGGGTGAAAAAGGAGGAGGGTTTGGCGTGGGGCTAGCGACCCCACCCTGTAAAACCACTATTGCTACAGAAACGGCAAACTCGACACATAATGAAAACTATACATGCGGCGAGGGCGGCCAAACCCTGATGACGGTGTTGGATCAAAGCCAACTGGAAGTCCAATACCCGATACATGGCAAGCCTTTCAACGCAAGGAAACCGACTCTTATAGGCACGTGGAATGTAAGAACCCTGAATCAATGCGGTAAACTGGCCCAATTTTTAAGAGAGTTTGACTCTTACCGGCTGGACATCCTTGGGATCTGCGAGATGCGGTGGACATCAAGTGGTCAAATAATCAATGATGGCAAGACAATAATATATTCAGGACATGATAAGGAGCACATTGGTGGTGTAGGAATCATCATGTCTAAAATAGCAGCTTCAGCGCTAATTGCTTGGAAGCCGGTCAGTGACCGCATCATTACAGCTCGACTCCAAACAAAGCAAATCAAAGTCACTACCATCCAAGCATATGCCCCTACAGAGGATGCAGAAGATACCATCAAAGAGTTTCTATAACAAACTACAAACCACTCTTGATAAAACACCTACTCACGACCTAATTCTAATGATGGGAGACTTTAACGCCAAAATCAATCCCAACCGAACTGGCTTTGAATATGTAATGGGACCGTATGGCTCTGCAGAAAACATCAGTGATAATGGCGAGCGCTTGATTTCTCTATGTGCATCCAACAGCCTTTCAATTGGAAACACATATTTTAAGCACAAACAAATACACACAAAAACATGGCGATCACCAAATGGAGAAACCTTCAACGAGATAGATTACATTTGCATCTCCAAACGATGGAGGTCATCTCTGTTAGACGTGCGGACCCGCAGAGGAGCGGATATCGGCTCAGACCACTACCTTGTCAGTGGCAAATGTAAGCTCCGATTGAAACACCAACCAAAACGAGCCACACGACCCCGCCCATTTAATGTAGAGAAGCTTAAAGACGGCAATACTGCAGCAGTGTTCCAATTGAAACTTACGAACCGCTTTGAGGCTCTTGCAGATATATTGACCCTTGAAGAAGAGTGGGCCAACTTCAAAGATACCACTATTGGGTGCGCGGAAGAAGTTATCGGAAGGAGGCGAGGTTCATACAAGGAACGGCGGATACAAGACAGAACATGGAAATTGATAGATGAGAGGAAAGAGGCCAAACGTAGACGAGATCAGAAAAATGAAACACAGGATCGCAGCCTAGCGGAAGAAGCATATAGGGAAGCAGATCGGAAAGTAAAGAGACGTTGTCGGCGAGATAAACGGGACTGGATTGAGCAGAAGGGACAAGAGGCACAAGCAGCTGCAAGCAGAAATGACACAAAAACCCTCCATCGTATTGTCCGAGATCTCACTGGAGCAAAGAGTGGACATGGGGCACCGATAAAAGACAAGCAAGGCAAAACTTTGTTAACGAAAGAAGAACAGGATGCAAGATGGGTAGAGCACTTTAAAGAGACCCTTAACCAACTGTCGCCAGACCAAACTTACATATTCAAGGACCCCTCTCCAGACAATGATCTCAAGGTCAAGACAACCCAATAACTGCTGAGGAGGTTACCATGGCCATTGCAGTGTTAAAGAATAACAAAGCATCAGGGCTAGACATGATATCAGCAGAAATGCAGAAATGCTAAAATATGGGGGACAGTGCATCGTTAACAGAATGACAGATCTTTTAAATCTCTGTTGGCGAACTTCAAAAGTCCCAGAGGACTGGCAAAAGGGAGTGATTGTAAAGCTTCCAAAAAAGGGCAACTTGGCAGACTGCAACAACTGGAGGGGCATTACTCTCCTCTCTGTCCCGTGCAAAGTTTTCAGCACTGTTTTGTTGAGACGGCTTCAACAGTCTGTAGATGAAAGGCTCAGAGAAGAACAAGCAGGTTTCCGAAGAGGCAGATCATGTACAGAGCAGATTTTCGTTCTACGAAATATCATAGAACAAAGTCTTGAGTACCAACAACGGCTAATGATCAGTTTTGTGGACTTCAAAAAAGCGTTTGATAGTATCCACCGAGAATCACTATGGAAAATAGTTAGAGAATACGGTATCCCAGAAAAATTCGTCCAGATCCTACGACACCTTTACAGTCAATCTAGTTGCTGCATTAAAACAGAAGAAGGAACAACAGAGTTTTTTACAATCGAGACAGGTGTGAGACAGGGGTGCATCTTATCTCCCTTCCTTTTCCTCCTAGCCATCGACTACATAATGAGGAGAGCAATGAACCAGACTGCCTTTGGTATTCCATGGCATGAACAGCTCCGATTGACGGACTTGGACTTTGCTGATGATGTTGCCCTACTCGGGGCTACAAATAAATGCATTCAAGAAATGACGGAGAGCCTAGACAGAGAGGCACCCAAAATTGGCCTCCGCATAAACTTGGATAAGACTAAAATTATGCGAGTGGGATATAAGGCAAAGGGTGTCCCCGTCAGACTTGGCGATTCAAAGCTTGAAGAGCTGGACAAGTTCACGTACCTTGGCAGCATCATAACAAATGATGTAGAGTGCCGAATAGGAAAGGCAGGGAGCATTTTTCAAAGGCTGCAGCCTATTTGGACTAGCCAAGCCATTGGACTCGAGACAAAAATACACCTTCTCAACACAATCGTCATCCCAACTGCTACATATGCATGTGAGACGTGGAAGTCATCTGTCAAAATTGAGAAAAGACTAAATGTGGCTCAACAGAGATGGCTGAGACGGATTTTGGGAGTCAGCTACACAGATCGGGTCTCAAACAAGGAAATCCTATGCCGAACTGGGAGTCGAACACTTGGTGAGGTTGTGACTGAGCGTCGCATGAGGTTTGCGGGACATGTTCTACGTCAAAATGAATTACGCACACCAAGAGTTGCGATAACATGGAAGCCAAAACAAGGAAAGCGCAAACAGGGACGCCCTCGTATTACTTGGCGACACACCTTCATGGAGGACCTCAAAACAGTGGACACCAGGTGGGAGGAGGCTTCAGACATTGCCAGTGACAGATCTTTATGGAGACAGCTTGCCGCCCAATGCGCCGAACGGCGCGGGAGGACCTAAGTCTAAGTCTAAGTCTGATGGGGCAAGATAAATGTCTTTTGTTCTTGGTATTAGGGTGCGGGGTATCCGGTTTAGCAGGAGTTGGGCTGGGCTCATTCCTGTCTAGGAGTGTTTCTTAGTTCCTAAAGGGCTTCATACTGATCCTCACTTCTTCGGTTCGCCTTTTTCATCAGATTTTGATGATTTTAACGGCAGATACGGCTTTACCATTTGCTTGGTGATGACCGGGATCTGATTTTTCAGTGAATTTCTTGAATTCGTGAGCTGTAAATTGAGTCCCAAAATCACGAAGACTTTTGGTATTCCGAATCATGCCAAATGTCCTTTCAGTTTTTTTTTATTATCTTATCTTATCTTATCTTATATAATACAGACGTTACTTCAAAAAAGAAGATGATTACGTCCTACGCGTCATGCATTTAGTCATGCATATTAACCAATGACTTATTACTTCCAATGTGGTCATTTTTGTCAAGAGATCCACTTCTATGAAGTTGGAATAATAGTCCACAGTGATTAGGTACTGGTTCCCTCGAATATCCATTATGTCAGCACCTACTTTTTCCCAAGGGCTAATCCCCTCACTGTGTTGCCAGAGAGTCTCTTTCTGATTTCTGGGCTTTCTTTCCTAGCAAGCAGCCCATGACTGTTCCATTTGTTTGATCTCACCAGCCGTACCTGGCCAGAAAATGACATATCTTGCTCTTCTCATCATACTGTCGTATCCCAGATGACAGGCGTTTTCATTTCTTGACGCATGCTTTTAGTTTGAGTATCCTTTCTCCTTTCATTATTATTCCATCACTGATGCTTAGAGTATCTGCAAGACTGTAGAACTCTTTCAGGTCATTATCCACATGTTTTCGATCGTTAGGCCACCCATTTTTTAATGTTAGCATCAGTTAGCATCAGTTTCTGGAAACTGATCTTTCATTGACTCTATTCTTATTCTCTCAAGTAGACAATCAGGTATGTCATACATCTAAAATATATGACAATAGTCTTCCACTTCTTCGGGTGATCCGTCCCGAGAAATGACGTTAAACTGCGCTCCACTTTCCTTAGCACTTTTGGAGCTCAAAAGTGCCCTACTTCTTTCTATAATTGTGTCTGCCTTCTCTTTTCCTCAGTCTGCCTTCATTGATCATCACTCTTTCTCCTTATCTCTAAAATCTCACTACGTCCTAGACCAGTCCGTTTGCCGTGGACTGCGACGGGTAAGGGGGGATAAAGAGATCCTGGTGTTTGAGTGGTGGCTATCCGAGGATAAACCACCACAACACAATACTTTGTCTCCAAGTTCCCCTAGACCTGAGGCCCAGATGGCCCGCTCTGGGTCAACCGGTTGGTCATGCCGAGCTACCAGCATAGGTCGAAGGCTGGAGGGTCAATCAGGGAGCTGCTGTATCGGACACATGTCCGAGGCAGTAGCTGACTGAGTATAGCACCTGTGTAGCCCTGGCGGGCTCATTCTGGACTTCCGAATGGCCCGTCCCCTTGTTGGACCCGATGGCGGTGGGGTAGCACAGGTGCCGAACTAACAAGAATATATATGGACAAAAAAAACCCCAATAAACTACTTGCCCCAGATTT
This sequence comes from Biomphalaria sudanica, assembly GCA_036873155.1. Lineage (NCBI taxonomy): Eukaryota > Metazoa > Mollusca > Gastropoda > Planorbidae > Biomphalaria > Biomphalaria sudanica. The sequence goes on along the minus strand of JAZGLO010006681.1, from coordinate 4,754,648 downwards.
AAGTCTGGGCAAGTGACGCCGTGTTGAGGCAAAAAAGGAGGAGGCCACAAAAAGCTGTACTACCTGGCCATCTTTTTGGTGGTCAGGTGCAGCGAGGAGGGGACAAGCCTGACAAAGCTAAGCCCCTTCCGTATCTATAAGGGACTCAAGTCAGTAGTGGGAGAGCCCAAGAGTGTGTCTAAGCTAAACAAATCAATGGAACTTCTTGTAGAAGTAGATGGCAAGACACGCTCTGATGGGCTTTTAAGATGCAGAAGACTCTGTGATCTCCAAGTGGAAGTCATGCCACACAAGTCTGAACACCAGCAGAGGTGTAATCAGCTCTAGGGACCTACTGGAATGTTCCGAGAAGGAAATAGTGAAGGGCATTGAAGGAGTCACCCATGCCCGGCGCATTACCAGGCGCAGGGATGGTGAGGAGGTCAAAACCGCCACTATTATCCTCACATTCGGAACTAGGACACCGCCAGAGTATGTGAAGGCAGGATACCTACGAGTTCCAGTGAGGCCCTTCTAACCCCATGAGGTGCTTCAAGTGCCAGGGTAATGGACACGGCGCGGCAGTCTGCAAAAGGAACACTGTGTGTGTCAGATGTGCTGGAGAGGGTCATGAGGACAAGGGCTGCCAAAGCCCAGTTCAAATGCCCAAACTGTCACGCTGGCCACTCAGTCTACTCCAAGGACTGCCCTGTGTGGATACAGGAGGTTGCCGTGCAGGAGTACAAGGCAAGAAATGGATGTACCTTCAGCCAGGCGAAATCGGCTGTATTGGCCCTACCCAAGGGCCAATTTGGCTGGACAAAGACCTACGCCCAGGCTGTTGCTAAGATAGGAAGATCCATAGCCACACAGACGGACACATTGACCCCACCACCCCCTCCTCCTCCTCCAACCCAGAAGAAAACACCGCCAAAGAACACACCTCCGAAGAAACAAGAAAGTCCTGTTGTCATGCTAAAGAACAGGTTCTCTGTGCTCGCTGATGAGAGCATGGAGACTGAGCAGCATGTCAAAACCAACACTCCGGAAGAACCCGGAGACATCATGTCTGACACCTGTTCTCCTCAGAGAACCCAGCCAGACACCCCAACCTCTACCGAATTAGAGGTTGACCAACTCCCTAAGGGGAGAAATCAAAGCGGAGAGGATGCCCGAGGTGAGAGAGGAGGAAATAATCTCCGCTCTAACCAGAGGGATCTCCCCTCTCCAGAGAGAAAGACTTCCCCCAAAAGGGGGTTGTCCTCCTCTCCATCCAAACCCAAGAATAAAAATACCAAGGTCACTGGAATAAAGGGAAACCCCTCCGGGGGCCTCTAAGGCTAAAATAGCTCCAAGTAGGTCATTTAGAATAAGCCATGGATTCCAGAATTGTACAGTGGAATTGTAGAGGCCTCAAGGCCAATTATGAGGAAATGCAGCTACTGATGGACTATCAGACTCCTGTAGCTGTCTGCTTACAGGAAACATTTCTGAAAGATAGCATCAGTTTCCGAAGCTACATTGCTTACAGCAAAAATGTTGAGGATGCAGAGAGAGCATCAGGTGGAGTCTGTATCCTTGTGAAGGATAGCATCCCCCATGAGAGGGTAGAACTACAGACCACACTACAGGCCGTAGCAGCTAGGATAACCCTTCACAAGGTTATCACTTGATGCAGCCTGTATCTACCACCAGGCGCTCCATTAAACCCAACAGGCATGGAGGATCTATTGAAACACTTCCCCCGGCCTTATATAATCCTTGGGGATTTCAATGACCATAACATCATGTGGGGATCCAACAATACCGACACAAGAGGTCGTATGCTGGAGGATATCTTCCTCCAACATAAATTATGCATAATTAATGATGCATCACCGACCTACTTGCGCCCAGGAACTGGATCTCTCACATGCATTGACCTCATCGTATGCGTCCCTGGACTTCTGGACGACTTTAAATGGTCAGTTAGCAATGATCTATGGGAAAGTGATCTTTTCCCAATCATCATTACTAACAATCTCCTCTCATTGGGACGACTTCAGGAAACTGAATAAGGCCGATTGGGAACAATTCCAAAAAAAGATGTTCCGAGGATATCACAGAAAATATCCTCAATGAACAGAACCCAGCTGACACCTTTGCTAGCAAGCTACTTAGTATTGCCAGGAAAGTTGTAACCCTAACCTCCGCAAATCCAAAACGGCCTAGCAAACCATGGTTTGATACAGCTTGCAAAAGTGTTATTGGCGATAGGAAAAAACGACTGGCTGCATTTATAAAGAATCTTCCCAGGAAAACCTAAAGCTTTTCAAAATAGCTAGAGCAAAGGCTAGACAAACCATACGGTCAGCCAAAAGGAATTCCTGGAGAAGTTTTGTCGGCAGTCTGGATGCCAAAACTTCTGCTAGAGCGGTTTGGAAGGCAGTAAGGCGAATCAAAGGGAAAGAATCAAATGCATTAGGGCATCTGAAAAACCAATCATGTCCCCCAGAGAAATAGCTGACTGCCTTGCATCCTGAATAGCAGAAAAGTCATCCACTGCACACTACACGCCAGAGTTCCAAAAAGTCAAAACCAGAGAGGAAAGACACCCCATTGATTTCAGGTCAGAGAACAATGAAGACTACAACAAACCGTTCTCGCTTATGGAACTGAGGGAATCGCTGGACAAGTCACATGAAACAGCGCCTGGAAAAGATGAAATCCATTACCAGTTCCTCAAGCACCTTCCCGAACCCTCATTGGCAGTCCTGCTAGGGGTCTATAACTGTGTGTGGCAAACAGGCGCTTTCCCAAACAGCTGGAGGAAAGCCACAGTTATACCGAAACCTAAACCGGGAAGAGACAGCTCTGACCCAGCTAACTATCGACCAATAGCACTAACAAGCTGCATCTGCAAAACCATGGAATGATTAACAGTAGGCTTATCTGGTACCTGGAGAGGAATTAAGTGATCTCCAACTACCAGTGCGGATTCCGGCAGGGGCGGACAACAACTGACCACCTGGTAAGGCTGGAAGCTTATATTAGAAATGCATTACTCAGAAGAGAACATCTAGTAGCTGTATTCTTCGATATAGAAAAGGCCTAAGACACAACCTGGAAACATGGCATTATACGTGACCTGGAGCTTATGGGGCTTAAGGGACATCTTCCCCGTTTTATGGGGGAATTCCTGAAAGACCGAAAATTTCAGGTTCGAGTGGGTAACTCCGCTTCTGACACTCATGACCAGGAAATGGGTGTACCCCAGGGCAGCATTCTGTCAGTCACCCTGTTCAACATAAAAATAAATAGCATCATAAATGCTCTGTCCCCTGGCATAGAGTGCTCTTTGTATGTTGATGGGAAAAACATGAACACCTTAGAAAGAAAATTACAGTTATGTTTAAACAAAATTCAAAATTGGGCAAACGATAATGGTTTTAAATTTTCGGACTCCAAAACAGTTAGTATGCATTTTTGTAATTTAAGGGGACTCCACCCAGACCCTGAACTATTTATACACAATAAGAAGATCCCTGTCGTGAAAACTACAAAATTTTTAGGCCTCACTCTAGATTCCAAATTTAATTTTCTCCCCCACATTAAGGAACTTGAGAAAAAATGCCAAAAGTCATTAAACATACTTAGAGTGCTCAGCCATACGGACTGGGTAGCTGACAGAGATACCTTGCTGCTGCTATATCGGAGTGTAATTCGATCCAAGCTAGACTACGGATCCATAATATATGGAGCAGCAAGGAAGTCGTACCTAAAAATACTGGAACCAATACAAAATTCTGCCCTGCGTCTCTGTTTCGGCGCGTTTCGTACATCACCTATCCCAAGCCTCCATGTGGAGGCTGGAGAACTCCCCATGGATATAAGAATGAAAAAGCTTGCAATGCAGTATATAGTCAAGCTAAAATCCAACCCCACGAACCCTGCTTTCGACTCCATATTTAACCCCACAGAGGTAGAATTATACAATCGAAGGCCTAACGTCATACAGCCGTTGGGCCTTCGAATGAAAGAACCCATCCAAAACTTAACCCCACCCATTGACCAAATCTCTAAAATAGAAAACCCTCAGAATCCTCCTTGGCTAATGAATAAACCCAAATTAAATTTATCCCTCCTTAATTTCAAAAAAGAAAATACAGACCCAAGCATACTACAAGTCCACTTTAGGGAACTGCAGGAGAGCTACGGAGATTGTGGCACCATCTACACAGACGGATCCAAAATAGATGGAAAGGTCGCGTGTGCCTGCTCCTTTCGGAACAAAACAATTTCCCGTAGCCTTCCCGATGGCTGCTCCATCTTTACGGCCGAATTGCATGCAATATCGCTTGCACTTATGGCCGTCATAGCATCAAAAAGGAGGAAATTTATAATCTGCTCCTACTCCAAATCTGCATTGCAAGCTTTGGGGCGGATGAAGACTGACATTCCATTGGTACATAAGAGCCTGAAGCTGTTGGACCAAATAACAGCCGACCATAGGGATGTCACCTTCATCTGGGTCCCCTCCCATGTGGGCATTGAGGGAAACGAAGCCGCAGACAGAGAAGCAAAGAGAGCTCTAAATCATGCTGTGTCAGGAACCCAAATTCCCTGCTCGGACCTGAGACAAAGTATGGCGGATGTCAGGTGGCGGTCCACATCTAAGGGTCTGACAAGGCGTGGCAGCACAACCATGTCCAGACTTAGGATTGGCCACACATACATCACGCACTCTTTTGTGCTGAAGAAAGAAGAGCCTCCACTTTGTGAGTATTGTGACTCTCGCCTCATCGTGGAACATATCCTCATCGACTGCCCCAGATACCAGGATGTCAGGGAGAAATATTTTAGAGCCACTAATTTAAAAACATTTTTCAATAATGTCGACCCTGGTAAGGTACTGGACTTTATCCGGGAAGTGCGGTTGTCTACGAAGATCTGATTTATGAATTTGTAAACATGTACTATTTACATTAGATCTTTACCAAATAATTAAATTTTTACTACCTCTACTATTTTAACTGTGAATAGACCTTGATTTTAATGATTTGACTTTATGGAATTTGGCCCTTGTTGTGTGGAGGGAGAGTGGCCCTTGAGGGACTGCAGGCACGACATGGCCTAAATTGTGCCGATGTGCCCAAAATCAAATTAAATCTTCACCGTGGACAATGTGCAATGAAGTTTTCCTTGTTGACAATTATTAGTCCCAAGCGTTTGCAAGTCTGTAAACCCAATAAACATTGTAACCCGTTGTCCACAACGGTGAATCTCACCTTTTTTTGCTTGCCATTTTTTGGATTCGTTATGATGAGGTCAGCCATGCCCACTGGCTTCATTTTTGACTGATTCCACATAGTAAGAGTTTGGGATGTTTCTCTGACTTGATTTGTCCTGACGAATCTCTTGCAAATGATGTTTACGTCTGCTCCAGTGTCCAGTTGAAATCTAACGTTCAGGTCGTTAATCAAGAATACCGCATTCATTTTGTCACTTGGTGCATTCAGAGCATTTAGAGTGTTAAGGTATTCTTCGTTGTCACTCTCAGCGGTTTCTTGTATCCTTACTTTGTTTATGCACTTAGCTGCAAAATGGTTTCTTTTTTTTTGCATTTGGTACAAACTTGTCCCCATGCTGGACACTTCTTATGTTCATGGGTTCTCCTGCAATACCGGCAGTCTTTAATCAAGGTTTTGTTCTGGGGTCTTTAGATCTTTCTTTGTCGACAAGAATGGGTGCTTCGGCATTGTTTAGTTCGTTCAAGCTGTTGTTGGATTGTTCGAAAGCTTGGCAAATACCTATGGTTTTCTTCGGTGTCAGTTTCTGACACCTTAATAATCTTTCTTGAGTTTGTCAATTCACTGTGAACACTATTTTGTCTCTCAACATTCCATCTTTGTTCTTGAAATTGCATTTCTCTGCTTGTGTCCTCAGTTCTGTCAGGAAACTGTCGAAGGGGGAGTTTTCTTTTAGATTCCAGAATCTGAAGGTCACCAACACCTCGTTGTTTCTGGGGTTGCAGTACTCTTCTAGTTTTTTAAGTACTGTCCTAGGGTCGTTGGGTTCTTCATCTTGCTCATAAATGAAATGATCGTGAATCTCAATAGCTTTTGGGCCAGCACAGTGTAGTATAATAGCCACTTGCTGTTCTTTTGGTTTTGTGTTGGCTCCAGAAGCCGCCAAGCTAACCTCCATGAGCCGTTTCCATTTTCTGAAATTTTCTAAGATGTTGCCCTCAGTTGTATTCAGGTCGGTTGGCGGTTTGAACAAACTCTCCGCCATCTTTTGTTATCTTTGCTCTAGATTTCGTAAAAGATTATATTTCTATTTTCTTCTTTAGTTATTTTGTAATACTTATTCTTTGTTTCCCAACTGTGGGTTCTGCTACTTCGCTGCCACTATGTTAATAGCTAGATGATCAAAGACTCAACAAACACTTTGAGTGATCAACTAAAACGAAAGGGTACTTTAATGGTTAACAAGTTGCATTCCTCGCTGCCTCCATATTGCATGGAATCATAACAAACTATAAAACTCAAGGGAGACTACTCCAACAAATAAGCATCATTTTAAGCATTAGACTTAATGTACTTAACTAACTTAACTATTTTATGTTATATATTAGAATATATAATATTTTCACTTCTCCTTTTTAATGTTTAATAAAAAGAAATTAAATTAAAATAAATGAAAAATGCTTCTGCACTGTTTTTCTTCTTCTTTGTCATTAATATAGAGTTGAAGCTAGGTGCTGAAACAAATGTGATACAAAAACAACATATATTAAACATAAATGAATAGCAGAAGGACCAGAAAAATGTTTTTTTAGACATTCTGATGGTCTAGAGGTTAAGTTTGCTTAGTGCGTTATCGCTAGGTGGCGGTGTCATTTCCAGGGTCACTGGTTTGAGCCTTGGTCAGCGCAGTCCCTTATTTTCATAGCATTTAATTCACTACTTTCTGTCTTAAAAGCTCGGTCCCTGGTGCTGCTATTCATTTATGTTTAATATATGTATGTATTCTTTGTCATTATAAATAAAATCTTTAACTTATGTTTTGTTTTCTTATTTGCATTATCTTATTTCAGCTAGATATCTGTTTTGGTAATGGTTTTAATTATGAAATTCAAATATGCATGATATGAATCATTTCTACTCTAAAATATCTATTTAGCTATACCCATGAAGGAGGCTGAAGAGAATGAAAACATTGCTATAGTAAAGACAGCCTGTGGTGGCCATATTGGATTTCTAGAAGGCACTTTTCCCAGTGACAGAAGCTACATGTACAGATGGTTCCAGCAGTTTGTGTCTGGTATGTTTGAACATGGTATAAAAAGTGATTGACATCATCATTAACGTTTATAAACTCACTTATATTGACAAACAAAATTAATAATAATAATAACATTGATTATCCATAACACAATTTGTCTTACAATTTATGCATTACACCAAATAAAACATAACTATAGAAAACTAAAATATCCATTCACACCAGACACACTCAAAATTTACATGTGAAATGTTTATATCAGATAGTTCAATTGTATTTAATGATTTGATTTCCAGGGGAACAAAAGAGTTTTTGTGTTTGTCTTTGCTTTCGGTCTCTTGTAACTTTTTTTTTTACAGTTTTAAACTACTTATTTTAAAATGTTTTAGGCTAGGTTAGAAAAAAAACAACAGAATTACTGATGCAAATTTGAGGCTTTTGAATAAAATTAGGATAGAATAAAACTATCATTTTTTTTTAAATAATAATAGAGGTATTTATAAATAAAGTAGAGGGAGATCAGCATTTGATCACTCTCTCTTTTATAAAATATTTCAAAGTACTTCTGTTAATGAAAAAATCAGGATATATTTTTAAAATTGTTACTATTAAGTACATTAAATTAGATGTAGAAATACAATGGAGTGCTTTTATTTCACTTACTTTTTTGTATCATTCCATTTTGCTAAATCCGAAAATGATTTAATTCTACATTAATATATAAATCTATGTTATGGAACTTTAAGCTTGACCCACATCTTCATTGTGTATTTCTTGGATTTCTTAGAAATAGTTTAAATCATTAGGTTGATAAATGTAAATGAATGGATGTATTAATGCATTATGATATTGCCTGTGAAAACAGGCATTCATTTTTTTTTAAATAATCTTCATTGTTAATTATTTATAAATTTTAAAAAATTGTGTTTCTTAAATATATTTTTTAGATATTTTTGTGGTTGTTTATTCTTGTGTTATTGTGGAATTGTAGACATTGACATTTTGTGATATTTGTCTATTTATGCAAACTGCATGATAAATGCTAAGCTAATAATTAAAAATCAAAAGAACTACATAGAATGACTTTTTATTTACACAATAATATGCTTACCTGCTTGAACAAGTTTTGTTGATAGTAATACTTTTATTTTAAATCTTCTTTATAGCATCCTCTTCACTTATTAATAAAAACGGCTGTATAACAAGGCCAAGAATGATTTTTTTAAACATTTTATTTTTATTTTATCAATTAGCAACTCTAAATAAAAATGTTATTAGCTTGAATACCTGTGAAGTTTCTCTTTGTCTAGGTTGTGCAGTGAATTGTTTTTATCATTGGGGAGAAATCGGTTAATGAAAAGCATTATAAGTATATCTATGTCCTTATTAAAAAAAACTATATTTATTATTTATTGACAAGGTAAAAGATTTACAAATGTACCTTCATTATTTCATCAACACTAAAAAGCTACTCCACATTTTCAGACTTTTTCATTGATAACTTTGGCTTCATTAATAGATTCGCGGCTTGGATTTCGGATTCATGCATTCGTTATTATTAGTCTATAAAGCACTTATTAGGCCTACAAGGGGTTATTTCCTTATGACTATGAAGCAGCTGATAAGTCATAAATGAAATCCAGAACTGTAGAGGCCTATTCTGTAAAAATGTTTTGATTATTAGATCTAGATCTAAATAATGAACATTGAATAATTCAAATAATAAATCTGTATTAGATATTTTGGGTATTCAGCATAATTTATACCATGTCGTGCCCATAATCCCTCAAGGGCTATTTCCCCTTTATAGCCCAAGAGCTTAATGTTATACAGCTAAGTTATTAAAAATAAGGTCCATTCATATCTCAAATAGTAGTTGTGAAGAAAAAAGTATCTTTAAGTATAAAATGCCTTTTAATTGTGAAGCATTTCAACATGACATATATACAAGGCTAACATTATATACAGGACAACTCCACTAGATGACTGTCTTCTTCTTGTTTACAACACGCTCGTGACTTCCCGCAAGTCCCTTAACTCCCAGGTACCCAACACTTGACCGTGTGTCACGGTTGACCACACATAGTAACAGTGCCACAACAGTAGTGTTAGAGAAGCGATAATTATTTACATGTTATCAATCATACCGACATCTACAACAGAAGCGTTTTTGTGCAAAACGTGTGCCGGGGCAAGGTAGGCATGGCGCCACCACCCCCATTTTCCATGAAAATAACATAGAAATGCAGACGTGTAAATACAATGTATTCAATAATAACATGATACAAATAACATTAGTATGTATAACCTAACTAAAATATCTACAAAATACTTCTACACATGCAGTCGTTACAGATGCTTAAAAAAAATTATTGTTATTTTAGTTTGTCACTTCTATCAATTCATTTTTTAGCCCAAACTGCCACGCTGGCTACTCAGCCTACTCCAAAGACTGCCCTGTGTGGAAACAGGAGGTTGCCGTGCAGGAGTACAAGGCAAGAAATGGATGTACCTTCAGCCAGGCGAAATCGGCTGTATTGGCCCTACCCAAGGGCCAATTCGGCTTGACAAAGACCTATGCCCAGGCTGTTGCTAAGATAGGAAGATCCATAGCCTAACAGACGGACACATTGAGCCCACCACCCCCTCCTCCTCCAACTCAGAAGAAAACACCGCCAAAGAACACACCTCTGAAGAAACAAGAAAGCCCTGTTGTCACGCTAAAGAACAGGTTCTCTGTGCTCGCTGATGAGAGCATAGAGACTGAGCAGCATGTCAAAACCAATACTCCGGGAGAACCCGGAGACATCATGTCTGACACAGGTTCTCCTCAGAGAAACCAGCCAGACACCCCAACCTCTACCGAATTAGAGGTTGACCAACTCCCTAAGGGGAGAAATCAAAGCGGAGAGGATGCCCGAGGTGAGCGAGGAGGAAATAACCAGAGAGAAAGACTTCCCCCAAAAGGGGGTTGTCCTCCTCTCCATCCAAACCCAAGAATAAAAATACCAAGGTCACTGGAATAAAGGGAAATCCCTCCGGGGGCCTCCCGAGGCCAAATAGCTCCAAGTAGGTCATCTAGAATAAGCCATGGATTCCAGATTTGTACAGTGGAATTGTAGAGGCCTCAAGGCCAATTATGAGGAAATGCAGCTACTGATGGACTCTAAGACTCCTGTATCTGTCTGCCTACAGGAAACATTTCTGAAAGATAGCATCAGCTTCCGAAGCTACAGTGCTTACAGCAAAAATGTTGAGGATGCAGAGAGAGCATCAGGTATCCTTGTAAAGGATAGCAACCCCCATGAGAGGGTAGAACTACAGACCACACTACAGGCCGTAGCAGCTAGGATAACCCTTCACAAGGTTATCACTTGCTGCAGCCTTTATCTACCACCAGGACCTATTGAAACAACACTCCCAGCCTTACATAATCCTTGGGGATTTCAATGCCCATAACACCATGTGGGGATCCAACAATACCGACACAAGAGGCCGTATGCTGGAGGATATCTTCCTCCAACATGATTTATGCATACTTAATGATGCATCACCGACCTACTTGCACCCAGGAACTGGATCTCTCACATGCATTGACCTCACCGTATGCGTCCCTGGACTTCTGGACGACTTTAAATGGTCAGTTAGCAATGATCTACGGGGAAGTGATCACTTCCCAATCGACATTACTAACAATCTCCCCTCATTGGGACGACCTCAGCGGTGGAAACTGAATAAGGCCGATTGGGAACAATTCCAAAAAAAAGATGCTCGGAGGATATCACAGAAAATATCCTCGATGAACAGAACCCAGCTGATACCTTTGCTAGCAAGCTACTTAGTATAGCCAGGAAAGTTGTCCCCCTAACTTCCGCAAATCCAAAACGGCCTAGCAAACCATGGTTTGATACAGCCTACAAAAGTGCTATTGGCGATAGGAAAAAACGACTGGCTGCATTTATAAAGAATCATTCCCAGGAAAACCTAAAGCTATTCAGATTAGCTAGAGCAAAGGCTAGACAAACCATACGGTCAGCCAAAAGAAATTCCTGGAGAAGTTTTGTCGGCAGTCTGGATGCCAAAACTTCTGCTAGAGCGGTCTGGAAGGCAGTAAGGCGAATCAAAGGGAAAGAATGCAATAGGGCATTTAAAAAACCAAGGACGAACTGTCACGTCCCTCAGAGAAATAGCTGACTGCCTTGCATCCTGAATAGCAGAAAAGTCATCCACTGCACATTACACGCCAGAGTTCCAAAAAGTCAAAACCAGGGAGGAAAGACAATCCATTGATTTCAGGTCAGAGAACAATGAAAACTACAACAAACCGTTCTCGCTTGAGGAACTGAGGGAATCGCTAGACAAGTCACATGACACAGCACCTGGAGAAGATGAAATCCATTACAAGTTCCTCAAGCACCTTCCCGAACCCTCATTGGCAGTCCTGCTAGGGGTCTATAACTGTGTGTGGCAAACAGGCGCCTTCCCAAACAGCTGGAGGAAAGCCTCAGTTATACCGATACCTAAACCGGGAAGAGACGGCTCTGACTCTAACTATCGACCAATAGCACTAACAAGCTGCATCTGCAAAACCATGGAATGATTAACAGTAGGCTTGTCTGGTACCTGGAGAGGAATAAAGTGATCTCAAACTACCAGTGCGGATTCCGGCAAGGGCGGACAACAACTGACCACCTGGTAAGGCTGGAAGCTTATATTAGAAATGCATTACTCAGAAGAGAACATCTAGTAGCTGTATTCTTCGATATAGAAAAGGCCTATGACACAACCTGGAAACATGGCATTATACTTGACCTGGAGCTTATGGGGCTTAAGGGACACCTTCCCTGTTTTGTGGGGGAATTCCTGAAAGACCGAAAATTTCAGGTTCGAGTGGGCAACTCCGCTTCTGACACTCATGACCAGGAAATGGGTGTAACCCAGGGCAGCATTCTGTCAGTCACCCTGTTCAACATAAAAATAAATAGCATCATAAATGCTCTGTCCCCTGGCATAGAGTGCTCTTTTTACTTATGGGAAAAACATAAACACCTTAGAAAGAAAATTACAATTATGTTTAAACAAAATTCAAAATTGGGCAAACGATAATGGTTTTAAATTTTCGGACTCCAAAACAGTTAGTATGCATTTTTGTAATTTAATGGGGCTCCACCCAGACCCTGAACTATTTATACACAAAAAGAAGATCCCTGTCGTAAAAACTACAAAAATTTTAGGCCTCACTCTAGATTCCAAATTTAATTTTCTCCCCCACATTAAGGAACTTAAGAAAAAATGCCAAAAGTCATTAAACATACTTAGAGTGCTCAGCCATACGGACTGGGTAGCTGACAGAGATACCTTGCTGCTGCTATATCGGAGTCTAATTCGATCCAAGCTAGACTACGGATCCATAATATATGGAGCAGCAAAGAAGTCGTACCTAAAAATACTGGAACCAATACAAAATGCTGCCCTGCGTCTCTGTCTCGGCGCGTTTCGTATATCACCTATCCCAAGCCTCCATGTGGAGGCTTGAGAACTCCCCATGGATATAAGAATGAAAAAGCTTGCAATATAGTAAAGCTAAAATCCAACTCACGAACCTTGCTTCCGACTCCATATTTAACCCCACAGAGGTAGAATTATACAATCGAAGGCCTAACGTCATACAGCCGTTGGGCCTTCGAATGAGAGAACCCATCCAAAACTTAACCCCACCTATTGACCAAATCTCTAAAATAGAAACCCCTCAGAATCCTCCTTGGCTAATGAATAAACCCAAATTAAATTTATCCCTCCTTAATTTCAAAAAAGAAAATACAGACCCAAGCATACTACAAGTCCACTTTAGGGAACTGCAAGAGAGCTACAGAGATTGTGGTACCATCTACACAGACGGATCCAAAATGGATGGAAAAGTCGCGTTTGCCTGCTCCTTTCGGAACAAAACAATCTCCCGTAGACTCCCCGATGGCTGCTCCATCTTTACGGTCGAATTGCATGCAATATCGCTTGCACTTATGGCCGTCATAGCATCAAAAAGGAGGAAATTTATAATCTGCTCCGACTCCAAATCTGCATTTCAAGCTTTGGGGCGTATGAAGACTGACATTCCATTGGTACATAAGAGTCTGAAGCTGTTGGACCAAATAACAGTTGATCATAGAGATGTCACCTTCATCTGGGTCCCCTCCCATGTGGGCATTGAGGGAAACGAAGCCTCAGACAGAGAAGCAAAGAGAGCCCTAAATCATGCGGTGTCAGGAACCCAAATTCCCTGCTCGGACCTGAGACAAAGTATTGCCTCTGCCACCTACCAAGAGTGGCAGGACCGATGGGAGGCTGAGACTCACAATAAACTCAGGCAGATTGTGGCGGATGTCAGGTGGCGGCCCACATCTAAGGGTCTGACAAGGCGTGGCAGCACAACCATGTCCAGACTTATGATTGGCCTCACATACATTACGCACTCTTTTGTGCTGAAGAAAGAAGAGCCCCCGCTTTGTGAGTTTTGTGACTCTCGCCTCACCGTGGAACATATCCTCGTTGATTGCCCCAGATACCAGGATGTCAGGGAGAAATATTTTAGAGCCACTAACTTAAAAACACTATTTGATAATGTCGACCCTGGGAAGGTACTGGGCTTTATCCGGGAAGTGGGGTTGTCTACGAAGATCTGATTTATGAATTCTGTAAACATGTACTATTTACATTCGATCTTTACCAAATTATTAAATTTTTACTACCTCTACTATTTTAACTGTGAATAGACCTTGATTTTAATGATTTGACTGTATGGAATTTGGCCCTTGTTGTGTGGAGGGAGAGTGGCCCTTGAGGGACTGCAGGCACGACATGGCCTAAATTGTGCCGATGTGCCCAAAATAAAAAATCAAATCAAATCAATTCACTTTTTACGTAATGATAACGCCAAGAACTACTCATACCTATCACCACAATTTCAAAATGGGTTTGTTCATCTTCATAGAAAATCAACCAATACGTGGCATTAAACAACTACAAATTAGGAACTTTATGTGACTCCACTTAAAAGTCTTTAGCTATGTAGATACTGCCTTTACCAACAGAATCTTTTAATCAATGAATCGTTTTGGGGACATATTGAAATACACAGGAGGCACAATTGATGAGCGGTAAAGCGCTTGGATTTCGAACTGGAGGTTCCGGGTTAGAATCCTGGTGAAGAATCATTTTTTTAATATTTTGCAGCTCTAATGAGTACCTGATATTAGTTGTCTAGGGTCTATTTAAGATTTTTTTTGTCTTCTACGCCTGTCTTCTACAAGGGAATTTTTCTGGGCCTTAAATGTGTAGGCCTACCCCACGGCCTTCTTTCAGAAACCATCTGCCGCACAACTCACAATTCCACTATAAACAAAGAGAGCTTGTGTTATCAGAGGCGGCCCCCGTCGGAGTCGGATCCCTGTCGGATCCGCCTATTCGCAAGAAATATTCAAGACGTGATTTCATTTTGATGGTCAAAAGAAATAATATTTTAAAGATTCATTTGCCGTTGTAAAAAAATATTGTTTTTTTTTCTGTTTTACATGTTTCGGATGTTCCTTTAAGTTAAAAATAATTAACCTCTCGCTGGACGACGGAGGATGGCAGCGAGAAGGGTATGAACCCTGCCTGGTCGAGCAGTTTGCGCGCTGGACTGTTGTTAGGATTTATCGATGGTCCATGGTTCAAACCCTGCCCGCTCCCATCCCCCGTCGTCCTGCGGTAGGTTTGGACTAGGAAGTAAACTATCTTCAACTATGAAGGAACATCCGAAACATATTAAACAAACAAACAAACAACCCGGGAACGTCGAGATAATCAGTTCGGCACGCTAACCGCACGACCAGACTTGTCTTAACTTAAATTACTAACAAACTGGTTACAAACTAATAACTTATTATTGATAAAGAGATATGTTACAGATTACTGCATGGCATCTACCGGATATGTACAATATGTCAGACGAGCGGTTTTAGATAATCTTTCAGCATTGATTTGTAATTGACAAAAAAAAAAAAAAAAAGAAGTAAAGAACAGATATATGGTGCTTGTACTTTGATGTCTCAGCACAGTTATCAACAAAGCTATTTTCATTTTTATTTAAATGGAACTAGAATAAGGATGTAGATCTACATAAACTAAACTTCTGATTTAGCACTCTTAAGATCTAGATCTACTAGATCTAGATCTATAATATAAATTTGGAATAATTTAGATGTAGGCCTAATTTACATTTGATTGGTTTTAAAAAATCCTAGATAATCTATCAATAGACTGAAGCAACATTAAATTTAAAAATAGTAGATTACTTATAGTATATTATAAAATTTCAATATTGATCTAGACATTTGGAAATCAAAATCTACACTTTAAGTCTAGAAATTGAAATTCTATATCTTGGTCTAGTCTATATCAGTCTAAACTAGACCTAGAAATTCTAGATCTAGAGTCTACATTTTAATTTAATGGAATATAATCCAGATCTACTTTAAAAAATCTAAATATACTGTAAACAAATCTATTTCTAGTTTAAAGAATCAGATTAGATCTAAATCTAGCTATCACATGCCTTTTTAAAATACGAGTCAGATAACGAGGTTTAATAAACATTACTATACCGAGTTGTTTTAGCATTTCATTTAAAGAATTAATTCCATATGACGTCAAAGGAAAAAAAAAAACTATAAACATGCCCATTATGGCCCAGTATCAGTTTTAATTAGGGTTATCCCCCTTTGTCCTAATTGCAGCCCTAAATAGCCCAAATGGGCGCGGGTACCGTTTGCACATTGGCGTCATTAGGTTCCCATTAGGGACCAATACGGGCTACCCCAGTCGTGCCAATATCGGCCCAGAATGGGTAAAACCACTTCCGGATTCATTGGGGATTTCCAGAATCGCGCCATAATCAAGCCCATACTAGCCCTAATGGTTTAGTAACTGAAATATTTATTATGGCTCAATTAGGGATAGCCCTTATTGTACCATTATCGGTCCGATGCTAACCCTAATGGTTTAGTAACTGAAATATTTATTAGGGTTAAATTAGGGATAACCCTTATTGTGCCATTATCGGTCCAATGCTGGCCCTAATGGTTTATTAACTTAAATGTTTATTAGGGCAAATCATGCAAATACTGTCTCCGATGGTTCAGTCATTAAATTTTATTATGGCTTAATTAGGGATAATCTTTATTGTTTTTCAATACTGTAGTTTTAAACAAATTTATTATTCATGAGTTTTTGTTTATAATGCCCTTTTTGTTCAGATGCAGCTCTATGGCTTAGCATGAGATTTATAACCTGATGATATAACACTGATGATTTAGATCTAGCAATAGAATTATTTGACATAATTGCTTGGAAATTATAATTAATAATTGAATCAGTGCATGATCTCTATATACATCTAGCTATAATGTCAACATATTTATAAAGTAATGGACATGTTATATTACCTTTTTGGGTTTGAACCCTAGCAAACAATACAATTTTTGGTAAAGTACTATATAGTACTTGCATGCTCTGATCATTCATTCTTAAATCAAACTTACACAATAAACTTTAAAAAAATCTTTTATTCATGGAATAATTAACCAACACAAAAGACAAATATAGCAGCACAAACAAGATATCAAGACAGCATTTTCATTCAATTCTTAGCATTTTTTAAAAGCTGACTTCAAGACTGGTGGCAATAATTCATATTTTGACTTCCATGCAGCAGCTGGAACAAAAAAAAATAAAAAAATATCAAAGTCATGTAACAAAACTACCTTCAAACTGTATTAATAATAAAAACAAATCTAACAATTAAACATCAGAAGACCTTACATTTATCTATGTGGACATACTATTTAACGGTTATATTTCCAGCCCTTGATGATAAATGGTGCTAAGAAATTAGGTTGCTTCTAAAGCCTATTAAGCAACACAAAAATTAATGGTATTTCAAAATTTGGAGTTCAATCTTCTCGTTAAATTAAATGTTATGAATTGGTGTCAGCAAATGTGGCACTGGTATTTGACTATGCTAAAAGTGCAATGGCAGACTAGATCTAGCTAGGCTTCAATTAATTCAATATTATATTTTGTTCAATTTATTTATATTAACTTTATCACAGGCTCTTACTTATACAACTATATTCTATTGTAATCATAGTTCGATGGTAATTTTTAAAATAAGTTGGCTGAAAAGTTATTCTAGAATTAAAATAAACAATGATCACAGTGAAACTTTAAAAAAAAACAACTGCATATTTCAAAATTAGGATAGCATTTCTTTATTTACATTTAATCAATTCCATCCCATTATCAATTATTTTTCAGAATGCTGATCAGTAATCTAAAAGCAAAATTTAATTCTTCTTACCTTCTTGAGCTGGCTTGCTTATGGAAAGATGATGAACAGCATCTAGAATCCACTACGTCACACGGCCTATTTCATGTCTCCATCAATACGAGCCACTTATCCAGGGTTCATAGACATTGGTGCACCGAGTTTTATTTTAGCATTACATTTAAAGAATTCATTCATAAGACGTCAAAGGAAAAAAATTCCATTACGTCTCAATGGGCCAGTAACAAAAAAAAATGTTTTTATTAACACGAGAGATTTAATGAGGATTCATAGTCCCCAATGCACTGGGTTCTAATTTCTAATAGAATTTATTTAAAAATATTATATATATATATATACATATTTAGATTAAAGCCGTATTTTTATGCGTTTTGTCTGTCAGTTTATCTGTCAGTCATTCTCATATCGAAGAAAAAAAAACAACTTGTTAAGTATGTCCGGAAGAATTGAGGCAACACTCCTCGTAGTTGGGCCTAACACTTTTATTCATCAACCCAGGACGCCATCTTAGGCAGGAAAGCCCATGTTCACAACAAAAGACGCATAACTCACAATGACCAAGGGCTATAACTTACATATCAAATATTAACATCCTTCCCTTTCTATCGACGAAACATATTCACTACAACATTCCAAAACGAACACATGGCATATTAACATCCCTCTTTCACCGCGAACAGAGGTACATTGTAGACAATAACCATTTCACATACAGTGACACGATGATACTACGATACACTGATAACATTGTCAACAGACAACATTGGTATGTACACAACATTATAAATGTGAGTATAACTATAACATACAATAAACGTAGAACATAATATTGAAGGCTATGCAGATCTAGCCAAAAAAATGTAGCAAAAAAAAAAAAAAAAAAAAAACTTGAGGGGTTGTCACCACTTGCCCATGTCATAGTCCTTGTGCCACGTAGGGGTGGCTCTCGTTCGCCCACTCCTTCTCACGCTAGGCTCTGCTCCGTGAGCTAAGGGTGGGATCCCATCAGGGCCGGCGCGGGACTCTAAAGCAGGGTGTGGTGTTAAGTCTGTGGATGAGGCATCTAGTGGTGCCTCATGGGTTGCCGTTTCGTCATCTGAAAAGATGTCTGAGTAAGGGACATTCCTGGGCCGGATGTGCACTCTGTTCCTAACGTAGGTACCCCCCGTTGTTCCCTTCACAGTGTAGGACCGCTCACTGTTTCTCATAATGATTTTGCCAGGCCGCCAATCATTGTTTCCTGGACTCTGGAAGTAAACGTTTTGGTCCACATTCAGCCGGGGCAGGTCTCTTGCTCTTTTATCATAGTGTTTTTTTATGGTGTACCTGTGACGGGCTTTCACCCCCAGGCCTTCTGTATAGCTTTCGGGCGTAAGGGCTTTAGTCAGGGGTAGTAGTGACCGTGGTATTCTGTTCAAACACAACTGGGCTGGGCTATAGCCACAGTCCTGTTTGGAAGTGTTGCGAAGTTCCAGCAGGGCTTCGTATTGATCATCTCCGGTTCCGATGGTCTTTCTCATCATGTTTTTGATTGTTTTTACTGCCGCCTCTGCTTTTCCGTTGGCTTTGGGGTGTCCGGGATCGGACCTGATGTGCGATATGTTCCATCTGTTGGTGAATACGGTGAATTCGTGAGACGTGTATTGAGGCCCACAGTCAGAGATTAGGACTTTAGGGACTCCGAATCTTGCAAAGTGAGCTTTCAGTTTTCTAATCACCTCAGTTGAGGTTGATGTTGTTAATAAGTCAGCTTCGATCCAATTTGAGAAATAGTCAACTGTGATCAAGAATGTTCTCCCTTGGATCTCCATTAAGTCTGTTCCCACCTTTTCCCAAGGTCCTTTCCCTTCATAATGTGGCCACAACGTTTCTCTTTGATTGCTTGGCTTGTTCTCTTGGCAGGCAGTGCACGAGTCGGCCATCTGTTTGATTTCTGCAGCCATTCCTGGCCAGAAAATCAGGGCCCTCGCCCGCCTCATCATGCTGTCGTATGCTAGGTGGGAGGCGTGTAACTTCTCCTTCATCTCTGAGCGCATGCTTTTCTGAATTAGTACTCTTTCCCGCTTGACGATGATTCCATTACTTATACTCAGGGTTTCGGCAAAGTCATAATAGGGCCTCAGAGCCGCGGGAGCGGCAGTTTTCTTGACAGGCCAACCTTCTTCAATGGTCATTCGGAGAGCTTGTAGAGTTTCATCAGCATCTGTTTCGCTTCTAATTCGGTCTAGCAGTGGATCGGGAATATCGATGATTTGTTGGATGTTGAGGTTCAATATTTCTTCAGTAAATGGCTTAGTGTTGCATGCACGGGACAACGTGTCGGCTATGTACAGTTCGTTTCCGCGAACCCACTTGAATGTGAAATCATATCTATTGCTTCTCGTGATGAAGTTCTGCAACCGTCTTGGGGCTTGGTTTAGGGGTTTTTGTAAGATGGTAGCAAGGGGTTTGTGGTAATTTAAGATTGTGACGGGTCTGCCAAAAGTGTATTGATTGAACCTCTCAAGTCCGAAAACTACGGCCAGTAGTTCTTTCTCTATTTAAGCCCATCTCTTTTCCGTTGGTGTTAAGACTCGTGAGGCATACTCCAATGGTTTCCCTTCCCTTATCAACACGGCACCAAGCCCATCTTGGCTGCTGTTGACCTGAATTTCAAGGGATTTGGCTGCGTTATAGAAACCCAGCACCGAGGTTGTTGTTGTCATTTCTTTTAATTTCCTAAAGGCGACTTCGCATTCTTCATTCCAATGAAAATCCGTTTCTTTCTTGGTGAGTTCCCGCAGGGGGTGTGATGTGGCTGACAGGTTGCTAAGGAACTTTGATAGGTACTGCACCATACCACAGAATCGTCGGACTTGCTGCGCGTTTGTAGGGCGATCCATGTCCACTATGGCCTGCACCTTCTTGGGGTCTGGTTTAACGCCTTGTGCGCTGATGACGTGTCCCATGAATTCGACCGCCTCTTTTTGTTCCAATGTTTTGCTCTCGTTCAGTATTATGGATTTTCTTTTGCATCTTTCTCGCAGATTTTCCCGTTTTGTCTTATAGTCCCACAACGCCTCTTCCATTGTTCTGCCACACCCGACTACAATGATGTCGTTGGCAACATTGATGCAGCCGCTGAGGCCTTCCAGTGCTTGTGACATTTTTTTTTTGAATATTTCTCCACTGACACATAGTCCGAAGGGCAGCCTTGTCCATCTATAACGGCCGTAAGGTGTTATCATTGTTGTCAGAATACTTGATTCTTTGTCAAGGCGAACCTGCCAATAGGCTTCTTTAACGTCAAGTTTCGAGAAGACTTTGGCGTTCTCGAACTGGGGTAGAGTATCTTCAAATGTGGGGAGTCTGTAATGCTCCCTTTTCAAGACTCTATTAAAGTGTTGTGGGTCTATACAGATTCGCAAATCTTTGTTTTTTTTTCTGAACAATAGCCATTTGACTGACCCAATCCGTTGGCTCCTCTACTTTGACCAGTATTTTTCTCTTCACGAGTACATCAAGCTCCTTCTGACTTTGTCTCTGTATGCGAAAGGAATATTGCGGAAGGCAGACACCACTGGAGATTTGCTTGCATCGATGGTTAGTTTCACTTCTCCTAGGTCACCTAGGTTATCGTTGGTTGACTGTACTTAAGAGACGAAATTGTTGTCGTTGAGTGTAATGAGGTCCAGTTCTTGACACGTTTTCAAGCCTAGGAGGCATTGAAAGTTATTTCCAACGACGACCAACTTCACTACAGTTGTTTTCCCAGTTTTTGGGTTTGTCATTGGTAAATCAGCAACTCCTTCTGGCTTCTGTTCAGTCATGTTCCACATTCTTAGAGTTTGTGTGGTCTCCACTGCTTGACATCTCTTGACAAATCTTTTACAAATGATGTTGACGTCGGCTCCTGTGTCTAACTGGAATTTCACTCTTTGACCATTCACTACGAATTCTGCCGTAAGCCTGTCTCTTGTCGACTTGAGTGCATTTATTGTATTTAGCCACTCTGGCTCGTACCCTGACGCCTTGTGTACAAATGTGCTTCCTTTTACTCTGTTGCACTTTCTTGCGAAGTGGTTTCTTTCCCCGCATCGCTTGCATGTCTGTCCCTACGCAGGGCATGCTGTTTTATTGAACGCGTGGTGTCGTCCACAGAATCGACACTCTATGGGTGTAGCTGTAGCTTTTTGTGTTGTTCTTTCCATTTTGTCAACTTGGACCTGAGCTTCAGCTCGTATTTCCTCCACACTGGTCATTGACTGTTCGAAGGCTCTGCAAATCTCGATTGTTCTTTTCAGGGACAGCTCTGGGCATGCCAGGAGTTTTTCCTGCACTTTTCTGTCTGAGGAGAACACTATTTTGTCCCGGATCATCCTGTCTGGCTCCTTAAAATTACATTTGTTTGCCTGGGACTTTAGCTTCGTTAGGTAGGTTTCAAATGGGGAGCAGATGGGTAATTTCCAAAAGCGAAACGTTTCTAACACTTCGTTGTCTCTTGGGTTGCAGTAGTCGTGTAGCTTTTTCAATAATGTCTCAGAGTCGCCCTCGTCCTCCCCTTCCTGGAATGTGAATTGGTCACTAACTTCGATGGCCTGTGGGCCGGCACAATGTAGTATGATGGCCTTCTGTTGGCTTTTGGGCCTTCCGTAGGCCCCCGTCGCTTGCAGATAGATTTCCATCTGCCGCCTCCACCGTCTGAAGTTTTCGCTAACATTTCCTTCCGTTAGCTCCAGGCAATTGGGTGGCGTCAGTAGATTTTCCGACATTTTGTGTAACTCTGTCTCTACTGTCTGATTTATAAATCTCTTGGTTGCCTCCCTTGATAGGCCAAAGCGTACGTGACCTTGGGGGTAGACTGTCCGATATAGCTCTCAATTTATCATTTATCTCTCCCTTGACGTATAATCTTCTACTTCTAGCAAGGGTAAACGCACTTACGTGGTTCACTTTCCGCTGCCACCATGTTAAGTATGTCCGGAAGAATTGAGGCAACACTCCTCGTAGTTGGGCCTAACACTTTCATTCATCAACCCAGGACGCCATCTTAGGCAGGAAAGCCCATGTTCACAACAAAAGACGCATAACTCACAATGACTAAGGGCTATAACTTACATATCAAATATTAACACAACTAAAAACTATTAAAAATTTGATTAACTTTTACTTTTCCTTCCGAAACATAGCAATAGTTTTAAGTATGAACGCAATAGATTTAAGTATATATAATAGATTGTTCCGGATGTTTGTATATATAGTAAGAGAAAAAGAGAATTCGGTATCAAGTTTTTTCCTGCACTGTAAGCTTCCGAAATTCATTACTTTACTCTTAGAAAGAAAAGCGCGTCTAAGTGAAGCTGAATTGTAAGATGAAACCTACGCATTTGAGAATGTAGGTTCCTAATGGGCTTAATCGAAAGATCATAGGGCTTCTAGTGTTCAGCTACCTACACGGATCACGCAACTAAGTGTAAACAATTTATAAAGCACATAAAACACTATAGATAATCGTACATCTGCAAATTTAATTAATTTTTTTCTTCCATAGTTCCATAATAAATCAATCAATCATTTTTATAGCCTTCACAGAGCGCTACCCTATAAACATGCCCATTATGGCCCAGTATCAGTTTTAATTAGGGTTATCCCCCTTCGCCCTAAATAGCCCAAATGGCGCCCTAATGGGCGCGGTTACCGTTTGCACATTGGCGTCATTAGGTTCCCATTAGGGACCAATACGGGCAACCATAATCGTGCCAATATCGGCCCAGTATGGGTAAAACCACTTCCGGATTTATTGGGGATTTCCAGATTCACGCCATAATCAAGCCCATACTAGCCCTAATGGTTTAGTAACTGAGATTTTCATGGGGTTCAATTAGGGGAAAACGTTTATTATGCCGTTATGGTTTCGTTACTAGCCCTAATGGTTTAGAAATTACTTTATTATTAGGGTTTAGTTAGGGATAGCCCTTATTGTACCAATATCATTCTAATGATGGCCCCAATGGTTTAGTAACTGAAATATTTATTAGGGCTCAATTAGGTATAACCCTTACTGTGCCAATATCGTTCCGATACTGGACCCAATGGTTTAGTAAATGAAATATTCATTAAGGATCAATTGGGGATAACCCTTATTGGGCCAATTTCATGCCGATGCTGGCCCCAATGGTTTTGTAATTAAAATATTTATTAGGGCTCAATTAGGGATAACCCTTATTGTGCCATTATCGGTATTAGTCCTTATGATTCAGTTAGGGATAACCTTTGATACTTTCCTACACTTAGAACTTTTGTTCCATACATTTTAATTATTAAATAGTAATTAAAATTAAGGTTTTATTAGGTGTCCTGATGCACATTTATAAAACATACAATGTAGTGTTAATTTTTTTTTATATTGTTTCTAAACACAGGTTGAATTGATGTATTTCACACTCATACCAAGTATAAAAATGAAATAAAAAATAAAATGTAATTCATTTTAAAGATTTATTTATTATTAAAAAATGATGATGCCAGAATCAAATAAAACTTGTAATATAAAATTCGAACTTAATAAAGCTATTACAAAATTTAATTAAACAGTAAAAAAAAAACTTAATGTATGCAAGACACAAAAATAACTATAAAATAGAAAAAAAATGTAATGTTAAAAGTTATGTCTCATTTATGAAAAACTACTATTTTTATCAAACTATTAAATTAAAAATTTTGATTGAGATTAAAAAAAAAATACAGGAAAAAAACATTTTGGACACAAACAAAAATGGTATTTAATATAATAAAATAGAAATACACCTATATCAGTGTGCTTAATGAACATAACCTCTAATTTAAGACAATAAAAATAAAGTTAAAAATAAAAAGTTAATTATAAATATGTAAATTTACATATTTCTGTGGCATTTTACGTCTCGAGAGACGATCTTTTCCCTTTGCAACTAAAGAGGCCAATCCTTGATACACAGCTGTGATCGCAGGTTGGGCATATATAATCACCAGGCGCCGTTGCATTTTCACCCTTCTTTCTGCTTCTGTTGTGTATGACATCTGCAATCTTTGACCCTTCCTTTATGCTCTCTCCATGAGGATCTGTCCAGTGCCACCTCTTCCCAGTTGCCAGTGTCGATTTTGCAGAGCTTCATATCGCGTTTGCATACATCCGCATAACGTAAAACTGGGCGACCAGTGGCTCTCCTTTACATATTTAAAGCTTACAATAATCAAGGATACAATAAAATAATGTAAAAAAAAAAAAAAAGAAAGAAAATCCAAAATTTTAATAACTAAATAAAAAAAAATGTTTTGCACAAAAAAAAAAAATGTATACATAATAAAAATGTAATAATTATTTTTAAAAAAAATTATTCATCTACAACAGAAAATAAAAATTTTAAAAATAAATTTAATTATAAACGTTGAAAAAAGTCAGTTAAAAAATTAGGCTAGGAGCAGAAAACGAATGTTGTAAACATACATAATTATTAAGCACTAATTTAATAATTGTCTAGAATGTGGGCCCTGGCTAATTTCAATGAAACAGAAGAAGTTGAGGCTGTACCCATTGCCTGGCTGTCACCATGCCAGACCATCTCTCCAACAGCATCTGAAAAAAAAAAAAGATTAGGAAATACTTGTTTTTGCATATATACATTTACTCACAAAAAGGAATTTAGAAGGAAATTTAAAGCTAAAGCGTCAATAAATCTAATAATATAATATAGTAAACTAAAGAAGTAAAATTTTATTTGACAAAAGCTAATAAAAATGATTTTAATAAAATAGCCATACCTGTCTCCAGTGTTCTACGTCAACCACCTTGCCTGTCACCACAGCCCACATTCTACACAATAATTAAATTAGTGTTTAATAAATGTATAGTTACAACATACATTTTCTGTTCCTATCTTAATTTATTTCTACATAAAATGTAAATATTCTATATATACATCTTAAGAATTATTAGATTATATTATAATATTGATTTTTACTTGTACCCACATAACCAATAAAAATTCAGTTTACAAATTAATTAGGTAAAATACCTTTGCACTTGTGTAATTAATTTTTATGTCTAGAATTTATTAGCAACCCAGAGAAAAATTATTAAAGTTATATATTTTGACTGTCAAAAAAAATTAGCAACCCAGAGAAAAATTATTAAAGTTATATATTTTGACTGTCAAAACTTACAAAATTACATTAATTTCCTTTTGAAGCATATAGTAGGTGTTTTTAAGACTGAAAATGTGGTCAAGAAGTATGAATTTATTTCTTTAATGAAACTTTAGCTATTAGTATTATAGATCTATTACAGCCTACCAGATCAGACATGATTGACATACCTAATCCTAAAGAAGAAAGAATAGAATCTCCCCTATGATGCTCTTCATCAAGCTTTTCATCAAACATAACATCATTTCTGAAGGATGCTTTTAAATCAGGAAAGGTCATCCTACCTTCCATGTATGTACCCTGTGTAATACATTTGTCACAACAAGAGTAACCATTGTGAGATTTAACATTTAACAAAAGAGCGAGCAGGAGTGTCACAAATAAAGTTTTTTATTATAACATTTAAATGATGCCCATTAAAATTTAAACCATCTTTTGATAAAACTAGCATTTCATCTACAAATTCTCTTAAAAACTCATTAACATCAGTTGGTTTTTGATTCCCAGAAAATACACCTATGACAATGGCTCTGTATATGGAGCATTAGACTGCAAAATCAAACCTAAATTTGGCCACAACTGCAAAGAATTACTCTTAAACAATGGCAAACCATCAATATTTATTTGGAGATAAACTGTATTTGAAGCCATTAGTTCAGGATTTTCTTTTCAAAGCAGATTTAGGCCATTGCTAACACCAAAGTGTTAATAAAACCCGCCTGTTTTTTCTTTTATGTCTTCTACTACTTTTGTACCCAGCAAGTACGAGGGATCCAACAATACTGACACAATAAGTCGTATGCTGGAGGATATCTTCCTCCAACATGATTTACGCATACTCAATGATGCATCACCGACCTTCTTGCACCCAGGAACTGGATCTCTCGCATGCATCGACCTCACCGTATGCGTCCCCGGACTTCTGGACGACTTTAAATGGTCAGTTAGCAATGATCTACGGGGAAGCGATCACTTCCCAATCATCATTACTAACAATCTCCCCTCATTGGGACGACCTCAGCGGAGGAAACTGAATAAGGCCGATTGGGAACCATTCCAAAAAAAGATGTTCCGAGGGTATCACAGAAAATATCCTTGATGAACAGAACCCAGCTGATACCTTTGCTAGCAAGCTACTTAGTATAGCCAGGAAAGTTGTCCCCCTAACCTCCGCAAATTAAAAACGGCCTAGCAAACCATGGTTTGATACAGCTTGCAAAAGTGCTATTGGCGATAGAAAAAAACGACTGGCTGCATTTATAAAGAATTCTTCCCAGGAAAACCTAAAGCTATTCAGGAAAGCTAGAGCAAAGGCTAGAAAAACCATACGGTCAGCCAAAAGGAATTCCTGGATGAATTTTGTAGGCAGTCTGGATGCCAAAACTTCTGCTAAAGCGGTTTGGAAGGCAGTAAGTCGAATCAAAGGGAAACAATCAAATGCTATAGGGCGTTTTAAAAACCAAGGACGAACTGTTACGTCCCTAGAGAAATAGCTGACTGCCTTGCATCCTCAATAGCAGATAAATCGTCCACTGCACACTACACGCCAGAGTTCCAAAAAGTCAAAATCAGGGAGGAAAGACACCCCATTGACTTCAGATCTGCGAACAACGAAGATTATAACAAACCGTTCTCGCTTAAGGAACTGAAGGACTCGTAGGATGTGACAGGTTAGTGAAAGTGACGTGTGTTTTGCTGGTTTAATGTCTAGGGGATGATTATTTTTGAAGCTATCACACACCAACCCGTCAGCATATAAATCGGTAGCAGGCACGCAACGAGACAAGCAATGAAAGAGAGATACGAAGTTAGAATTGAGGAATATTTATTTACATAAATATTTACATACAATAATAAAAAGGGAGAGGATTTGCAACTATCTCTAATCAATACTATATTTAATCATCACTATTGCACTTAATAAGAGAGTATGTCACTTTTTCTTCTGAACATAGCTGGTTGTCCTTTTTATGTCGCAGCTGGCTGTGTCCTGGCTTGAGGTTCTGCAGCTGGAGGTGGATCTGACGTGGGCAGCGTCGTTAGCAGGATAAGTCCAGTGAGTTGCGGAGCTCAGGCGGAGCTATGACGGAGCTATAGGGACGTCGTACCTAATAAGTTGACAGGTGGGCTGTCGAATAGGCAGGCAAGTAGAGCCGATAGCGCCAAGTAGTAGAGTTGAGTAGATCCACGTAGGCAGTAGATGAGGGAGAATGCGGATAAATAAAGACAAGTTAGGACATGTCTCTCATGCATCTTATTGATGCCCTCGACTGAGGTGCATTCGTCAGATTGGGAAATTGCTTGAGCACAATGGGGAGATGATGACAAATGGAATTTGGAAAATAGATGGACGATAGTAGCAATATAAAAATGTACATAAAAGGGGAAATAATAGTCTCAAATAAACAACACAAGTGGAAAGAGAAAAAAAAAGGGGGGGGGGGGCGGACGCTGGTCAGCGACCATGACGCTATCGTTTACACATGGCCGTCGACCATAAACAATGGAGCGAGCTTGAATGGGGAGAGCGTCCGTTCAAGGGTCGCAACTCTCGTCAAAGTAGAATGACTAAAGGGGAGATAATTCATATATCTTTTCTAAGCGCAGTATTAGTGCGCTAGTAAAATTATCAAGGCTGTCAGCCGAGATGAAGGGAACAAAATAAGCTGTACAAAGATATACATGGTTGCATCAACGATTATTGAGCGACATGGCATTAACAGACTAATGCAATACATAAATATATACATATGCAAAGTTTATGTTTTCTACTTACGACAGTAAGAAATACACAATGCACTAATTAAATATAAATGAAGCAATAAAATACACATGATAATATCCCGTGAGAAATATGCACAAAGTAATAAAGTGGAACTGTGATTAAGTTCGACTTACCACCAGGTATTCCTCTAAGAATAAGAATGTATAAAATAGCTCAGACTCGACTGTTCAGCTAGAATGAGAAATGAGGGTCTGGTTTGATTTAGTCTACTTTATAAAGGTCTGGAAGAGGTGGGCGGAAACAGGAAATGGGATTGACCAAAGATTATCTCTCACGTGTGTGAATCTGACAAGAGTCGCACTTTGGAGTGTCACGAGGCGTGTTATCCCTAGTAATCTCTTCGATCAAAGAGCAGCTACTGCAACAGCCTTGTCCGAAGCATCACACTGTAGATAAAAACATTTATCTGGATCAGGCAACATTAAAATGGGGTGAGAAGTGAAGTATCTTTGTATATGCTCCAATGCAACCTCCCCCTCCACAGTCTTATCAACTTTTGAAGGGTGCCCTTTTTTAAGAATTTCAGTAAAGGGAGACAACAAGCTTGAAAAATTTGAAACGAAGGAACGATACTAATTGAGCAGACCTAATAATAACCGGGCTTCCTTCTTTGCTTTAGGGTACCTGAGTTGCAGAATCTTATTGACATTAGAATTTTCAGGCTGTAGAAAGCCTTGGCCAATCTTATGGCCTAGGAATGTGATAGTTTGGAAACCAATTAGTAGCTTGTTAGGCTTAACAGTAATATTGAATTTTCTTAACCTCCCAAGCACCACCGTAAATTAGTCCGTAAACAAAAACATATGACTCTGCCTATCAATGTTATACGATGCAATTAACACACTACGCATTGTTCTATTAAAGAAACTAGGACTGTTTTTTAAACCAAAGGGAAGATATTTGAATTGATAGTGTACTTTGAACGCTGTGTATTGCTTACTACTCTCTTCTAATGGCATCTGCCAGTAACCTTTCGTTAAGTCTAATTTAGTGAAATATTTAGCTTTCCTTAATGTGATAAATAGTTCCTCTTGATCTGGTATCACTTCTGCATCAAATTTTGTTATAGAATTTAATTGCCTATAATCAACAACTGATCTCAAAGTTCCATCTTTCTTTTTAATTGAGATCAAAGAAGATGCATAAGGCGATTCGCTTTCCTCAATAATATCCATGTTTATCATCGACTCAATTTCTTCTTGTAGCCTTTGTCCCATCGCCTGGGTAAATTATAAGGTTTTAAATTGACAGGCTTATTTTAAAGGGCTCCACTTTCGCTTTTCCTGGTACATCTGATATTACGTGTGCAAAGTCTTTAAGGAGTTTTCATTTTTCTGAGTTTGGTTTAAGTCTTTATTAATGGTTATTGCCCTTTGGTTTATTTCTCCATTTCCATGGGACACCTCCGGTAGTTTTAATTCTCCTATTTCATTATCAATGATTTGCCCTGTTTCATCATGGTCATATTCATCCACGACTCCAATAAATGCAGCTGACAAAATATTGCACAATATTTTTAGTCATACAATAGATCAGAAAAACTAACTAGGCAAGTAAATGATCACAACAGAAAAATACAAATTTAAATAATGATCAGATTATTAGATTCAGATAGGAAGTTAGAATACTTTGATTTATAGATTCTTGGTATGGGAACGATAAAACCAGAATGAAATGACTGAAGCCTAAAAATTGAGAGTCTAGTATGACAGCGAAGAAAAAAACAGGAAAATATATTATAGTCAAATTGAAACAAATTATAAAAGAGGCAAGAAAAAAGAGGCTACAAAGTAGAGGGTTCAGCTACACGAGAGGTAACATAAATCACTTAACTCGTCACTCCCTGCACGTGATCTAACTTCGTCTGTCGCTGTCCTCTCTGTACAGGTACTTCAAACCACCGCCGTTCCTCATGTCAAATCAAGGGGCATTACACCATATAAGGAAAAATATTTTATATAGTTAAAATGAGTGTCAAATGAACAACAATATAAAATGTAGAATAATATTTGTGAAACTTAAATCGAAAAAACAAGTGGGGGGAGAACAAGTATTCACCGGTCACTACGGATGGCTGCCTGGCCGTGCGGCTTGTGCGCTGGACTGTCGTTCGGATTTATCAAACCCTGCCCGCTCCCATCCCCCTTTGTCCTTCAACTCTGAAGAAACATCCAAAACATGTAAAACATTTTACAAACAAACATTTTACAAACACTAAATAGCAGCGCGGACTTAACCATTGTGACCAAGAAGTCATGGAAAGAGAACAAATAATGTACTATGTATATTCACCCGTCACTAAATAGCAGGGATGGACTTATCCATTGTGGGGCCCTATGCGAAACAGATTTCGCGGGGCCAAGTTTTGGTAGAGAAGCGGATAATAAGTGAAATTTAAAAGTTTGTATTAGAAAATAAAATCGTCTATGCATTTTTTTCATTTTACTACGTACAGAATTACTTTACGAGCCTTGCGTGTAGCAAAGTCATACAGTATATCATAATAATTCTGTTTCCTACATAGATCATGCTAAATAGCAAGAATTACCAAATGTTGCAATCTATCTTAGAGAATTTTTGACCTCAAGTAATTCTTCATTAGTTTGAGGCGCGAGAAGCTTCTTTTACCAGATTACACAATTACGGCTAATGCATAATGCCGTTTTTATTTATCGCGCGTACAATTGGCGTTTTCCATATTGAATGACACCCCAAAATGACAATTTTTGTCTGTATATTCGTATATTTTAAGGACTTTTTCGTATATTTTGCAATTTCGGGAGATTTCCAGAAGCTCCTGGTAAATCGACAGGAGGGCGCGGGAAATCTGTTTTAAGTTATAAAATGGTTTAATTTAATAATTTATACACCTTGAATTTGCTCGGGTCCTATGAAAGTGCGGGTCCTTAAAAAGTGCGGGGCCCACAGCGGTCGCATAGGTTCCATGAGGGATATTTCCTCAGGTCGCACCGTCCGTACCGATAGCCACATGACATTTTTACCTTAAAATGGCTGCCGAGTGTCGCGCACAAAAGACGATAAAACGTGGACACTGTCCAGTGTCCATCCCTCTGGCCCCTTTGTCGCTGTACGTTAACAAATCGCAACAACGTCATAAGGAATAATGATTTGTATCCCATTGTGCCTGTTTCAAACCCATTGTGTTATTGTTCTTTAGTCTGTAATAAAAAAAAATGGATGAATATAAAATTAGACTACAGGTCCTTGTCCTTTTCATACTCTTGTGTGCCAATCCCACCACAGAAAGTTTGTAGCACGAGTGGGTTAGAGGAAGAGAAACATTACTGACAAACGGAATAAAGAAAGCTAAATCGGTTAGGTTATCGTACCAGAAGTCCACAAGTAATGAGGAAATCATACCAAAGTTCCACAATTAACTGTTAGTTTTCTCTTTGTACACCAACATTTCTTGTGTTGTTTTTTTCTATTGTCTTTTGCAGTTTATTTTGATTTAGTTTCGTATATTTTAAGATCATCAGGTGATGGGTGATATTGTCCTAATTCTGATTTTATTTAGCTCACATTAGACTTCCATAAGACCTGCAGCCAGATGGAGAACAAAGGGGCAGGTGATGGGAGAGAAATTGGTCCTATGTGCACTGTGCAGTGAGAGAGAGCCAGAAGGGACAGGAGGAGTTCCTATGGATTTGGAACTTACAGGTTCAATTATATATATCGAAGCAGGCGACTCATCTCCCTTACATCATGGCTAAACCTCCAAAGATGCCCTTCAGTGGCATCTATAGAAGACTTTGTGCGAGAGGTAAGTCCTGGAAAATCAGGCCTTACTCCACTGAAGAAAAACTCGGCAGCATTTTAAGAAATATCAGCGGCCCAGCTAGTATCGAGGTGGACCTCCATCTTAGACAAGAAAGACCCATAAGCATTTGGACAAGTCATTGCTGTGCAAGAAGCTAAATTGACTTTTTGGGGGATCACGTCAGAGAAGAAGAGTCCGTGCGTGAGTTTTCTAACAGATTCTTTGATGAATTTTCCATGGCCCAAACGCAACAACGAAGAGAACGCGTGAAGAGCATCCGTGATGTAAGACTGAGAAACTAGTTCGCTCATGGAGCCCTGATGATATTTAAAAAAAAAAAAAATTGCATGAAAAAAAAAAAAAGAAAATCTCCAGGGTGTGATGGCATCCCAGCGGAAGTAGTTAAGGTCAACCAAACACTTTACTCCTTGAACTCCATAATCTCTTTTGCCGCTATTGGGAATCAGATCAAGTCCCACAGGACATGCGTGACGCAACTATAGTCACAATATAAGAACAAAGGAGATTGACTGCAACAATTCTAGGGGTATCTCTGTTCTCAGCATTGCGGCACAATATTTGCTAGAGTGGCACTATCCAGGCTGCAAGCTTCTAAGGTCTAGCCGGAGCCTCAATGTGCATTTAGGAGTGGCATATCCACTATAGACATGATATCCTCTCTAAGACTACTCTAGGAGAAATTCCGAGAAATAGACCGACCCTTATACATCGTTTTTGTTGCTCTGATGATCAGCAGAAGTGGCCTTTTCAAACTGCTAAGGAAAAAAAGATGTTCTCCCAAACTACTGAAATTCATTGAGTCCTTTCATGAGGAAACAAAATGTAGTGAAGTTCAATCAGCACCTTTTGAGGTCAGCAGTGGTGTCAAGCGCAAAGGTGTGGTGCGACATTATATACAAATGTATTCAAATATCAGTAAGTAGCTTATAATATATAGACATTCAACTAATTTTGTTCGCAAACTATGATTTCGCCACAAAAATAGGACCGCTCCCCCACTAAAATGGCTAGAGTAGGGAGGGCAATAGATGCAATCGCCCCCCCCCCCACGAATCAGCCAAGATACCAGAAGAAAGCGACATAATTTAAAAATTATATAGTAATTCAACAAATTTATTTCGCAAACTATGATTTCTTCACAACAGTAGGACCGCCCCACCCACTCAAAGGGTTTAGGTGGGAAGGGCAGTAGATGTATTCGACACCACCCCCACCCAATCCAATCGACCAACAGGGAAACGACATAATATAAAGATCAGTTTAAAAATCAACAAGTTTTAATTATATAGATACTTAATTGATTCTGTAAACAAGCTGTGATTTCTACAAATAAAGAGAACCGTCCCCCACTCGAAAGGTTATGGGGCGGGGGCGGGATTAATACCATCGCCCCCCTCCCCACCCCACCTAATTCGCCAACATACTAGAGGGGGGATCGAAATAATCTAAAAATAGGTTGAAATATAAATTATTAGTATATATTATTAACATACGTAATACATTCGTATACAAATTGTGTGATTTTCTAATAAAATTCGTCCGCCATCCCCCCTTCTGGGGGGGGGGAGGTCGGTCGAGTGGGGGGCGATAACCCCCTGGATCTGCCAGTTACATACATATATACACACATACATACATACATATGATACATGCATGCACATGGCCGCCGCGAGGACTGTGGCCGCCTGCATGCCAAATTAAAAAATACCGAAACCCCCCCCCCCTTTTTTTTTTCTAGAAAAAATCCATTAAGACTGAGCTAGACATTGTACCAAAAGTGGCTTTAAATTCTTTTTTTTTTTTTTTGTTGACCATTACTTTTTTTTCGTTTCATATTAGCACCCTTGTTGTCACTGGGGGAGGGGGACGTAATAATGGACAGTGTAGAGGGTTGGCAAGGAAATATAGAATTGAAGTACTGTTAGTGGAAATAAGTCTTCTGTCTTAGACACCTCTCTCTTTCTCTATCTGTCTCTCTTTGTGTGTGTTAAGCAACTAAAAAGAGTACAACTAGGAACCATGCAATGGGAACGATTTCGAATTTACATTCATTCAGAAATCTGACAATTTGTTTTATGATGAACATTACATTATTTCACCTCAAAACCAAAATATGTCTTAAGATAGTACCACAGCAATGAAAGTTTTCAAATAACTTAATAGACACATAAAATGAGTTTTAAAAAAGTCAAATGTCAATTTTGACATCTGGTATGACGCCACCGCTACTTATTACTATAAATAGTAACACAAATTTGGGAACAGATTTTTCAAAAAGTATAAAAGATTTTGAGCTGTAACTTTGCAAATATGTTTATACATATATTATCAACATGCCCTACTAAAATTATTATATTCTGAAGTGTATTAGCCTTTGAAAATATTTTTTTCTATTTATTGTATTTTTTATAAGCAAAAACATAGAAATAAAATTTTCTAAATGACCAAAACTTTAAAACTTTTCATTCAATTAAAGCCAAAGTAGTAGGGGATGCTCAAAACATATCACTCTAGATATGTGCCAAGTTTCATAAAGATATATGTACAACTTTTTGAAAAATTTAATCCAAGTGAGGAAATTAGTCAAAAAAAATTAAAATGGAGAAAAATGAAATTTAAAAGGAAAAAGTCATTTTTTTTTCAAATAGATACTAACTTAGTAGCCTCCACAGAGATATGAATCATCAGCCATGGCCTGCTCTTCTACTTGTATTCTTTTTTCTTGCCTTTCTGCTGTTACTTTGTCTTTTTCTATGTTTTTGGACCCCCTAATCCGTCTTTCATCCGAGAGAAATCCGCTTTTACAATAATGTCCAAAATTAAGCCATAATTTTACAAATACTGAAGCTCTACCAAGTTCTCCATCATTATAAACAATTGCAGCATTCATGGCAGCAATGTTGACTCTATCTCTTCCAACAAAAAACAGACTTTGCACACCTTTTCCAGATTAAGTTGTGGTAAGATTCATTACCTTTCTGCGTACCACCATGAAAGGCATTTCTCTAGCAATGAGTCTGCAGACAAGTATTCAAACACAGGTTTTATTTCATTTAAAACAAATTGGGGCAACTTATTTTTTGTCTTTCAATTCTATATCTTTAGGACACCATTCACCACAGTCTTCATGAAAGCCACCCCGATGTTTCCATATCGCCATGATACTCTTTTCATTTTAGACACAGCACTAAAATTCTTCCTGATTGCTCCCCCATAATGGCCCTGAATCCTTTTGATTGCACGGGTAGTTAGCCGCCCTGCATTTCCAATCCCTTTATATTTCTTTCCATTTTCTTCATAAACCTTTCCTTTGCATTCAGCAACTTTATCCATCAATCTTTTACCCATTCTCTTCTGTATATGGCCGCAACACTCTAGCTTTTTAATTTCAATACTATCATAAACTGGTGGTGTGGCTTCAGCAACAGTTTTAAAACTTTTGGAGTCTCCATCTCCAAGATAGTTAACATATTTTAGACCATTATGAATTGCTGATCTATTAAATATTGCTAGCATGCCAGATGGTTCCATTTGACCAGATTGCGTTGCGTTGACAATTTTTATGATTCCTTCTCCTTCAATAAAGGTTTCTGCTGAAAGTCTTTTTCTAGCTTTGGTACATGCATTACAATAATTAGACATAACCTCATAAAGCCTCTTCATTGCCATGTACCATCACATGATGCATTTATCTCATTTGTGTTCATGCTTTGTTTCACTTCATTAGCTGCTGACAACATGCTTTCTTTAGCAGTACTTTCAGTTGCATGTAAAATTCTGGTTCTATATTTACAAGATTGGGCTGCAGATATTGGAGGGGGAATATTCATATTGGCTAGGAATCTGTGACTCTTATCTCTGTTGATACCTATACTATACATAGCTAGTTGAAATCTAATATTTATATTTTCATAGGGAGAAGTTTCAAATAAAATTTCACCTGTACAGTGGTTGCAATGAAAAACTATCTTACTTGACAAGCCACACTTTCAGTCACTGAATAGTCTGGGGATATTGTGTTTACACATAATCTTGATCCTGATTTTATTATTGATGAGCATACACGACATGGTAATAGTTGTATCAAGGAAATAAGGGCTTGAATGTCAACAAATCGATACCCTTCTAAATTAGAACTTACAGTAGGTCTACTCTCCTTAGTTTTAGTTACACTATGTTCTAGTTTTGAACTAGATGCAGAAACACGCACTACTGTTTCATCAACATCACCATGAGAACTAGATCTATATCTAGATCTAGTCTCTCAGCTGTCTCATAGAGATGATAGACGTTATGTTCCATACCGGTAGGTCTACTACTAGATCTAGTACTAATATTAGCATCGCCACTAAGTCTAAATTGTTTTAAACTTCCAGTATATTTATTACCTCTAAATTTACGCTTGGGTGGCTTCTTTCTTCTTTTATTAGAACACACTTTGTCATTTATATCCATTATATTGAAGAAATCAACACTTAGGCTAGAGCTGTAACTAGTGTAATCATGCGAGCAGACGTGCTTATGATAACGCACACAAAGGTTTTACAAGGAGCTCGCTGATTAGTCAGAATAATTGTTACTAACAGGAAGAGTGTTTAGTTGACCAATGGTAATTTATTTTACATCTAGTTATACTGTTGATAAAAATCTAGCCTTTCAGATTGGAATGGCAGTAGGACAAAATGAAGCTATTCAGCGCTGAATATTTTTCTTGAATTTAATACAAAATAAATATTCCTAAGTACAAGTCACTTATTCAATGACTTGAAATAAAACGCAGTAATAAAGTGTTTCTCACATTTCTGGGTGGCGACCCCTAGATAACAACGGTCGGAAGAAATTCGACCATACAGAGACAAAAAAAAAATCTAGAAGACGGAGGGCCGAAACAAGATCTTATTAGGAGATGAAATGACGTGTCCTACTTAAGATATTTTAATTTTTAAAAAATTTGTAATGTCATTTTACTAACATGATTAATGACAACAATAATTTTTTTGCCACCCCCTCCGCTCTCCATAACACCCCTTTTTGTCAAGACGTTACTTTCGCCTCCCTCAGGTCAATGAACGCAATTTACAAAGGCATCCTTTGTTCTCTGCACTTTTCCTGAAGTTTGCGGATGGAGAAAATTGTGATTCTGGATAGACCCGATCAGAGAGTTTTTATAGCCTGGTAAGTATCACTCGAGCAAAGACTGCCTACAATACTTAGGAGGGAGATTCCTAAATATTGCCAGACTGAGGGCCGAAACTAAAATCAGAACCACCCTCGTAAGAGATATGTTATTCGCGGATGACGCAGCAGTAGTGGCACACACGCAAGAGGAACTTCAGTCACTAATGTCCCGCTTCTCGCAGGCCTGTAAAGAACATGGCTTGACTATTAGCACGAAGAAAACAAATGTTATGGGACAACCTGCTACAGCACCACCCTCCATCCTCATAGACGATAACAAGCTGGACGCCGTTAATTCTGCTATCTGGGGATCCACAGTTAAAGATGACATGTCTCTAGAAGAGGAGATAAAAAACGCATAGGGAAGGCTGCCTCGACCCTCGCTAGAAAGGCCAAGAGTTTGGGAAAACCAGAAGCTAACGGTGACCAAAGTGGAAGTCTACATGGTATGCGTTATGAGTACACTGCTGTATGACCGTGAATCATAGACCACCTACGCAAAGCAAGAGCCACTTACTTACTTAGGTCCTTCCGCGCCGATCGGCGCATTGGGCGGCAAGCTGTCTCCATAAAGATCTGTCACTGGCAATGTCTGAAGCCTCCTCCCACCTGGTGTCCACTGTTCTGAGGTCCTCCATGAAGGTATGTCGCCAAGTAATACGAGGACGACCCTGTTTGCGCTTTCCTCGTTTTGGCTTCCATGTTATCGCAATTCTTGGTGTGCGTAATTCATTTTGAAGTAGAACATGTTCCGCAAACCTCATGCGACTTTCAGTCACAACCTCACCAAAAGTTCGACATAGGATTTCCTTGTTTGAGACCCGATCTGTGTAACTGACTCCCAAAATCCTTCTCAGCCATCTCTGTTGAGCCACATTTAGCATTTTCTCAATTTTGACAGATGACTTCCACGTCTCACAAGCATATGTAGCAGGGTTTGGCCGCCCTCGCCGCATGTATAGTTTTCATTATGTGTCGAGGTAGCCGTTTCTGTAGCAATAGTGGTTTTACAGGGTGGGGTCGCTAGCCCCACGCCAAACCCTCCTTCCGATAACTTCTTCCGCGCACCCAATAGTGGTATCTTTGAAGTTGGCCCACTCTTCTTCAAGGGTCAATATATCTGCAAGAGCCTCAAAGCGGTTCGTTAGTTTCAATTGGAACTGTGGTGCAGTATTGCCGTCTTTAAGCTTCTCTACATTAAATGGGCGGGGTCGTGTGGCTCGTTTTGGTTGGCGTTTCAATCGGAGCTTACATTTGCCACTGACAAGGTAGTGGTCTGAGCCGATATCCGCTCCTCTGCGGGTCCGCACGTCTAACAGAGATGACCTCCATTGTTTGGAGATGCAAATGTAATCTATCTCGTTGAAGGTTTCTCCATTTGGTGATCGCCATGTTTTTTTGTGTATTTGTTTGTGCTTAAAATATGTGTTTCCAATTGAAAGGCTGTTGGATGCGCAGAGAGAAACCAAGCGCTCGCCATTATCACTGATGTTTTCTGCAGAGCCATATGGTCCCATTACATATTCAAAGCCAGTTCGGTTGGGATTGATTTTGGCGTTAAAGTCTCTCATCAGTAGAATTAGGTCGTGAGTAGGTGTTTCACCAAGTGTGGTTTGTAGTTGATTATAGAAATTATTTTTGATGGTATCTTCTGCATCCTCTGTAGGGGCATATGCTTGGATGGTAGTGACTTTGATTTGCTTTTTTTGGAGTCGAGCTGTAATGATGTGGTCACTGACCGGCTTCCAAGCAATTAGCGCTGAAGCCTCTATTTTAGACATGATGATTCCTACACCACCAATGTGCTCCTTATCATGTCTTGAATATATTATTGTCTTGCCATCATTGATTATTTGTCCACTTGATGTCCACCGCATCTCGCAGATCCCAAGGATGTCCAGCCGGTAAGAGTCAAACTCTCTTAAACGTTGGGCCAGTTTACCGCATTGATTCAGGGTTCTTACATTCCAAGTGCCTATAAGAGTCGGTTTCCTTGCGTTGAAAGGCTTGCCATTTATCGGGTATTGGACTTCCAGTTGGCTTTGATCCAACACCGTCATCAGGGTTTGGCCGCCCTCACCGCATGTATAGTTTTCATTATGTGTCGAGTTAGCCGTTTCTGTAGCAATAGTAGTTTTACAGGGTGGGGTCGCTAGCCCCACGCCAAACCCTCCTCCTTTTTCACCCGGGCTTGGGACCGGCAGATGGCGGAGCGAAAACTGAACTCATTCCATTTGAGATGTCTCCGTAGGATCTTGAAAGTCACATGGAAAGAAAAAGTGTGCAATATTGAGATCCTTGCGCGATCAGGTATTCCCAGTATCTTCACAGCCCTCAGACAACGCTGTTTTCGCTGGCTTGGACATGTTCGCCGGATGGAGGACAAGCGCATCCCGAAAGTCATCCTCTATAGACAACTCTCGGCTTTATATATATATAATAACAGTGGCGTAGCTAGGGTATATGATGCTCAGTGCGGCAGCTCGTAATGATGTTCCTCCCTCCCCCCCCCCCAACAGAGAAAAGACTTTTTTTTTTCCACGAACGAATGTGTAGGCCTATTCATTGTTAAGGTATTGCTTCTTTAACAAAAAAAGATACTACAAATAAATCTTACGAGCTTTACTATAAATAAATTTTGTGTGCTTTCTTGCTGGCAAAACTATAAATCATTTTATCATTTTTAAACCAATTGCCAAATTAGTGAGTCGCAAATTTGTCATCGTTCATCTCAATTAATTCGATCTGAGGATTCAATAGTTGGGATTGCGACAAAAATTACTGCTTACTTACAACATCATGACATTGCTGAGTGATTTCTGGAGTTATCCAGTCCAAGTAAGAATTAATTTTCATCCGTAGCTTTTTCTTGTGCGTTACCACAGAATCTTCATCTTTTTCGCCTGTCATCATTTTTGTTGTGGCCAATACGTCTTTGAGGTCTGCTAATCTCATGATCTCTGCAAATGCTTTTGACAAAGGTAGACTGGCTTCAGCGATGTCGTCCCGACTACTAGTTTTGAATGTTTAAGTGCGCAGTCTCGAATTGACACTTGTTTTTGAAGGTAGACTTACGCGTCCATTATTTTAATACAGCGACCCGACCAATACCCCAAGGTAAGAAAATAAATGTAGGCTGCACAGTAACTAACAAACCGCCTTTCAGATCTAGAAGAAGATTTTTCAACTGTAGTCAATGTCTCTAGAGTGTCTATAATTTTAGAAAATTAAACCATAACCATTTTGACGGCTTTTCCGGCTCTCCAGTGGGTTTTAACCAAGCGCTTAAGGTTAGTTCAGGATATTTTTGTGAGGACGGCCTTAAGGGCTGCTGAAATTGATAAAAAAGTGTGTAAACGGTCCAGTGTACGTAAAAATGATACAGAATTGATTTCAGCTTCAGCAACCCGAATTCCTGTGAAACTCGGAGAATAGTTCAAGCGGTCTAGGAATTAAGTTGATGTCAATGAAAGAATTAGTACAACGTAATTTGGGAAATTACCTACAAATATCTGGCTCGTAATCACCCAATATTAAAATACGTTTAGCATTTGTGACTTTTACATATTCGATCTGGAACCAGCTTGATTCGGATTACATGTTTCTTAGGAGTGGATCTTACTTGGATAGTAATTTCACAAACTACCAGAAATTACATAAAGTTTGTCTTAGCAATTCTTCTTTAACTTGTTTGCGATGCCCATTAAGTGCCAGATTCTGTTTTGAGAGAAAAGAAATGATATCGAAGATTCTTTTCAGGTAGCACTATCAGGTTTTTACCCTTTGGATCGTTTGATCCCTACCGTCAACCATTTCAGCCAGAGATGACAATGTCTCGGTCTGAGCTAGCACTATGCGTGCCAACAGGACGTTTTAGTCGTGTGCATCCAAAATATTGCTATCACTGTCATTGCTCAATGGTCATTAAAATTAACAAGAAACTAACAAGAATCATAGTGAAATTATAAAAACAACGACAATTATTCAAAATCTAGAGTCTAGAGCTTTAAGCTCTAGATCTAGATGAAAGCAGCGTACCGAGCAATGGAGTAACAACTTGTACTTTGTGTTCCAGGAGTAAATAGGCATGCAAAAGAGCGTCGCCTTAAGAGATTAAAAAAATCTAGTAACTTTGATACACCCTAAGGTCCACAGCTGACATTTAATTTAAGAAAGAACGTAGGAGACGAACAAAGTAGCAAAATATTGTATTACATTTGTAGTTTACATTTCAAATACAGTAGTTTGTTTTTGTTCATATAAGTAGCCTACATTGTGTTTTTACTGAGAAAGTTTATCCCTAGTTTGATGCCCCTCACCGCTTGATGCCCGTGCGGCACGCACCACCCACATATTGCTAGCTACGCCACTGTATAATAAGGCTTGTCTTCAAGTCCGAAGATTAATGATGAATGCAGTATTGCCCGTGGCTCCGCAGTCCCAGCTGTGACCTACATATCTTGCCACATTCAGGGCAAGCATAACCATTGTCCACCGGTGGTCGATTAAGATATGATATAGGGGTTGGTTAAATCTGCCATGAAAACCAACGTATTAGCAGAGTTTATGTCACTGATAAAAATGCATGACATAATTACGATTCGGATGTAATTATCTTCACTTTTTAAGTAACGTTTAGTTTAAGATGATTTAGATGTCATTTTATTTAGATTTTTTAAAGGCATTCGACAGAGCTCACCACCATTGCCTGTTTAAAAAACTAAAATACTCTGGCATTAATGGTTCATTATATCAAAGTGTTTCAGGATTTTCTAATAGGAAGAGAACAAACTGTGGGTTCGAGAGGGGGCGATGGCATCAATCCCGCTCCCCATAAACTTTCGAGTGGGGGGGGGCGGTCCAATTTATCTGTAGAATTCACAGCTTGCTAACAGAATCAATTAAATATCTATACGATTAAAACATGTTATTGCTAATTTAACCGATCTTTATATTATGTCGTTCCCCTGTTGGCCGATTCGGGGGGGGGGCGAATACATCTACTGCCCTTCCAACCTCAATTAGTTGAA
Organism: Biomphalaria sudanica; assembly: GCA_036873155.1. Lineage (NCBI taxonomy): Eukaryota > Metazoa > Mollusca > Gastropoda > Planorbidae > Biomphalaria > Biomphalaria sudanica. The sequence continues at coordinate 4,712,061 of JAZGLO010006681.1, read as the reverse complement.
TTAATATATACACTTTATATTATGTCGCTCCTCTTCTGGTATCTTGGCCGATTCGGTGGGGTAAGGAGCGGGGGCGATTGCATGTACTGCCCTTCCCACTCTAGCCCTCTAAGTGGGGGGCGGTCCTATTTTTATGGAGAAATCATAGCTTGTGATCAAAATTAGTTGAATATCTATATAATATAAACTACGTATTGATATGTGAACCCATTGTATATTATGTCGCATCACACTCTAATCTCACATTTTATGATTACTAAATATAAAATGAAAAAGGTTTGTACCAGGTGAGAGGGGCAATACATGTAATCGCCTTCCCCCCATCGGACAAATTAATACTTTTTCTTTTTGTATTATAGTTAAGAAATTACAAAATAAAAAAAAATCTGTCACTAATATAAATTTGTATATGCTATAAATAAAATTCTTATATCGAGTCGCCCCACCCCTATTATTTAATACCAAATGCAATCATTAGCAAAATTATAAAAAGGGGCGAGGATTAATCTGTTTCACTCTACCGCACATCCCCTTTCTAGTTTATGTAATTTCGCATGAATTTATCATAATTATTTAAGAAAAACTTTGCTTTGGAAAAGTTAGAATTCAAACGAAATTTTCCGTATAAGAGTCACGATTGAGATTAGTTCTAAACCCAAACCACCACATTCTAGTCGCCTTTTTCCAACCTTCACTCAATCTGATATTTTTCTAGTTAAATAAATTTGGGACTATAACTCACAATTTATACCCAAATTTCATTGCATATTATTTCTCGAAAATTTTTTTTTCGGCGGTCATCATAATCATTATCAAACTCCATTTGAGTGAGGGCTTGAGAGGCTCAAATCCTCTCTTGCAAAAGCCCTGGAAAAAAAACGTGCTGTCTTGCGTAGTGCATAAATGTCGCCTTACAGGTCTAGAATTTTGGGTTTCCCAGACCTGTCGAGACGGAGATCAGCAAGTCTGGGGCAGTCAAACAGAATATGAGGCACGGTTTCCTCTTCTTCCACGCAGCGGGGGCACCGTGAATCGAAATTAGGCCATAGCCGTGAGAAATATGAGCCAACAGGATAATGGCCTGTCCGGCACTATGCTATAATAGATTGCTCAGGCCTGGACAGCCTCCACCACGGCGAAGTGCGGTCAGGGCGCCTCATGCGATCCCACTGGCTTTTTGGGGACTTGTCCCAGCACTCAAACCACTTTTCCATTTCTGTTTTTTTTTTTATTATAGCCAGAGCATGATGAAAACTTTCAGCCTGTTCAGTGGGTGGATTTTGCCCTCCCTGGTGGGCCAAGGAGTCTGCAATAGTGTTGCCAGTCACACCTATGTGACTCGGTACCCACTGCATTATTACAGGGGTGCCATAGCGTTGTTTTATGTTGTGTGAAGCCATGATGACAGTGTCGATATTGGGAGGCCATGGTCCGGGGCTTTGCAAAGCCTGTAGTACAGATTTTGAGTCAGTGACCACAACAATCTGTGTTGCCCTCAAATGTCCCTCGCCGAGTTGAGAGTCAATGACTTTTAAGGCTTCACGGACTGCCATGGTCTTCGCATCAAAACTGCAAACACTACCACATGGTCCAAAGATTTTGACTGAGTAAGAGCCAAGAAAGTCGATGTTGGCTCCATAGCCTGCTCTTCCAGAATCTATTGATGCCGACCCATCAGTGTATGCAAAAATAGCACTGAGCTTAAAGGTATTAATGGTCTCCAGATCTAGGATTTGAAGGTCGTTAGATCAACGACTTAGCTTAGTGGCATTAGGGTCTACTAGTTTTAAGCGTATGTCTTGGGTCGTTGGGCGACACCAAGGGGGAAGGGGGTGAGAGCGTTGAATGTTTTGTCAGTTGGTGAAGAGGCCAGCTTCATCCGATAGTCTAGTGGCATGATGCATAAAAGACTGCATCTAGATACGTCTTCTGCATCTCCAACCATCCACTAGTTTTCTAGCTGGGAGGTATTCATCCAGCCTTTTATACCGCTCATAGCAGGTCAGTACTGACATTTCCCTCCTAAGGTTTAGTGGACCTATATTAGCTATTATTTCAGCCTCATTTACTGGACTTGTCCTAAAAGTTCCACAGACAAATCTTAGTGCTTGGGACTGTATTTTATCAAGTTGTTCAAGAGACCTAACTCAACAAACACAACAGATTCGTTTCTTGAAAAAAAAATATGCTTCAAAGATTTAGATTAAGACTTTGTGGATCACTTTCGAAAAAAACAAATGTCTTCGAAAAATAATATTTAAAAAAATAATTTACAAATTATTAATTTTGTTGTAGACTCCGTTCAAAGTTCTTTTTCGGCGGTGATCCTCAAAGCCTTAATCTAAATATGTGGGATTTCTTATCTTTTCAAGGAACGAATCGATTTTATTGGCAATGTATTAAGGGCTTATAAATTCATATTAGAATGTTTTTCAACATTATTCAAAAGGTCCTTTTTTAATAGAATGAATTGAAGAATTCAAGAAAACGCGTTTGACGTCGGGGCTTCGTCCCGAACTCCACTAATGAATAATAAACTGTAGATGTCAGAAGTGTGACAGGTTGGGGAATGTGACGTGTTTGGCGCGTTTAATGTCTAGTGGATGATTATTTTGAAATTATCACACACCAACCCGTCAGCATATAAACCGGGAGCAGGCACGCAACGAAACAAGCAATGAAAAAAAGATACAAAGTTAAAAATGAAGAATATTTATTAACATAAATATTTACATATTTATAATAAAAAGGGGGAGGGTTTGCATCTATTTCTAATTGATACTAATTTTGATCATCACTCTTGCACTTAATAAGAGAGTATGTCACTTTGTCTTCTGAACTTAGCTGGTTGTCCTGCTTGGGTCGCAGCTGGCTGTGTCCTGGCTTGAGGTTCTGCAGCTGGAGGTGGCGCTCTAACGGGTAGAGGGACGTCGGTGATACAGTTCTTGTGGAGTCTCAATCCAAAGTTCTGATATCTGTAGTGGGCACAGTAGGGCGGGTGGCCGGCTACCGTGGACACAAGGGTACTGCGGGCAGAGCGGATCTGCCGAGGGGAGCGTAGTGAGCAGGATATGTCCAGTGAGTTGCAGACGGTTGGCGTAGTTATGACGTCTCACACAGACTCTGGGTCTATAGGGACGTCGCACCTAATAAGTTGACAGGTGGGCTGTCGAATAGGCGGGCAAATAGATCCGATAGCGCCAAGTAGTAGAGTTGAGTAGATCCACGTAGGCAGTAGATGATACTCAACAGCAAGTGGGCAAGTGATCCGATAAATAGGCAATTGACTAGGCAGACAATGCCAAATAAATAGGCAGGTAAATAGTTGGGTAGATCTCAGTAGGCAAGTGCAGTGCTTAATAGCACTAAGCACATAGGCAGACACCTGAGGGAGGCTGCGGATAAATAAAGACAAGTTAGGACATGTCTTTCATGCATCTTATTGATGCCCTCGACTGAGGTGCATTCGTCAGATTGGTGAAATTGCTTTAGAGCACAATGGGGAGATGATGACAAATGGGAAATGGAAAAATAGATGGCTGATGGTAGCAATATAAAATGTACATAAAAGGGGAAATAATAATCTCAAATAAACAACACAAATTGGAAGAGAGAAAAGGGGGGGGGGAAATGGGCGATGGTCAGCGACCATGACGGTTTGTTTACATACGAGAACAATGGAGCGCGCTTGAATGGAGAGGGTGTCCATTCAAGGGGTCCAACTCTCGTTAGAGTAAAACGACTACAGGGGAGATAATTCATCTCTTTTCTATTCGCAGTATTAGTGCGCAAGTAAAATTATCAAGTCGGTCAGCCGAGATAAAGGAAATAAAATAAGATATACATGGTTGCGTCAACGATCAATTGAGCAACGTAGCATTAATAGATTAATGCAATACTGAAATGTATACATATTTAATTTTTATGTTTTCTACTTACGACAGTGAGAAATACACAATGGACTAATTAAATACAAATGAAATAATAAAATACAAATGATAAAATCCAGTGAGAAATATGCACAAAGTAATTAATTGGAACTTGTGATTAAGTTCGGCTTACCACCAGGTATTCCTCTAGGAGTAAGAATAAATGATATAGTCCAGACTCGATTGCTCAAAGAGAGACGTAGGGGGGGGGGAAGATTGACTCGCATTCCACCCAAGGTGGTGTCCACTGCAGCTGTCAGACATCCTGCGGGTGAGATCAAGGAGACTGTGTTTATCTTTACCCCGGTCAAGGGAAGATAAATGAGGTCGAGAACCATTGCTTTTTTTTCCATATATATATATATATTTAGGGTGGTTCAAAAATATTTTTTTTTAGTAACTTGTAGTGCTTTTTGATTTTTCTGTTATATGTCATGAGATAATGAAATAACAACAAAAACTGAGTCATTCTATCATCATTTACGACGATTTTCTCGTTTTTGTATCATTAAGCCAGAAAAATGTTGAGGTTTCCACATTGAAATTATAAATGTACAGAGAGTTCCAAACAGTCAACAAAATGTTCACAGACTCTGAAAATTAACATTCATTCAATAATCAGTACTGCCTAATTGGATTTTTAAAATTACAATAACGGCCTTTTTTCGTTTACGCAACATAAACTCAGAACAATGTTGAGCTTTCAACAATTAAAATATAAATGCATTGCACACAGAACCAGTTAAGTAACATAAAACACTACAACACTGTTCATTGTTCATTCATTGATTGAGTGTTGCCTTCTTTGCATCTGGGTACTGTTTACGGTGTGACTCAACAACCTGATACAAGTACTGCTTTTCATCTTCCTTTTTTGTTAATGACTTGTTGAAGTTGGTTGCCAATGCAATGCCTCGCTCTGCTGAGTCATTAACAACTTTTAGTGAATGGGCAACTACCTTTGCGTGTTGGTACGCTTCCAGCTGTGTCTATGCTCAACAGGCAAGTTCAGAAACGATTTGTCGAGATTCAAGTGTATTTGATTGACCTTTCTGAAGATGTTTCATGTTCGCTGGGAGTTATAAGACAAGATGCCATTCTTGTCTTGACCTCGGCTGAAACAAGGTCAGAAAACAGTGCAAGTGGCACGAGTTCTTGTCCCAAGTACCATAGATGGCGTCCAAGTGCCGCAATTCCTGTGTCTGCAATGGTCTTGAAAGTGGTACGATAGTTGGTGAGGCTTTGAATAAGAGACAGATCGTTTATAGGAGCATCACAAGGTGATGTACAAGATATCCACGCTTTGACATACACCAATGTTGTGAACAGTCCACATTCTAAGCATGCTGTGCTCTCATGTCGACTGAGCTTAAACTGTTCCTGAAACAAATTCAGCTTCAGAACATACAGCAACTGTGACATCCATCTGGCATGATGGAAAGCCCCAGGTACACGGAATCTGATGCCACGTGGTGGTGTCTGTCCCAGAAAAATCATGGTCAGCTCTAATAATTCCATGTAGTCTTCTCTTGGAATTGCTCCCCTGTTACCAGTCAAAATGTCCTGACAGAATTTCAATATTTCCTGTTTTAGCACTGCTAGACTTTCAGTCATTAGGCGGGTGTCTGCACATGGTTTGTATGCCACTTGGTCAATATTTGGCCAAAATTCTTGAAATCTGCGAAATAATATCACATTTGGCCCTGATGTTGGGCCAAACACCTTTTTAAAAATGTCGCTGCATAGGACTTCAAGCAGTTCTTTGCCTAGTTTTTGCTCATACCAATGACATACTTCCTTTCTGTTCTTTGATCAACCAGAAAAACCCTATCTTCTTCAATTTTTATTCGGTTCATCGCATCATGATGCACAATATCAAACAGGCCATTCATATCAGCTTCAAAATTTGACCCCCTTGCCATCTGAGCTGTGCCACCACGGGTCTTATTGCGACTGACAGTTCTGTGTTTATCAACAAGAAGTTTTAGCTTGTGGATAATATTTCTTTCTTCAGCTGATGGTACTCTTGCTCTGGCCCATATCTCGCAAACCTCTCTAACAGTAACTGTGGTTGATTCAGTTTTAGACAGTTTTTCATTATTGTGATGATGATAGTAGACTTGTAAAACTTCTCTAGTTGTTGGTAGCATATTTCCATTAAATAACTGTACTGGTTCGCCAATCAGATGAACATATGTCTGAGATCTTGTAACAGCCATTTAAAAAAATTATCTCTAATAAATCAATAGCCAATACCTCCTAGAAATAAATGAAATTTAAGACAAATATTAAAAACTTGTAGACAGTAAAATCAAAATGGAGTTGTTTATTTTTAAAAAGTTAAATATTCTTTGTACTTGCAAAAAATAAGTAACAGTTGACCAGTCTTCAATTTGATCTTTAAGCTGGAAATAATATCGATTTTTGGGACCAAACCAAAAATTCAGGTGCTTTGAGGCAGTACTAAATTAACTTCAAATGGAGTTATATTTTATATTTAAGGTCTCTGTAGCACAGGTAACACAATTTTTATGAAGCACTAGCAATTTTTCAACTTTGATTTTTTACCTATGCATTGTGAACCACCCTAAATTATATATATATATATATATATATGAAAAAAAGCAATGTTTCTCGACCTTCGTCGAAAAAAAATAATTTTTATATATGATGTACGCACGTTGATGCATCGGGTTAGGGTTTACTGGGCGTTAGGGTTAGGGTTTGGAAAAAAAATCCCCCCCACTCCAAAGTTCTGGATCCGTTAGTGACTCCAAATCAACACCAATAACAGTAAACTTAAGTGTATCTTAAGAAACATTTTTAAGCCTACTTACTTACATAAATAACCTACCCAATTGTATTAGCTTATGAACAAAAGTCAGATTATCTGCAGATGATTGCATAACATATAGAATAATCAAAACAACACAAGATACTGAAATTTTACACAAAAGAATTGCAAGATTTACAGAAAATGGAATGAAATTGGAGCATGTCTTTCCACCCAGATAAATGCCAGTTATTAAGAGTAACAAAAATATGACTAAAACTACTTATTTTATTCCTGGTAAACCGGCCACACAGACTAAAGCTCAAAATATCTTGGAGTAATAAAAAATGAAAAGTTATCATGGAATCCCCATATCGATGACATTATTTGAAAAATCTAAAGAAAAAAAAAACTACATTAGGGTATAATAATTGTTTTTAAATATTTTTTTTTACAAATGATACAGGAACATAAAACTAAAATGGTATTTACCTTTAGTTAGGCCAATATTAGAATATGCATCCTCTGAGTTCCCTCAACCAAAGAAAACTGGAACAATGACAAAATAGAGCAGTGAGATTCATAACAAACGACAATTCAAATTTGATTAGAGTAACACCATTGGTAAAATCACTAAACTTAGAGACACTTCAGGACAGAAGAATAAAAAGTAAAATAGCTATAATACATAAACATTGAACAATAATTTACAAAAAAAATATTTTTTTTAAAAATATAAATAATAAAAAAATTAATTACTTAATTAGATACTCATAAAGGTACATTTCTTATTCCATACGCTAGAACAATTTATACAAGTAGCCTAATTCTTCACCACTAGTGCTATTAGAAAATGGAATGTGTTGCCTGAATCAGCCGAAAAAAACAACGAATAAGATTAACATGCATGACTAGATTGACACATTAAATGTGTAGGACGTAATTTTCTTTTTTGAAGTAACGTCTGTAATATATAAGATAAGATATTTATATATCAGAATTACAGAGAGAAAGAGGAGAGACTTCTAGATCTATATAATGAGCATTCCAGTGTTGTATTTTATTAGGCCAATAACGAGATCTGGACTACTGCTTTTATTGAATTACCCACAGAAAAGGGGACACAACACAGCGACTAGGATTTTCAATAGTTTTCTTTGCTCTACTACCACACGGCTGTTTCGTTGACGAAGTGGAAGCTGACGAATGAAAACGCAGCTGGTTATGTGTATGTGTGCGCTACCAGACAAACGAAGACACGGTTTTAGAGAGGTTTGTTGGAAAATTCTTGAAATAGACCCAAGTGTGTGCAGTGGAGTCTAAACCTATGTGTTTTAAATGGCTACACATTTACTTTCAGTTGAATTTCACAACGGAAAAGTATAATTTCTAAGGTAGGCCTAATTGGATTTCTTTAATTTTAGATTCTAGATCTAGATATCTAGAATCTTCATAGTAATCATACTCATACTCATAGTGATTGTATTCAAATTATAGATCTAGATTCTATGTATTTATTTAGTAGATTAGATATAGATAGATAGAGTAGTTCATGCTATTCGGACACTGATAGGCCCAAATATGAAAGTTTGACTTTGATAGCGCATTATTTTACAATGGTTCGACATAGAAAAGAAAATGAGGTATCAAAATCTTCTTTAGTTAAAGGAGAATAAGGATGACTACTTATATTTGTACCCCTAACCTATATTTGTCATTATATTTAAGGTCAAAGAGGCAGTGTGTTTTCATTTAATTCGGACACATTTGACCCACATAATTTGATTCCGGACACCATCATTTATTTCTGACAGTCTCAATATTTAGGCACCAATAAACTTAGATTTTAATTCTATATTAACATTAACTAAACTTTAAGATCCCCAGGCATAGCCCCTCACATGAGAACATTAAGATGTTTTCAAACTATGCATAAATACGAACACAAAAAATAAAAATATGAACACACTTATTCTACCAAAATTAGCTTAGGTCACTGGGATAGTGACTTCTATACCAACTTTTAGACTTATTTTATGTTTGCATGATTAGATGTGTGTTGAATGTTTGTGTTTTTTGTTTATTAATTTAATAAATTTGTAATACAGATGATCTTTTGTAGTATACAGGTAAGGATAGCCATTCTTGCCTAAATAGCTGAATCCTCAATATTTTCTCTCTATAAATCTCGATCTATCGTAGGTCTAGATCTAAGCATTTAACTTCATTCAATCTACCAAGCTCACTCCAAACATTTGCCCATTTATTCTCTATTAAAAAAACAACAATAAACGAACAAATATAATATAAGACCATTAACATTGATGTCCAAAACTGGCTGTTTGAAATAAATTTTGGTAAGAAAATCGTAATTTAATTCGGACACCCTATTAATTTTTTTTGTATGGAATCAGACAACTTGGCTTATAAATCAAATAAATCAGCTCCAAAGACAGAGTAAATATTGCCGGGCTCATTAGTATAGACTTAGCCTATCAAAAATTATAGTTTTAACCCTAGGATGAGGTAAAGTCATCTGGGTAACATAGAAAAAACAACAACCTGACTAACAACTTTGAAATTCGTTTTTCTTACATAAAAAGACAGCTAAGTTGAAGGAAATTGGGTCAGAATCATTGGGAAAATAAACAAGCACATTATACAGCGCGCTAGTTTTATAATAAATATTAAAATAATTATTTAATGACCACAAAAATCAGCGAATGTCCAAATTCATGTAATGTCCGAATTAAATAAACTACTAGATAGTCTAGATCTAAGGCGATTGCTACTTAAGTACTTTTAAAAATAAGTAATACCAGATCTAGACTCTAGGTCCATATAGAATAGATCTAGATCTAGATTCTATATCTAAACTTCTAAAGCTAGACTAGATTTGACTAGAATCTAGATCTTGATTAATAATTATAAAGAATAGATCAAACTAGAATATAGTAGATCTTATAATGCCTACTAGTACTAGATCTATATTCTACTTTCTAGATATTCTAGTTCTTGCATGATCTAGATGTAGGTAGACATTATAGATCTTGATTTATGAATAGTATTAACCCTATTTCAAATAATGAAGCTCTAGATTACATATCTATATATTATCTAGATTTAGATCTAGATTTAGAATCTCATTTAAATCTATGTTATAGAAATAGTCTAGATATAGATATTTAATATATATATATATACATAGATCTAGGCCTTTATATTAGATCTAGATATAGATCTCACTATAAGCCTATTTATTTTTGAAGACTTTCTAATGCACATGGTCTTCTCAATGTAATTAGATCTAGCTCTACCTCTAGACTATGAATATGTCTATCTAATATATATGTGAATATGGAGGTTCAGTGCCAGTGGCAGAGTGGTAAAGCGCTTGATTTCTGAAACAGTCTGAAACAGTGGTAAAGACTTTTTTATTTTTATTTTGGGATCTTTAAGCGCCTATTAGTCCACCTAGTTTTGGAAAAGTAAAGGGGGGTTTGTCATTGTTCTGGCCACATGACACCCTCGTAAGCCATGGGCCACAGAAACACATCTGCCCTATAGATTGCAAGGACTGAAAGGGGAATTATATGTCAATATGGATCTAGATCTAGCTATAGGTAATCAGCTAGATCTTGATCTAAAATTTGTAGGGATTAAACTGATTAAACATCTACAGCTTTCACCCATCCTTTAGCTTTTATCATTTTGAGTTTTGAATTTTTTTTCAGTAAGTATATTTTTAGGTCTAGATTGTAGTTCACGATCTGATGTGGAATAGTCTCTATGAAGAAAGACAGATCTATATGTTATAGACAGTTCATAATATTATCTACTGACTCACTGATTATGATGAAATCTCTGGGACAACCAATGAATTTGCATAACATTTTCTAAATAGGTTCCATTTACCACTTAGGAGCTGACTAAGAAACATTTTTTTTTCATTGACAATCCAACCACAAACAAAAATAAATAAAAAAATCCCTACTCTTGTATTATTATTGTCTATATGTTTCTATAGGCCTATTACACACAAAATGGCCACTGAAGGCTACCTAGGACAAATTTATACAAATGCTTCTTCTTTCTTAATGCTATTAGAGCATGGAATGGGTTGCCAGAGTCAGCCAGGAAAACCAACGACTTGGCAGAGTTTACTTCATTGATTAACATGCATGACTAGATTGACGGTGCGGACGTAATCATCTTCTCTTTTGAAGCAATTCTAACTTATAAGATAGTTTACTTAAGCCTAAATCTAAGTATAATGGTTAAAAAGCACAAAATGTTACTTGCTTCCATCAGGATCATTTGGAATGATATCATCTCTAAATCTTCTGTTCATTAACAGTTGTGATGTGAAAGGGCAATACGCTTTTTGGATTATTCATGTAGATTAATCATAGCGAGATAAGGATCTTTCCCATGATTGTAACCTTTCTTAAATATCTGCTTGACAATACGTATCTAACTTTGATCATTTGATTGAGGCTATCTAGGACTTCATGTCGTTATTGCGAAATCCCATTCATTAGTGAATAGTCTGTATTTGTAACAGTTGAATGGCCGGCATATTGTTGCTCACAGCTTCTTCTGGCATGCCATGTCTAGCAAAACGGAATTTCGGTGCCCAGATAACATATTTCTCTTTTTTGGTTCTCAAGTCGTCTGCTTTCAGATTAGTTCGATAAAATGAACTAAGAGCAAGTACTCCCCACTCAAACAAATCCATTGGGACTTCCCCAAGCTCGAACTCTACTGCATGAATTTTTTTTTCTTTAACAATATTCCTTTTGAAAGCTGATGAGCATCTCATTATTGTCGAAAAATATATTTGGATATTCTAGCCAAAACACACTCATTCTAGCTTTCGACTTGGTTTTCTCGAGAACAAATTGACTTATCAAGAATTTCAATTTCATTTGTTATTGTAGAAGTTGCTTCAGTTTTTCGTTGAATTTCAACTATTTTCTGATTACTTCATGGAAGCTGTGCGCTATGATTTCACAAATCCATCTCGTCAACATAACTCGATTGGTCTTCACCAATGATGTGATAAAGTATCAGCTATTTGCATTTTGATACCTGTTTCTATGTAACATTACAGACGTGCCTGAACAATTGCGTCTCGAAAGTCTCTCAAATTTCAGTATCGCCCGGGACTTCATCCTTCTTTTTCATTTGACCTTCGCTCTTTGAAGTTTGAAATTTGCCCCACAGAATGAAGTTACCCTTGTGGCTTAAGGTTCTCCTCCAGACACTTAAACTAGCTAAGGTGTGGAGCGAGGACATTTCTTCCTATTGGGTTTATCACTAGTAAATTTGATAATAATTGTGCTTGTTTTCAATGACCAGTAATTATATTTTGCAACGTAAACTTACTGAATATGTTGTTGACATGTCGTACTGCTGAAAGGTTTAGAGGTTAGCTTGTTAAGAGAAAACCGGCATACCAAAAGTATGGTAGGCTTATGTAAACGGAGTATAATATATAAATTTTGATACTCAGACCAACTGCCTCGCATTGAAAAACCTTGTAGCTAAATTAAAAACATTAGTTGGCAAAGGTGAAATTCAATTTAAAGTCCTTGACATTGTTTAGTTTAATGTGAAAATCTCAAATATGTGAAACATAAACACACATATTTAATGGCATAAAATATAGAGTAAAGTGCGAAGTTCGAAAGTATTAAGCCCGCTGGCAGCAATTTTCAAGTTTGGATTTTTATAGCACCGTAACGGTCTGACCTATGAAAAAACTGATGGTATCTCTGAATTCTTCGTCCTTTTTTTCTATGAAAATATATCGAAATTAATGTATCACTAGGCTTGGTTAAAATTAATTATGAGTTCAAAGAGATGTATGGTAGGTATCGCCAAGCGTACTTTACCTCGAGCGGATTTTTCCCCAGCTAGTAAGCTCGAATGGGTTGATGTAAGGTTCGAACAGATCAAAGAAAATATATATAAAAACATGTTTTAATATTTAATTTTCACTATGAAGTCATTTTCTTTTTACTCCAGCGCAAGAACACCATCCATTGCACCATTTCTCACCCTCCACAAATTCAAATAGTCTCTTTAAGCTGATGAGCAATCATACTTAAAAATAGCCTTAAGCCCATTACTCATTTCCTTAACTACCGGGAAAAAGAAAAAGAATAATTCCACACCTCCTGAGTTTGACCTCACCATGAACTTAGCCTTTACAAGGAAAAGGAAATAGTATGTGTCGGAAGTAAAGAAAAAATGTAGTAATTTGGTAAACATTCAAATAAAAAAGTTTTAGCAATAAAAAGTGAACTGTTCGAACCTCTTGACAAATCGGGGCTGCTCGAACTTCGCACTTTACTCTAGGTCCGTCTTTTTATTAAAGCACTTAATGATTCTTTGTTGCGCAACTTGCAGTATGTCCTTGATGGAGCGCAAACATCTTTGGTGAAAGCGCTGAAGTAGTCTTAGTTGTTTTCTGTATAGTACCCATGTCTCAGATCCATATAGAAGGGTTGAGAGAACCACTGCCTGGTAAACATTGATTTTTAAAAGCAGGCAGAGCGATTTATTCCGCCAAACTCTCGCCTGAAGGCGTCAGAAAGCACTACTGGCCCTGGCCAGACGGTTATCAACTTCCCTTGAAAGTGAGGCGTCATTTGATACTATACTACCCAGATATGTGAAGTGGTCTACCACGTTAAGGTGCTGTCCGTTTATGTTAATCTTTGGGACTGAGTAGGTTTTATTGGGTGACTTCTGGAACACCACTTCTGTCTTCCCGGAGTTTATAGACAAACCGATAGAGGCGGCAGCGTATGCAAATTCGTTGACCGCTTTCTGGAGATCATTGACATAGAGAAGCTTTGTTACGACCATCTCCTTTGTTTTTGTATGGGATAAAAAAATAATATGAGCAAGTACACAGCCCTGCTTCATGCCATTTTCTACGGGGAAGTGATCAGACAGGTCACCATTGATTCTGATCTAGCCTTTTGTCCCACTTTAAATTGCTTGAGAATGGATAGGAACGTAGGTGGTCATCCGAACCTGGCCAAAATCCTCCAGCTGTGACCTACATATTTTGCCACATTAAAGGGCAGGCATAACTATTTTCCGCAGGTGGTCGATTTAGATTTTCTTTTCGCCATCTGCGTTTGTCCTCGGCAGCGGATTTTCTTTTGGTCTCAAATGTGTATCCTGCGGCTTTCGTGAGTGACCTCCAGCTATCTCGTTCTGAAGCCGCATGCAACCAGGTGCTCTCTATGTCAGCCAAGGAAAGTTGACGCCTAAGCTGGTCTTTGAAGCGTTTCTGTGGGGCGCCTCTGTTGTGTCGACCACCTTTTAGCTCACCAAAAAAGACTGCCTTTGGCATACGTTTTTCTCCCATACGAGATGCGTGCCCTACCCAGCGTAACTGTCGGACCATAAGAAGTCCCTCTATACTGTCCATACCGGCGTTCGCAAGGACATCGCTGTTTGTAGTGCGGTCTTGTACATGATGGAGCGCAAGCTTCTTTGGTGGAAGCGCTCAAGAAGTCTTAATTGTTTTCTGTATAGTGTCCATGTCTCAGAGCCATATAGAAGGGTTGAGAGAACCATCGCCAGGTAGACATTGATTTTTGTAGGCATGCAGAGCGATTTTTTTCCACCGCCTGAAGGCGTCCAATATCGCTACTGGCCCTGGCCAGATGGTTATCAACTTCCCTCGAAAGTGAGGCGTCATTTGTCACTATACTACCTAGATATGTGAAGTGGTCTACCACGTTAAGGGGCTGTCCGTCTACGGTGATCCTTGGGGCTGAGTATATATGACTAGTTTAATTTAAAATATAGTTTGGGTAGCGGGTTAACAAATGGATATGTAAATATTAAAATTGTATAGTATGATGGAGTGTTTACATCAGATCGCTTATTTAAGTGTGAATAAGTGTTTCTGTTTACTCACCATATCTTATCTTAAAGATTTTTTTATTAGCGGATCTGGAATTAATTTTGGAAAGGGGAAGGTGAAAAGTTTTTTTTTTAGTTATCGTTGCATAAACGCCTACTCCTGTAGTAACAGCTCACTATCCATCCTATTAAAAATGCTGGTCAAAATAATTGAAATAAAGTAAGGTGGAGGCATGAGCCGATACTGAAGTGTGATTGACAATCGAGGCACATGTAGCGTAAGATTTTCATGTTAAGAGAAATCTCTTGTAGTTGGCCTGTTTTGTTCAGCAGAATGCCTCACGTGAACATTACAACGCTCTATGGAAATTCAACCGTTCTAAATCACGCAAAACGGGTAGAATTGATTTGGTGGATACATATTAAAATTTCTATTTATAAGAACCTTTTGAATAATGTTTTTACCTAATAAGTATTTAAATATCTATTTACAGGTTATATTGCAAATACAACCGATTTTTTCCATTAAAAAAAAAAGACATTCAATCTGTCAAAAAAATGCGCTCCACAGCTTAGGAAAAGCTGATTTAGATCAAAGTGAATTTAAGGTTAACATAGATTAAAACTGTGTTGTAGGCCTAAAATTAAAGAAAGCTAAGAATGAGAAAAGGTTGTTGAAAGGTGGCGACTAGGAAAAAAGTATAACTCATCTTATTTGTTCTACTTATACCTAAATTTTCAAAGAGGGGGCAACTCGATAAAAGAAGGTAAAATTTAGAATTATTTTATACTTAGTGCCAATTTTTTAACAGAACACAGAACAAAAGTGTATAAGAAGCTTTTTTATAACTACTAAATTATCGCCGCCCCATGCCATTCTGCTATATCAGCATATAGGGAGAAGGTAGGCTAACACCGGTACCTCTATTTCCTTGTTTTAGTTACTGAAGGTGGGCTAACACCGGTACCTCCTTTCCATTTATTTTAGTTACCCTGAAGGTGGGCTAACACCGGTACCTCCTTTCCATTTATTTTAGTTACCCTGAAGGTGGGATAACACCGGTACCTCCTTTCCATTTATTTTAGTTACCCTGAAGGTGGGATAACACCGGTACCTCAGTTCCATTTATTTTATTGACACTGAAAGTGTCCACCGTTGCCTTGTTTTAGTTACTGAAGGTGGGCTAAGACCGTAACCTCTGTTCCCTTGTTTTAGCTTTGAAAGTGGGCTAAGACCGGTACTTCTATTCGCTTGTTTTAAGCTTTGAATGTAGGCTAACACCGGTACCTCTGTTCCCTTGTTTTAGTTACTGAAGGTGAGCTAACACCTGTACCTCTGTTCTGTGTAGTACGTGTACATTACCAATGACTGAAAGTACAAAGACTGAGGTAATAAGTCCATGGCAATACAATGTAGACTTAGATCTTTCCGTATACAAAAACATTGACCAGACAGCTGTGATCAATCCTTGGTTAGGAGAATTGATTCGGTCTGCCTACTACACATTTCATCCTCCCTGTTCCTCACTACCTCTCTCTCTCCCATATACTGTGTCATTTCTCTACTTACCACAAAGTATGAATGTTCCAACGGAACTCACGAAGGCAACCTTTATTGATTGACTTTTCCCCCAATCTGATTATTAAGGGCTTTAATGGGCATTCAGTATCAATATGATCTCGATCGTGAGATCGAGTGTATTGGTGTATGTGTTTCAATAAAAGTGTACATTCTCGCTTCTGTTTGTTTGTATAAATAAATAAATTTAGATAGATAGATACGTGAAAAAACACTCATTTATTCATTCTTTCATCCATCACTAGAACTCTGAAAACCCAAAAGGGCGAAATTTTGTACACAGGTTCCCTTTACCTTTTCAGTACTCAGTAAGACTGACTGAATGATCAGGAGATCTCATCAACTGTCGTAAAGGTCCGTATGAAATTTCGTACACAGGTTCCTTTTACCTCCTGGTCACTACTTATAAACCGGTTTTGACAGATTTCGAAATTCACCATCGCTATTCGCAAAAAACCGCAAGCTTTCTATCAAAACTTTCTTTTATATTCGGTATTTCTCCAAACGGCCGCAGTCTATAGTAAAGCAAAAAAAAAAATAAAAAAAAAAAAAATTCGTATTTTTAAAGCGATTTATTTCTTTTTTCCCTAAATCTACTTATGTTTAGTAAAACCTTACATCATTTTCCACTTCCTTTTAGACGCGTCTAAAGTCTAAATGCTAAAAGACAAAACCAATACTAATAGCATTAAAAGTGTTTTTCTTTTTCGACAGAGAAAGAGAGACACAGCACTGTCACATCTATACATTAAAATGGATCAAATAAACGATTACAATTAATAAAACCCTATTGATATTATATTTAGAGGACACAAAACCAAAATAAATGTACAGAGGGTACCGGGAATGGACCATTTAATCGGGGCCTTTAGAAAACTCATTGTTTCCCTCTTAGCTGAAACTGATGGTGTAAAGAAATGTTTGCTCACCTTATTATTAAAGGGTGCAGAAAAAAAGGTAAAAATAACCAAAAGTGCTATATATAGAAATAGAAAGCTGGAAAGTGCGCGGTGCAGGGTTGATCAATCAAAGGATGTTGAACAAAAGTTGTTTTTTTTTGGTCATTGTAATAAAAAAGGGCCGAAAAGTGTGAATGCGCGCGTGTATGGGGGATGGGTGAGGGGGTGGTTACGTTTGAAAAGTATATATTAAAAATTATTGAATTTAAAAGCCGAAGAAAAGTCTTAAGGATTGGTAAGTAGGACTAACTTTTTTTTGTTTGATGCGGGGGGGGGGGGGAGACGTATAAGTGTTATCAGAATTCGTGGAGCCAAAATCATGTGTAGGTTTGGGTGTGGGGAGGGTCGTTCCAAATCAAATTAAAAAAAATTTCAGACAAATTACCATAAGCAGGATGAAAAAAAAAGGGGGACGGGTTCCAGAGAGAGAGAAAAGGAAAGAGGAGCGGGAAATTTAATTTTATTGTAACAGATACACGGGCTAAAAAGTATGTTAAGGGGATCGTTCAAATGTATCCTGTTAATGGACAATACAAAAAAGAACGTAAAGAAGGGGATGTTCCGGCCATAATAAACAATAAAAATCATGAAAACAAATCAACGGGCGTAGCCGCTGTGTAATGGTATTATAATATAAGAACAGAAATAAAAAGATGGATAGCAAAATTGATAAACATATAGATTTACAGTTAGTGCTCAATTATTTTAGTGGAATAATTCATGAATGTGTATGTGTCTAATTGTGAGAGTAGAGTAAAATAAACATATAGAGAAGTGAAAATAAACCAATTATGTTTAAGGAATGATATGTACAGTGAAAATTAAAAAGAGAAACTAGAAAAGAAAAAAAAAGCTGATGCAGAGAATTAGAACTCCAAAAGAAAGAATGAGCCATAACTAGATATTAAATAAAACAGAGATTGTTGTCTAGTTCGTAAGTGAAAAACATCGAAAAAAAAAATACGAGAGAGAGAGAAAGAGATTACAAGTCAACCAGGCACTCTTAAGTTTTAAAGGACGTCACTTAAAGCAATTCATTTATCTAGGTCACAACTGTGTCAGCTGGTAGTTCAGCTACTCTTATAATACTTGTGTTGTTTGTGTGTAAAGGCCTACATTCTCCTTACGGTAAGTTCCGGAGTGTAAATAATATATGCCCTAATTCTCTTCATCCTTAAGGTATAAAAAAAATAATTTTTAAACTGAACCTTCTGCGGTTGATGATTTCAACAGAAGGTGTTTTCAATTAATTAGTCTACAAGAAATACTCAGTAGTTTTTCTTATTAAGGTTTTATAATGTGAACTATGTGGATTAATTATTCTTGTTAACAATTTTGAGTTGAATATTTGTACCGAAATAGAATAACAACGTTTGATCGTAAACCATGACTGACGTGAAAGAGATATTGTTACAGATGAACCATACATTTATAATCAGGATTTTTTTGATATTTAGCATTTACTTACGTACTTGTTGCCCTGTTATTCTTTGCACATGACACTAGCCACTAGACTATCGTATTTCATCCGCGGAGACTCATTGAACATTGTGGCTAATAGGACAGATGATGTTATGACTTAAGGGGCGTATTAGAATATATATATACTTGAATAATAAAGAAAATACACATATAAGTATAATATATGGGGCCTCTCTTATAGAACTGACAATACCATTCACTATTTCTAGGACTTGCAAAATCATATATGATTTAATATTGGAGATTATTATTTATTATGACACTAATTTGCATATGGGAGTATTTTTGAAACTTTACTCTTAGATTTGATTAAATTTTTCACATCTCGCTGACACTTGTGCTTATAATATGTAAACATCTAATTACTGCCTTATGTGCTTTGTGCTTTTATTAGCAGCGCTTTTGACATTTGTCACGATGGTTCAAGTTTGAGCACTGCTTTCCGTCCCTCTTGAGATAGGGTCAAAATGTAGAAAAGTATCAAATTCGTATTACTATTTGTCGAATATCTCGAAGAATCTGTTACAGTTCTCACTAGCAATCGGTAAAAATAACATCATTGAACAACAATAATTCGTAATGGGTGGCTCGAGCATTAAAGAAGGTACAACAAGCGGTGCCTACCCACCCTTAACCTATCAAGAGTTAGTAAGCTGAAAAGAGGAATTTAAAAATCACTTCGGTATTTTGTAATAATCTTAATTCTAGATCTATGTCAGTTTTATTTGGTATTATTTTTATTTTTTTTTTCGTTGATTTGTTCCCAGGCTATATATTGTTTATTTTGGCATTCTCCCCCTTCCCCCCCTTTTTTTTTTACTTACATCTCGGACCGACACGTAGATTCAAGTATCACCTCCCCTCAACTCTCGTCTGAACAGATAGTCTTATTTATAGCTATTCTTCTGCTTTTCAGTTCTTATTTCAAAATATTTAATAGGATCATTTTTTACATCCTGCAAATTGTAATGCTCACATAATACTTTGGCCGTACCTCTCTCTTTTGTACTCTTTCAATAAACCTGTCCGCATTTTAGCAATCCCTTTTCTTAAAATTCTAGTATAGCTTAAAGTAAAGTTCCCATTTAAAACATTGCGATCTATAGGGCAGACTAGGTTAAGGTCATCCATTTCTTTGGCCAACTGTCATGTGATCAGCACAACGATCAACTCAAGTCAGGTACCCATTAGATTTGGATGGACTCAGGGGCGACATAAAAATCTCGAAACTCAAAATCCCAGTCTTGTCGGAGCTCGAACCCTGGACCCCAGGTTCGGAAGCCGATCGCTTTACCACTCAATCACCGCGTCCCCATATTCTAGTATATGAGAAGTTTAATGGAACGGACTGCTTTAAAAAGCGCCCTCTCAAACAGCCTGCTTTATAATGCTACCTCTCCCAACCAAATACTTTTTTGCCCCTGAATTTTATTACCGGTATCGCTTATTTCCCCTCACCCCCCAACCTATGCCTAAGAAAATTGTCTACATACAATCTCTGAGTAATCATCCATTTTTCAGCTTTTTATCGAAATATTTCAAAGGCACCTCTGATACATTTCGGTAGGAACCTTTTTTTATTATTGTATCCTGCATATAGAACGCTCACCTAATATTTTGGCCAAACCTGGCATTGAACTAGATCGTTGGATGTGAGTGATCGCAGAAAATTATGCGTTAAATCAGTGGTCTTGACCTTTTTCGGCCTACCGCCCCATTTTCGCATTTTTTTTTATTTAAAAAATCCATACGCCCCCTCCCCTCCTAGAAAAAACTAATAAAGAAGCGTGAGAAGGAAAATTTGAATAAAATGTCTTTATTTATTAATTTTCTTGCTGTGGTCTATAGGGCAGATGATGTAAAGGTCATCTGTTTCTTTGGCCTACTGTTAACGAGGGTGTCATGTAGCCAGAACAACGACCAACCGCCTTTACTTTTCCCCAACTAATGTCAGGTACCCATTAGAGTTGGGTGGACCCAGAGGCTTCTAAAGATCCCGAAATTAAAAATCAATACAAGGCATTTTTTTTCTTTTCTCCTTTATTAAAATGATTTAAAATTTCCTCGACTTATTTTTTGAGAGCCCCCAAGCAATTGAGGTCTTTTAACATATGTTGCATATAGGTCTATCCAGCAATGTTAATGTGCAAATGTGCTATATATCCAGCATAAAATGAGACAACAAGAGTCTTGACCAGCAGTTGTTTTGCTTATCCTAAATACATGCACTAACACGCTTGCTTGTCAGACTTGTGTATCGATCCAAACACAAGATGTTACTTTCGTACTTTCGCTCTCCCCCCCCCCCCTCGGGCCCATTTCACACGTGACCTAATCCTCACGGTCCTTCTCTCTATTTAGTAAAGCGTTTCCTCTGAGGAATGTAGAACCAGTGGTAACACGCCTGGAACATACATGACATTAAACAATATTAATGACACATTCAAAAGCGTTACTCTCTAGAGTCACTTTAAAAAAGTGTTAAGGTATCAAAAATATATACGTACCATTTACTATTCACTGCCACAGGACCTTTCATTAGAGAAAATCTATAATGATTTAAAAACGATTTGAGAATATCATTTATTAGACAAACTAAGACTAGTAGCATTATAAGTCCTTATATTATCATATATAATACAGACGTTACTTCAAAAAAGAAGATGATTACGTCCTACGCGTCATGCATTTAGTCTACAATTACAATAGATTGTAGTCTACGCTACAATGACCTAAATTCTGCCAAGTCACTGGTTTTCCTGGCAAGCGCAGGCAACCCATTCCATGCTCTAATAGCGCTTGGGAAGAAGGAGCATTTGTAAAAATTTGTCCTAGCATATGGAACGAGGAATGTACCTTTATCTTTGTGTCTTTCTGAGTATTTTATTAAATTTTGTTTTTGTATTTGAAGATTACGGTTCAGCGTTTTATGTATAATTGCTACTTTACTTTTAAGTCTTCTATCCTGAAGGCTTTTTAAATTTAATGATTTTACTCAGTCAAATGTGAATATTCGTTTGTTATGAATGTCACTACTCTATTTTGTGTCTGATCCAGTTTCTTAGTGATTTCTTGAGTTTAGGGGTTTAGATTTTTAAATAGTTTCATCAATATGGGGATTCCATGACAGTTTTTCATTTATTATAACATTTGGTATTTTGCGTTTTCAGTCTGTATTAGTAGTTTACCATGAATAAGATAAGTGGAATTAATTTGTTTTATTTTTTTTTTGTTAGTCTTAATAACTCACATTTTTTTCTGGGTGGAAAGACATGCTTAAATTTGATTCCCGTTTCTGTAATTCATCTAATTCTCTTTGTACAATTTCTGTATCTTGTGTTGTATTTATTGTTCTATATATTATGCAATCGTCTGCAAATAATCAGACTTTTGTTCCTGAACTTTGGTCCATGCAACTATTGTAAAACAAATTGAATTTTGGTGGGGTAACAGAGTTAATTAATTATTCTTATTATTAAGAAGGTGACGTTAACTTAGACAACTTCAGCTTTTTATGTAGTTAGACTACACTAAATCTAAATGCATTTATGTTCATATTAATGTTTTATAACAAATCAATATAATGCGTATTCTGATAACATCACACTCCTTGACCGAATTCCTTTCTTTTTTGTTGTTTCCTATCCAAGATCTTTACCTCCCTCTTCCGTATCACATTTTTTCTTAATTTCCTTTCCCCCAAACGCCCTCTCACTTCATCGACCCTGCTCCCCTCTTGCCCTCGACATAACACCCACCTGAATTTGTTTCCTTTTCAATCTCCCTCCCATATGTTCTCGTATCCTCTGGCTCGTCTTTGCCTCTGCCCATCTTTCTTCTAGCTTCTTATTCATACTTTATCTGAAATTTGTTCCTATTTTATAAATCACTTTCATATGATAGTTAAAATGTTAGTTTTGGGATAGTTTGTTGTGCTGTTGTACCAACAGCTTCTGAAAGGTGGGGGGAATGTTGTGAAAGGATCTTGGTGTGTGTGTGTGTATGTCGCGGAGCATGAGTGTCAACCTTAAGTTACGCCCCTGTTCTGTACCTGTCCAGCGGTTGAATGGGTCAGCCTAGCGGGGTAGCGAGAGGTCAGGAATGCAGAAGCTCAGTAGAGCGGCTAGGCCTGTTAGTGTAGGTTGTGAGGTAGAAACTAGAGAGGAAATAAAGTACTGTATTAATAAATAGAAAAGAAAGCTAGTCGAGTTTGTTACTTCAATGTTTTGTGGTTCATTAAAATTAGGAAGTCGTCACACTCTGCTAATTCATCCATTCTTGATGTTACATATTAAATGAGGTTGCTTGTGAGAGTACCCCATGTTACATAATAATGGGGATTGATTCTAAAAGAGCACCCCATTCAACATAACAAAATTTTGATCAATTAATTTACTTATTAGCGGGTATAGCTAAAATATTAATATAGAATTATAGATAGATTTAGGTATTTTAGATCAACAGATCAGTGTTAAAGGTGTGCTGGCACGTTCCTCAAATGTACATTGGTCCCTACTTGTACTGCCTATGTTATAAAGTATAACCTCTAAGTATACAATTAAACTAATGTATGACTTAACAAAGTCGCAGGTAAACATATATACAAAGTGTAAAAAAAAAGGCCACCAACTCATAGGCCTACTCCACACAAAATAAACAAAAGATGCACATTCAAAAATAGTATGGCACACCGCCCTAGTGATATAATAATAATAACAATAATAATAATTTTATTTATAAAGCGCTGTTAACAAACAAAATGTAGACTCAAGGCGCTGTAATAACATTACAAACACAAACACGACAATTAAAATAAAAAACTGATCTAAAAAATTTTAAACAAGTAGGTCTTAATGTTCTTCTTAAAAGTGGTATAGCATGTTGTCTGTCTGAGATCGATGGGGAGTGAGTAGCAAACCTTTGGTCCGTGCACTGAAAAAGCCCGCAGACCGTAGCTTATGAGGGAGAAACGTGGCACCACTAAAAGCGTTGAGTCCATTGAGCGCAGGGCTCCCTGGGGGACATATGGAGTAATCAGTTCTCTAAGGTACAAGGCATCTCATTGTTATATATACACTGATGACAAAGTGTATATAATATATACACTATCGTCACATTCTGGAAATCACACATCAGTATAGAAAAATGAAGGTCACAGGCCTCAGGTCAACACATGACCATTTTTGGCCACTTCGGGGTCACAGGCTTCAGGCTGACACTGCCACTTTTAGCCAAAAAAAAAAGGGTGAAATATAAGCTTCAGGGAAACCTATGAGCCTACAAGCTTCATAGAATCCCACCTATAGACATCCGTTCGGTAAAGCCTATCTGATGATTCAATACAGGTTGAATCCCTCAGAGACAAGGCTATAAAAATATGTCACGTTTGGGAGTACGGTACTACCCCAGGATGCAGAACATAAGGGTAAAACATACTGTTGAAATCATTTGAGGCTATATCTACTATTAATACATTATATAAAATACAATAATGACTAAAGATATGCTTAGCGCAAAGATCTTCAGAGCAGGGCACACTTCTCCTGAGTACCCCAAGACATACGACCACCAATAGAAAAAATACAATTTACAACACAGGTCCAGTGGTCAAGCTGGTAACTCAGCAGCAAGTGGCAACTTAACACGGTGTACATGCCCTTATATAAATTTCTAAAGGGAAATCACTCCTGTAATCAAATACTAAAAAAAAAAGTTATTATGTCACACTTGGCATGGGATAGGCGTCTAACAGCGCAAATCTGTTTATCGTCTGGCTATAGTCAATAACCATACGTCTTTTGTGCCCCTCATTGTGCCCGCCAGGGGGGATTTTGAAGGTGCTTCTTCTTTTAGTAGTCTCTGAATCTCAATATTAATAAACTTAGTGACCTGTAATGAGTGTCTACGCGACTTAGTTGCCACTGGAGTGCAGTTTTGAGATAAGTTACTAAAAAGACTAGGCTGGTCTAAGAGCACTTACACACAGAGGTGGTCTCTTTCCACTAAAGGGAATCTGTAGATTCTCGTATAGGGTTATGAAATCTAAGCCTAGAATTACATCTGAACATAATCCATATAAAAGTGACAGTTGAATATTTTCATATGTTTCATCTTTGAGTCAAATGGTAGCAAAGGTATGGCCTTCAGTAACTCGAGACAAGTGAGCAGATGCCATAAATATTCTGTCCACGGACGTTTTTATCGGCCACTTGTGACTTCTGACAACTCGTGCTGATACATAACTCTCACAGCTTGCAGTATCTATCAAGGCTTTAAGTAGCACCTCATTGAGAAGAATCAAGGAGGTTGATTTTCCTGGTCCTAGAGAGTGCAACGTAGCGAGGGCAAATGCTGTAGATTTTCTTGACTTGCAATATCTCTGAAAATGTCCCTTCTTGCCACACACATTACATGTTGTTTCACGTGCGGGGCACTCATTACTAGGATGTCTTCCTCTGCCGCAGTATTAAGACTTATATAGATGTAGCGTTTACCTTTTGTTTTGCTTGAGCCGAAGTAACTGAGGCTCGTTGGTCAGGCAACTGGGGAGCGCCAGAATCAGCAGAGTGTTCTCTTACAGCATTTCTAGTAGCCCCACAAGTTGTTTCTGACTGTGACGCGTACAACAACGTATGTTGATAATGAAACTAAAGCAAACATCCTAAACAAATACTTTGCATCAGCATTCTCAGCCCCAGGAGACAAAGACATATTTCTTAATTTGAACCAAGTAGACAACATAGAAGATTTAGTAGTACAAGAAAATGGAATTAAAAAACTATTAGCCAACACCAAACCAAATAAAGCGTCTGGACCTGATGGTATTCCAGCTAGATTACTCAAAGAACTAAGCAATGAGCTAGCCCCAGTGTTCAAAATACTCTTTCAGGCATCGCTTAACCAGGGCAGAGTACCAAAGGACTGGAAAGAAGCTAATGTCACCCCCCTATTCAAAAAAGGAGAAAAATCTGATCCAGGAAACTACAGACCAGTATCACTTACCAGCATCACATGTAAAATACTAGAACACATAATATGTAGCAACATCATAAACCACTTAGACAAACATAATGTCCTCACCCCATACCAACATGGCTTTAGGAAATATAGATCATGTGAAACACAACTAATAGGACTAATTGATGATTTCTCAAAAGGTTTAGATAATAGTGAACAAATAGATGCTATCTTACTAGATTTTTCCAAGGCTTTTGACAAAGTTCACCACCATAGTTTGCTTAAAAAATTAAAATATTTCGGCATTAACGGTCCACTGCATCAGTGGATTAAAAATTTTCTGATAGGGAGAGAACAAACTGTAATAATAAATGGCTCTAAATCAACACCAATAACAGTAAACTCAGGTGTACCTCAAGGAACAGTCTTGGGTCCACTACTATTTTTAATTTACATAAATGATTTACCAAATTGCATTAGTTCAGGAACAAAAGTCAGATTATTTGCAGACGATTGCATAATATATAGAACAATAAAAACAAAACAAGACACAGATATTTTACAAAGAGAATTAGATAAATTACAGAAATGGGAATCAAACTGGAGCATGTCTTTCCACCCAGAAAAATGTCAGTTGTTAAGAGTAACAAAAAAACTAAAACAAATAAATTCCACTTATCTTATTCATGGCAAACCAGTAACACAGACTAAAAACTCAAAATACCTAGGTGTTATAATAAATGAAAAACTGTCATGGAATCCACATATTGATGAAACTATAAAAAAATCCAACAAAGCATTAGGGTTTATTAAAAGAAATTTCTATAAATCAAATAAGAACATAAAACTAAAATGTTATTTAACCTTGGTTAGGCCAATAATAGAATATGCATCCACCGTGTGGGACCCCTCAACTCAAGAAAACATTAAGAAACTGGAACAAACACAAAATAGAGCAGTGAGATTCATAACAAACGAATATTCACATTTGACTAGGGTAACACCATTAGTAAAATCACTAAATTTAGAAAGCCTTCAGGACAGAAGACTCAAAAGTAAAGTAGCAATTATACATAAAACACTGAACCATAATCTTCAAATACAAAAACAAAATTTAATAAAATACTCTGAAAGACACAAAAATAAAGGCACATTCCTCGTCCCATATGCTAGGACAAATTTGTACAAATACTCCTTCTTCCCTAGTGCTATTAGAGCATGGAATGGGTTGCCTGAGCTAGCCAGAAAAACCAGTGACTTGGCAGAATTTAAGTCATTGGTTAATATGCATGACTAAATGCATGACGCGTAGGACGTAATCATCTTCTTTTTTGAAGTAACGTCTGTATTATATAAGATAAGAAGATAAGAAGCGTGTTCAAGTACTCTGGCTTCCTCAAATGCATCCTTCAACTTGTAAATCTGTTTTTTCTAGGAGACGCTTTCTAATACTGTTGGAGGCAACTCCTGTGATGAATGCATCACGTATGGACTCGTCACGATGTTACTCATCTGTCACTGCTTTGAAGTTGCAGTCCTTGGATAGACTGCGGAGTTTTTGATGAAAGGCGTCAATACATTGACCCTATTCCTGTCTACACGTGGCTAACTTGTGCCTTGTGAATACTTCATTCTTAGGCTGAATGTAGATGTTATTTAGTGACTGAATTGCATCTTCATACGTTCTTTTGTCACTTCTCATCTGATACATCGATGGCGAAATGTAGCTTATAAATAGCTTCTTGTTATCAATGTTTTCTATGGTAACAACAGACAAAAAGTTTTTAAAAGTTTCATAATAGTGTAGCCACTTTTCTGATGCTTGTGGTGCGGTAGGTTCAACATCAAACCTTTCCGGTCGAAGCAGTCTATCCATGTTTAGAATCAATACCACACCTCATAGAGTCAGTGTAATAAATTGTCGTACTTTAACATAACAAATACCATGTTACATCTATAGCTTTATTACACTGAATAACAAACAACTACACACATAGTAAAGTACGACACGAAATATGGTCAGTACACAGTCTAACAAATGTAAACAAACACATGGGGTGACAATAGAATAAATAAATTCACGACACTAGACTCTTGTCACTTCGCTACATTCAAAAGGAGTGAGATAAACGAATACAATAATAAAACCTTAATTGATATTTCTTTTTATTTAGAGAACAAAATACCAAAATAAACGTAGAAAGGGGAACTTGAATATGGCATTCATTTGGGGCCTTCGGAAAATGCATAGACATACTCTAGGCCTGAAACTGATAGTATGAAGAAATGTATGCGGTATCTAATACCTTACATTGTTTGCATTAAGATTTAAGGTTTCAACAACTAAAACAAAATTTGGGGGGCGAGGGGAGGTCACAGCCGAAATATGTTATAGATTAATATAGATTGAACTGAGAAGCCGAAATTAAATTTATATGAGTGCATGTACTTGCCTGGGGCGCATAATGGAGCGTGTGTTTCCAAATCTAGTCAAAAGTATATGTCCGAAAAATTACGATGCGCAGATTAAAAGAAAACAAAAAGGGTGTTCCAGAGAGCGAAGAGAGAGAGAGAGAGAGAGAGAGAGAGAGAGAGAGAGAGAGAGAGAAAGAGAGTCTGACAGAAAAGGAAATAGAGAGCGGGGGTAATATTTCAGCTTGATTCGAGATTGAGTTTGTGAGAAATAACGTGTACAACCTTTTTACCAGACAGACATCAGTATGAGTTAATATGACCTTTATAAAAAAGGCTGGGGGTCCATGGCAAAATAAAGAATATATAGTCTGGGAACAAATCAATATTTAAATCTTTAAATTTACAGGGATTTTATGTATTAGCTTTAAAAAAATAATCAGTAATATATTTAAGTGGACCTATATTAATTGATTACCTGGACTTTTTTTTGGCTCTTAACTAAGCTAAAGTAATTGCTCCAATCAGCTAGATCTAGTCATCAGCTTCACAAAAGAAGAATTGTGCTTGTTTGTTTTCACTTTTGTTTTTTATTTGTTGAATCCATAGGATAGGCTACAACTATGCATACAAGTACGGGTTTAAAATAACCTTTCTCTAACGCTAGTTAATTTATATTCGTATTTAATGTTAAACTTTTTTTTCCACATTTTACAAATATATTTGAATGAATGGTACTAAAAATGCAAAAAAAAATCTTTCTTTGTTAGAGTTATGTATTATTTAAAAATGGTTAAGCGCTTGGCTTCCTAACCTGGGGTCCTGGGTTCAAATCTCGGTGAAGACTGGGATTTTAGCTTCAGGATTTTTAGGGTGCTCCTGAGTCCACCCAACTCTATTGGGTACCTAACTTACTTGGTGAAAGTAGAGGGTATGGTCATTGTGTTGACCAAATAACACCCTACTCGTGAACCGTTGGTCAAAGAAACAGATGACCTTAACATCATCTGCCCATTTTAAAAGTGGAACTTTACTTTACTATTAATTTTTTAAACAAAACGTAGGCTTTGTACCAGAACTTTGCAAGCTCTAAAATATCTTGAGATAGGATTTCCATAACTTTTTTATTTATTGAGTGTGACTGAAGGGCGGATGGAAAGACAGACCAACCATACAAAATTAAAATCGGCTTTTCCAATCTCTAGGGTCACACAAAAAAAAAAAAAAAAGCAATTATCATCAACTATTAATTATCAATTAGATAGTGTTTCTAATCCTAACAGTAATAAAATCTCATATGAGATTTTAAACTATGGTGGACATAGCTAGTAGTAGTTAGTCTATCCGGTGTACAAAATGTAGGAAGTGTTGGTAGACATTGTTTGTTTTTAAAAAGTACATGATCATTTTTGATACACGTTTTAGCACTTTTTCTGAGCTCTTCCAGTCGTAGCTCAAAATAATTCTAGTTTAGCGTTAGCAATAGTGAAGTCTAGCGTGAAAATCCCTAAGGACCTTACACTTTCCAAACTATGCTCTGCTCTTGTAGTCTCCTACGACATACACACACACATACATACACACATACATATATACATACATATATCGTCGGTGGAATTACTGTTGCGAGCAGCATTGTTCACCAGCATGGTGTGTGTAGGCTATCTACTAAAGCTAGATCTACGTGACTAAGTCATATTCTTTCTCTGTCTAGGTAATAATTTCATTAAATATTAATTAAATAAACGTTCATTTAAAAAAATTCTCTATAAATTTATTAACAACAAAACGGCTTCTGGAAGCTCTAGCAGCTTGTTTTATTTCCCTCCAGTTCAAATCTCTCATTAGACCGAGACAAACATTGAACAAAGTCAACAAGTTTAAAAACTTATTGAGTCAACGTATTACTCTCCATTGATTATCTATTTTCAATATTGGCTGCCTTTTCGATCCATACCTAGTGGCGCCATATTTTGCACTTACGTCACGTCCTTCTATTTACACTTCCGTATTATTATAAGATCTTCCTTGTAAACAGCCGTTTCGTACTACTTGGCCACTTGTGGTTACATGGTTGTTAGGGTGTAGCTCCAGACAGTCCAACTAAACTGTTTTAGGCGTTTGCTTTTATTAATAATTAACTAGATTAAATGTAAACATATTATCTTTTATTTTGACAGTTTTTACAGCATTTGATTCCAATACTGATAAATTTAGAAACGCAAGAAAAATAAAAAGATGTTGAACAATTTAAAAAAAAATTCAACTTCCTTCAAAGCAGCTATCTTCTTCGGTCCCACGGTATCAGACTCCACCCTTTCATCAGCTGTACAGTCCTATTTATAACCTAATGGTCTCTTTCGAGGTTACAAGAAAATCTGTTCAGCTAATCTGAACTCACACAAACACTCCATAAACCAAAGTGGTAAGGGTCTGCACAATCCAATTTAAAAACACATATCGCAGGCTGGATGTCTTGCAATGTTTCTCATACCTTAGGAATGTCAAATCAAACCTGAATTGAAAGCAGTAATGTCAAATCAAACCAGAATTGAAATTTTTAATGTCAAATCAAACCTGAATTTAAAGAAATTGCATGCTACAATGTCCGCAACGAAAATATGCACTGGTAGTATGTCATCTGTAAGTGGCATTGCCGGATTGACGAGGTGCGTTTGGCATGAGAAGTCTCACTGTGTGAGAGAGAGAGGGGAATTGAATAAACTCTCTACTGGTCTTTGAGAGTTTCCAAGGACAACAGACGATCGGAAGTGGGCTCTATAGTTAAGCAATCTAACACCATCTAACTTAATCGGACCGAGACTATTTTACTGTATATGTCTCTAAAATTCCTAATTGTCATTAGGACCTTTGTTTCCATGCAGCTGACAGAACCTGGTGACAAGGTGGAGACAACGGACAATATCTAGTCTTGGGCTACTTCAACATCCTAGTGGTAGGTTAAGGTTCAATTGTTTTTGGCAGACATTGTACCATATAGTGATTATAGCAATGGTAACGGTATACTATTACTTGAACTCTGCTCGATATTCAAAATTTATCATTACCAACATTACATTTTGACATAGTGTTCATATATATGGTTTTTTTTTATTTAAAAGAAACTTGTATATTAAGAAAGAAATATTAGTGAAAATGGTATTTAAGACAATGTAAATTTCCAAGTCCATGAACAAGTTTTCTTCATAATTTGATTTATGTACATACAGTCTTTGATATAATCTTTGCATTATCATACAGTCTTTGATATAATCTTTTCATTATCATAAGTCTTTGATATAATCTTGCCGCGTTTGATGTAATTTCAATGCTACAATGATTCCAGTTATTGTACCATTTGGATTTATTCCTTTCACAATTCTTTTCTCGTGCATTCTTGTAAGTTTGCGGTTCCACTAATGGGTCTAGAAGCGTTGCTAGCTTCGCCAAAACGGTGGTCTCTTTCATTTTCCCTGCTTAAACAACTACTGCATCGCCATACTGTTATAGCCTTGCCCTGGATACTAGTTAATGCAGAAGGTGAACTCTAGTTTGTCCACTTAACGAAACTGGACTAATGAATGTATGAAAAGAAAAGGAGCTAAGAACTAAGAAGGGACTGTTTTAAAGGCTGATCATTCTCTGTGTAATCTCCTAAAAATAAACATTAGTCATCTTTTCAGACCTTTCCTTGTTAAGCTACCACTCGTTACAAAAAGTATCTGATATCGTTCCTTTTGTACGCAAACCATTGGCTGTTGTATTAGGGCAAGTCACGTTTTTGAGCCCTCATGGTCTTGTAGGCATGTAAAAAGTACATCATTGACAGGAGCCACCTATCTCTTTTCGATTCATTTTAGCAAGAAGTTGTTTTCGGCTGCACATGGTCCTACCTATTGGTCATTTTCGGTTGCACCGTGAAATCTGACCATTGCACCATAACCAGAAATCGTCAAGCAATAAACTTCTTTCGTCTAACCGTATAAACCCTAATTGGGTATTGGGCTTAGTTTGCCTCGCAGTGCTTGCTAGCAGTGCTGGTGTACTTTTCAGTTTACCAACTTCGTAATAATCTCCGGTGGTTCGGTGTAAAGAACTTGGGTTAGTTCTTATTGGGGTGTAATATGATGCCCCAACTGTAGATCATTAATAGTGTACAAGTAATGTAGGTATGATACTAAGGGTACTGAGCGACACTGAATGGATGCTGGTCATTTTAAGTATAACGAGTGCAGGTGGGTTTGTGTTTAACACCCACGGCTAATGGTATGATTCTCTATTCATATTCAACACGAAGGAGATGCCTTAGTGGTCAATTTCACGATATTACTTATGTGTTATTTTAGATCACACTCAACAAAGGTGTAAAAACTTAAAATTTATTTACAACATACATGGGTTACACCAATAATATAAAATACACAATCATAATATACTAAAAAGTATTAAATGTGCCCAAATTAAATATTCAAGAACGTTTAGCCTAGATTCAACAATGTATTATCTCAATGTATGATCAAACACCATAGCCTTACCAAAATATTGAATACATACACAGAAAGAATAATATCTCCTTACTCTAAACAGAATAACCAAAAACAACCATCAACACCCTACTCAGACCAGGTCAGCTCTCCAACTGACTAGACTGACCACAGAATAACCTCCTTGAAAAACCCGTGATAAAAACAACTCAAAACTCATGAAAAAAAACACACACACATACTCTCACATCTTACACACCCCAGCTCTTGACATTTGGGAACTGTAGCTGGGTGCAGCTGTTTCATGTTGGGGTCCGAACTCTTGCGACAACTCCCATTTTGTCAAGTAACTGCATGAAGGTAAAAAATGTCAAATCATGTACACTAATGAACTATCAGGTGTAATTGTAAAGCAGGAGTTTGAGTTTGCTACAACACTCTTTGCAATATTCTTTGAAGCAATCTATAACAGAGATTTCAAAAAGTCAAAACCATGGAGGAAAGACACCCAATTGATTTCAGGTCAGAGAACAATGAAGACTACAACAAACCGTTCTCGCTTGAGGAACTGAGGGAATCGCTGGACAAGTCACATGACACAGCGCCTGGAAAAGATGAAATCCATTACCAGTTCCTCAAGCACCTTCCCGAACCCTAATTCAGGGTTGGGCAAACGATAATGGTTTTAAATTTTCGGACTCCAAAACAGTTAGTATGCATTTTTGTAATTTAAAGGGACTCCGCCCAGACCCTGAACTATTTATACACAAAAAGAAGATCACTGTTGTGAAAACTACAAAATTTTTAGGCCTCACCTTAGATTCCAAATTTAATTTTCTCCCCCACATTAAGGAACTTAGGAAGAAGGCGGATGAAGACTGACATTCCATTGGTACATAAGAGCCTGAAGCTGTTGGATCAAATAACAGCCGACCATAGGCATGTCACCTTCGTCTGGGTCCCCTCCCATGTGGGCATTGAGGGAAACGAAGCCGCAGACAGAGAAGCAAAGAGAGCCCTAAATCATGCGGTGTCAGGAACCCAAATTCCCTGCTCGGACCTGAGACAAAGTATGCCTCTGCCACCTATCAAGAGTGGCAGGACCGATGGGAGGCTGAGACTCACAATAAACTCATTCAGATTGTGGCGGATGTCAGGTGGCGGCCCACATCTAAGGATCTCACAAGGCGTGGTAGCACGACCATGTCCAGACTTAGGATTGGCCACACCTACATCACGCACTCTTTTGTGCTGAAGAAAGAAGAGCCCCCACTTTGTGAGTTTTGTGACTCTCGCCTCACCGTGGAACATATCCTCATCGACTGCCCCAGATACCAGGATGTCAGGGAGAAATATTTTAGAGCCACTAACTTAAAAACACTATTTGATAATGTCGACCCTGGGAAGGTACTGGGCTTTATCCGTGAAGTGGGGTTATCTACGAAGATCTGATTTATGAATTTGTGAACATGTAATATTTACATTAGATTTTTACCAAATAATTAAATTTTTACTACTTTTACCATTTTAACTGTGAATAGACCTTGATTTTAATGATATGACTGTATAGAATTTGGCCCTTGTTGTTTAGAGAGAGAGAGAGAGTAGTCCTTAAGGGACTGCAGGCACGACATGGCCTAAATTGTGCCGATGTGCCTAAAATAAAAAACAACAAAACAACAGAGATTCTCAAACTTTTTGTTCCCGGGGACCCCTTTATATAGTCAAAACGGTGAGAAAGTGAAAAACGCTACATAAATGCTTATAACTTACAAATGTAAATAAAAACAACAAAATTTGTTGAAGGTGTGTTTGAAAATAAAAATTTGAAAAGTTAATGACTTGGATAAGCTTGTTGAGATTTTATGAGTGTATTTGTGTCTGGCTCGATGTTTGTAAGTCGCAACAGCAAATCTAAACGAGCACAAAGTTCTAGTCGGATGCTTTTATTTGTAATGAGTTTCGTAGTGGCACTGAATTTCCGTTCTCCGAAAAAAGAAGACGGGAAAGCAGTCAACATTTTTAGTAATATAACCCACAATGCAGGATATACAAGATTACAAAGAGAGGCGGCCCCCCATCAAATTCACCAATTGTTGAGAAATATATTCAAGCCATATTCTTGTTTTGATCGTTTAAAGAAATGTAAAAAATTTAGCGTTATTTTTCACATAAAAGCAAACAGTGCAACACGTCGTCTTTTATAAGACTCTTCTAACTCTTCTAAAATAAGTAGAGTAGCGTTAAGTGATCACCGAAGATCAGCATGGAAACCTCCCGATACAGTGTTGGTGGCACCTAGTGCGGTAGCTCATGTTGTCATCCCTCCCCATCATCTTTCTTGAAATATGTTCGAATAAACACTATCGATAGATATTATTTTTTTGTTGAACCAATACAGTGAGCTGATTATCTACTTTTAATGATTTTTACTCAGATGTAAAATCCAAAGGTTTATTACATTTATTCAAATATTATTGCAAATTGTACAATAATATTTAATTAAAATTACAAACATATGAACATGTTTCTTTTGTTATACTTTAAATGGTATGACGTTGTGCTGTATCATTTACACTTCAACTACCATCTAGATGTGTCAAGGCATTTTTGGGCATATGAGATTTTATTAAAAACTTTTTCAATATGTCTGATTTTGCCAAGTTATAACTTTTCCAACTTGGTTGTTACCGCCGAAATGGTGTCGAATGGTGCGGACCGCACCCCTCGCACCCCCTCCCACTAGTAACAGCACTGCTCCATGATATATCTCGAGATTTTACTATTATCTTTTACATTGAGTCTGCTTTTGTCAAGTTATAATTTTTCCAACTTGGTTGTCACCCCCAAAATGGTGTCGACCGGTGCGGACCCTTGCACTCCCTAGTGACGCCACTTCTCCAAGATACCTACTTCTTTTCAACAATTTCGATTAATATATTGGAGTAGACGTAGTAAGAAAAAAAAAGCCTGCACAACTTTACAGGTTTCCAATGCGAACAGCATAGGCTAATACACTATTTACTTAATAGGTCTAGACTAGATGCAGAAGATATAGAATATATATAGAAACTAGATCTAGACAAGATCTAGATTTCTTATCTTATCTTATTGTAATAAACCTGGTGGTGACGCAGATGGGCGTAGTGGTGTGTGTGTAGTCAGCCAACGCAAATCGCCTCAGGCCAGCGCTAGACGAGCGTTCAACCGTGACAAGTTACGACGGTCAGCCGAGACGAGTGTCAACATGACGGTTCGGTAAGGATCGGCGTCGTGAATAATACTCAGGCCAATCACGTCAAATATAGTCGGATGACCACCCAGAAGGTACAAGCGGTGTCGATCCGTTTCTAGTGGGCTATTAGGCACCCTATATAAAGAGTCACAACTTACCGACCGGGGATGGAGTACGACTGCTCAGTACAAGTCCGAGACGAAGCAGAGAGTACAGTGCAAGAGTTGATACGGCGATACGGTGTTATCGGAAAGATATTTGTACAGTGTACGTGTTGCCAATTGTACAGTTTTGACTGTTATTTATTGAGTATTAAACCATTACGTTATTTTGAGCCCTGAGTTCTTCAAGTTGGTGGTGTGTGGTGTCGTTTTGCAGTGCGCCTGGATAGTGAGATTCGTTACATTATCTAATACAAAATGTTACTTCAAAAAAGAAGATGATTACGTTTTACGCGTCATGCATTCAGTCATGCATATTAACCAATGCCTTAAATTCTGCCAAGTCACTGGTTTTCCTGGCTAGCTCAGGCAACCCATTCCATGCTCTATAGCACTAGGGAAGAAGGAGTATTTGTACAAATTTGTCCTAGCATATGATATGGGGAATGTGCCTTTATCTTTGTGTCTTTCTGAGTATTTGTTATTAAATTTTGTTTTTGTATTTGAAGATTATGGTTCAGTGTTTTATGTATAATTGCTGCTTTACTTTTAACTCTTTCTCTTCTAACTGACGATACCAGCGTTGATTCCACCAGAATGTGGTAAATAATTACGTAGAGAAAGAGTTATGTCTTTATCCTGAGGACTTTCTAAATTTAGTGATTTAACTAAAGGTGTTACTCTAGTCAAATGTGAATATTCGTTTGTTATGAATCTCACTGCTCTATTTTGTGTCTGTTCCAGTTTCTTAATGTTTTCTTGAGTTGAGGGGTCCCAAACAGAGGATGCATATTCTATTATTGGCCTAACCAAGGTTAAATAACATTTTAGTTTTATGTTCTTATTTGATTAATAGAAATTTCTTTTAATAACCCTAATGCTTTGTTTGTTTTTTTGATAGCTTCATCAATATGTGGATTCTATGACAGTTTTTCATTTATTATAACACCTAGGTATTTTGCGTTTTTAGTTTGTGTTACTGGTTTACCATGAATAAGATAAGTGGAATCATTTGTTTTAGCTTTCTTGTTACTCTTAATAACTGACATTTTTCTGGGTGGAAAGACATGCTCCAATTTGATTCCCATTTCTTTGTAAAATTTCTGTATCTTGTGTTGTTTTTATTGTTCTATATATTATGCCATCATCTGCGAAAAATCATCAATTAGTCCTATTAGTTGTGTTTCACTTGATCTATATTTCCTAAAGCCATGTTGGTATGCAGTAAGGACATTATGTTTGTCTAAGTGGTTTATGATGTTGCTACCTATTATGTTTTCTAGGATTTTACATGTGATGCTGGTAAGGGATAGTGGTCTGTAATTTCCTGGGTCTGATTTTTCTCCTTTTTTCAATAGATGGGTGACATTAGCTTCTTTCCAGTCCCTTGGTACTCTGCCCTGGTTAAGAGATGCCTGAAAAAGTATTTTGAACACTGGTGCTACCTCATTGCTTAGTTCTTTGAGTAATCTAGCTGGAATACCATCAGGTCCAGATGCTTTATTAGGTTTGATGTTGGCTAATAGTTTTTGGATTCGCTTTTCGTGTACTTCTATATCTCCTATGCTGTAAAATTCTTCTAAATCAAAGCTGGCAAACTACATATAGACTTGCATCTAATTTAAAAACAGAAACAGTGCTAGAAATTGAGTTCGGGAATTTTGATGTAATCGGAGGGTATCTAGTGTCCTTAGATCTTGCGTGCATAAACGTTTAAGATTTGATAAACAAAGTAGGTAATGCGCCTTTTAGATTATAGTTTATTTTATCCTCAATATAATATAATAATATATAATATAAATGTTAATAGAAAAAAACGTTAAAGCTAACATTCAAATTGAATAATTTAACAATTTTTTGAAAGAAAACGTTGATAAAGTGTTATTACGAAAACTCACTGGTATGTAATGGAAAATTACTAAGAGTTTTAGTGAATTGCAACTAGATAAAAAGTATGTTCTACTTTGAATGACGGCATTTTCAGATGAGGTTATGAAACCAAGTCGGCTTCACGAACATATATCAATATCCAAAAATAATTTAAGAATATTTATTGAATTATAAAATTCTACTATTAAAACAATATTAAAAACAAAAAAAAAAGCGGCAAAGTATGATATGTTTTAGTGGCCTCTTAGAGAAATGCATAGCTTTTTTTTTTAAAAGTCATGATATTGTTTGAAAATTGATTAAAACTAAAATTACTTAAAAAAAACATGTTACACAAAAAGACTTTTTTCTGTTAGTGATGAAATATTATTTCAAAAATTGTCTAGTTATGTAGCTTATGAGGACATATAGGGAACCATCAGTGATTGGTCGCTACAATGACTTCGTAAGTAATATGGAATAAACATAGACATAAATAAATATAGACTGGCCGAAGGAAGTAACTTCATGCAACTTGAAAACATGTATGTCTATTGTATTCGGATTTCAGAATTATGAAAAATTGCATGATCTTCATTCTTAGACATTAAACAAAACTACACTGCCTCCTTATTTACAATATATATAGGTGTGTGGCTGAAATAGATATGAATACTTAACTTTTATACTGCTCATAAATGCTGTATAATAAAGTACACAAAATTGCAAATCACAAATTTTCGTTTCATAAAACTCTTTAATCGGCCAGTCTATATTTATTTATGTCTATGGGAATAAAGAACAGATCTATTCACTATTCAGCTTGTGAGTTATGGTACACAAGAAAAGTTTAGCCCACAGTTTCATTTCTATTTGAATCTAATTATAAAATTGTAAATAAAATAGAAACCCATGCCGGAAAAAAATCTCATCTTTCAATAGTTTTGTGAACAAGATTGTTGTAAAATAAAGTTTGCTGGATTTCTAAAGGGGTTTGCTATTGCTGGTTTTGTTAAAGGGAAACTCCGAT
The DNA here is from genome assembly GCA_036873155.1 of Biomphalaria sudanica. Taxonomy (NCBI): domain Eukaryota; kingdom Metazoa; phylum Mollusca; class Gastropoda; family Planorbidae; genus Biomphalaria; species Biomphalaria sudanica. The sequence goes on along the minus strand of JAZGLO010006681.1, from coordinate 4,673,301 downwards.
GGTTTTTCAAATTTGAGTTATTGACATATTTAGATTCTGCGTAAAAAGTTGTAATAGTAAACATTTTACCTTTTTTTTATTTAAATGCTTAGAAACATTTCTATTTAATAAATTAGTCAGTAAATTCTTGACATCTAAAATAAAACGGGGTTCTATGAGATTTTGTTTTAAGCTAGTTCATACGTCACTTCCCTCAACAATACTGAAAGAGAAACTAGATTTGACCAATCGTATCGCTTCATTCTTATAGTAGCTGTTAGGCTTAGTGACGATCTCGTCCAGAGCTATAATACAGTTATATATATATATATATATATATATATATATATATATATATATATATATATACACATGTATAGATAGATCTAAGAGCATTAGGATAATCGACTCGAGAAAAAGAGTAACATTTTCATCTAAGCCTCTCTCTGTCCCAAGAAGTAAATAGATCGTGTGTCTGACTGATTCGAACAAACTGGTCAGTGTAAGGCTAGTCGAGACTACGTGTAGTTGGTCATGACAAGACAACCAAGCGATAGTGTTTGTTGTGTGTTGAGTGGTCTGGCCGTGGTTAGTCAAGCATGTAAATCTACTTTTAATACGCATTTTTCCTTGCTTACAAGATCCTAGATCTAACTGTAGAGACCAAAATGTATTTCTTTTACGAGAATGTAAACTTTGTTGTATGGTCTCCTGTTATACAATAAGTTGATAGATTAAAACACATTTGTGACGTCACATAGAAACCCTGTGAATGTCTGTTTTGGATGCGCCGGAAAATTACGTTGGAAAAGCATCAATTACTAAGTTATTATTGCAAAGAAAAAAAAAGAATCATATATTCATTATCTGTAAATCAAAACACATATTATATCAAAAATTGTCAAAACCATCGGAGTTTCCCTTTAAGCTCTTAAATACAATTTTTTTTTTTTTTTTTTTTTTTTGAGAAACAAGAAGATTCAACTGTAGGCGATGACTTAAAGCAGGCTAAAAACATTGTTTTACATGGTAGGCATCTCACACAAATGAATGAAACGAACCTCCGACTGCTAGAAAGAAATTGACTTTCACAGATTATATCGTTTTTTCTATTATCGAGCTATTAAATCTATTTTTAAGAGTTTTACAATCTCACATAACTTGTTTGCTGACAAATGAATTACTGACTAAGGACACTGATATCTGTGCAATTCACTTAACAAGGCTCTATGAACAAATGATGATTCGCTTATAAAATAATAAAAAAATTAATATAAATGACAATTATTAAACATCTTTTACTGATGTTCAAATTGATTTACAGGAAAAAATAGATTTACAAAATAATGTTTTCAGTAAAAAAGAATGTTAAAATAGGAGGCACACAGTGGCGTAGCTAGGGGGAGGGGAGGAGAATTTGTTTTTAATTAATTTAATTAAATATTACTCAAATTGCAGGGGCCCCCAAAGAGATCAAGCCCCCCCCCTGTCCCTCAAACGATGGAAAATCCCTAGTTACGCTCCTGCTGGCACAACAGAAATGTGGCTGCATTTAAATGTTTCAGTAAATTTCCAAAGCTGTGGTCGAAAATGGAATTATGTTTTAGCGTTTCCATCAACATACATGGTTAACCTAGATTTAGTGCGTAACAAACTTAATGAATTAGCAAAGAAGTAGACTAGTTGTAAAAAAGACCTTCGCCTTGCTTTGGCTAATTTAAAGCTTGAAATTTCTAATATTGTCAGACTGCAGGAGGCACAAGGTTCCCATTAGCTTAATTTCTTTTTGTAGTGAATTCAGAAATAATAATGTTTATATTAAAAAATAAAGCTAAATTTACAATTAAACCTAAAAACAGTAGGCCCTAATATTCAAATATTTAAAAGGGGACTATTCTTAGGATTTGAAAGAAAGTCATGACAATGAGATTAATTTTTGTGTGTAATCACTGTAAATTATTTGACATAATGTTTGTATAATGATAATATTGGCTGTTTTTGCCATCGATTTCCTTTCGAAGATTACGGCAGTGTTTCACATAACTACACAAACCCAGTTGCGACCCGCATATTTTCCCGAACTTTTTTTTAGAAAAAGCTGTTGTCTGCTGGCGGTCTATTTAAGTTTGTTTTTTTCTTTTGCGCCTGTCTTCAATAATGGCTTTTCTTTGAGTCTCAAATGTTTGTCCCGCAGCTTTTGTGAGAGCTCTCCAACTGTTTCTCTCAGGAGCCATTTTCTGCCAGGTACTTTCCTTTATTCCAGTGTGGGCAAAATAGCGCTTAAGTGGATCTTTATAGCCCTTACGGGGAGCACCTCTGTAACTCCGTTCTATTCTAAGCTCGCCAAAGAAGATCGCCTTTGGCATGCGGTCGTCTTCCATGCGGGATGTGTGTTATTGATAGCATAAAAATTAATAGATAGATGATATTTTGTTCAAATTTACTTTCTCACGCTTCTTTATAAGTGTTTTTTTAGAGGGGGCGCTGGCGTGTAATTTTAAAAGAAAAAATACGAAAAGGGGGCGGTAGGCCAAAAAAGGTTGAAGACCACTGCACTCAGGTGTACATCTGTTCTACCCTGGCACAGGTCTCTTCTGTAAGTCACACTGGAACACATTCTGAAAGTCAGCCTACATTTGTTCTTTAAAGGTAATCAATAGCTCTATTACATCGGGTTCTAACTCAAACAGGTAAGTTAGTTATTTCTTCTCGGAGGCGTGCTTGCAAGGTTTCCTTGTTTCAGATTGCCTTCAGCCCTCGATCACGGAGTTCTCGCCTCGGTTCTTTCAATTCAAGTTCGTATAGCAGTTTCAGACGAGCCATAGTAGTCCGATCCCACTTCTGACACCAGTTGTTACATCTCTCCTACTATCCTACTATCTTCAAACTGCATCACACGAAAAAACGAACCTTAAAGAACCTCACAACTCGGGGCTCCAAAGTAACAGTAACAAATATATATATATATATATATATATATATATATATATTAGGGTGGGTTGAACATAAAAATGTGGCACGGAACTCAGGAAAACTTTGCGTTTGCATGTGAAACCAAAGAAAATCACAAAGAAATTAGTTCTGGACACTTGTAAGTGCCCCATTTTTAATTTAGAAAATACTCGCTTTAATAGTATTGACAACCACAGCAGACTTATCAAATAATGAGACACACCTAACGTAAATCAATATTGTATGCAAATATAAACAGTCAAGCAATGGTAATTACTCACATATTATAGGTATGTCCTTTTCTAACAAATCGTTACTGCAAAAAGTTATCACAATAATCTTGTTTTGAATCAAAACGAGGCATTAAATTGCGGCAATTTACTCGTGCACGAATAAAACCATCTCTGGCCTCAAAACCATAAACAGCTTTTGAGGCATCTGTAACCAGTTTTATGCAACGTTCCACTCCTTGAGTGTGGTTCTTGTAATTCAAAGTGAGTGGCTCATTGCTGAATTTAGCAATATCATCATCTGTCAGCTTCATCGTGAGTGGTGGCTCCTGGATATCTTCCCAGTTAATCAGATCAACGTAGTTTGTTGCATCATAGTTAATCGGCGGAACTTTAAACAGACGTATTGCAGCTGTAGATGCCTGGAGTCTTTGCTGGAGTATAATATCAACTGCTCTTGAGCGAATACTTTTGTCTGAATCAGCCAGCATAGCAATAAGAATATTTTCGGAGTGAGCAAAATATGCACTGCGACTAATGTAGGGCTTGACAATAGCAGCAGTTTCACTGGAAAGTTCTTTGAGAAGTTGAGTTGCATGATAGACATGTCTTGCGCCATATGTGCACGAGGGATTGTGCTTTATGTTGAACCAGTTTGCAGCATAGTTAGTTACAATGAAGTGTGTGATGATGCAAAGGTTAGCAGAAGGATTGTCTGTAGCAACACACAGGCGGCAAACCCTGTTGGCAAAAGTAAGCCATCGTGAGTGATTTAGGGGACCAGGCTTTCTAGCTGATAAATTTTCAGAAACAACGCCAGTTCTAATGGCTGTTACAATATCATATAAATATTTCTGGTCACATGAGAGATCAGCTACCACATCCTCATCTAACACAGGCATACTGTGTTGACTTGTGATCTTTGTAAAATTAGCAATATGTTTCAGTTCGCAATGATGAAGTTCACGACCAATGGGACCACTGAAACTCGTTGCTCCAGATGTTGGCCCATCCAGTGTTGTAAACAGATGGCGCAGTGGTAGTTCATTTGTGTGTAGCAAGCCTATGAACCAATTCAGAGGACGTCTAATTACAGTTACAATACTGTTAGCAATATCAGTACTTCTGCCAAATGAAGGCGTCACATGTGTCAGATAGCTACTACCTGGTTCTTCAACTAGAACATAATGATTTTCAACAGTAGTGTCACCATACCACTTGCCACTTCTGTTTACTTTGACCAAAGTGGTGTCTCGTCTACCATCAAAGTAAATACTTGTGATACCTTTTGGTGACTGTCGCATATCACGTTGCAAACCCTTTCTTAAATTCAGCCTCTCACGATGTACTTTATTCTTGTCTATCACAAAGCTTTGATTCTGTTTGGTTATGAAGCCAACATCGATAAGCATTGCTGTTGCTAGGGATGCTGCAGCTCTGTCTGATATGCCATATCTGTCTGCTTCTTTTGCTAAATTTGGAAGGGGTATTCGCATCTGACCTTCAGCTACATCATCATCACTACGACTGGATATATCATCACTAGCTACATCATCAATACTACTGGATTTATCATCACTATCATGAAGTACCTCGTCATCGCTGTCCTCTGCAACACTTTGGTCACTTGCACAACTGTTACTAGATTCTTCTTCACTAAGATTTAAGTTACTCTCAGCACTTGAAAATTTTCTTGGCATTTTACATCTTGTTTCTTCTTCAATTTTTCGTTGTAAACGCTTCTGCAATCTGGTTGTTGCTTGGAAGTCTATATATTTGCCATAAACATTTTGCGAGAGTTTCTTTGATCATATAAAAACAACAGTTCATCTGGTGGAACTTTCAAATTTCTAGGACAGTTACAAGATATGCTTACTTGTTTTGTAGAATTGTCATAAGACATACTGCACTTACATGCAGCTATATCAAACAATGAGTCCAAAGTGGCCAGAAAGGTAGACTGACGTGCTGAACTTGATTTAGAACGAGACAGTTCTGAACCTGTTGAAATCATTGTTTCCACACGTTTGATTACAGATCGGTAGTGCATCGTTGGAATGGAAGCTTTGTTCCACAGACTGATGACAGCATCTGATACAGCTCTGTATTTGTCTTTGTTGGAATCATTCTTTCTTTTTTTCATATGCAAGAAATGCTGCGCAACTTGACGATTTGTTGGCAGTACATTGTGAGGAAGTTCACCGGCATCGCCAAATACTGAGTGCCGTGTTACACTTTTTGTAGCCATTAAGTTACAAAACATTCAATTTATTGTTCTAAATAAATAACCTGCAATAGAAATAAACAACAGGCATACAAATTTAAAGCATAATATAGTTACTAAATCTTAAAATTAAGCAATTAATAATAGAATGCATCAAGCTGAAAATGCTGGTTAACGCAATTTTCAAATTTAAAAATGGGGCACTTCCTGTAATACAAAAACAATTTAAATTTTTTTTCATTATTTCAGAGGTCATTTGTCAAATAAATAATGATATTCCAATATTTTCTCTTTTTCAACCCACCCTAATATATATATATATATATATATATATATATATATATATATATATATATATATATATATATATATATATATATATATATATATATATATATATTTATTTATATATATATATATATATATATATATATATATATATTTATAGGCTTGTCTTAGAGTCCGAAGATTAGTGAGGAATATAGTATTTCACTTGGCTGCGCAGCCCCAGCTGTGACCTACATATTTTGCCACACCCAGAGCCAGCGTAACCATTGTCCGCAGGAGGTCGATTTAGAATTTCTTTTGCTCGTCTGCGTTTGTCATCGGCAGCAGTACACATATAATATGTACTTAAAACTTAGAAAAATGCGTTTGCTGTGTATAATGTCTTTTAATTCACATTTATACTGTATTGTACATTTATATTTCATTTTTGTTCACTTTCCATTGATGAATAACAAGATTTAGCAATTTCAAAACGAATTTTGCGAATATATGTATGCACTACGCAAGACAGCAGGGTTTCTGTTCAGGGCTTTTGCAAGAGAGGATTTAAGCCTCTTAAGTCCTCACTCAAATGGAGTTTGATGATGATGATGACTAATAATGATGGTCACCTAGTTGCCATGGACGAAAAAATAAGAAAATTTAACCAGTTATTTCTTTACGTTTGCCTATAATAACACCTTTCACGATCGAAACCTCAGCGGTTAATTTTTTTAAATTTATTTTGCCACGAAAATGAAAGTTGAGCGTTTAGATTTAGGTTTACGTTTAGGTTTGGCGTAATGCTGGGTCAAATGAGGAAACCTATATAGAAAATTTAAAGAAACCAAGGCAGAAAGAGTTTACAAAAAGTATATAAAAATTAAACACCTAACCCAAAAAGTAAGCCGGGAAGAAAGCTGACCAACTTCAGGCAGCATTAACCATAGATAAACACCAAAACCTTAAGGACATAAATGAGCTTTTCATAGAAACTTTACACAACCTAAGTTTAGATCAAATCATTAAAAAGCCAACTAGATTAAACAACACATTAGATCTCTTCTTAACCAACAGACCTGGATTAGTAGTTGATTATGATATTATCCCTTGTCTATCAGACCATGAGATCATAAAAATACACAAAAGCAGTAGCCAATACAAAACGCAAAAGAAAAATCTTACTCTGGAATAAATGTAACCTAACACAATTACACCAAGCTGCATTAAACTTTCAACAAACATTCTTATTAGAAAAAGACATTAACCAACCAGTCGATGACCTCTGGAATTTCATTAAAAACCATCTTAAAAGCATTATAGAAAATCATATACCAACTAAATACACATCAAACAAAATAAATAAATGCTGGTTTAATGATAGACTAAAGAAGCTTTGTAAACAGAAGGAAAACCTATATAGAAATTTAAAGAAACCAAGGCAGAAAGAGTTTACAAAAAGTATATAAAAATTAAACACCTAACCCAAAAAGTAAGCAGACAGCTGCAGAGTGAATACATAAACAATGTAATATCTAAAGATAACAACAAAAACCTATGGTCATACATTAAGTCTAAGAAAATGGAAACAACAGGCATAGCGCCATTAAAAGATGAACATAACATAATACATAATGATAATGAAACTAAAGCAAACATCCTAAACAAATACTTTGCATCAGCATTCTCAGCCCCAGGAGACAAAGACATATTTCTTAATTTGAACCAAGTAGACAACATAGAAGATTTAGTAGTACAAGAAAATGGAATTAAAAAACTATTAGCCAACACCAAACCAAATAAAGCGTCTGGACCTGATGGTATTCCAGCTAGATTACTCAAAGAACTAAGCAATGAGCTAGCCCCAGTGTTCAAAATACTCTTTCAGGCATCGCTTAACCAGGGCAGAGTACCGAAGGACTGGAAAGAAGCTTATGTCACCCCCCTATTTAAAAAAGGAGAAAAATCTGACCCAGGAAACTACAGACCAGTATCACTTACCAGCATCACATGTAAAATACTAGAACACATAATATGTAGCAACATCATAAACCACTTAGACAAAAATAATGTCCTCACCCCATACCAACATGGCTTTAGGAAATATAGATCATGTGAAACACAACTAATAGGACTAATTGATGATTTTTCAAAAGGTTTAGATAATAGTGAACAAATAGATGCTATCTTACTAGATTTTTCCAAGGCTTTTGACAAAGTTCACCAACATAGTTTGCTTAAAAAATTAAAATATTTCGGCATTAATGGTCCACTGCATCAGTGGATTAAAGATTTTCTGATAGGGAGAGAACAAACTAATAATAAATGGCTCTAAATCAACACCAATAACAGTAAACTCAGGTGTACCTCAAGGAACAGTCTTGGGTCCACTACTATTTTTGATTTACATAAATGATTTACCAAATTGCATTAGTTCAGGAACAAAAGTCAGATTATTTGCAGACGATTGCATAATATATAGAACAATAAAAACAAAACAAGACACAGACATTTTACAAAGAGAATTAGATGAATTACAGAAATGGGAATCAAATTGGAGCATGTCTGTCCACCCAGAAAAATGTCAGTTGTTAAGAGTAACAAAAAAACTAAAACAAATTAATTCCACTTATCTTATTCATGGCAAACCAGTAACACAGACTAAAAATGCAAAATACCTAGGTGTTATAATAAATGAAAAACTGGCATGGAATCCACATATTGATGAAACTATAAAAAAAATCCAAGAAAGCATTAGGGTTTATTAAAAGAAATTTCTATAAATCAAATAAGAACTCAAAACTAAAATGTTATTTAACCTTGGTTAGGCCAATAATAGAATATGCATCCACCGTGTGGGACCCCTCAACTCAAGAAAACATTAAGAAACTTGAACAAACACAAAATAGAGCAGTGAGATTCATAACAAACGAATATTCACATTTGACTAGGGTAACACCATTAGTAAAATCACTAAATTTAGAAAGCCTTCAGGACAGAAGACTCAAAAGTAAAGTAGCAATTATACATAAAACACTGAACCATAATCTTCAAATACAAAAACAAAATTTAATAAAATACTCTGAAAGACACAAAATAAAGGCACATTCCTCGTCCCATATGCTAGGACAAATTTGTACAAATACTCCTTATTCCCTAGTGCTATTAGAGCATGGAATGGGTTGCCTGAGCTAGCCAGAAAAACCATTGACTTGGCAGAATTTAAGTCATTGGTTAATTTGCATGACTAAATGCATGACGCGTAGGACGTAATCATCTTCTTTTTTGAAGTAACGTCTGTATTATATAAGATAAGAATCGATTGCATGAAGGCATCTACGTCCGGTTTCGTTCTGACGGCAATGTGTTCAATCTCCGGCGTCTACTATCCCAAAGGAGATGGTCATAACGGAGCTTCTCTATGCCAATGATTGCGCCCTGCTAGCTCACAATGAACATGACCTCCAGAACACGGTAAACGAATTTGAATACGCTGCCCCTCTTTCGGTCTATCTATAAACCTCGGGCAAACAGAAGTCATGTTCCAGAAGTCACCCAATGAAACATACTCAGCCCCAAGGATCACAGTAAACGGACAGCCCCTTAACGTGGTAGACCACTTCACATATCTAGGTAGTATAGTGTCAAATGACGCCTCACGTTCAAGGGAAGTTTTATAACCGTCTGGCCAGGGCTAGTAGCGCTTTGGACGCCTTCAGGCGAGAGTCTGGAAGAACAAATCGCTCCGCCCGCCTACAAAAATCAATGTCTACCAGGCGGTGGTTCTCTCAGCCCTTCAATATGGCTTTGAGACATGGACACTATATAAAAAACAGCTAAGACTTCTTGAGCGTTTTCACCAAAGATGCTTGCGCTCCATCATGGACATACGGTGGCGATGTCCTCGCGAACGCCGGTATGGACAGTATAGAGGGACTTCTTATGGTCCAACAACTACGCTGGACAGGGCACGTATCCCGTATGCGAGACGAACGTATGCCAGAGGCACCCCACGGAAACGCTTCAAAGACCAGTTTAGTCGTCAGCTTTCCTTGGCTGACATAGAAGAGAGCACCTGGCTGCATGCGGCGTCGGAACGAGACAGCTGGAGGTCACTCACGAAGGCCGCGGGATACACATTTGAGACCAAAAGAAAATCTGCTGCCGATGACAAACGAGGACGACGAAAAGAAAATCTAAATCGACCACCTGCGGACAATGGTTATGCTTGCCCTGTATGTGGCAAAATATGCAGGTCACAGCTGGGGCTGCTCAGCCACGGGAAATACTGTATTCCTAATTAATCTTCGGACTCGAAGACAAGCCCTATGACCAGTTTAGCCAACATATTGATATATAATTTGGGTATTTTCTATTTTTAGGGCCTGCCGGTTGTGGGCGGCTACACATTACCATTAGCTACACTTTTTAAATTTCAAACTGTTAAAATTTTCTCCACACACACACAAACGCACGCTTACATACAGATGAAAAAAAGTAAAAACACATTTGTAAAACACACAGATATTATAATAATCCCTCACATTTACTCTGACAATTGTTTGGATTCGTAATACTTATCTAGATCTAGAGGGAAATTAAGATTTTTAGATTAAGATCTGTGTTAAAATAAACGTAAATATACCAATTTGAATGAAAGGAGTTAATGTACCAAAAAAGTACTAATAAGTGCTTAAAGCGGAAGGTATAATTTAGAACATATGACATTTAAATGTCGGCTTTAAAATCACGAGTCAAAATCACACAGAATCACATAGATAAAACACGCCCACATTGCTCGTATAAGGGTATAGGATGAATCTTTTTGTTAGATTTTCTTTTTTTTTTCTTTTTCATTCCCACTCTTAACTCTCTTCTTGGGTGAAAGGAACATGAAAGGAAATGGCTGGTCAAAAGTTTGAAACTGGTAACGAAATTTGATGTGCTAAATCCCCATACTGGCGTCTTTTATCAGATCCGATCCTTTCCAATCTGATCCTTTCGATCCGACGTTTTAAAGATAACGTAGACATTTATTTTATTATTTTAATATTAAACTTAGGGTCTTTTATTGTTTTGCACACCTATTATGTAATATAACCAATGACTCTATAGAGTCTAGAGAGTTTTAAAAATAATAGGTTTTATTTATAAGGCTAATTATCAAGTGCATGCTCCAATTAGATTTTATTTTATTTCGAAACCATTGCGTTGGAATCTTTTCACTAAGACTCTTTCTAACTATCGCCCTATCTCCAGTAAACAATTCTTTTTGTTTGAAAAATGATGACCAAGTTTAACTTATCTGTTATACTATTATTTTTTTATTTTTTTTTCACAAGTAGCCCTCTAGTGTCATCAAGACGAATGGTACGGAAGTGAAGCCTTGAGACCACAAACTGAAAATGAGAGACAACAAGGGGAAGCTAGTCACACTATTATCGTTCTACGGATGTGTTATTACTCGAGGTCGTCCCTAGACTTCCCAGAAAGCGGTTGAAGCAGTTGGGAAAAATAATCAATTCACGATAACTCTGAGGAAAGCTCTGTCGGAGGATGTGTACCCATGACTCACTACACTTAATTCAAATATAGATCAAATTTTTTTTTTTTAAATTGATACCACCTACCGTGTAGTTCTGTCAATTCCTTTTGACTGTGAGGATTGTTTCAACTTGTGCTATTTATTTAGTAAATACAAGTTTTACTTATAGGATATGATACCACGGAAAAAAAACACTTTCTTTGCCTGTGTTCTTTGGTTAATGTGTCCCTAAAGCTGCACATACAGTCTGGTCCATGGTCAGCCAGTTGTTTAGACTGCGCTCGCCACTGAGGTCGCTATGCGTGAACACAGTGCTTGTTGTTGGCTGGATTATAGTTGTCATGACAACGCTTATGAGGAGTTACAGGTAATGTTTTTATTTTCCTCCTGTAATTTATATTTGTATGTTTATTTTCTTAAGGAAATCCCATTACAATGTATCCATAATGTCAGTTTCTAGTTTGAACTCCAATTTTCAGTGTGAATAAAAACATAAACAGCCTATTTTTGACTAAAGCCCGTCTCATTGGCGTAAGACTAAAGTGAATCAGTTGCTAAACATTCTCGACCCTAATGCCCATTGTATTTTAGGATGAATTTGTGAAGGATTATAAAATAGTTTTAAAAAAATCTTTCCTAAAAAAATATTTGTAGGATCTTAACAAAATAATTTGACAGGCAGCATGTAATACGCAATTATTATTTTGTCTTCGAAACTTCAGTAGTGAGAAAGTTGCTAACTTTGTTTTTCTGTTTGGCTTTACTGGGATGCTAAAACTCTAATTTCTAATATTTATTTAGAGGCATTTTAAGGCATTTAATAATGATTAATAAATAGAACCCAAATAGAAAGAAAAACGGGTTCATTGATTTTTAATCTTAGCGAGTAGGGTTACCAGACTTACAGCAAAAGGAGGACATGTTCGGCTAGCATTGACTTAGAGCAATGGCATTTCATCCATAAATAGATCCCAGTTCTTTCTATCTTCTATTTTTAACACAAAAGCTTACACATAAATAGCAGAAACATGTATTGTGATGACCTCTTTCACAATAAGTATTTCGTATCTTTGGGACTGATATAATAATCATAACTCTTCAAAATCTGTCATTTAACTGTTTAAAGAGCAGAGTGGACAACTGAGACAAATAAGACTCTCATTAGCCCCACTAAGTAAAATTTCAGGAGGGCCTAGTAGCAATATATTTCTCAAACAAATTATTTTTTTTATACCAGTTCATCTACGAAAAGAAAATACGTGTGAAACTCTTAGCCTGACATTCTTTTTTCAAATAGTACTTAGAGGAGGAAAAGCCTTTCCTTATATAGATGGGAATTAGATTCGATTACATCAACCTGACAGCAAATATTGAAATTAGAAAACAACTTATATTAATTTTTATTTTTATTTTCATAGAGTAGATAATAAAATTCAATTTCAAGACAACTTATCTATAATCTTTCAATGGCGATATATGTGTCAAATACGTTTAATCAGATTATAAATCCAAATCTAGTCTAGTGGTCCCTTCTTACTTGTCGTAATTACCTTGATCACATTACTATTCTTTTCTTTCATCTTTCATACAACACAACATGTGTTTCAAAAATGTAATCAGCAAATTGAAAATGTATACAGCCAAGACAGGTAGTCGTAATCAAACAAACTCCACAATTTTTCAACTTGGTTTTCACCCCCAAAATGGTGTCACCTGGTGTGGACTGCACCTCCAAGTGATGCCACTGCTCTAAGATACGTACCTCTCCCCAACAATGTCGATTAATATATTGGAGTAGACGAGCTAGGAAATTTAAAGAAAAATGAGCCAGTAACACTAACCGTTTTTCCACGCGAACAGCATAGTGCACTATTACCCGCTATTGGCACTTCTAAGCATACTAATCCTGTCCATTATCGCTTTTTCTACTTTATAGATATAGACTAGATCTAGAATATATACTGGGTAGCAAATCACAAAATTCTGTATAAGACCTATACCAGTTTCATAAGACCCATTCTATAATATGGTACCTCAGCGTGAGGCTCAGCAGCCCAAACCAACCTATGGAAAATAGACAAGGCTCAAAATATTCGTCTAAGTATCAATAATTACAGGAGCAATCAAAACAACACCTATACGAGCTATGGAGGTAAACTGCTGCCCTGGTCTCTCTGGATGAAAGAAGAGAAATACAAATCCTTTCCCAATTCACTAAATTGGAAACCTTAGAGAGACATCCACTCAAAACTAAAATCCACAAAACTGGCACTAAAACCGTCTCAAAGGACTAATTTTATACAGGAATATTTAAACCTAAAAAAGAAAAGCCAACTTGAAAAAAATAACTATGGAATCCACGAATAACACAATGAATCTCAACGCCAGAACATAGCGCTCTCAATCCACTATAACAGACCGTGTTAAAAATATTTAAAAAATCTGACTACATTCCAACAGATCGCAAGGAAACAGTGAACAATTTTCTACAAACTCATTACCCTAACATTCAGTGGATCAGATTCTACACGGATGGGTCATCGCTTAAAGCTCCACAAATAGAGGACCTGAAATATTTATTAAATTGCCCGATGGAAAAAAACTAGAAAAATACATTGCAACTGGAGAGCTCTCTGACAGTCACAGAACAGAAAAGAAAGCACTAGAACTAGCAGCTACTACGCTAGTAAATCATCCAAGTACCCCGCATAGCCAGATAACCTTTCTAACAGATGCGAAAACAATCCTCCAAAACTTGGAAAACTCTGGTTTCTCATATATAAAACGACTCAGGACGGCACTTATAAAGCTCAACTACATCAGCAACAAAAAAAAACTGTTATTCAATGGATATCAGCACATATTGAATTAGAAAGCTGACGCACTTGCCAAGTGTGGGAAAACAAACACACAATTAAGCATTGCATTATATCCAGAAGAAATTAGGAAACAAATAGTGAACAGAATATATGATAAATGGACAAGCTCTCATCCGAATCGCAAGAAAGATGGCGCCTATTATAAGCTATCCCGACAAGATAAATGACAAAATAGCGCCGACAATATAGCGCAGAAAAAAAAAGATTTCAGTCATTTTGAAAGAAATACTTTAGATATCGTAAAATATGAATAGAGTCAATATGTTTTTGTTTTAATGTTATCATTACTTTTCAGTCATTTTAGAGGAAACACTTTAGATATCTTAAAACAGAAATATGCAAACATTAAGCAAAAATTAGAATAAGGTAAAATGAATAATTTCAAAATGTATCATTTATTTACATTCCAAAAGTGTACTTTGAAAACAGGCAAAGATACTTGTTAGATTTATACACACACACACACACACAAACTTTCACAAAGTTAAATTGTAGGAAATGTCACGTGGAAATTCCATCACTGCTTGAACCATACCCACATTTCAAAATCCAATTTAAGCAAGTTATGCATTTTAAACATTGGTGCAAAGGGGAAGGATATAAAATGTAAAGTACTCTCGTTCTCTGCAAATATGGCATACTTTCAGATCGATTCATATTGAAAAAGATAGAGACATCAACAAAAATGCTGCCCAGGACAATAAATTGCTAAGAATCCGCTACTTTTATACACATCATATACAAATCCGCGCTATTTTGTCTTGCGCTATTTCGTCGGAAAATTTTTGCGCTATTTTGTTCGCACTATTATGTCGGGTCACCAGATTAAAGTCTTTCACCTCAGAACTGGACTAAACAGAATGAGACAACACATTTTCCGGGAGCTCAAATTAGAACTAGTGAAATCTGCCCATGTGGAGTGTCACCAGAGAATGCTTTACCAAGAAGCCCGAACAAGATACTGGTCCCAAAGCATCCCTATAGAAAGAAAGCTATACGGAGAGCTCCTTGATTTGAAAACCACCGCACAGTGCATCTCATACATTGTTCAGTCACCTGAACGCTCAAACATAATAATATGAGAACGAGGAAGAAGATCATAGCATAACAACATATCATTTATAAATTAAATAATGAATATAATATATGCATATTAAATAACATAAAAATTAAATATAGTAAGAAGAGCTATTAAAATAAAATAGATTCATTTACATAATGGAAATAATAACATAGCAAGGGCGAATATAGCATAATATAATGGAACGTTACTACACATGACCATGCTAGAGACCATGACTTGTCATTGATTATACCTTGAGAGTGTCCGTCTTATAGCTCCTGAGATGAACTCCAATTGGTCTCCCGTAGTGCCCTGGTAAGGAACTCTGCTGTTTTGCGTAGTGCCTCATAGCTTCCATACAAACATAGTGAACCACTGGATACGTCTTCCCGCAGCTCGCGGAGCTGCGGACACTCTTGCAAGACGTGCGCCATCGTCTCTTCTGATTCCCCGCAGTGTCGGCAACGGGCATCAAAATTTGGCCGTAACCGGGCGAAGTACGCACCTATGGGGCAGTGTCCCGTACGCCACTGCGCTATGGTTGTTTGTTCCGACCTTTTTAGCCTCCACCACGGGTCCTCTCGATTTGGGCGACGCATGTGCTGCCAGACTCCCCTGGCAGTTTCGGAGTCATCCCAGGATTTCAACCATTTGTCATGTACCCACTCTCGTGTAACTGTGGTAGCCTGTTGAAACGTACTTGGTGTCTCCAAAGTGGGCACGGCCAGCGCTCCTTCTCGTGCTAGATCATCAGCCACGGCATTGCCCCTCACGCTGCAGTGCGAGGGCACCCACTGCATAAAGATGACAGCTCCAATAAATAGGCGGATGTTTTTTGCGGCGCCTAATGCTCTTCCACCAATTTAGACTTTCCCCCTAAGCCAGCCATGGCTTGGAGGCAGGACTGGGAATCGGTAACCATTACAACGGTAGTCGCAACGGTTATCTTTTCGCACAGTCTTTGGAGCAGATAATTGAGTGTATTGGTTATCGCCGTTAATTCTGCATCAAAGCTACATATGGCGAGGCCGCATGTGCCTGACAGCTTGTCTGGTTCGTGGTCTGGGTAACAGATTTAGGCCCCATACCCAGCTCTTACGGGGTCCTTCATGACCGACCCGTTTGTATACAGTAGATGGCATCGGCCGGGTAGGTCTTAAGTGTGTCCAATGCCATTTTCCTTAGTAAATCCGGGTGTGTGTGTCGTTTTGTGGCCCCCTAAAAACCCATGTATTGTGAAATTTATGGGAGGCATGGGCTGTCTCCTCCAGGGCTGGCACGTGGTTATCCGTCGGATTGGGACCCGGTCAGTGGAGAGGCCAGCTTGAGCACTCAAATTTAACGCGCAGTGCATAAATGATGTCCGTTTTATCCTGTTTCGTACTCTCCACTGAGTGACTAGTGTATGGGTCGGGAGCCCTGGTTCGCCCCTTTTGCAGCGTTCCAGGGCTGTAAGCACAGCGTGCTCTTTCGTCAGGCTAAGAGGAGCCACGTTGGACATGATTTCTGCAGCGGAAGTTGGGCTCGTTCTATAGGTGCCGCAAATGAATCTGAGAGCCTGGGTCTGTACACGGTTGAGTGATTCGAGGGCCGTCTTGCTTGCGTACACCTGCACGGGCAGGCTGTACTCGATTTCGGATCTGACAGCCCCTGTGTACAATGTTGCGAGCGTGTCAGCTCGGGCGCCCCACTTGGTACTGGCTAGCTTTCTGAGTAACCCTAACTTCTCCGAGGTCTTTCGTTCAACATCCTAGATGTGCAAGTGCATTGAGAGCTTCCTATCTAGGGTAACTCTTAGGTATTTTGGCGTGTTTTCACGTTGGAGTCGCAGCCCACCGAGTTGAAGCTCGAATGGGGCCCCAAGAATGTCGATTCCCAGGCTGAACAAGCACCAGGTCGTTTTGGCAACGTTAATTCGTATCTGCCATTTTGAACAATACGAGGAGATGGTATGGAGGTCGGCTTGTAATGCTTATCTTATCTTCTTATCTTATATAATACAGACGTTACTTCAAAAAAGAAGATGATTACGTCCTACGCGTCATGCATTTAGTCAAGCATATTAACCAATGACTTAAATTCTGCCAAGTCACTGGTTTTTCTGGCTAGCTCAGGCAACCCATTCTTCTATGTCAGCCAAGGAAAGCTGACGACTAAACTGGTCTTTGAAGCGTTTCCGTGGGGTGCCTCTGGCATACGTTCGTCTCGCATACGGGATACGTGCCCTGTCCAGCGTAGTTGTTGGACCATAAGAAGTCCCTCTATACTGTCCATACCGGCGTTTGCGAGGACATCGCCACCGTATGTCCATGATGGAGCGCAAGCATCTTTGGTGAAAACGCTCAAGAAGTCTTAGCTGTTTTTTATATAGTGTCCATGTCTCAAAGCCATATTGAAGGGCTGAGAGAACCACCGCCTGGTAGACATTGATTTTTGTAGGCGGGCGGAGCGATTTGTTCTTCCAGACTCTCGCCTGAAGGCGTCCAAAGCGCTACTAGCCCTGGCCAGACGGTTATAAAACTTCCCTTGAACGTGAGGCGTCATTTGACACTATACTACCTAGATATGTGAAGTGGTCTACCACGTTAAGGGGCTGTCCGTTTACTGTGATCCTTGGGGCTGAGTATGTTTCATTGGGTGACTTCTGGAACATGACTTCTGTTTGCCCGAGGTTTATAGATAGACCGAAAGAGGGGCAGCGTATTCAAATTCGTTTACCGTGTTCTGGAGGTCATGTTCATTGTGAGCTAGCAGGGCGCAATCATTGGCATAGAGAAGCTCCGTTATGACCATCTCCTTTGGGATAGTAGACGCCGGAGATTGAACACATTGCCGTCAGAACGAAACCGGACGTAGATGCCTTCATGCAATCGATTCTTATCTTATATAATACAGACGTTACTTCAAAAAAGAAGATGATTACGTCCTACGCGTCATGCATTTAGTCATGCAAATTAACCAATGACTTAAATTCTGCCAAGTCAATGGTTTTTCTGGCTAGCTCAGGCAACCCATTCCATGCTCTAATAGCACTAGGGAATAAGGAGTATTTGTACAAATTTGTCCTAGCATATGGGACGAGGAATGTGCCTTTATTTTGTGTCTTTCAGAGTATTTTATTAAATTTTGTTTTTGTATTTGAAGATTATGGTTCAGTGTTTTATGTATAATTGCTACTTTACTTTTGAGTCTTCTGTCCTGAAGGCTTTCTAAATTTAGTGATTTTACTAATGGTGTTACCCTAGTCAAATGTGAATATTCGTTTGTTATGAATCTCACTGCTCTATTTTGTGTTTGTTCAAGTTTCTTAATGTTTTCTTGAGTTGAGGGGTCCCACACGGTGGATGCATATTCTATTATTGGCCTAACCAAGGTTAAATAACATTTTAGTTTTGAGTTCTTATTTGATTTATAGAAATTTCTTTTAATAAACCCTAATGCTTTCTTGGATTTTTTTTATAGTTTCATCAATATGTGGATTCCATGCCAGTTTTTCATTTATTATAACACCTAGGTATTTTGCATTTTTAGTCTGTGTTACTGGTTTGCCATGAATAAGATAAGTGGAATTAATTTGTTTTAGTTTTTTTGTTACTCTTAACAACTGACATTTTTCTGGGTGGACAGACATGCTCCAATTTGATTCCCATTTCTGTAATTCATCTAATTCTCTTTGTAAAATGTCTGTGTCTTGTTTTGTTTTTATTGTTCTATATATTATGCAATCGTCTGCAAATAATCTGACTTTTGTTCCTGAACTAATGCAATTTGGTAAATCATTTATGTAAATCAAAAATAGTAGTGGACCCAAGACTGTTCCTTGAGGTACACCTGAGTTTACTGTTATTGGTGTTGATTTAGAGCCATTTATTATTAGTTTGTTCTCTCCCTATCAGAAAATCTTTAATCCACTGATGCAGTGGACCATTAATGCCGAAATATTTTAATTTTTTAAGCAAACTATGTTGGTGAACTTTGTCAAAAGCCTTGGAAAAATCTAGTAAGATAGCATCTATTTGTTCACTATTATCTAAACCTTTTGAAAAATCATCAATTAGTCCTATTAGTTGTGTTTCACATGATCTATATTTCCTAAAGCCATGTTGGTATGGGGTGAGGACATTATTTTTGTCTAAGTGGTTTATGATGTTGCTACATATTATGTGTTCTAGTATTTTACATGTGATGCTGGTAAGTGATACTGGTCTGTAGTTTCCTGGGTCAGATTTTTCTCCTTTTTTAAATAGGGGGGTGACATAAGCTTCTTTCCAGTCCTTCGGTACTCTGCCCTGGTTAAGCGATGCCTGAAAGAGTATTTTGAACACTGGGGCTAGCTCATTGCTTAGTTCTTTGAGTAATCTAGCTGGAATACCATCAGGTCCAGACGCTTTATTTGGTTTGGTGTTGGCTAATAGTTTTTTAATTCCATTTTCTTGTACTACTAAATCTTCTATGTTGTCTACTTGGTTCAAATTAAGAAATATGTCTTTGTCTCCTGGGGCTGAGAATGCTGATGCAAAGTATTTGTTTAGGATGTTTGCTTTAGTTTCATTATCATTATGTATTATGTTATGTTCATCTTTTAATGGCGCTATGCCTGTTGTTTCCATTTTCTTAGACTTAATGTATGACCATAGGTTTTTGTTGTTATATTTAGATATTACATTGTTTATGTATTCACTCTGCAGCTGTCTGCTTACTTTTTGGGTTAGGTGTTTAATTTTTATATACTTTTTGTAAACTCTTTCTGCCTTGGTTTCTTTAAATTTTCTATATAGGTTTTCCTTCTGTTTACAAAGCTTCTTTAGTCTATCATTAAACCAGCATTTATTTATTTTGTTTGATGTGTATTTAGTTGGTATATGATTTTCTATAATGCTTTTAAGATGGTTTTTAATGAAATTCCAGAGGTCATCGACTGGTTGGTTAATGTCTTTTTCTAATAAGAATGTTTGTTGAAAGTTTAATGCAGCTTGGTGTAATTGTGTTAGGTTACATTTATTCCAGAGTAAGATTTTTCTTTTGCGTTTTGTATTGGCTACTGCTTTTGTGTATTTTTATGATCTCATGGTCTGATAGACCAGGGATAATATCATAATCACTACTAATCCAGGTCTGTTGGTTAAGAAGAGATCTAATGTGTTGTTTAATCTAGTTGGCTTTTTAATGATTTGATCTAAACTTAGGTTGTGTAAAGTTTCTATGAAAAGCTCATTTATGTCCTTAAGGTTTTGGTGTTTATCTATGGTTAATGCTGCCTGAAGTTGGTCAGCTTTCTTCCCGGTTGACCAG
This sequence comes from Biomphalaria sudanica, assembly GCA_036873155.1. Taxonomy (NCBI): domain Eukaryota; kingdom Metazoa; phylum Mollusca; class Gastropoda; family Planorbidae; genus Biomphalaria; species Biomphalaria sudanica. The sequence goes on along the minus strand of JAZGLO010006681.1, from coordinate 4,652,870 downwards.
AGGACAATGTCATCAGCATATAGCAGTTTGCGACACCGGAGTGAGCTGGGCAAATCGATAAGATATTCCATGAAAAGGATACATGAGAGGGCGGATCCCTGGGGTAACCCTCTTATTGGGGTGTTTTCCCCACTTAGAGAGTACTGGAACTGAGTTCGTGTTTTCCTCTCCGTTAGGAACTGTTTTATCCAGTTGTAGGTCCGTCCGCGTGCTCCCATGGCTCTAAGCTTAAGATAGAGGCCTTGCTTCCACACCCGGTCTTAAGCTTGTTTTAGGCCAATAAAAACTGCATATGTGCTCTCGGACCTCTGGAACCCATCGGCCACCTCCTGCATGAAAACTGTGACCTGGTCGATCGGCTCAAGCCTGCCCTAAAGCCGGCCTTCTCTGGCGCTAGGATACCGGCACTCTTAAAGCTCCACACGAGTCGCTCGCTGACCATCCGTTCTACTATCTCCACGTTAGTTGCGTCTTTGCCCTTTTTAAGTATTAGAACAATGGTAGCAAAGCGCCAGGCCCTGGGTAGTCTGGATTCTACCCAGGTTCGATTCGCAAACTCAAGGAGTTTGTCTTTCGCTATACCCCCGAGGTGTTTTACCATCTCGGGAGTGACCTTATCTGGCCGGAGCCTTTCTGTTTTTGCACTTAGCTATCGCGCTGTCCAGCTCAGCACGGCAGAAGGGCGCGTTGCACGTGTCCAGGTCTTCCGACCTATTCGACTCCCTCTCGAGTCTTTTACGCTCCTTTTTGAGAGCTATAGACGTGAGTGTCTTCTTTTCGGACTTGCTTATCGAAGCGAAATATTTATTAAGCAAGTCGGCCATTTTTTCATCTTTAGCTACTCGATCCCCACTGGGTGACAATAATGGGGTGGCTGTACGCGTCGAATCTTTGGCCGTAAGACTGCGAAAAAGACGCCAGGCTTTGGAAATATCCCGAAGATCCAGCCCGGCACAGGCATCCCTCCAGTGGTTCGCCCGTAAACGTTGGGCCACCTCGCTGGCCTTCCGGCATAATGCGTTAAACTCCCTGCGGCATTCGGAAGTCCCCTTTTTTTTTGTTCTCTGCGCCTCGCCCGTACCTGGCCCTGATTATTCGGTCTAATTCTCGGGACCAGGCGGGTCTATGCCATGTGCCGGGATAGGTCCGCGGGATATGCTTCCTAGCCGCACCCAAAACCGCTGCAGTGATTTCGCCGTATTTGGTGTCGACTGTCCCTTCCTCCACCGCGATATCCGACAGGGCGGAGTCGACAGCCGCCCCGTACGCTGGCCAGTCAGCCTTAGTGTAGCTCCATTTTTTTGGGCTTGTTAGTGGCTACACCCCTGGCCTCTGAGAGGGCAATAGTGATTTCTATGGGCCTATGATCGCTTCCAACATCCTCAAGCACTTTAATTGTGGTTTTCCCCTCTAAGTCGGCGGAGTTAAATCAGGTCTCGAGAGAGACCCGTTGCCAGTGTGTAGGTGGGTTGGCGGGCTGTGTTTATTCTGTAGGCAGAATAAGTTCGTAGTGTTGAGAATTTCTTGGACTTTTTGGCCCGAGGAGTCGGTTGCGTCATAGCCCCATGCAGGAGACTTGGCATTTAGATCCCCAGCTAATAGAGTTTTGGTGAGAATATTCTTATTGCCGAGGTTAATGGTGTCACAAGTCGAGTCTGTGACCTATTTCGACCAGTTTCTATGGCAAGTTCATGTTTTGGCGGATTGTAGCAGTTAATGACCGTAAGTTTTCTACCAGCTTTGAATATATCAAGCGAGATGGCAATCGGTACGCCCGCTTTGAGGGCCAGGATTTAGAGAAACTGTCATGCCGTTTCTAACATGTGATTACTCCACGGCACTCATCGCATTTACATTTGTATGCCGTGTAGCCACTGATGTGGCTACTTCGCTTCTTGCCAACCAGAGTCTCCTGCAAGAGCGCGATGTCTATTGCCCTTTCATGGAGGAGTTTTGTGAGCTCTAATATCTTAGGTATTAAGCTACAGATATTTAGCTGAAGTACTTTTATCTGGCTAAGTTTGTCGCTCCCTAAGGGATTTGGACTGGTTGCGACAAACCGTTGTAATGGTTGGTGATTTGGAGGACCGATGGTCCTCGCTTCATTGGTCGTAATTGGTTGGGCCTTTTTGGTGGTAATAGTTGGTTGGGCTTGGTGCGGGACATGATCACCAGGTTGGTGTGGTTGTCTAGCCACACCTTGGCTACCGTTCTTCCGAGGGAAGAACGAATGCAGTGTAGCCTGGGAAGAGGGCTTTGTCCTGGGAAGGGGAACCTTCACTGAATTTTCGTGGTTCGACAGGTTCCGCCGGATCGGAACCACGGGGCGAGTAGTAGAGGTTTTTTCGTTGTCGGCCCTGCCGCCCGCTACCCGCGCGACGGAGCCTGTTTAGGTTTGCTCGTACCCGCGTTTTCTGATTTGATGTGTATTTTCCATTGTTTGCATAGACGTCGAAGGTTGTTGGCGGCCTTAGTTATTACCGATTAGTGTGCACAGGGCCTGCAAGAGGGTCCGAAATTCTAGGGTGCGGGAAGTCCGCACCACTGGTCACCACCTTCGTATGGCAAGAGCTCACTTACAGGAGTGGTTGTGTGAGGATTGTTTGATACCCCCAGTATCAGAACTACTATTGGGAAGCGCTTTCTTCTACTATCTCACAGGGGACGGGCTAGTTAGAGCCTAGCTCGTGGACGCCGACCGGTCCACCCGACACAGCCCGCGAAGGCCGCGCCAGTCAGTCCAGTCTTTGCCCAAAGAGAGACCCGCGAATCAGCTGAGTCCCAGGAGAACCCGACCAACCCTCGAGTTGGTGTCCAGCGCAATCCGCTTTTCGGAGAACCCGTGGGTCTCTTACTCACCGTTGTCCCGGGGCCCCACGGGGGGGGGGCTGGACATAACCCCTTTGGCAAGCAACCAGTACCCTTGGCCACCCCTCTAAGGAGCGGGGTACTCACGCGGCGACCACGATGAGGTGGTACTGGAACGCCGCGGTCTTATAGCTCCAGAACAGGCTGGTTTCAGGACTGGAATATCGCAATAGACCAAGTTAACATCTTTGTGCAGAGCGTAGCAGATAGATTCTAAAGGACCGAAAGCACATACATAGTCTTCATTGATTTAAAACAGGCATATGATATGTCGGCCTGGTTTGCTTCATAAGCCGTGGGGGTACGGGGGACGAACATATGACTGGATCAGAGACTTCCCACAAGAGCGTACAATAAGAACCAGGATGTAAGAAGAAGTCTCAGGGAAAATTATCCCTCGAGCACGGCCTTCCTCTGGGCTCCGTTCTATCATGCGTTTTTTTTCACGGCCTTATGCATGACCTACCAGATTCCATACGCTCTGCTCATACACATAAAAATGGAGGCTAGAAATAAACACTTCCAAGAAGATTTATTCTCTGTTCACGCTTGGGACTGGCATTCTCTGGCAACCTTTCCGACTCACCTTCAACGAAGTGGCTTTCAGCACGGAGAAGTTACCCAAGTACCTTGGTGTTTCTTTAGATCGCAAGCTAAAAATGTGTTAACTACCTTTTGTAAGTCTATGGCTATAAGACAGCTGTTGAACAGCTTTATAAGATACAATCCAAAGCTCTAAGATTTGTCTGTGGAACCTTTAGGACAAGTCCAGTAAATGCAGCTGAAATAATGGTTAATGTAGGTCCAATAAACCTTTAGGTGAGAACGGTCAATACTAACTTGCTCTGATAGGTACAAAATACTGGATGAATACCTCCCATCTAGAAAGCTAGTGGATGCCTGGAGATTCAGAAGACGGATGCAGTCTTTTATGCATCATGCCACCTGACTATCTGGTAAAGCTGGCCTCTCCAACAACAGAAAAAAGATTCAACGTTTTCACCACCTTCCCTCTTGGTGCCGCCCAACGGCGACAGACTAACTTGAAACTTGTAAACCCTAACGCCACTAAGCTAAGGCTTTCATCTAACGCAGGCATGTCAAACATAGTGTAAGCGGGCCGCATGCGGCCCGCAACCACTTTGCATGTGGCCCGCTTGGCCACCACAAGAATTTACAAAATAATGTTAAATTATTAAGCGTTTAACAGTCAACACTAATTTTCAGGTAAATTATTTACTAAAAAAAACGTAACAATCAATTTCGTTGAACCATTATTAAGTATTCTTTAATGATACAACTTTTAAAACATTTAGTGAAGGGGATTTTTTCGTTAAAGCTTCCGAAGTAATTTGTCCTGAAAAGGTGAAAGCATTAAAAGAAATAGCCTTAACTAGGAACACTGGCAGATATAATAAATGACATGTCAGTCAGCTTGAACAATTATAAAATCAAATAGCTGATTTTGAATTCTTTTCATTGGCTCTCGATGAGCCATCTGATGTAACGGATGTAGCACTGTTGGCTGTATTCATAAGGGCCTGTGACAGGAATTTTGAGATACAAGAGGACCTACTTGAGCTCTGTTCTATGCATAACACTACAACAAGCAAGGATGTTTTTTGATAAATTATTGGAGGTGATATTGTAGTTAATTTACCTTTGGTAAAGCTAGCTAGTCTAGCAACGGATGGCGCACCAACCATTTTTGGGGTTAGAAATGGTGGTCGTGCTTGCAAAAATAAGGGAGACTGGTGCTCATTTTCAATTTGCTCATTTTCAGTGCATCATTCACCAAGAAGTATTATTTGCAGAACAATTACAGTTCCAACATAAGCTAAGACCAGTTTCAATTGCTATCAATTTTATTCTAAGCCCCTTGGCTTAAATCAACGCCAATTTAGATGTATCTGGATGACGTTGGACACTAATTTAATTGTGTAACTTACTATACAGAAGACCGCTGGCTCTCTTGTCATAAAGTATTAAAGAGGTTTTTTGCACTGCTTGAAGAAATTGTATTGTTTCTGAACATAAAAACTGAACCTGTTGAACATTTCTGTGATGAGATGTTTGAATAGTTATTTTTGGCTCGTTTATTAAAGTCTAGGGGTAATTAATTTATTTATCCCGCTCACATATACAAGATTTTTTGAACAGGCACACCGCAACTAACAGTAAGAACAGACCAGTATATTAAATTTATAGAGTAAAACAATTTAATGAATAAAAAGTTACACAAGATAACTTGATAAAAAAAATATAATCGAGAAATGAAATGGGTGTAATATCTAAAATAATTGCTCATCATAGATAGCTAACTAATGATTAATAATCTTGACTACTTATATTCTTAGCTGCTAGCCCGTTGGGTAATTCTCACGCGGTCGTAGGACTGGCACTCAGAAAGATGAGTTATACGGTTCTGTCTTAGGACGTCGGCTTGGGATGTCACCTATGCTGTAGGCAAGCTAGCTCTAGGGTTAGGCCACTGCCTGTTTAGCAGTAGAGAGGGTTGGTGCTGCAGACTAAGTTTGTAGTAGTAGTAGATCTCTCAGCTGTGGTTTCTAGCTCGTAGATGGCCGTGCTAACTCACACCAGTTTATTTCCTGTAGCTAATGTTACTTTAAGCTGTCGGCAGTGGGCAGTAGCTATTGGGCAGTGGACAGTTTGGGCCGGTACTGGGCGGTTGATACTGGGCAGTGGGCACTGTGGACACTGGGCAATATTCTATGGCCATGGACAGTAGGCAATGCCTTTTTGCTAACAGGTATGTGATGGGGGGGGGTATCTGGTGTGGTCGGCTTTGGTTACAGCTTTGAGTGGAGATCTGGTAGTTATAGCAACAGCAAGCAGTTACAGCAAGCAGTTACAGATACAGCAACCAATACAGCAACCAGGCTGGGGATATGATAGACAATTAGGAACCTCCTAAAGGCATTGAATAGGGATTCTCATATGCCTTGCCATCATTCAGATGCAGGCATTGGTATCAATCCCAACAAGGCATTTAAAACAATTAAGGCATGAGATCTTAAAACACATAAAACTCAATGATAAGCAAAATACAAGGGAGTTAACCACAATCGATGTGTTATCATACAATGCAGGATGATACTAGTCAAGATTCATCCATTGAACGTGATTACGTCGATAAGTAATCATAGTAAAATGGGGAATGAGCATAGTATACTAAAGGATAAGATGAAAATAAAGTACTAGGGATAGAGCCACAATATAAGGGTTTGATATGATTAATCGAAATCATATTCATCCTAGGAAATAGAAGTTCACAAGGGTGTGAGACATAATAATATTTATGAGGGATATAATAGGAATGTAAAATAATCAATTTCAAATGCGCACTGTAAATTTACAGCAGGTGTTCTAAGTTCTTAGACAACACTTAGATTCATGAAAGCTTATCGTACACAATAATTATTAAGACTCAGATATGGGCAAAATAAAATAAATATCAAATATACTGCGGTTACAAATGTAGTCAACCGTAGCGGCATTAATAATGCTATATGAAGATATAGCATCGACATAAAATAGTAAAATGTACATACGTAATAAAGTCATAATGTAATGACGGGAAACGTGGTTGTGTACACACACATTTTTATAAGATAAAATAAGTATTAGTAAAATATTTACACTCACCCGTTTGTCCCTCACAAGTAAACTTCCTAACATAGAAGACTGTATGAATTCTAGCGGGCCTAACTTAGAATGCTTTGGTCTCTCTTTATATATAGATGGGACTTTTTGTTGAACCGGTGGGAAAGAAAGCTAGGCGATTTTCTCACATGTAAATATGTACCGGAGATGTCAAGCGTCAGGTCAGATTTATGGTCTATATTCGTTGGCTACCGAGTGAGTAGGGACTTAAACGAATAAGTCACTGTCCAGCCCGAGTAATACTATTCCTAGGGCGGCCTGTATCTTAAGGAGGGGGGGGGGGGAGAGGGGGAGAGAAGGTGTGAATAGTGATTAAGCCGCTGTGTGTAGTGCTGGTGCAGCGACTATTGTGTCGCTGGTCACCTGTACAGCGGTCAATAATAAAAACTTAGCCCTAGAGAAGCTAGTTTATGTTTTACGTCGAGTTTTGTCCCGTGAGAGCCAGTACCTTTGTCTAGACGAGCGGAGGATAAATCGTACAAGAATTTAGTTATGGGTGGACAAGGAAACAATTATTAATAATAAGTTAAACATAAAAGTTTCTCACAGTTTGCTGGGAAAACTCAAATGTACTTTGTATGCAAGTTTCGTATTGTCACAATTTCCAAACTGACGAATGGGTACAGGATTTGTCATTTGCAGTTGATCTCACTGGTCACCTGCAAGACTTGCAACTTCAAGTTAAAGACAAAATTGTCGCAACTGCCTGTGATGATGTTAAGTGCTTTCAAGCAAAGTTCCGATTGTAGATAAACCAAATATCAAGAGAAAACATTTGTTTACTTCTCAAAGTGTCAGGAACTAAAAAGCCCAGTGCCATTTTTGCTAAAATGATGGGTCGGCTTCAATACACGGGAAGAGCAGGCTATGGAGCCTACATTGAGTTTTTTTTTGGCTCTGACAGTTAAAATCTTTGGACCATGTGGTTGTCTTTGCAGTTGGCTCTGACTCGGTTTAAATCTGTAGTGTTTGCAGTTTTGATGCGGAGGCCATTGCGATCTGTAAAGCCTTAAAAGTCATTGACTTCAACTCGGAGAGTGACATTTAAGACTAACTGACTTAAAACCTGTACTACAGGCTTTGCAAAGCCCTGGACCGTGCTACAATATTGACACTGTCAACTGCCTTGAGTGCTGGGAAAGTCCCAAAAAGCCCGTGGAGTGTGGGAGCGCGTTAGGCGCCCTGAACGCACTTCCCTGTGGTGGAGGTCTGAGCAGACGTCGACTCACGCTGCTGGAAAGAAGAGAAAAACCTGTCTCATATTCTATTTGACTGCCCCAGATTTACTGTCTCGACAGGTCTGGGAAACCACTAATCCTTGACCTGTAGGTGACTTGTTTGCAAGATAAGATTTGAGCCTCTCAAGCCCTCATTCAAATGGAGTTTGATGTTGATGATGATTGTTTATAATGTTGAAAAGTGGAGTGACCTTTGGTTTGCGCCAACAATGACGGTTGGCGAAATGACCAAGGAAAGAATATTTTTGCCATCGGCTCTCTTACCTCATTTGTCCTTTTACTTTTTTAAAGGGATGATGCGACAGTTCACCTAACCAAATACCGCCATTTTTTTTTGGTCAATATATAGGCTGGTCCATTCTTTTAAGTTTCTTTTTACACTGTCGGCTAAAAACGATAAAAGCCGGGGTACTTCAAAAAAAAGGAATAAAAAGTACTCAGGCCTTGTGTAATACTCGTCAAAGAAAGTACTGTAAATTTGTGCTTCCACATACCGCTCTTTGTGTTTCAGTGATATAGCCTGTATCGGATTTGATCCCAACTCTCCGTATTATTTAAAGCTAAATGGTGTATTTTCAATTTAAAAAAAGAATCAACTAAATGCAATTCACATTTTAGGAAAAACAGTTCCTGCCCAGTAAATTATTATTCCAAGAGAAGTAATCACATATGGTAATACCGACCATTGTGAATGTGATCTCAGTTAATATCTTCAGTCACCGTCACGATTAAAGTTGATGCCAATCTGACTATTGTTAATTTAGTTTCGCTTTATCCTAGATTTAATTTTGTAGTTTTGTCTTTTACGTCACCATTCTTAGAGCTCTTTAGCTTATTTGATACATTAATGGAAATTGGCGCTAAGGACATAATTGAATCTGAGGACAAAACTTACGGGTAATATTTTCATTTTGTTAGAATGTTAATGATGATATCTTTTACTATATCGTATTGATTAACCAAATGTTAATATAGTAAAATCGATGAATTAGTGCAGTTTAAATATCCAAATATCACGAATAAACTACATTTATAAATGGTTTAAATAGTTGTATACATTTACATCTAGTTTCCAGTCTAAATATAGATCTAAATACAAATTAGATATGGCAATTAATTTGAGGATGGTATTTCATTCATTTTTCAATGTAATTTATAAGAGATCCATAAAAATGGAGATGGAAACAAACAAACAAAAAAGAACTACGTGGTAGTATCAGCACCTATTAGTTCAAACTTATGACTATCATAAGTATTATTTTATTTGATCTTGGAAAATTTTAATTGGTAAATTAAGAAGACATTTTTAACGATTTATGAAAATATTTCACGTCACTACGCATACAATGTCGCCAACAGAATACACTAGCGAATCCGGAACTTTTTGAGTTTTTTTTTTCCAAGCCTTAACCCTAACGCCTAGTAAGCCCTAACCTTACGTATAAACGCACATACATAGCATATATGTATCAAGGAAAAACAAAACGTGTTCTATATTACAATTAGAGCAGTGCTTCTCAACCTTCGGAAAGAAAAACAGTTTCGTTGTTGGCCCTTCTCTTGATATCTAGAGGGTTTCTTGATAGCTACGGGCCCCGACGCTAAACATTTTTTTGCATTCTTAACTACAGAAACGCATTCTCCTGACATCTACAGCTCATTATTCATCATTTTAATAAAGTCAGGTCAAATTTAGTTGGATAAAGTAACGTGGGGGAAAAGGCCGACACTAAAGTGTGACTGTCAATCGATACACAATTAGCGTTACTATAATTTTATTTGGCGCCTTCATGTTAGCGAGACAGTCAAAACCTGTTTTTATTAGGCGCCTTCATGTTAGCGAGACAGTCAAAACCTGTTTTTATTAGGCGCCTTCATGTTAGCGAGACAGTCAAAACCTGTTTTTATTAGGCGCCTTCATGTTAGCGAGACAGTCAAAACCTGTTTTTATTAGGCGCCTTCATGTTAGCGAGACAGTCAAAACCTGTTTTTATTAGGCGCCTTCATGTTAGCGAGACAGTCAAAACCTGTTGTTTTTTTTTTTTTGGGGGGGGTCAGCATAAGACGTTCACAGAACGTTGATTAGACGCACTTTGGATATTCGACCATCTTGACGCACACAAAATGTCTAATTTTTAAGAACCTTTGAATAATGTTTTTAATTAAAAAATATTATAATATGAATTTATAGCCCCTAACTACATTTTAAATTCAACCGATTTGTTCCTTAAAAAGAAAAGATACCCAACAGATTGACAAAGTTGATTAAGGCTTTGAGGGTTGCAGTCAAAAAATAATATTTGAAAAAGACGCTCATTTATAAGTGATTAATTTTATTAGGGGGCATAGTATCCACCATATGTAACACATTTATGCAAACGGTTGTAGATTTTTTGTCCAAATTTTTTTTTTTATATTTGTATTGTTAAGTTATGTAAGTTCTGTTATACTAAGTACTATATTTAGACTAAAAAAATGTTTAGTATTCTTTTAAAACAAAAAGTCAGGCATAATTTAAAACAATTAATAATTAGTTTTTCATATCATCGTGTGAACTGCAGTGTCGCAACTACTGCAGCACACCTAACCAAAGAAGAAAAAAAAAATATATAAAAAAAATTTTTTTACGGAAATGTTTTAGTCTTGATGAGTAAGAGATTGGCCATTTAGCAAACAGTTAGTTCAATTAGATATTCATAATAAGACATCAATTAGGCCAGGTTCACATCTAACTTCACATTCACTTTCACCTATCCTTTTGTCTGCTGGACCGCTGGGGCACCACACGAGATCAGTTAACCTTTTTTTCTGTCATTTGTCTTTGATTGAATTTCATTCTGATAATATTGAAACCTGCCTTTTTACCTGCCTGGGCTGGACCTCTTCGGGGGCCGATTTTCAGATTGTGTTTCCACACAGTCTTTGTAACCGTGTTTAAAAATGCGTTATATGTAGACTGCGGCCTTTTGAGGAATTACAGAAAATAAAGTACAAAGGTTTGAGAGGTAAAAGAAACCTGTTCTACGAAATGTGATGAAGATGCGTACGATAGTTTAAGGTATCTCGTGTCAATGAGTGGTATTTTCACATATATATTGTTATAACTTCGCCATGCGCACCGACATCTAAGCTAGATAGTGCGCACTGTGATAAACTAGACTTAAAAGGGTGTCAACATTAGGAAGAGATGGGAACGATTGAGATCCGAAGTGAAAAGACTGTGCCTGGAAAGATGATGTTTTATGAACTTGTGATGTCGTGTAAATAAAGATATATGTGCCTCGTTGAGTTGCCTCACTTAAGTTATTACAATTGGTGTCAGAAGTGGGATTATAGGCATCTCAACAAGAGGAGGTAGGCTTTGATTACAATGACATATTTGAAGCTATTACATCAGCTCTCAATTAAAGAGATAAGACAAGAGCTTCGGGACCGAGGTTTAAAATCCCTCGATAGCAGGGAAACGCTCACGGCTCGTCTGCGGCAAGCCCTGACCAATGAAGAAGAAGATCCGAGACCTACACATTTGAAATTGAACTTGGGATTGTTGAGTTTATTGGCAAGATCCAGGACTTTGTGGATGCATTTGATGAACAACTGAACATATTGGGAACATGATGGGAAACATGAGCAGGAACATAATGTTGAACAAAGTAGATGAAAATGTATTGCAAGTAGAAGGCCAAATAGACAAAGTGATAAAATCGTGTCGCAAGCAAAATGAGGAATAAACTCGTTAGGGAAGGAGCAGTTGCCTGGTCAGGACTGTGGCTGCACTAACAGTGGTGATGGAGGCGCTGGGGATTGGAGCGCTGTCTGTGACTGTGTTGTGGGCAAGTCTGACGGGGATGACTTTCAGGGCGAGAAACGACAACGATTGCTGCGAAGATCTCAATGGGATGTGCCGATTCGAAAGGAAAGAGACTAATGAAGAAACAAGAGAAGTCTGTTATGTGCCTGAAACTTTTGTTCCTGGTATACCTGCAACAGGCCGGACAGATCAAGACAACGTTGGGTCTGCGTCCAAGCTTGCTGCTGTGGACCTTAAAGACCTCTGTTTATCTGTCAGTACCTTTGATGAGAACTCAGCCATGAAAGCTTCAAGACCGTTTCTGATTCCTTGCCTTTGATGTCGTCGAGTGAAATTGCGAATACGGGCCCCAACAATGGCCAAGACAGAAACAACGAATTTGACTTTGGCAGCGGCATAAGAGGGAACTCGATGCTTGGCAACTGCATCCAGGCGATTGACATGAACTGTATATGCGGCGTCCTACGGGGACAGTGCCCATGCCAAGAAACCCAGCTACAAGATCTGAACTTGACAGAAATGTGTACTTCAGCCCACTTCAGTTAGAATGACTTGAACGGTGGTGAATTAATTCCATCAAAACCTGATGTAGTGGTGGATGAACATTACAAGGATGCTTCATGGGCATACCTTACAGATGAGGCTGAGAAAGACTATGTGCTTGAAACCGTGGCTACAAGTGGGCCTACAACTGTGTCACGAGACGTCCATGGAAAAGGTCCGCTGACTCAGCGTCTTAGAACAGCAACCCTGGAATCTACGGTGATCTCCACAACATCCATTTGTGTTACGTGGCTGGCAACCCTGACCTCCACTAACTCTCCATGTGTCAGCTGGCTGGCATCAGCGACTATCGTTATGAGGTCGAAGCAGCGACCACCTCAAGCGTAGACTGGCCAACTGGAAGAAGAGGAAGCGACGACCACGGGAAACTGTGCAGATGGCTATGTGGGCAACAGGCACCCTAACGTCTGTGGTTCCCACCGATCGACCTCCACCTGAACTGTCAAAGCTCCACTGCACTGTTTCTTTTCGGGACGAAAAGCTCTAAGAAGGGGGCAATGTTATAACTCCGCCATGCGCACCGACATCTAAGCTAGAAGGTGCGCACTGTGATAGACTAGACCTAAAAGGATGTCAACATTAGAGAGGAGAACGATTTCGCCCAAGTTGAGAGCCGAAGTGAAAAGACTGTGCCTAAGAAAGATGATGTTTTATGAACTTGTGATGTCGTGTAAATAAAGATATATGTGCCTCGTTGTGTTGCCTCACTTAAGTTATTACAATATTGTAGAATCTGTTAGAGCACGTATCCTTAGAAATCAAAGAGCTTGGGTTCCCATGATCTCCTCATTTTTTAAGTTATATCTTCCAATTTTAGGTCTTCCATTAGAATAGTAACGTTTGTTTAAATTGTTTTTGTTTAGCGCATCTTTCATCTTTCCATTTATCTTGTACACACTAAGAAATACTCAATAACTATTAACAATTAACTTTATTTAATCTTGACATTCCATTTCATAACATGCTGTCTCCTTCAGCACTCTGCTGTTCACTGGCCCCTTTCTACTATTAGCTGTTCATTTAACCATGTACCAGCAGAAAGAAATCAAAACATTTGTCCATATACACACAATACCACTGGCGGATTTAGGGGCCGGTAGGGGCAAAAACCTATCTATTCGACCGATCCCCTTATCGGGAGGGGGGGGGCAGACGAATTTTGTTAGAGAAATCCTACAATTTATATGCGAAATACTTACTTATGTTAATAATATTTACTACTTATATTTTAACCAATTTTTAGATTATGTCACCCAGCCGATTGTTGGTCGATTTGGTGGGGTGGGAGTGGGGCGATTGCAGCGATACCGCCCTTCCGCCCCTAAACCCTTCGAGTGGGCGGGGGTCAAATTTTTTATAGAAATCACATTATGTTAACAGAATTAGTTACATATCAATATGATATAAGATACTTATTGATATTTTAATCAATCTTATATAATGTCGTCCCCTTCTGGTATGTTGGCTGATTCAGTCTGGTGGGGGCGATTACATATAGTGCCCTCCCCACCCTAACCCTTTGAGTGGGGGGGGCGGTCCAATTTTTTATGCAGAAATAATAGTTTGTGAACAAAATTAGTTGAGTATCTATATAATATAATTTTTTTATTATGTCGTTCCCCGTCTGGTAAGTTTGCCGATTCCCTGGGGTGGGGCTGTGAGCGATTGTATCTACCGGCCTCCCTCCCTAAACCTTTCGGTGGGGGCGGTTCATGTTTTATGCAGAAATAATAGTTTGTGAACAAATTTAGTTGAATATCCGTATAAAAATGAAATGTTTTGTTGAGAGCTTGAAATCATAGTTCTGTGACAAAACGAAGAATTGATCACTTATTTTGCTAAGACATGTGTTTTTTTCCATCAAAGCCTTAATCTAAATTTTTTTTATCAATCTTTGGGGTATCTTTTCTTTAACGTGCAAACCGATTGTATTTGCCTATAAATGTATATTAGAATATTTTTCAAATCAAACATCATTTGAAAGGTTCTTAAAATTATACATTTTTGCGCTCGAATATCCAAAAAAGTTTTTTACCATCGTTCTGTTTGCGTCTTATTCTGACAAAACAAATATACTCCAAAACGAAAATGTGGGAACCTAGCCTTGAGATAAAACGTTTATGGAAGTTATCTAAAATAACAATATACCCTGACCTCACAGATACCTTCAAGGCCTTGCACATTCCTAAGAAGATTCTTGTTGCCTGTGTTACGTATCTAGGCGTTGTTTTTTTCTTTCTTTGACCTGTTGCGGTCGAGAGACGGGGAGGTTGTCTGCCCCTTGTGTAATAAGTTTTTTTTTCTTTTTTATTCGTCAAGCCACACAGACAGTGACCGGTCCCTTGACCTGTGTGTGTACCTCTGGTTGAAAGGAGGGTGTTTTTTTTTCTGTCTCTTTGAAGAGCGTTCTAGATCTGGGTGTTGATGACTTTCTAGAAATTACGAGAGATCGACGCGCGGTAGATTATATAAGACCGCTCGCGTAACGTTGACAGACAGACATACGGAGACAGCCGTGAGACAGAATAGCGGAGACATTGCGTGACCCGTGCGTGGTTAACCACTTGATCGTGTAAGTTAATATTTTTTTTATGTAAGGCCTTGCTTGCTTGTATTTGTAATTACATTTTCAAACTCTTGTATTGTAATATTTTTACATGTCATTTTTGTAAAAGGGTTTTGGTCAACACATCAATTCTGTATTGAGTAAATGTTTATTTTTCTTTCTTGTAACTTTATATTTGATTAAACATTAAGTTGATAGTTTACCTTCCGATTTCTTGTGTCATTTTTTTTTTGTTATTCATTGTAAGTCTTTGATTAAATTCAGACTTCTTATAAGTGACACAACTGTTATTCTATTGTCACGTTCCCCTAGGCAAGCCATTTAAAAGTAGAATTCAATTCGTAATACGTGACAAAAGAAGTTTGAGGGCTTTCGTCCCGGATATTTTTCTGAACCTATTTTCGTCTTACTTTAGTAATTTTGTAAAGGCGAAGTTGACTTTAACAAAAAATTTTTTTGTGTCAAAGAGTCGGAAGTTAAGTATCAATAGTATTGACCAAACTCTCTTAAGGTTTTTTTTGTTGTACTGATTTTGTACTGTATATTTACATTGTATACATATTTTTGCTTGATAGTTTGCTAGTTAGTCATGGATATTCAGGTTTTTCTTGCAAATCCCTCTGTGGAAGAGCTTGATGCTTTTACTAGGAAGGAACTGGTCCTTATTTCTAAACATTTAGGGTTTAAAAATAAAATCAAATGCCCTTAAACAAGAAATCAGAGATAACATTGTAATCCATTATGTAGACGAGGAAGTGTTTTCTGAAGACCTTTTAGAAACCCTTAGACCCGATGAGGGTAAATCAGATTTAGAACTTCAGATAAAATTAAAACAAATGGAAATAGAAGCCCAGAAGGAAATTAAACAAAAAGAATTAGAGCTTGCAGCGGCTAGAGAGCAGAAAGAAATAGAAATGAAATTACAAATAGAGTTAAAAAATTAGAGTTAGCGGCTAATGTAAGACCAGATTCTTCCCCTGCCAGTCATACTGCTGAAGCAATAAAATTTTTGAAAATAATTCCACGCTTTAATGAAGCCACAATTGACAATTATTTTCCACAATTTGAACTTGCTGTGAAAAATTTTAATGTACCTGAAACTTTGTGGCCCACTTTGCTGCAAACAGTTTGACTGGTAGAGCTGCAGAGGTATTTTGTTCTTTGACCATTGAACAACAAAAAGATTATAATGTTGTTAAGGCCTTAATTCTTAAGGCATATGAACTTGTTCCGGAAGCTTACCGAAAGCAGTTCAGGGATTGTCGCAAATCGGATGGCCAAACCCATGTAGAATTCCTGCGGGAAAAGGAGCGACGCTTTGAGAAATGGCTCACTTCCAGGGAAATCGGCACCGACTTTGCTAAATTCAAGAACCTAATGCTGATGGAAGAGTTCAAGAGTTGTGTGCGGCTGGACGTCCGTACGCATATAGCTGATCGTGGCGAGGAAGATGTGCACAAGGCTGCAGTGTTGGCAGACGATTATATAATATCACATCAATTTGCCAAGTATACGACGGATGTCAAGCCAAAACAAGTCAAACAGCCTGAGTCCACTGCTAGCAACTCCATCAAGAACAGCAGTACAAATGACAGAAAACCTACTACAAGTAAAGCTACTTGTTCCTACTGCAAACGAGAAGGCCATAAAGTTGACGATTGTTGGAAATTGAGGAAGAGAAACGAAAAAGCTCCTTCAAAAGTCAGCGCTTGCACAGTACAGTGGTCGTCGAGGTTTACTCCCTCATCCTCAAGTCATATCAAGAATACCTCGACATCACCTGTTTCAAATGTATTGACTGTACAAGACTCTCCGAAAATGTCTCCACGGTGTTCAAATGACTCAACAGTGAGTTCTTCAAATTCATCTTTACGATGTTCCAATGACTCAAACAAGAGTTTTTCAAATACATCAAGCCGATGTTCCAATGACTCAAATAAGAGTTTTTCAAATACATCACATCGATGTTCCAATGACTCTATCCAGAGTTCCCATAATACATCACCCCGATGTTCCAACGACTCTATCCAGAGTTCCCATAAGACATCACCCCGATGTTCCAATGACTCTATCCAGAGTTCCCATAAGACATCACCCCGATGTTCCAATGACTCTATCCAGAGTTCCCATAATACATCATCCCGATGTTCCCATGACTCTATCCAGAGTTCCCATAAGACATCACCCCGATGTTCCAATGACTCCATCAAGAGTTCTCCAAATACATCCAAAAGATGTTCTACTGACTCAAGAAAGAGTTTCTCCACTGCGTCTCCTAGAGATGTCAATGACTCCAGCGAGAGTTCGACCCAAGTCCAGTCTGCATCAACCAAAATTGATGTTTTATTAGAGGATTTTAAGCCTTTCATTTCGGAAGGATTCGTATCACTACCCGGTGATTCTACAAGTCTACGACCTATCACCATTTTGAGAGACACAGGTGCCTCACAATCGTTACTTTTAGAGGGTATCTTGCCCTTGTCTAAATCATCATCGACTGGGAAGAGCATCCTGTTACGAGGCGTAGAGCTTGGATGTATAGATGTGCCTCTACATCTAATCGACATAAAGTCAAATCTCATTACTGGACCGGTTGTTGTAGGTGTCCGACCAACATTACCATTGGAAGGCATCTCGTTGCTGTTAGGCAATGACTTAGCAGGTGGAAAGGTGATAGCCGAACCCATCGTCACTCAAACACCCGACTTATCTGCCACACCCGAGGAAGACCTAGAGTTAGATCCAGCGTGTGCAGTAACAAGGGCAATGAGGTTGAAAGCATCTCAAGAAGAGAACGTCGTCAAGGCCAACAGTAACCAAGATGATGTGGACTTGAGCACCACATTCTTTGCTTCTCTTGAAGAAGAACCAACGCCAAATTCTGAAAAGCCGGCATCAATTCGAAAACAGTTGATTGAGGACCAAAAGAAGGATCCAGAGCTCGCCAAACTCCGAAAAACCGCAATGACATCACAAGAGGCAGAGCTAGCATCAACGTGCTACTACATCCAAGATGATATGCTCTTCAGGAAATGGAAACCTCCAGACGCATCCAACGAAGAAGAATGGAGAATATGCCATCAAATCGTGTTACCAGAAAGATACCGAGCGTACATCATGAATCTGGCTCATGACACACCAATGTCAGGTCATCTCGGCATCCACAAGACATACCACAAGGTTATGACACACTTCTTCTGGCCATGTTTGAAGAAAGATGTCATCCAGTACTGCCGATCATGTCATGCCTGTCAGATGGTTGGCAAGCCAAATCAAAAGATCCCTGTTGCTCCTCTGAAGCCGATTCCAGCATTTGAAGAACCTTTCAGCAGAGTACTTATTGACTGTGTTGGTCCTCTCCCAAGGACAAAAGCTGGCAACCAATACCTGTTGACCCTTATGTGTGCTTCAACTCGTTTTCCTGAAGCTATTCCTCTAAGGAACATAAAAGCATCAAACATTGTGAAGGCCTTAATCAAGTTCTTTACTCTATTTGGTCTACCAAAGTCCATCCAATCGGACCAAGGAACGAATTTCACGGCCAATCTTTTCAAGCAAGTCATGACTCAGTTGGGCATCAAACACTGCATGTCGAGTGCGTATCATGCCGAGTCGCAAGGCGCTCTTGAGCGATTCCATCAGACTCTCAAGAACATGATCCGAACCTATTGCTTTGAGCACGAAAAAGACTGGGACGAAGGAATCCACATGCTGCTGTTTGCAACCCGTGAATCCGTCCAGGAATCGTTGGGATTCAGCCCTTTTGACTTAGTCTTTGGCCATTCGGGTGCGCGGTCCCTTGAAATGTATAAAAGAGACTTTGTTGTCACCAACAGCCACTGAAGGACTTTTAGACTATGTAAGTAAGTTTAAAACTAGACTTTATGATGCTTGTGTTCTGGCCAAAAATAACTTACAAAACACCCAATCCAGCATGAAACGCTGGTATGATAGAAAGGCCCGTGTTAGAGAATTTTCTCCCGGGGATAAGGTGCTTGTATTTTTGCCCATACCAGGTCAACCCTTGCAAGCCAGATATTTTGGTCCCTATGAAATTGAGACCAAAATTAGTGACCTCAATTACACAATCAAAACCCCTGACCGTAGGAAAAAGACTCAGTTATGTCATATAAACATGCTGAAGCCTTATGTATCTCGGCCAGATCACTCAGAGAAGAGTAATTGTGTTTTAAATACAGTCAAAGGTTGTTCAAATAGCCATGTTTCTCCTATTGATGATGATATTGTAAAGGAGAAATTTGGACAATACAAAATACCTAATTCTGTTGTATTACAGAATTTGGATGTAAAACTGTCTCATCTGTCTTCGACAGAACGGCCAGTTATCATGAAGCTCATTAATGAATTTAATGACATTTTTTCTGATGTACCAAAACAGACCAATGTTATAATGCATGATGTAGATGTTGGCGAGGCTACTCCAGTCAAGCAGCATCCTTACAGGGTCAACCCTGAAAAACTTGCTATACTTAGGTCAGAAATCAAGTATATGCTTGAAAATGACCTCATTGAACCAAGTTCCAGTAGCTGGAGCTCCCCATGTGTCTTGATACCTAAACAGGACAAGACTTATCGTTTTTGTACAGACTACCGTAAGGTAAATGCTGTCACAAAGACCGATTCGTTTCCTATCCCTAGGATAGACGATCTCATAGATCGTATTGGTGACGCTAAGTACATCACCAAAATAGACCTACTTTCAGGTTATTGGCAGGTTCCCCTGACTGATAGGGCAAAGGAAATCTCCGCCTTTGTCACCCCTGATGGTCTGTACCAATACAAAGTGATGCCATTTGGCATGAAGAATGCTCCTGCCACTTTCCAGAGAATGATAAATGCCCTGCTTGCTGACATGGAGAATTGCCACGCATACATAGATGATGTAGTAATTTTTAGCCAAGATTTTTCTAGCCATTGTAAACAACTGCATTGTCTTTTTACTAAACTTTTACATGCAAAAATTACTGTAAACCTGAGTAAGAGTGATTTTTGCCAGGCTTCCATCCAATACTTAGGCCATATTGTAGGACAAGGCCAGGTGAAACCTGTAATGGCCAAAGTAGAAGCTATCCAAGCTTTCCCTATCCCTGCTGATCGGAAAACAACTCCGAAGATTTTTGGGAATGTCTGGATATTATAGAAAATTTTGCGAAAATTTTGCTGTCATTGCCAGTCCTTTAACAAACCTCCTGAGAAAGAACGTCCGATTTACTTGGACGGATGAATGTCAGAAAGCCTTTAACCAAATTAAGCAGATATTATCTAGCTCCCCCATTTTGATGGCTCCTGACTTCGGAAAACCTTTTAGGTTAGCTATTGACGCCAGTGACACAGGTGTTGGGTCAGTCCTTTACCAAGAAGATAATTTCCAAGTAGAGCATCCTATTTGTTTCTTTTCCAAGAAATTTAATAGACATCAAAGAAATTATTCTACTGTGGAAAAAGAATGTCTTGGGTTGATTCTTTCTATACAACACTTTGATTTTTATATCAGTGGGTCCAGATGGCCACTGGTTGTATTTACTGACCACAATCCCCTTACATTTATCCACAAAAATGTCTGGCAAGAATCAACGACTTCTCAGGTGGAGTTTATTTTTACAAGAGTACAAACCTAGAACTTAAACACATAAAAGGCAGCGAAAATGTTATCGCCGATGCCTTATCTAGAGTGTAAAAAGTATTTTGATGTATATTTTTTTATATATATATCATGATAAATACATTCTGTAATGTAAATATTCTTTGTAATTCTAAAAAGATTTCCATTTCGTGGAAATGTAAACTTTTTATTTTTAGGGGGGAGGTGTTACGTATCTAGGCGTTGTTTTTTTCTTTCTTTGACCTGTTGCGGTCGAGAGACGGGGAGGTTGTCTGCCCCTTGTGTAATAAGTTTTTTTTTCTTTTTTATTCGTCAAGCCACACAGACAGTGACCGGTCCTTGACCTGTGTGTGTACCTCTGGTTGAAAGGAGGGTGTTTTTTTTTCTGTCTCTTTGAAGAGCGTTCTAGATCTGGGTGTTGATGACTTTCTAGAAATTACGAGAGATCGACGCGCGGTAGATTATATAAGACCGCTCGCGTAACGTTGACAGACAGACATACGGAGACAGCCGTGAGACAGAATAGCGGAGACATTGCGTGACCCGTGCGTGGTTAACCACTTGATCGTGTAAGTTAATATTTTTTTTATGTAAGGCCTTGCTTGCTTGTATTTGTAATTACATTTTCAAACTCTTGTATTGTAATATTTTTACATGTCATTTTTGTAAAAGGGTTTTGGTCAACACATCAATTCTGTATTGAGTAAATGTTTATTTTTCTTTCTTGTAACTTTATATTTGATTAAACATTAAGTTGATAGTTTACCTTCCGATTTCTTGTGTCATTTTTTTTTTGTTATTCATTGTAAGTCTTTGATTAAATTCAGACTTCTTATAAGTGACACAACTGTTATTCTATTGTCACGTTCCCCTAGGCAAGCCATTTAAAAGTAGAATTCAATTCGTAATACGTGACACCTGTCAGAGGGCAGTATTGCTGGAGACCTGCCACATCACCAGAAAATTACACAATGGAAACTGATATAGTGAATCTTGTTTTTCTTTAACAAAACTCGACCCTGGTGTTCCAGAGAATGAATACTTATTCGTTTGTAACATAACAACAATAATAATAATAATTTTTCTATTTATCTTATATTTATCTTACTATTCGTGCATGACACCCAACCAAACAGTAGAACTTTAGGACACGAAATATACGTTCCCACCAGATTCACTCAAAAATTACTTGTGAAATGAACCCACCACATCGGGCTCTGTGTCAAAATTGACCTGGGCATTTCAATACAATCCGGCCCACAAATTAAATGCCACGTGATGCCATGATGATGGACATCCATTTATACTTGTACTCAAAGAGCATTATGTAAAGTTTAATAATGTATCGAAAGTAATTAGTTATATGAATAATCTGTTAGATGATTTTGAAACTATCCTATAATCGCCAATACTAGATGTCTATATAATAAAAGTACCAAAAAATAATTAAATGATTACACAATGCAGGTCCGACTCAATGGGTAACGTCGTTGGTACATCGAGCTGACCATACAATCTCGATACCCGGCTTGAGCAAAGAAAATTTTATATAATTTTAAAAATATTTTATTTTATATTAAGTTGTAGAATGGAGTTTTTTGTTGTTGTTTGTTTTTTAAGTTA
This sequence comes from Biomphalaria sudanica, assembly GCA_036873155.1. NCBI lineage: Eukaryota > Metazoa > Mollusca > Gastropoda > Planorbidae > Biomphalaria > Biomphalaria sudanica. The sequence goes on along the minus strand of JAZGLO010006681.1, from coordinate 4,630,893 downwards.
TTTTAACAAATGTTTTTCTTGTTTTTAACTTTGTATGTGGCTTAGTGTTAAAACTGTGGAGTGACTAAATCGTTCTATTTTTCTTTCTGTATCTTCTTATGCAGGACTTGTATTCGTCCAATTCGGATTCTGCAGTTTCATCACTATATCCGAAGGTCGCTGGTCCATCGCCGTGCGCCGAAGATTTTATTGATTCTCTTATTAGCTTTGGTCTCGTTGTATGCAATTCACTCCCAGTTGCAGCAGACTGAGATTATCCATGTCTTACACCCTGGATTCCCGTTGATAGTTTATTCAGAAGATAGTTATCCGAGTGTTTTGGAACATGACGTGATTGGGAAGATCCCTTACCAGATGCAACAGGATGTCGCTTTGAGGTAAGTAGACTTATACAGTATTTCTATCATTTTAACTAGACTTATTCAGTAGGCCCCATTTCTATCAATTCACAATTGTGACAGTTCTAAACGCATATTTATTTATTTTTTATATAGTGTAAAATGTCTGTTGATCAATAGAAACTAACATCATATTGATATTTTACTATTGACACAAAGTACTGAAATAATCAAAAGTAAGCCATTAAATAATAGAGGATACCACTTGTCGGGGGGGGGGGGTTGGGCTCATCTAGGGTATGATGTATTTGCCAGGGCTTCCCCTCCTGATCAGTGTAAACCGAAGCAAAGAGTAATAATATGTATATGGCTTACTAAACATCGACTAAATGACATTCAACTGAACAACCATTGTTCAACACGAACACGATAAGTTAACTTACATTAGTTAACAACAAGAGTGTATGTTTAACAATTTAATGAATGAATGAATATTATGACAAGAATGATGAATAAGTATTTACAAGGTAAACACAAGTTGAACATATTATTCAAATGAGAAATATCACACCTTAAGTTCGGTGACACAATTTGATAAAAGCCTCGCAAAACTCACACACAAACATTCACGATGCCATGTATGCACGGACCACACCAAAACAAATCAGGCTGACTATAACAGAGTCCCAATCCTGTGTCCCTAAACAAGAAAATACGTATTCCTTGAGACCGCCATTACAATATTATATTAATAACGATTTCAAAACTAGCACGTGAAGAATAAGGCAAACTAAACGAACTTTTTACCTAATACTGGGGAAGAAAACACGAAAGAAAACTCCAACCAAAGATCCGCCATCAGCACAACCACAACAGAGGCAAAGAGGCAATGACATCAACAAAGCGCGACCTTAGGAACTAGAGCGCAAAAGCTATTATGGTGCATAAAGCTCTTTTTTCCATTATATGTGCTATTATTCATAGATTGTTAGACATAAATCTTTGGAAGCAATAAGTTTAGTATCTGTATGTCATAGTCGGAAGAAAATCTCCCCTCGCCTCAGCGTGGCACCTCCGTGGAAACGTCCACCCGGGGAAGCGGAAAGGCTAAGAACGAGAGCAAACAGGGGTTCCAGTGGGCTACCACAGTTCTGCTCTATCGAGTGTACTTACACGTGGAAAGGATGTGAGAAAGGCTTACTAACCAGTCCGCAACCCATTGCACCGTTCCCCAGCGGGGGTCATACGGGTGGTGATAACTCTCCCACGGGGGCAATGGCAGATTATAGTAATATGGGTCAAAAGGTTCATTAAAGGGATGCGTTATAATTAATTTCTGATTTTAATCCTATCTTTCTGTTACCCTTGTCAAATAAATAGTACAAAAGGAAACAAAATTCAAGCACTAAACAGAACAGTGGAATTAACAAACATAGGCTACCATTTGTAATAGTCACATTCACACATAAGTACCTACTAACTTTGATGGACACTTGTACTAGATGGCCAAAAGCTATTCAAAAAAAAAAAAAAAAAACTAAAATTTAAACTGTTATTATTTACTATATTTATGGCTGTTTGTTTATTCTTACTATATAACCAGAATGAATCGTCTCTTGCAAGACGATAGAATTCAGGCGAATTACTGGTCTTGATTGCTTGTTCTTGCATAGGGGCAAACTTTGCCAAAAGTTCTTGAATGAGAATGAGGCCAAGTTGAAGGTTGGTGAGGTGGCATGCTTTGACGTAATGGTCCTAGATGAATCTATGAAGGAGATATAAAAGAGGTGGGAAGGGAAGCTCATTTGATGAGAAGTAGGAGCTTGGAATTATTTTGTTAGAAAGTTTGATCTAGAAATAAAAAGTTGGTTAGTTTAATTGATCATCATTATTATTGTATCCTGTATCTACTTTGTACATGAGCTGTACATATTTTGTTTTAAGTTCGAGTTTAAAAGAATTAAACTCAAGAAAATTATATCTACTTTGTGTCACTTCGTCGTTTCTTAAAGTAGTTTGAACTAGAATATAAAAAGTAAAAAAAATATTAATAATAATCATGGCATTGATAATGAGATTTCTGAATTTATTTATTTTTTTCCAAAAGGAGAAATTAGCTTTTCAATAGCTTTTCTAGTTTTTCTATCTAAATGTGACAAACCGACAGACAAAAGTAATAGCAGATTTTAATCTTACTGGGGTCGCTAAAAAAATAAATAGATTATTTGAGACTTTTGTTGGGGGAAAAGTTGTAAAGAATCTTTTTTTTTAGGACAACATCAGGGTCTATAAAACACTTGTTAAAGAGTCCTTTCTTATTTGTCTGACTCTATAGAGACCATAGAAGAAAAACAAGCAAAAAATAAGATTACAAATAGATCACAAAGATTACAAACCCCGGCTGACGATACATAAGAAATATTCCGAATGAAGTCTAAGGAAAAAAACTGTTTTTTTAATACGAGAAAGCTGACGAGGGTTATTAAACATTTTTGCAGGCGTTCTTGTAGCATTTCATTTAATAAAATCATTCCAAAATGACGTCAAATGAGAAAGGTCCACTACATCACACGGCCTAATAATAATAATGTAATGTCTCGATTCCGAAAATTATGGTTCAGTGCAGTGTTTCACATGACTACGCAAACCCAGTTGCGATCTACTTATTTTCCCGCATCTCGTGCAGACTAAGCCGTTGTTCACACGGCCTAGTTAGACTAAATATGTCTTTTTCAACACGAGAGAGTTGATGAGGGTTACTAAATATTGGTTCATATAACATTTCATTTAAAGAATTCATTCCGTATGACGTCAAAGGGGTAAAAACTTTCCACTACTTCACACGGCCTAGTTAGACTAAAAAATGTCTATATCAACACCAGATAGTTGACGAGGGTTACCAGACATTGATGCACCGAACTCTTATAGCATTTCATTAAAAAAAAAATTTCTGTATGACGTCAAAGGAGAAAAAAATGTCACACGGCTTAGTATGAATTTAAAAAAAATTAATACGAGAGTGTTATCGATGGTTCATAGACATTGGTGTACGACTTCTTATAGCATTTCAATGAATTAAATCATTCCGAATGACGTCAAAGGGAAAAAGAACTTCTAAAACTGAAAGGAAAAGGCGTAAATGTATTTCAGGTGAGAATACTGAAAAGCAGGAAGCACAGTATCAAATGACACATATACAGTAGAATACATCGCTCGGTCTGCCTACAGAAATCAGTGTCTTTCAAGCAGTGGTTCTCTCAACCCTTCTGTATGGATCTGAGACATGGGTAATAAATAGAAAGCAACTAAGACTTCTTGAAGGCTTTTACCAAATATGTTAGTGCTTCCTCATGGACATAGGATGTGTTACAGCTCCTCTATTATAGATATATTTATAATTCGGTAGAAACTACCGTAGGTTTCGATTATTCTAGGTGTCCCTGGGTTCAGCTGTAGTTACGAATAAAACAATTAACACTCGATAAAACACAGAAACTTTACTAATCTTTACGGCATATAGTCTATATCACACGCTGAACTCTCTGACAACTAACACACTTCCGGTCATTTGCGCGATTGTAAAAAATAGATTATACATATATACACACATTCATCCGTGACATGATGATATGACTGCACTACTTTTTCTTCTTCTAGCCAGCTTTATTGCTGCTGAGCTGTGAGCTCTTTTGCAGAATGTGCCAAGGAAAAAAAGTGTGCTGTTTTTTCGTACAGGGTGTCGGTTATGTTGGGCTGTAGTGGAAGTAGGGTCTGCCTAATGTGGATTAGGAAGGGCCATTCAAAGAGGATATGGTTTACGGTTTCATAAGGGTGGGCACAGTGTCTGCAAAGGGGGGTTGTGTGGAGTTTATTTTGTTCAGATGGTAATTTAATAGAGATATGTGTCCTGTTCTTAGTTGGAAAATTGTAGATTGTTCTTTGCGGGGGACTAAGTTAATACTGTCCAGTTTGTTATGCATAGTCATTTCTTTGTACATGGCTCTGCCTGTGTTTCCTGATACCCATTGGTTGAGCCACTCCTCTTTGTGATTGTTGACTAACATTGACCTTTGGGTGAGGTAGTTTACAGGTCTATCTGGTTGTTCCATAGATGAACCTGCCTTTGATAGCTTATCTGCCTTTTCATTTCCCATGATGCCAATGTGTCCAGGGATCCACTGTAGTGTGATATTGATATTTAATTTTGATATCATCTGATGGATTATCACAATCAGTGTTGTCAACTCCCTTGGGCTGTTTGAGGTGCTGCTGTTAAGTGCTTGCAGAGTGGATTGGGAGTCTGTAAAGACAACAATATCTGGTGGTGATTGCACTCCTTCATATAATTTGTTTTCCACTGTCTGTAGTGCTATGGTAATTGCCTCAATTTCGGCTTAAAAGTTTGAGCAGTAATCGCCATAGGGTGCACTTATTGCAAAGTGTTTATTTTTAGGGAAGACCAGGAAGGCACCAAGACCAGCATTGATGGTGGCTTTGAAGGCTGATCCGTCGGTATATATATATGGATAGCTGTTTTTGAATAGCTTTCAGTTGTTTCGAGTGTGGATTTGTTAATGTGTTATCTAGTAAATGTGTTTTAATGGTTGGTTGGTTGTAGTTTAGTCCGGGCGCTATGTTTGAAAATCTGGTAATTTTTTTCTTTGTTATTGGGTATGTGGTGTTTTAGGGCTAGTTCGCCAGTAAGTTGGATCAGAGTTTATTGCTTTAAGACCTTAAGACAGTTATACACTGGATAAGTTAGATCTGTAATGGATCTGTAATGTCTCTCCATACAAGTAGCCGCCAACAAAACCTATCAATCATCATTAGACACTATCCAAAACCTTGCGTCTAATTAGTGGAGGTATGAGAACTACTCCCACAGCAGCCTGTGAAATAGACTCCAATATTAAACCTCTTAAGTTTAGGCGTAACAGAGCAGCATTAGAAGCTATGGAGAGATACAGAAGGTTGGAGGACGATCATCCTAATAAACTACTAACACAGAGAAATAGGAAAAACAACCAAAAAAAGCAAAGACTGCAATACAAACACCGATGTTCTTGCGAATGCGGGTATGGACGGTATAGTATAAACTTTCTAAAGTTTGATAGCTACGCTGGGCATGGCGCGTATCCCGGGGATTATACCAAAGGCAGTCTTTTTTGCTGAACGGAAATGTGGTCGGCGTAACAGAGATGCCCCTCCCCCGGAACGCTTTAATGACCAGCGCCAACTTGCTTTAACTGACATAGAAGATAGCACCTGGCACTTCCGAATGAGACAGTTGGAGATTTCCTACAATGAGAATATGTCCAGTAGAGTCACTTTTTCTTCAAAACGAATTATGTAGGAGAGTATAAATAGGAGAATTACTCCTTTCCCCCCAGTTTTAAAACACTAAGTTTTTTTTTATTTTTATCGTTTGGTAATCGTATACATAAAGCAGTTAGAAATATTTTTCTTTGTTTGTTTGGCGTACTGTATCTGGAAAGGTTTGGAGGATGTTTATACCAATAACTTCAATATTTTGTTCCATGCTTTAAGACTTACTTTTTTATAGCGTGATTCTTAATGTACCTGCCTTATAATCCATTTTAGAATTTATTATATATGTTAATTTATTGTTTTAAAAAAATACATATGGTAAGAAGCTCATAAAGGAAACATGTCTTTAAAATTAGGACACTCCTTAACTTTGCAGCCTTTGTTATAGTTATAGCTTAAAATAGTATAATATTTTTTCCTTCTTAAGGTTCAAACATCAACCAAAACCTAAAAGTCATTTCAACCTTCTAAGTACTGACAGGGAACCTAGTTGTCAGGCATTAATTAAAGGAGATCCTGAGGAGATTAACTATGCTTTACAGGTAAGTACTGTTCAACACAATGGCATATTTAGGGACGACAAGGAAAATATATTATCGTTGATTCTCAGAGTGTTTAAATGGGAGATGAGCTGAAAGTTTGTAAGGAAAAGAGACAATAAGTTACTAAAAAATATAAAAAATCTATATTGGGTAGCGGTGTCCACTTCCAAAAAGAAGAATGCTTTCTTTTTAAATTTGTAAGAATGGCATGTAGTAATAATCAGTTTTGCTTGTTCAAGACATTAGAATTATATAGAAAGACATTAGAATTATATAGAGTGACAATAGAATCATATATATTTGATGCAATTATGAAAAATTGCTTTATTTTTCATTGCTTAATGAGCTTTATATTTACAAAGGTAAAATGACAATGCTATTAAGTAATACCACTATAAATCAACCTAAGAACATTTTGCCAGATTTTTCTCTTTGATAATGCCAGCACAATTACATTGGAAATAAACCAGCAAAGGTTTATAAAATCTATCATTGAAATTGAAAGATCATATCTACTCTCTCCCTAATGCTGCGGATGAAAGAACGGCCTGAAACCCGCTAATTTATACTAAGCATAAACATTTTTTTAAAACTGCCCATTGTATATCACTCGTTCACATAAACACACACTACACATAATTTACTTGCAATGGAATGACACATCCCTAAACCTCTGGCCCTTGAATTCCAGAAACGTTTAAAAATAAAAACACTTCTAGTTAGTTTGACCTGAACCATTTTTTAAAATGATTTTTCATTGAAACAGACAGAATTTCAATTTTATTTTTAGCACTCTGAAAAGTCATCCTCCCTAAACAGACATTGTTGTGCTTTAAATTCAAGTAATTAAGAATGATGTGATTTTGGTTAGCTTGACTCGAAATCCTTTTTATATCACTCCTTGGATCTTCAGTTGCAGACCTAAATGGAAAATGTTGAAACATCATACGGCCCTCATTTGAATTGTCTGCGCCCTCTCACTACACATATTTTTGCCCGTAAAATGTATGGGTCCCTATGGATAAAACCTTTAAGTTTCACTCCTCATCTGGAACCATTTTTTTTTATTTCGTCAGTCATAGTTGTAGACTTCACTTCATTCAGCCTTTATATAGAGACGCACCTTATAGCAGTGTCGTAGCTGGGGGAGGGGTGCAAATTTGAAAATCCCTCCTGGCGCCCACTTGAGGGGGGACCCCAAATGAGTGTCCGAATTTTTTACTTTAAATATTATGCCACTGCCATGTAATATATCTATTCACGTTGTTACAGATGTTAAGTGACCCTGTGCATGTATTCCACACATATTAACTCTTTCTGTGCAGGGTTACTCTCAGATAGCTACTTCCATAGCGCTGACTAGTATGGTGCTACTCTCAAGGACTAACTTGGTATATTGGGTTTGTTTCATTATCATTATGGTTGTTGTTTCTCACCAAGTACAAGTATCTCTTATATTTCGTTACTTGGATGTCGAGAATTTCAAAATAAAAAAGACACTCTTTTGCTACTTTGAAATTGTGAAGCTAGATGCACAACATTCCTTTTGATTTCGTGGCTAAATTTTAAAAAATGTGAAAAGAAACTTTTTCTATGTTTGACATAGATCTAAATCCAATCGGTAGTACAGTAATACCCAAACTAAAACCCGCAGGTCGTATTCGGCTAGTATAAATATAAATATAATTATAGCCTAACATAGTTTTAAAATGTTTATATTTTGAAAGAGACAGAGCAACCATTGATTACATTGTTTTTATATAAATTATTTCAGTATATGGACCAGACGAAAGATAAACCTGCCAGTATTGACCTATCTGTTTATATTCACGCTCCACAAGACTGTCAAAATTTCATGAAGTCCAGAGGCTATATCACTCATGCATTACCAGAAGAGACAGATTTTCCAATAGCTTACAGGTAGTCTCTGTTTAGTTAAGAGATGTTTGATTTTGTATCTCGTTCACTGCTCTTGCTCAGTTAGAAATACCATGCAATTACTAAGTTACCAATTTAATAAAATAATTTTTATAGATCTGTTGTAAATAATATATTATAATCTATGCAGCATCATGATGTACAGAGATGCTGACCAGGCAGAGAGACTGCTTAGAGCAATATATCGCCCCTCAAACTACTACTGTATCCATGTTGATGCCAAAGCTGATTCAAGTGTACAAAAAGCCATGTTGGGAGTAACTAAATGTCTTCCACATGTATTTCTAGCATCCAAGCAAAACATTGTAGATTGGGCACAGTTTAAGTAAGCAACTTTCTTCTCCAAATCTCATGTGTCATGAGGATAAAATAACTGTAGATCATTCTTTGTCTGTATTGCAATATAAGATTTGTTTGTCTATGTTAAACTTAGACATTCAAGTTACACATAGTCTTGAATCTCATAGCAGAAATTACTCTATCTATTCAAATTAATAAATCTTTTTTTTTGTGCAAAAGTAATAAGCAGTATTTACAGAAAAACAAAATCAAATACAGCATATACAAGATATCTGTTTTTTAATCACTTATTACTTATCAGTTATCCTTAGAGAAAAAACATAAAAATGTAGTTAATTGTTTATTATAGTGTTATGTTTAAAAAAAAAACAAAACCACTTTTATTGTAAAAAAAAAAGAAACAATTGCTCATGATTAATTAGCCTATATTTCTTACAATCTTTCTAATAAAAATAAAAAAAGAAATGCACTAGAAACTTTTATATTAGAGTGTCTATAAAAGAAAATAGCTGCCATAGCAACAACATTTTCAAACTTTTTTCCTGGATTATTAATATTGAAGCATAAATAAGGAAAATTTGTTTCTGGATGTTTCCCAGCTTTAATGTATATAAACATTATAACTTAAGTTTAGAGAAAATCATTAACAAATAATCTCATTAAACTATACCTTAGATAGTTTCTTAACTAACAGAGCTGTTCTAGTGATAGATTAATACATTACCCTGGACTATTTGACTATAATGCCATTATAATTAAAAATCAAATAAAGCACTGATCAATCAAAAAAATGTGTTTAAAGTGTTACTCTGGAATAAATGCAACCTAAATAATTTTCAACAATCCATATCAAATTAAAGATGATGATGCCATCCTATATATTTTTTAAACACTTATGCAAGATGGTTCTTCATTGATTTCTCTTCAGTTTTCAATAAATACAAATTCTTATTGTTATCAACACAATGAAAGCATTGAAAATTATTCCTTTTTATGGACTACTGAATTGTTTAAATAGAGAATGGTAAGGGTAAACAGGGTAACATCTAATGTACTAAGAAGCTGTAGTATCCCAAGTATGGTACATAGATATGTTCTCTCCAGCTACAGAAACAATGTCATTTTCCTTCTTTACTTTATCAAAGTCAACTATTATTTCTTTTTTTCTCCTTTTTATTTTACTTTTTTTTTTTTTTAAATTAACATTACAGTATTTTTAAATGTTTATTTTTATTGATTTGTTGATTTCACATATTCAAGAACAATCTTAAGAGACGTTTAATTTTTCAAAGCATATATCTGTCTGTATGTCTGTCAGGTACAATTTTGGTACATGTTTTTTATCCCACACCCTCAGATCAAGTTGAAACTTTACACAATTGTTTGTTGTACCTAACAAAACAAAAATCAATTTTAAAAAGTAACAATTTAGTTAATTAATTATTGGTAATTAAAAAATTATTTTGTTTAGTATCAAACAAGGGAAATATATGTTATATATTGAGTGATTCAGCTGTTTATGTAGAGTCATTCCCATTATTTCATTTTGAACATATTTTTCTCCCACATTCCATTCTTGGGTCAAGTTGAAATTTGGTATAATTATTCATAGTCAATGACATGAATCACTCAAAATATTAACCATATAGTCAATTAATTAGTGGTAATAAATTTTTTTTTTTTATATAGAAAAAGGAACTTATTTATGCAGTTTTGAGATATACCAGAAATTTTTCCCCTTAGATAAGCTTTGTTTAAAAAAGGAAATTACGTTTTCCTTGTTTAATCATGTATTAATATATTGTTTTATAAAATTATTTACAGGTATATTTTAAGGCAATAACATTTAACAGTTTTAACATTTTAATATCTTCTGTCAGTTCTCTAGAACCCTGGATTTACTGTATGAAGGACTTATGGCGATATTCTTGGAAATATTTTATAAATTTGACTGGTCAAGAGTTTCCTCTGAAAACCAATTTACAAATTGTCAAAATACTGAAAGCTCTCAATGGTTCTAATGTAGTAGACACTACAACCTATGGGTATGTAGAAAGAAAATTGTTTTTAATACATAAATTTATTTAGATATCTCTTTTAGCATTTCAAAAAGTGTTTTTTTTAAGCATTTAGTGATATTAATATAAATATCTAACAACTTTAACAATATATGATATTGACATTGCTGCTACTTCACCGAACTTAAACATTTAATCTTGGTACTAAAAATGGGGAGCATTAACTATTTTTGGTTTTCTAAAAGCAAACCTTCTTGTTTTTAATCTGTTTCTATTTATATACACTACATACCACAGAGTCAACTGTCAGAGATTATCATCACAGTGAAGCACGATTATCCGATTATCCATTTCATTTGACTTATAATAGGCTACTGGTTCTGCTTAGCAAATCTAATTATGTGACTTGGTGTTGTGATTGTGCTACATTTATTCTTTTTGGATTTATTAATTTGTTCAAAGTTTCTTTTCTTTTTTTTGTTTTGTACTTTATTCATTCTGAGTATGGTATTGCAGATCTTATTTGAGAATAAAAAGAAATAGAGATCTATTCAGTCAACCTTAAATGTAAGGCAATCCATATGTATCTTTGTTGTTAGATAACAACTATGTAGCTGTCTGTGTTATTAGAATTTCTTAAAGCTGTAGCTTCCTAAATGGCTGTAATTACTGCTGTTTGTGGTGGAAGCATTTTATTTTATTGTTGTAAAATATGTAAGGTAACACATCATGGTGTGATGATGACCACCACTTTTGTCATCCTATGGCTGGCTATGTATAACTGATGAGTGATTTTAAATAACATGAAACCTAATTTATAGTTTTAAAAACGTTCCATACTGTCAGTAATGTATGGCCTGAAATATTCTTACACATTCTTACGGTGAATTTCCATTAGTGCTAAATATAACCAAGAATTTTTTTTTTAAAGTTCTCGTTCCTTCTTTTATGTTGGAGAATGTTGGCAGCACACTCTCCAGAAATGGAAAGATCGAAAAGGAAATCGACCTGTGTATCGCCAAGACCAGTGCAGACTGTCTAAAAATGTTTGGAATAGACGAGGTATTACCACAAACACAAAGCTAGAGGTCTATTTAGCTGCATTCTCCCTATATTGCTCTATGCCTCTGAAACGTGGACAGTATATAGTAAACATGCAAAACACTGAACCACTTCTACTTGATCTGTCTTAGAAAAATACTGAATGTTAAATGGCAAGAAAAAATACCAGATACTGAAATCCTTTGTAGAGCAGGCCTGTAATGCATCCACACAATTCTGATGCAGTTCCAGCTGCATCCCTAAATTACTCCTGTATGGCCAATTAAGGGAAGGAAAGCGCTCACAAGGTGGACAAAGAAAATGCTTTAGGACACTTTCAAAGCTTCTCTAAAAACCACGGGCATGACATGGCCTTAATTGTGCCGATGTGCCAAAAACATACTCTCTAAAAACCTTCAGCATTGACCCAGCAGCCTGGGAGACAGAAGAACATTCCGAGCTCACATAGGTCTCACCAGCCACATGAGGAAGCACAAAACCCCAGTGCAAAGCCCACAGCCCCCTGGATGACAAAAGTGGTCATCATTGAACTATGATGGGTGAACTATATATATTTATGTTGGAGAAAAGTGTTATATTTCTATTAATTACCCAATGTCAATATTACACATACTTTTAATATTAGTATTGGAAAGTGAAATCAATAAATTATTTATGAATACTTTGGAAAACGAATGGTAAGCTGGTGGAGATTAAAGGATGGGTTAGAGACACATTAAGTTTGCTCAGCATCTGTATCTGAATAAAAAAAATAAAAAGGTAGAAATTATTGAATAAAACTATACGTCTTGAGTTGGAACTCTTTTTTTTAAATAACATACAAGTGTAAAAACAATGGGAATAAAGTTTTTAAAAAATTGTATATATATATATATATATATTGTGAAGAAACAATTGCCTTTAATTGTAAAGCATTTAATGGTAACATATGTACAAGGCTAACATTTATATACAAACAACTCCACTAGATGTTCTTTCCTTGCCCATTTTAAAACACACTCGTCACTTTCCGCAAGTCCCTTAACTCCCAGGTACCCAACACTTGACTGTGTGTCACGGTTAATCACACATAGTAACCGTGTCACAACAGTCCTCCCAGGGCAGAGAAAAATTTTGATCGTATCAAAATTTCATGAACCCAAAAGTTTGGGTGTACATTAATAATGTTTTACATCGACAAGAAGAAAAAAATGACATGTAATACAATGGCATCTTCTATTATGAGAAAACTGATAATGACTATGACGACTAATAAATCTTCAAAATATGTTATTGAAAGGAACATTTCCAATGAACTATCGCAGAAATATAAACTGCATATGTCATGTTATATTATACAACTTGTATTTAAAAAATCCACGCATTTAATTTTTTCTTTGTAACGATAATCTTTTGCATGAAAACAGCTATAAAATACCAATTAGTTAATACTTTATGTTACATCTTCCAAATTAAGAGAATTGTTTACTTTGTGTTTCCTACATATCAGTTCCTAAGTCGACATCTACGACTACAATCAATGCAACAAACAAAATAGAATTGCTATATTGTAGTACAAATTTCACATCTCTGAATGAAAAAAGAAAACAAATTCAAAAGAAGCGTAATGTTAATTCAATCTTGACAAGACAAAATTTAAAGTTATCCTACAAGGTATTTGTTAATTTTCTCATTGGCTGATTAATGAATGAACCTAAGTCCAGCGGTCCCTAGACACATCTTGTCAACACGTCAGCTATCACGTTGATTTGTCCTGGAATAACTTGAACTGTAAAGCTGAAGTCTTGAAGTTTTAAAGCCCATCTAGTAATCCTCTGGTTGGCTAGCTTATTTGTATTGATATAAGCTAGTGGGGCGTGATCTGTTAGTAAGATGAATGATTTCCCAAGCAAGTAACGGGATAGTTTCGTTATACAGAACACAATAGCTAGAGCTTCACGCTCTATTGTGGAGTATTTTTGTTCTGCTGCGTTCCGCTTTCTGCTAATGTAGTAGACTGGTCGTAGCGTTAAAGTGCCTCCGACTGCTGTGGAGGATGCATCTGTTGCCAAGTAGAAAGGATTTCTGATGTCTGGAAGCTGGAGTACTATGTCGTCTGAGAAGGCACTTTTAATGCTTTGTAGGCATTTCTGTAGTCTGGAGCTCCATGTGATCTTGTTTGGCATGCCTTTTTTTGTCAGTTCAATTAGAGGTTGTGAAATACTTGTGAAATTTGCCAGGAACCATCTATAGTAATTACATAAACCTATGATGCTTTGGACTTATCCCTTTGTGGTAAGTATTGTTAAGTTGAGTATCTTGCCTATGTTGTCTTGTAGTGGTCTGATAGTATTTTGCTGTATTCTGTGCCCTAGAAATTCAATGTCTGTTCTGGCGATTTTAACCTTACTAGGTTTTATTGTAAGCCCGTTGTCTTGTAGTATCTGGAATACTTGTTTGCAGACCAGCAACGTGTTCTTCTAATGTGTTGTGGAAGACACATATGTCATCAAGGTAGAAAATGACATCTGGTCTTTCCCTAATAGTTTTGCCATCATTCTGTTGAAGGATATGTATCTTTCACTGTAATGGCGTTTAGTTTCCGGTAGTCTACACATAAACGCATTTCCCCGGGTGTTTCTTTTTGTTTCACTAGGACTGCTGGAGCTGAGTATGGAGATGTAGATGTATCTTTTATTCCCATTTTTAAAAGCGTTTCAATGTTTACCTTTTCAGTATCTCTTCATGGTGTAAGGAAACTAGATATCGTTTGGCTCTTGTGGGCTTCGTATCAGTCAGTAGGATAGTGTGTTTTATGGCAGTCGTTGTTAGTGCGTCTTCCACATCTCCGGAAGAAATTCTTCTGGGAACCGTGTACACATGTCTAGAACAGTCAGTATGTAGTGGTGGCCTCTACCGTTTAATACTGGCATGGGTCCAATAATATCTACAGCTATTTTCTCAAATGGCATTTTAGTTAGGTTTGCTGTTTGTATTGGAGCTTGCATATATGTTCCCTTTGCTCACTGTATTTGGCAAATATGGTTCCTGGCAATTTTTGGTCAAAAAAATTCATTCCGGATTCTTATTAATGTTCTCTTTACTCCCATATGTCCGGCAAACGGGGTGTCATGTGCAAGCTTTAAAATTGTTGCTCTATATTTCTTTGGAACTAGCAATTGTTGTGTCTTGGCTGCTTTCAGACGAATTTCTCTCACATAGGCACCATCCTCGCCTATCTTGATTAACCCTCGTCTTGGTGGAGTTTCTTTATCTATGAGTTGTATTAGATTTGGATCATTTTTCTGTTCACTGACAAATTGTTCCGTTTTAATCTGTAGTGGGTTTGACTTTCTGTGGAGATTTCATTCGGTTCGTTTACTTGATTATTACTTATCATATCGTTGTTTTCTGTTTCTGTATTTTCATTTTCATTGTTGTAAGGAACTTGTATCTTATCGTTTGTATTAAGCACTTCTTCTGCTTTCTTCTGAGCTAGAAAATACGAAAAACATGCATATATGTAACCCTGCCGGACCAAGTAAAACAAAGGACGTTTGGGCCACGAGGCCTTCATCAGCTACAAAACAATCAAAAACTAAAAAACAATTAACACAAAATAGTCTTAAGTCTGCTTTCATTGATCATCACACTGTCTCCTTATCTTTAAAATCTCACTACGTCCTAGACCAGTCCGTTTGCCGTGGACTGCGACGGGTAAGGGGGGATAAAGAGATCCTGGTGTTTGAGTGGTGGCTATCTGAGGATAAACCACCACAACACAATACTTTGGCTCCAAGTTCCCCTAGACCTGAGGCCCAGATGGCCCGCTCTGTGTCAACCGGCTGGTCATGCCGAGCTACCAGCATAGGTCGTCGACCTATGCTGGAGGGCGGTGGCTGGAGGGTCAATCAGGGAGCTGCTGTATCGGACACATGCCCGATGCAGCAGCTGACTGAGAATAGCACCTGTGTAGCCCTGGCGGGCTCATTCTGGACATCCGAATGGCCCGTCCCCTTGTTGGACTCGATGGCGGGTGGGGAGCACAGGTGCCGAACTAACAAGAAAATATATATGGATAAAAAAAAACCCAATAAACTACTTGCCCCAGATTTAAGTCTGGGCAAGAGACGCCGTAGTGAGGCAAAAAAGGAGGAGGCCACAAAAGGCTGTACTACCTGGCCATTATTTTTGGTGGTCAGGTGCACAGAGGAGGGGAAAAGCCTGACAAAGATGAGCCCTTTCATTATCTATAAGGGAGTCAAGTCAGTAGTGGGAGAGCCCAGGAGTGTGTCTAAGCTACACAAATCAATGGAACTTATTGTAGAAGTAGATGGCAAGACACACTCTGATGGGCTTTTAAGATGCAGAAGACTCTCCTAGTGGAAGTCATGCCACACAAGAGTCTGAACACCAGCAGAGGTGTAATCAGCTCTAGCGACCTACTGGAACGTTCCAGAAAGACATAGTGGAGGGCATTGAAGGAGTGACCCATGCCCGGCGCATTACCAGGCGCAGGGATGGTGAGGAGGTCAAAACCGCCACTATTATCCTCACATTCGGAACTAGGACACCGCCTGAGTATGTGAAGGCAGGATACCTACGAGTTCCAGTGAGGCCCTACATACCTAACGCCATGACGTGCTTCAAGTGCCAGGGTTATGGACACGGCGCGGCAGTCTGCAAGAGGAACACTGTGTGTGCCAAATGTGCTGGAGAGGGTCATGAGGACAAGGGCTGCACAGCCCAGTTCAAATGCCCAAACTGTCACGCTGGCCACTCAGCCTACTCCAAGGACTGCCCTGTGTGTAAACAGGAGGTATCCGTGCAGGAGTACAAGGCAAGAAATGCATGTACCTTCAGCCAGGCGAAATCGGCTGTATTAGCCCTACCTGTGACAGGTTGGGGAAAGTGACGTGTGTTTGGCGCGTTTAATGTCTAGGGGATGATTATTTTTGAAATTATCACACACCAACCTATCAGCATATAAATCGGGAGCAGGCACGCAACGAGACAAGCAATGAAAGATAGATACAAAGTTAAAAATGAAGATTTATTTACATAAATATTTACATAGAAGAATAAAAAGGGGGAGGGTTTGCATCTGTCTCTAAGCAATACTATGTTTAGTCATCACTCTTTCACTTAATAAGAGAGCATATCACTTTGTCTTCTGAACTTAGCTGGTTGTCCTGCTTGGGTCTCAGCTGGCTGTGTCCTGGCTTAAGGTTCTGCAGCTGGAAGTGGCGCTCTAGCGGGTAGAGGGACGCCGGTGATACACTTCTTGTGGAGTCTCAATCCAAAGTTCTGATATCTGTAGTGGGCACAGTAGGGCGGGTGGCCGGCTACCGTGGGCACAATTGGTACTGCGGGCAGAGCGGATCTACGTAGTGAACAGGATATGTCCAGTGAGTTACGAAGTTCAGGCGGAGCTATGACGTCTCGCACAGACTCTGGGTCTATAGGGACGTCGTACCTAATAAGTTGACAGGTGGGCTGTCGAATAGGCAGGCAAGTGTAGCCGATAGCATCAAGTAAATAGTTGAGTGGATCCCAGTAGGCAAGAGATGATACTCAATATTAAATAGGCAATTGACTAGGCAGACAATGCCAAATAAATAGGCAGGTAAATAGGCAGGTAAATGATCCGATAAATAGGCAAATAGTTGAGTAGTGTCGAGTAGACACTGAAAAGCAAATAGGCAGACACGTAGCATTAATAGATTAATGCAATACATAAATAAATACATAGGCCATGTTTATGTTTTCTACTTACGCCAGTGACAAATACACAATGCACTAATTAATTATAAATGAAATAATAAAATACACATGATAATATACAGTGAGAAATATACACAGACTAATTAAGATGGAACTTGTGATTAAGTTCGGCTTACCACCAGGTATTCCTCTAGGAGTAAGAATAAATGATATAGTCCAGACTCAATTGCTCAGATGGAATGAGAAATGAGAGAGTTATTCCGCCTTATTCTACCTTATATAGGCCGGGAGATATGGGCGGAAACAGGAAATGTAATAGGCTAAGAATTATCTTACACGTGGATGAATT
Source organism: Biomphalaria sudanica (assembly GCA_036873155.1). NCBI lineage: Eukaryota > Metazoa > Mollusca > Gastropoda > Planorbidae > Biomphalaria > Biomphalaria sudanica. The sequence goes on along the minus strand of JAZGLO010006681.1, from coordinate 4,613,315 downwards.
AGACTTGAGATGGGAGTCACACCTTGGAGCGTCGAGAGACGTGTTGACTCGAGTAATCTCGTTGATCAAAGAGAGACGTAGGAGAGGGGGTGAGAAAGATTGACTTGCATTCCACCCAAGGTGGTGTCAACTGCGACCGCCAGACATCCGGCAGGGAAGATCAAAGAGAATGTGTGTTTATCTTTCCCCGGTCAAGGGAAGATAAGTGAAAAGCCGCCAAGGTGGTGGACTCAGTCTAGTGAGACGAGGAAAAGGTGGGGCGGGTGAAGAAATTGGGGATAGATCGGAGAAATAATTAAAATAAAATAAATAAATAATAGTAAATAATTATTAATGCTGTGATAAATTTGAGTGACTCTGACAGCAAGCTTTTGACTTGTCACACTACCCAAGGGCCAATTCGGCTAGACAAAGACCTACGCCCAGGCTGTTGCTAAGATAGGAAGATCCATAGCCACACAGATGGACACATTGACCCCACCACCCCCTCGCCCTCCTCCAACTCAGAAGAGTACACCGCCAAAGAACACACCTCTGAAGAAACAAGAAAGCCCTGTTGTCATGCTAAAGAACAGGTTCTCTTTGCTCGCTGATGAGAGCATGGAGACTGAGCAGCATGTCAAAACCAATACTCCGGGAGAACCCGGAGACATTATGTCTGACATAGGTTCTCCTCAGAGATCCCAGCCAGACACCCCCAACCTCTACCGAACTAGAGGTTGACCAACTCCCTAAGGGGAGAAATCAAAGCGGAGAGGATGCCCGAGGTGAGAGAGGAGGAAATAACCTCCGCTCTAACCAGAGGGATCTCCCCTCTCCAGAGAGAAAGACTTCCCCCAAAAGGGGGTTGTCCTCCTCTCCATCCAAACCCAAGAATAAAAATACCAAGGTCACTGGAATAAAGGGAAATCCCTCCGGGGGCCTCCCAAGGCCAAATAGCTCCAAGTAGGTCATCTAGAGTAAGCCATGGATTCCAGAATTGTACAGTGGAATTGTAGAGGCCTCAAGGCTAATTATGAGAAAAAAGCAGCTACTGATGGACTCTCAGAATCCTGTAGCTGTCTGCTTACAGGAAACATTTCTGAAAGATAGCATCAGCTTCCGAAGCTACAGTGCTTACAGCAAGAATGTTGAGGATGCAGAAAGAGCATCAGGAGGAGTATGTATTCTTGTGAAGGACAGCATCCCCCATGAGAGGGTAGAACTACAGACCACACTATTAAACCAAACAGACATGGAGGACCTATTGAAACAACTCCCCCCGGCCTTATATAATCCTTGCCCATAACACCATGTAAGGATCCAACAATACCGACACAAGAGGCCGTATGCTGATATCTTCCTCCAACATGATTTATGCATACTTAATGATGCATCACCGACCCAGGAACTGGATCTCTCACATGCATTGACCTCACCGTATGCGTCCCTGGACTTCTGGACGACTTTAAATGGTCAGTTAGCAATGATCTACGGGGAAGTGATCACTTCCCAATCATCATTACTAACAATCTCCTCTCATTGGGACGACCTCAGCGGTGGAAACTGAATAAGGCCGATTGGGAACCATTCCAAAAAAGATGCTCAGAGGATATCACAGAAAATATCCTCGATGAACAGAACCCAGCTGATACCTTTGCTAGCAAGCTACTTAGTATAGCCAGGAAAGTTGTCCCCCTAACCTCCGCAAGTGCTATTGGCGATAAGAAAAAACGACTGGCTGCATTTATAAAGAATCCTTTCCAGGAAAACCTAAAGCTATTCAGGATAGCTAGAGCAAAGGCTAGACAAACCATACGGTCAGCCAAAAGGAATTCCTGGAGAAGTTTTGTCGGCAGTCTGGATGCCAAAACTTCTGCTAGAGCGGTCTGGAAGGCAGTAAGGCGAATCAAAGGGAAAGAATCAAATGCAATAGGGCATTTAAAAAACCAAGGACGAACTGTCACGTCCCCCAGAGAAATAGCTGACTGCCTTGCATCCACAATAGCAGAAAAGTCATCCACTGCACACTACACGCCAGAGTTCCAAAAAGTCTAAACCAGGGAGGAAATACACCCCATTGATTTCAGGTCAGAGAACAATGAAGACTACAACAAACCGTTCTCGCTTGAGGAACTGAGGGAATCGCTAGACAAGTCACATGACACAGCGCCTGGAGAAGAGGAAATCCATTACCAGTTCCTCAAGCACCTTCCCGAACCCTCATTGACAGTCCTGCTAGGGGTCTATAACTGTGTGGCAAACAGGCGCTTTCCCAAACAGCTGGAGGAAAGCCACAGTTATACCGATACCTAAACCGGGAAGAGACGGCTCTGACTCTGCTAACTATCGACCAATAGCACTAACAAGCTGCATCTGCAAAACCATGGAAAGAATGATTAACAGTAGGCTGGTCTGGTACCTGGAGAGGAATAAAGTGATCTCCAACTACCAGTGCGGATTCCGGCAGGGGCGGACAACAACTGATCACCTGTTAAGGCTGGAAGCTTATATTAGAAATGCATTACTCAGAAGAGAACATCTAGTAGCTGTATTCTTCGATATAGAAAAGGCCTATGACACAACCTGGAAACATGGCATTCTACGTGACCTGGAGCTTATGGGGCTTAAGGGACATCTTCCCCGTTTTGTGGGGGAATTCCTGAAAGACCGAAAATTTTAGGTTCGAGTGGGCAACTCCGCTTCTGACACCCAAGGAACTTAAGAAGAAATGCCAAAAGTCATTAAACATACTTAGAGTACTCAGCCATACGGATTGGGGAGCTGACAGAGATACCTTGCTGTTGCTATATCGGAGTCTAATTCGATCCAAGCTAGACTACGGATCCATAATATATGGAGCAGCAACAAAGTCCTATCTAAAAATACTGAAACCAATACAAAATGCTGCCCTGCGTCTCTGTCTCGGTGCGTTTCGTAGATCACCTATCCCAAGTCTCCATGTGGAGGCTGGAGAACCAAATAACAGCCGACCGTAGGGATGTCACCTTCATCTGGGTCCCCTCTAGTGTTGGCATTGAGGGAAACGAAGCTGCAGGCAGAGAAGCAAAGAGAGCCCTAAATTATGCGGTGTCAGGAACCCAAATTCCCTGCTCGGACCTGAGACAAAGTATTGCCTCTACCACCTATCGAGAGTGGCAGAACCGATGGGAGGCTGAGACTCTCAATAAACTCAGGCAGATTGTGGCGGATGTCAGGTGGCGGCTCACATCTAAGAGTCTGACAAGGCGTGGTAGCATAACCATGTCCAGACTTAGGATTGGCCACACCTACATCACGCACTCTTTTGTACTGAAGAGAGACGAGCCCCCACTTTGTGAGTACTTTCTTTTTGGATTCTTTTAGTAGTAAGATTTCTTTCCTTCTACTATCTTCTTTCTATTTGGATTCTTCTAGTTGTAAGATTTCATTCCTTCTACTATCTTCTTTCTTTTTGGATTCTTCTAGTTGTAAGATTTCATTCCTTCTACTATCTTCTTCTTTCTTTTTGGATTCTTCTAGTTGTAAGATTTCATTCCTTTTACTATCTTCTTTCTATTTTGATTCTTCTAGTTGTAAGATTTCATTCCTTCTACTATCTTCTTTCTTTTTGGATTCTTCTAGTTGTAAGATTTCCTTCCTTCTAATATCTTCTTCTTTTTTTTTGGATTCTTCTAGTTGTAAGATTTCATTCCTTCTACTATCTTCTTTCTTTTTGGATTCTTCTAGTTGTAATATTTCATTCCTTCTACTATCTTCTTCTTTCTTTTTGGATTCTTCTAGTTGTAAGATTTCATTCCTTCTACTATCTTCTTCTTTCTTTTTGGATTCTTCTAGTTGTAAGATTTCCTTCCTTCTACTATCTTCTTCTTTCTTTTTGGATTCTTCTAGTTGTAAGATTTCATTCCTTCTACTATCTTCTTTCTTTTTGGATTCTTCTAGTTGTAATATTTCATTCCTTCTACTATCTTCTTCTTTCTTTTTGGATTCTTCTAGTTGTAAGATTTCATTCCTTCTACTATCTTCTTCTTTCTATTTGGATTTTTCTAGTTGTAAGATTTCCTTCCTTCTACTATCTTCTTCTTTCTTTTTGGATTCTTCTAGTTGTAAGATTTCATTCCTTCTACTATCTTCTTCTTTCTTTTTGGATTCTTCTAGTTGTAAGATTTCATTCCTTCTACTAATTTCTTCTTTCTATTTGGATTTTTCTAGTTGTAAGATTTCCTTCCTTCTTCTATCTTCTTTCTTTTTGGATTCTTCTAGTTGTAAGATTTCCTTCCTTCTACTATCTTCTTCTTTCTTTTTGGATTCTTCTAGTTGTAAGATTTTATTCCTTCTACTATTTTCTTCTTTCTTTTTGGATTCTTCTAGTTGTAAGATTTCATTCCTTCTACTATTTTCTTCTTTCTTTTTGGATTCTTCTAGTTGTAAGATTTCATTCCTTCTACTATCTTCTTTCTTTTTGGATTCTTCTAGTAGTAAGATTTCTTTCCTTCTACTATCTTCTTCTTTCTTTTTGGATTCTTCTAGTTGTAAGATTTCATTCCTTCTACTATCTTCTTCTTTCTTTTTGGATTCTTCTAGTTGTAAGATTTCCTTCCTTCTACTATCGTCTTCTTTCTTTTTGGATTCTTCTAGTTGTAAGATTTCATTCCTTCTACTATCTTCTTTCTTTTTGGATTCTTCTAGTTGTAATATTTCATTCCTTCTACTATCTTCTTCTTTCTTTTTGGATTCTTCTAGTTGTAAGATTTCATTCCTTCTACTATCTTCTTCTTTCTTTATGGCTTCTTCCCTATTAAATCTCCTTTCTTCTCTTTCTTCTTCTTTTGTCATTTTTAGTGTAATGAATTTTTCCAGTTCTTTGCCTTGCAGGCCAAATTTTTCCCGCTGGTCTATATATTTTGTATATCGACATTTCCACTTACTTGTTTCTCGTCGTGTTCGCCAGTTGTGAAGAAACAAGGTCCTTTAATTGTTAATTGCCTTTAATTGTAACATATGTAGCCTACAAGGCTCACATTTATATACAAGCAACTCCACTAGATGTTCTTTCCTTGCCTATGTTTACAACACACCCGTGTCTTCCCGCAAGTCCCTTAACTCCCAGGTACCCAACACTTGACCGTGTGTCACGGTTGACCACACATAGTAATCGTGTCACAACATATATATATATATATATATATATATTTATTATAAAGTAGAAAGTAAGGCGTATGTATGTATGTATGTGCCGAATAGAAATCAAAACCGTTTGACCAATCTTGATAAAACTAGGCAGGAATGTTCCTTGGGTACTAACTTAGACCGTAGTGTATGTATTGTAGCCCTAAAACAAACTTAAGACCCTCAAAAAATAAAAATAAAGTTGTCCGACTCTATTACAGCTATAGTATTTTATGGATCTAGGCCATGGTTAACAATGTTGACATGAGAAAAGATCGAAAGGATTTAGACCTAGATCTAATTTTAAGAAATACACTTTGCGCACATAGTTTTTTACTTTGACACATAAAATACAAAAGAAGATCCATTGATTTCATTATGTAATAAAATTAACCTTCATTTTTGTGTTTCAAAAGCATTTTTTACATAAATTAGTTCCTGATATCTGTGACTACAGATTTCCTGGCGAACATTCTTTCATTAGACATTACCAATTGGTTACACTTTAACACATCTCTCTACTGAGTCTATTCCTAGGTCTAGGTCTAAAACTTTTATTGAACTCTAAGATGATAAAACTTCTTTTCGCAAAGATAGTTTTGTGCTTTAACACATAAACATACTAATTATTGTCCATTCATTTGATATTTTAATCAATTTAACATTCAAATTTGTTTTTCTAAAGCATTTTTAATACATTCGTTCGCTGTTCGCTAAAGTTGCGTAGCCGTGTTGAGATAGGCCTATATTCATTCATGAAAAAAGGACACGCATGCGCAACACAGAATGAACTCTATAAAAACCAATTTTTAACTCTAGATTAGTGTAGATTTAGATCTATGTCTACCTCAAGATCTACTTTATACTTTAACACATGAACATACAAAATTAAGTCTATTCATCTCAAATTTTAATCAAATATATGTAGGCCTACAAGCAAATGTTTTAATTGGAAAAAATGGATTTAAGCCTATTAGCTTTTTTTATTTGATAGCTTCATTCACACTATTTTAGTTGACACATTCGCTTTACTTATTACATTATTATTTCGTTTAATTGTGACTATATCGACAGTAATGCGCAAATAAAGACCCGCGGGTCGCGGGTAACATATGTCTAGTCAGCAATATACGCAAGTTAAGACCCGCGGGCAGCGGGTAATATCTGTCTAGTATATATATATATTACATACATTATATATATATATATATATATATATATATATATATATATATATAATATATATATATACTAGCCATATATTACCCGATTATTCCCGCTGGTCTTAATTTGCGCATCACTGAGAGTATTTTGGAAACCATTAAACAAAATAATAATGTTATAATTAAGTAAAGCAAGAAATAGAATAGAAATGAAAATAGAATGACCCAAATCCATTTTAATAAAAACATTTGCTTGTAGGCCTACATATATCTAGGTCTAGATACTATTATAATAGATGTAGATCTGCTATTATAATACTAAATTCAAGGGCTAAAGAAGCTTATTAATTATTGTTGGTAAATTTAATATTCCCCTTATAGAGCCTCGTGTAGCCTGTCCAATCATAGTGTGTTAACATTGCACATGTTAGGTGTGCGGGACCGAATCGCGCGTTTGGACGTCTAAATTCGAGGATATAAGGAATGAATTTATGTAAAAATGCTTTTGAAACACAAATTTGAAGGTTAATTTTATTAAATAATCAAATGAATGAAATATATTTAACATAATGTGTTAAAGTAAAAAAAACTATCTTTGCAAAGTGTAGTTCTTTAAAATTAGATCTAGATCCTTTTGGTCTTGTCTCATGTAAACATGGCTATATGGCCTGGATCGTCTTAAGCTTGTTTTAGGGCTACTTTATATACGTTACTGTTGCAGTTAATACCCAAAGAACATTTATGCCAAGTTTTATCAAGATTGGTCAAACGGTTTTGATTTCTAATCGAGACATACATACATATATACATACATACACCTTACTTAATGCTTTATATATATATATATATATATATATATGCATAGAGAATTAAGTTTTATTAAGATTTTTTTTTAGATTCATTGTTTTTCTTCTTTCTTTAGGCACTATGCAAGACGGTGGTATGAGAACCTTCCACCTCCAAACAACATCCAACCTTACAAAGGCCTTGTTTTTGTAATAGTGAGCCGTGGATATGTAGACTACATTCTTCATGATCCAGTAGCTCATAAATTGTTAGAGTGGGTCAGTCACACAGACTTTCCAGATGAGTCCTACTTTTCTACATTAAATCACAATCCTCACCTGGCTGTTCCAGGCTCTTATAAAGGTACTACTGGATAGAAAATAGATATTTACATTAAGAATGCATTTTATGTTATTCATAGGATGTAGTTATTTAGAACCTGATTTATTCAATCTGAAGTTTTGCTCAGAATCTACAACATTCCATCTACTTTATTTTGATCAAAATGGGAATTTTAGACATCAACAGAAATTATTCTTGGGGCCTGAGATATTTTTTCAAATTGAAATTTATTTGTTTTGTTTGAATGTAACAACTTATATGCATTGCATTCACGAGGTCTATATTACAATATTAATGATTACGTGAGATTTAAAAGATGATTGTGTATATTTTACTTCCATTTTAAGGTAATCCTGAGACCAATGCAGATGTCAAGCCTTACATAGCCAGATTTGTTAACTGGGGTGTTGGTTGGATAGATAGCCAAGGAAGGTTGTTATTTTTTAAATTTTTAAACATTCTCATATAGTTGCTTTTTCCATAAGAAAAATTCTTCAACATTAAATTGAATATTTTAATAGTGGTATTTGAATTTTTAAGAAAGTATATATATGCATGGGAGGCATGGTGGCTGAGTGGTAAAGTGCTTGGCTTCTGAACCAGGTTCAAATCTTGGTGAAGACTGGGATTTTAATTTTGGAATCTTTGGGTGCCTCTGAGTCCACTCAGCTCTAATGGGTATCTGACATTAGTTGGGGGAAAGTAAAGACGGTTGGTTGTTGTGCTGGCCACGATACCTTCTTAAACCGCTGGACATAGAAATGGATGACCTTTACTTCATCTGCCCTATAGATTGCAAGGTTTGAAAGGGTAACTTTACTTTACTTTTTTTTATTTATGCATAAATTAATGTCATAACTCTGTTCCATTGTACCATTCCTAGATATCCGTTCTATTGGCCATGTGGTGGAAAGAGAGTTCGTAGAGTCTGTATATTTGGAATCAAGGACCTTGAACTGCTTGTCAACAGACGGGAACTGTTTGCTAACAAATTTATTTTAGACTTTCAGCCTCTTGCTTTAGATTGTCTTGAGGAGTGGCATTTTAATATGACTTTATCAGAGTATGCAGGCAAGTTGACCATAGACACAACCTGGTACCAGAGTCTAGATATTGTTAAAAACAAAGTTTTATGATACTGGCTCATTAGCTTATTTCACACTGCTAGGATACAGTTTTAGATTACCATAGTAATATACATTTTCATGTTATTATGCTTTAGTTTCTTATTTTCTGAATGACAATAAATTTATTTATTTGTCTCAACTATTATGAAGGGACAATATATATATATATATATATATATATATATATATATATATATATATATATATATATATATATATATATATATATATATATATATATATATATATATATATAATAGTATTTTAAAACGCCACTAAATGTAAATATCTACCATTAACTTAAGTGTATTGAAAAGGTTTCATTTTATCTCAGGACATCTACGATCACATTGACTTAAGTTGAGCTATAGTTCATGTGTAATGAGACCTACATTTTATAGTGTGTGTTAGCCTATTTTTTCACATGGACCAATGCACTGCGTTATTTTAACTTTTTAGAAATTCTATTAATTATAAATAATTAAATTCATTTGTTCTCTGTCTGGGATGCAAGTTCAAATCTTGTCATGTTTACAGTCATTGGAGATATTATTTATTGTTTGCATTCCTTTGTTTCCCCCACCCCACACACACCAGGAGCAAAATAAGAGATGTTAAATCACATAACATTTCAGCAATACCCAACTATTATGTTCCGTCCATGATGCTCAAACATAAGAATCCACATGGTTAAAACAATTTTGTAAAAAAAAGTTTGTATTACCATTATGATAACTATGATTATTCATGAAATATTTCAGTGTAAGGTTCTCTGATACACTATATCTTTTCATGCCTATATGTAATTTACTGCATTCCTTGAAATATTATAATTTAAAATTTATTTTTTTTTGCTTTTCTTTCATATTGTAAAACAATCAAATGGTGAATCCTCTGAAGCATTTTATTTGCACACATAGTGTCTTTGTTGAACCATTCTCACCTAACACTATAAATACAAATGTTTTGTTGACCTGAATGGTTTTGGCAATAAAAAAAAAAAGAGAATTATTTATTTAATGCTGATTATTATACCAAATAACATTTGCTAATGAGATTCCAGATCAGTCATTGTCAATGGGATTATAAAATCTAATGAATAATATCTCTTTTATTTTGCTATATGCTGTGATAAAAGCCTCATGCTACTCAAGCATGCTTATCCATCTAGTGTGTAATTTTATATATATAATGATAAAATCTGTACATGTAAATGTTTCCTTTAAGAAAAAAAATGTAAACAAAAATATGTTTTCAATGAATTGTAAAATAAACTTCATAAATGCATAGTATAAATGATTTACTTTGTAATGCTAGTTTCAAATGTCAATACCTATATAGTACTGACTCTGCACTAAATGATTGTAATAATTGATTGTGAAGTAAAAACTCAGAATTGATGAATGATTGTAAAAAAAACAAGTGATAATTTGGAAAGAAATTAACTTATATAGCCAATCATTTTTTAAATGGAGATGAAAATTGACAAAATTTAACTGGAAATTTTAAAAACTGTTTTTTTTATGGCTTAAAAAAGTAACTGACTTGTACTTAGCTCATACCTAAATTAAGGCTTAACATAGGGTACATTTAAACTAATGATCATCAAGATAGTATACAATTAGGGTAATCCTATCTTCTTTTTTTTTTTTTGAATTAGAATAAAACTTTAAAAATCTAATGTCATGCAAATATAAAATCCAGTAATAATAAAACTTATACATGTTCTATAAAAAAATATGTATTTTTTTTTTACAATTATATCTAGTCTTATAGTCTAAATTATTAGAATTTAACATTATGTAAGGTCAAGTAATTAAATTAGGAACCGTTATTGTTAATGTAGCCTAATTAATATAACATATTTTAAAATATCTCTAAATTTATACAATTATTTTTTTAGTAAAATAAATTAAAATAAATATTTAAAACATTTTCTATTTTCATATGATTAAGGTGATTACTTACACTAATCAGCTTTTTTAAAATTTTTATTTGATTATTTATTTATTTGCGTCCAACTTTCAATACTTAAAGGGGGACTAATTGAAGCACTATTTTATTGTTGCACATATGTGTGTAATAGTGTAAGCCATAATTAATGTGTATACACTAGTGCAGGTTGTAGTTGTATTTATGTATATGAGACAGGATAAGCATGCTGGTGAATGAAACTTTCTTTTTAAATCTCTGATGATGACACCATTTTAATGAAGGTTCTGTAGCTTTTTCTGTGAACAGAAAAACCCTACAATTACTTAGAACAATATATTGCAGTTAAGTACTGTATCAAAAGTTGCTTTGATTTAGTATTATATATTTTTTGTTTATTTATTTAACTAGGGGATAAAAGAATGAATATAACTATCTAGTAGTTGTTTGTTACTAATAATCATCAGAAAAAAGTTTTTGTTTTTATAATCATTTTTAGATATTTGTTATCAGCATTCAGTTTTGTGTGTGTTTTATTTTGTGACAAATATTTTTTTGCATGAAATTATGATTCATCTGAATGAGTATATTTATTCTTTCACTCTGAAAAGACATAAATCCATAGTCATCCATTTGTTTGCTTGTAAGATTTATTATTTATCACTCAACCCAATCATGAAGTACTGAACACCAAGCTGTAGTTCTATGTTCTGTACTGATTTGTGGAAGTAGCTTGCTTTATTTCCTGTTCCCAGCGTTGGCTAGCTGTTATGATGTTTCAACATTTGAAACTGAAGATATTTATTTGAATCTAGTTGAATGCATCCTATCATTTGTTTTTCTAATATTAAATAATTTCTATTATTACATTTTGGTTCCTAGGAGAATATATTCCTTTCAAAGGGCAATTTATTCTATTTTCTAAAATAATTTATGCTGATTAGATTTAGCTACAAGACTACTTACTAAGCGGTTTACTTGACATTTAAACTCATTAAACTTCCAGTTTTAAAAATTTGATAGATTTTAAACATTTTGCCTGTTATTCTAAAACATATTTATGGTTATAAAAGTTCTTCCATTTTTCAACATTAAAAAAAAATTGAAATGTTTGTTGTTCACTTAGAATCACTAGCTGTAGATTAATGGATTTAGTATTATAAATTTTTCATATTTTTGTGTTTGATAAATAAAGACACCAATACTCAGCAAAGGTGTGGAAAACAAAACAGCAACACCATTTTGCAATATATTATGTGTACAAGCTTCATCTTGCAGTGTGTGATGTAGACAGTAAAATCTGTCTAAGTCAAAATATTTTTATATTTAAAATAAAAATGTTACCAATTATACATTAATTTTTTTTTTATTTGCTTACACACCTGCATGCCTCTCTTTCAGCATTTTTATAAGATTGCTATACTGAAATTGAATTTTATAAATATTTGTACATTTATTTTGATTGAGCTAATGACTGGAACCAATTGCTAATTCTCTTCTGTTGCTACTATCATTTTTATCAATTTTTTTTCTGTCATATTTTTTAGTAGACCACATTCCAAAAAAATATTTTTTTTATTCATCTAATTTTATATGGCTTTATTTTCCTTTTGAAATATCATATGTTTATTTTGATGAATAAATTTTACTTCACACTCATTTGTCTTATCTTAGTTGTTTCCCTAATATTATTTAGGACAGAAAAATATGCATCTGACATAAGAAAAAGGAGTTTATATTTTTAGATAAAGATTACTTTAGGCCCAACTGGGAATTTATAGAGCAAGATTTTTATATTTTTTGGCACAACAAGTATAAGGGACAATTTAGATTTCAATAGCGCTTGTCATTTTTGATATATGAATATGTGTGAACTATCACCTTAGATATAGTAAAATTAAAACGTAATATTTAAAAAAAATAGTGTTTAAATAATGTAAATTTGAGTCTTAACTTTACATGGAAGCTCCCTTATGCAAAAAGGGATGTTACACTCAGTAATAAGAAAAAATACATTTAAATTGATAGTTCCCCAGAGTTCTACACTTTAAATAAGCTTTAATTAATTTCATTGACTAACTAAATAATGAAATGATCCTTCTGTAATTTTAATAAAAAGTGTTGTCACCAGTTTATCATGTTGAAATCTCGGCTCAATAAGAGTTGTCAAAAGAAATTATTCAATTTACCAGTAGCCTCCATAAGCCGCTATTAGTTCTGTGTAGTCTGGCTTACACTTTTAAATCTCAACGAACTGGAAAACCGATGGAAAATCTGATTTCAGCAAAATTTGTGGCTTACAAAGTTTTGATGCATCTGCTACTTTTAGCCTTCTGAAAGTGAATCATTTTATTTTTGAAATTAATTATTGAAAACTTTTTTTTGTAATAAAAAAAATACCTCTTTTAAAACAATACGTTAATGTCAGGGGGATTATAATATAAAAGATAGTTCTTGTGAATTCATGTTGACAAAAAAACAAAATGCACGAGGTCTTGCTTGTCGCTTTGTGAATACGACCAGTGAGTACAGTTCGGTTTGTTTTGGATAATATTACCTTCAACGTTTAAATCTGAATGCCTGATTAGACGTAGTATATATTCTACCGTTCCGCATTATGCGTAACCATCCCGCAAAGTCATCAATAGAAAGCTCACATGTCCCCCTGTTATGTATTAGCCATTTTTGGTTCCGAACTCTGACCAAACAAAAAAAATAGCTCTTTTAAAATAGTGCGAAATTAAATTACTGAATGCAAAATAAAATATAGAGATTTTCATTTCGCGTTTAAATGCCATTTTTAGCAGCCCCCGAAAGGGGAAAAGAGGCTATTAGTTTTGTGAGAAATGTCTGTCCGTCTGTCCCGTTTAGATCTCGTAAACTAGAAAAGATATTGAAAATCCGACATCACAATATTTTAGACCATTCAAAGATCTGATGCAATGGCTACTTTTTTTTTCTGAAAGCGAAAATTCTAATTTTTAAAATCAGTTATGCAAGCAGTTTTTTAAAGAGAAAAAGCTAATTAGTATGCATTATAAGTTAGACTTAATTTAAAATAAATAGTAATCTTGTAAATTGCATTTTCCTGAAATTTGAATTATATGACGGTAGTGTTTATTTTGTTGTTGTTGTTTTTTGGAAGATTCGAATTAGAGATTGAGCCTTTTCAAAACAATTACATCATTATAAGACTTCAGTTAGGCCAGGAGAGGCTCGGTAGCTGAGCGATAAAGCGCTAGGCTTCCGAACCGGGGGTCCCGGGTTCGAATCCTGGTGAAGACTATGAAATTCAACTTCGGAATCCTTGGGTGCCTTTGAGTCCACCCTGCTCTAATGGGTACCTGATATTAGTTGGGGAAAAGTAAAGGCGGTTGGTCGTTGTGCTGGCTACATGACACCTTCGTTAACCGTAGGCCACAAAAACAGATGAACTTTACATCCTCTGCCCTACCACAAGGTCTGAAAGGGGAACTATTTAGGACAGGTTCAGATCCAACTTTGCATTTACTTGCACCTATCCTTTGATCTGCTGGACCGTTGGGGCACTACACAAGATCTGTCAACCTTCTTTCTCCATTCTTATCTCTCATTTGTCTTTGATATAATTTCATTTGGATGTTCTTTTTGAAAATATTGAAGCCTGCCTTGGTGGACCACTTCAGAGTCCGATTTTGAGTTTGTGTTTTCACACAAACTGTCTTTGTAACCTTGTTTTAAAGCAGGCTTTGGTGCTAATCTTTGTCAAATGCCTTAGAAAAATCTAATAAAGTAGCCTATAATTATATTATTCTTTTGAAAAAATCATCAATTAGTGCAGTTATGGTTATAAAGGTTCTTCCATTTTTCAACATAAAAAAAAATTGAAATGTTTGTTGTTCACTTTTTATATTTTCTAAATCCATGATGGTAGTGTGAGCTGGCGCTCCTAGATCTAATTTTTGACCTAATTTTATCTAATTTATATTATTTATATAGGCCAGGGCTATGATGTTTGTAATTTAGTGTCCTTTTTAATTTTTATAGTTCAGTGCTGAGTATTTTGTAGTTTCCGCTATTTATAACTTTCTGATAGTTTTAGTATTTTTCTGTTATTTGTGTTTTACTCGTAGAGGAAAAGTAGTTTTTAAAATAGTTAACTAGCCTTAGAGCTGTGGATGTTGTTTCCTATTTCTTGTCCCAGGTTAGTTCTGCTTATTTTTGGTCTTTAGCATTAGCGTTGGATTGGTTGTTATTTTTTAATATCAGTTTATGTGCAGGTCTGTAAACGGTATAGAGCCCCCATATGAGTTTAGAATGGAAATAACTTTTTATCTTCCTTTTTGTATTTTTGTAGGATTTAAATTTTAAGATTCTCTTTTTAATGCTGTTTAATTTGGTATATAATGTTGTGTAGTCAGTGTCTTTAGTAATTTGCTAGATTTTATTGTGTACGGCTCCTGCAGCCACCTGTCCCCAAATTGTGATGGCTCGCCATCCCTTTGGACCAGGTCAGTATGGAAGAGAGGCGTGTGCTGACGTGTGGGCAGCCCAGCACTCGCAAATTTACCGCCCAGGCTTTCCCCCAGCAATGGAGAGGTCACTCCATCTCTGACAGTAATGTCTTTGGAAAAACACGGAGAGTGGTAGTTACCGGTGATAAGTTCCTAGCTGATTGGCGTAAGCTGGAACGCCAGGGACAACTCTTGACGGTAGGAGGGGCTTTTTAGCCTCACTGGATAGCTACTGCCTGCCTTAAGCCGAGCAGCCCTCGGACAGTAAAGTGCTATCCCGCCACAGCTTGCCGCACCACTGGGTGCTTGGTGCTAAGACAAAATCAAAAAGCAAGCTGCTCCCCCGCACCTGCAAATACAATCAAAAGAAAACCCTCAACATTAATGCGTTTAGCAAGCTGGAACATACGGACAATGTGTCTTGGCTTCAATACTGACCCTGAACTCGTCACCGACATGCGTCAAACAGCTATCATCGACAGAAAACTCAGCAGACTAAACATTGATGTGGCCTGCCTGCAAGAAACCAGACTGGCAGACAGCGGATCTCTTACAGAAAGCAACTATACATTCTACTGGCAAGGAAAACCAGAACAAAGCCCTAGAATACATGGCGTCGGCTTCGCAATAAGAAACAGTCTCGTCCCCTACATCGCGATGTTTCCCATTGGCAATGAAAGAGTAGCACACATGAAATTTGCATCACCGCAAGGCAAAGTTAATATAATCTGTGCTTACTCACCAACCCTTGCTGCACCGGAAGAGGACAAAGACAGATTATTTCAAGCTCTAGAGGACGTAATTAAAAATATTCCAAAATCCGAGCACCTCTATATAAATGGAGACTTTAATGCCCGTGTTGGTGATGAAAATGATGCATGGCCACAATGCTTGGGACCTCATGGTGTTGGCAAAATCAATGACAATGGCCAAAGGCTACTCGAGTTCTGTAGCTCTCATGAACTGTGTGTAACAAATACATTCTTCTCTGGCAAGGAACGCCATAAAGTCTCTTATCAGCACCCACGCTCAAAAAGGTGGCACCAGCTTGACCTCTGCATCACCCGAAAGATGGATCTGAAAAGTGTCATCCACACCCGTTCATACCATAGTGCGGACTGCAACTCAGACCATTCACTAGTGCTAAGCAAAATTAAACTACTTCTCAAGAAGGCTTATACTTCCACTCAACCCAGAACTAGGCGAATTAACATCAACCATGTATGTGACCCAGAGAAGTGTGCACTCTTTGCCGAGCTCCTGAACAGTTCAATCTCCTCGTTAAGTGATGAAGAAGACATCTCTATCAGATGGGAGAAATTAAGAGATGTAATCTACAGTTCGGCAATCACCGCCTTTGGGCCTCAAAAACACAAAAATGTAGACTGGTTTGAGGCGAATCTAGCACATATGGAACCTTGCATCGAGAAAAAGCGATCTGCACACCTCGCTCACAAGACAAAGCCAAGTCCAAGATCTGTGGAGGCCTTCAAAAGTGCAAATAAAGAGGCGAAACAAATGGCTAGAAAATGTGCTAACAACTTTTGGAGGGACACCTGCAACAGAATCAAAGACAGTCTCCACTCAGGAAATAGCAAAGCTCTATTTGATGGCATTAAAGCGGCCCTGGGTCCAACAGTGTCTAAGCCTGCCCCCCTTCTATCCAAATCAGGAGAAAAAATTACAGATCCAACCAAGCATCTAGAACGTTGGACAGAACACTACCTCGAAGTCTATGCCACACAGAACACAGTAGACGATGTCGCCCTGGCTTCTCTACCAGATCTTCCAGTACTGGAATGCCTAGATGATCTTCCGAGCCTCAGTGACCTTAAAAAAGCAATTAACTGCATAAAAAATAGAAAATCTCCTGGGAGTGATGGTATCCCAGTGGAAGTAGTGAAAGTCAACGAATCACTCCTGCTCCCTGAACTCTATATTCTCCTCTGCCGCTGTTGGGAAACAGGTCATGTCCCACAGGACATGCGTGACGCAACTATAGCCACAATATACAAGAACAAAGGGGATCGGAGTGACTGCAACAATTACAGGGGTATCTCTCTCCTCAGTATAGTGGGCAAGATCCTTGCTAGAGTGGCACTATCCAGGCTGCAAGTGATAGCTTCTAGAGTCTACCCAGAGTCTCAGTGTGGATTCAGGAGTGGTAGATCCACTGTAGACATGATATCTTCTCTACGACTACTGCAGGAGAAATTCAGAGAGAGAGACAGACCCCTTTACATCGTTTTTGTTGATCTGACTAAAGCTTTTGGCATGGTCAGCAGAAGTGGCCTTTTCAAACTCCTGAGGAAAATAGGTTGCCCTCCCAAACTACTGCAGTTCAATGAGTGTTTTCACGAGGAAACTAAATGCACTGTCAAATTCAATGGAGCCCAATCAGCACCTTTTGAGGTTTGCAGTGGTGTCAAGCAGGGATGTGTGCTCGCACCTACTCTGTTTGGCATATTCTTCTCCTGTCGACTGCATTATGCGTACAACGACATAAACAAAGGTGTGTTTCTCCATACAAGATCCTCTGGAAAACTATTTATTGTATCAAGGCTGCGGGCAAAAACCAAGGTTAGGAAGCTACTCGTCAGGGAACTCCTGTATGCTGATGATGCAGCTATTGTGGCTGATTCTGATATTCAGCTACAGTGCCTGGTTGACAAATTATCTGCTGCTTGCCAGAAGTTCGGCTTAAACATCAGTCAAAGCAAGACTAAGATACTTGTCCAAAACACAATCACTGCACCTCAAGTAAGCATTAATGGCCAACCACTAGAAATTGTTGATCACTTTTGTTACCTTGACTCCATCATATCCAACAACACTCTACTGGATAAAGACATAAACAATAGGATAGCCAAGGCAATGGCCACCATGTCACGGCTGCAGAAAAGAGTCTGGGACAACATATTGCTGACTAACAGTACCAAAGCCCTAGTCTACCGGACCTGTGTGTTGAGCACCTTGCTGTACGGAAGTGAAACATGGTCAACCTACTCATGGCAGGAAAAAAGCTGAATGTTTTCCACCTCCGATGCCTAAGACGGATCTTTAAAATAAGGTGGCAAGATAAGATAACCAATGAGGAAGTGCTACAAAGAGCAGGGTGCCAGGACATCCGCTCTGTTATCAGCAGCAGACGCCTTGGCTGTCTTGGCCACGTTCGTAGAATGCCAGAAGGTCGACTTCCACAGGACATCCTGTATGGCGATCTAATAGAAGGCAGGAGAGCCGCTGGTCGCCCACTTTTACGTTATACGGATGTATGCAAACGCGACATGAAGCTCTTCAAAATCGACACTGGCAACTGGGAAGAGGTTGCACTGGACAGATCCTCATGGAGAGAGAGCATAAAGGAAGGGTCAAAGATTGCAGATGTCATACACAACAGAAGCAGAAAGAAGGGTGAAAATGCAACGGCGCCTGGTGATTATATATGCCCAACCTGCGATCGCAGCTGTGTATCAAGGATTTGCCTCTCTAGTCACACAAGAAGTTGCAAAGGGAAAAGATCGTCTCTCGAGACGTAAAATGCCACAGACGACTAAGTACAAATTAGGGAAATCGGTAGTCCAGTTTAGTTTTAGCGTGACGTCATGCTCTCTGATATGTTCGCGCTGACCAGTTATAGCTAGCTCCGGAACCACGTTGAGCTCTCTTTTGTCTTGACCAGTGGTCAGTGCTGACAGTGGTGCCTGTATAAAGCTAATTGTGTGTTGTATAATTTCAGCTGGGACCGCCTGTAAGTTGGAAAATATTTTTATTTTTACTTTCTTTAGTTCGTATTGGTATTAATTGTTTCTAGATCTACATCTATTGCTATAGTCTGGATGCAGACTGATTAGTGTAGTGGCATCACTGGCTAGTTAATTAGCCATGATTACCTCTGATGGAACCGGAAGTTCCGTAGACTTGAGTAGCGTCACCCCTTTTAGCCATCCTTAATGATCCCCTTATTGTTTTTCTATTGCTTGTCTATTTGTAAATATTTTATTATTTTCTGTCTTCTAAAAGTATTTTTTATTAATATTATAATATTTCTAGGATAACGGTTCTAACAAGTTGGCATGTGTCCGATTTTAATTTTTAATGTAAATGATGGCTGCGTCCTACTCAACGCTCCATGATGGCAGCTTTGTTAAGCCAAATCTAGATTTATGTTTATTATTGTTTGGCCCAACATGTGTTGTTGCGTAAGCTTTTAAGTAGGTATCATAATAATAATAATGTATGGCTTTTTATTAGCTAAATGAAGGTAATAGTATTTACCTCATGCATTTAGGTATGTGTATGTGCTAGACTAGGTCTAGTTCATTATTATTTTGTTATATTATGAATAATTATGTTTTATGTATTTGTAATTGCAGGCTATAATTACTGCCTATCTGTCTGCCGCAGTTATTACTGCCTAACTGTCTGCCGCAGTTATTACTACCTGTCTGCCGCAGTTATTACTGCCTGTCTGCCGCAGTTATTACTGCCTAACTGTCTGCCGCAGTTATTACTGTTGCCCTATAGCTGTTGCCCCATAGCTGTCGAAGTAATTATTGCTGCTGCAAGTAGCTTACTGTTGTAGTTTTGCCAAATAGCTGCTTTATTTGTTAGGTTCAGTTCGGTAGGGTTGATCAATCGTTTAGTAGTGTGTATATTTAGTTTTATTACTGTTGTTTTGGTTTCATGTAAATAAAGTATATATAAGTTCCTTTTATAATTTCAGTTTGTTATTTTATTTTTAGTTAGCTAGTTTAGTTTAGTTTGATTGTGCTGTCTGGTTGCTTAGGCGACTCTAGCCCCTTGATCGCAGACCGAGGTGCACAGATTGGGCCCACCCAGTAGAGCTACCACCTGCCTACTGTTATAAATGAATAAATGTTGAGCAGCAGATAACAAAAAGGCCTCACATAGTAGCGCCACCCTGACCTGCTCACAGTAGGGAGTAAGGACATTTTGTTTGACTAAGTTGTTTACAATGTTGCTACATATTATGTGTTCTAAAATTTGACATGTGATGCTGATAAGTAATTGTAATAAGAAATAAAGAAACACTGAAGAGTAACCTAAAACAAGGCTTTATTAAACTAGAAAGACACATGAACTGACGAAAGAGACTTTGACAGTAGCACACTAGATCAATGTTGTGAACACATTCTCACCACGTTACACAAACATAAACAAATACTAACTATTTCACCATATTCACCCCGCCTAGAATTAAAAATAGCAAGTATAGTAATATAGTAGGCCATAGCATAAATAAAAAAGAATGCCAGTGCCTGTAATACCAAAGATCAATAAATAGTGTCGAAATATTAGTTTCTTTTGTAAACAATAGTGAATAGTAATACAAAGAAACCTAAAAACCAGTATCTGTAGTATGACTTATAAACAATTACTAGTTTCTGTTTTAAGCAATAACAATAGGGTAGTAAATAAAATGTACGTAAGTAAATTAACAAGTAAATTCTAGTATCAGTAGCAAGAGATAAACAATGCCAGTTTATGTCAGTATAAATAGTGCAATAGAGAAACAACTCTAGACCCTATAGTTCGGTCTGGTTCTTCTCTCTCTTAAGTTGTAACGGGGTTGACTATCCTGTTCTACAGTTTGCGAGTCAAGAGTGAGTTCCTGAGCGTCAAGTGGGGTATGATGGTTCTGTGTATTTTCAAGAGGAAGCGCTCGGAGGTCCTCAAGCCTTCCAGTGGTTCTTTCCTTTCTTGTATCACCATAGGGGTGTTGACTGTTACTTCCGTGTTTTGAGCTTCTGGAGGATATTCATTATCCTCACCCTAAGCGAAGAACGAAGGTTCACTTGTTGTTGTAGATGGGGAGGGAGCCAAGCGTCTTAGAGAGACCGTCTCCTCTTTACCGCTGGGCAACCGTACGACGGCATATTGGGGGTTACACATCAGTAATTCAACTTCTTCCGTGAGAGGATCATACTTTGAAGATCGGTTCTCTCTTCTCGGCAAAACTCGACCTGGGCTAGATAACCAAGTGGGGATAGATATCTCGAAGGAGGATTTCCGGTTGAACCGAAAAACTCTCTCATGTGGAGTTTCGTTTAGTGCCGTAGATAGTAATGATCTAATCGAGTATAGGGCCTGGTTCAAGACTAGATCCCATCTTGAGATCGGGAGATCGAGGTCTTTCAGTGCTAAAGTAACAGCGTTGAATAGAGTTTTATTTAGTCGTTCAAATTGCCAGTTGCCGAAGGATTAAAAGGGGTGGTTCTCTTTGTAGTATTCCCCTCTCGTGCAGAAAGGATTGCACCTCCTTTGACATAAAGGACGTACCTCTGTCAGAATGGACGTACTCTGGCATCGCTGGCAGAAGAAAAACGCCAGAAAAGAAAAGCAAGGCAAACGACACTAGCTCCAGCTGGAATAACCTGCCCAGTGTGCGGCCGAACATTCCGGGCTCACATAGGTCTCACCAGCCACATGAGGGTACTCTGCCCTGGTTAAGAGATGCCTGAAAAGTATTTTGAACACTGGTGTTAGTTCATTGCTTAGTTGAGTAATCTTACCGGAATACCGTCAGGTCAAGTTGCATTATTTGGTTTTATCTTCGCTAATAGTTTGTGGATCCCTATTTTGTACTTCTATATCGACTGTTATCGACTCGGTTCCAATGAAGGATTATGTCTTTGTCTCCTGGAGCTGAGAATAATGACGCAAAGTCATGGGCGTAGCCAGGATTTGTTTCGGGGGGGGGATGATTTTTTTCTCCCCCCCCCCGCCAAAAATAATATATATATCTATATCTATATATGTATATATATATCCTTCAGTCGTGAAATGACTGTGGTTCATCTCGAACACTTCTATGGCTGTGGAGCCCTATTTTGGAGAGACACTCCCGTCCTCATATACTGCATGTCAAGGTAGCTTTCGCTTTGATGGTAGAGGAGCTGGCCATTTTCAGTGTGGCTCACTTTTCTTCAAGAGTCGAGGCCCATATTTTCTCGCTGTCTACAGCTTTCTTGGTCACCGTCTCTCTCCAACTAGTGCGGTCTAAGGCTATGGTAAGTATCAATGTTTACTTATTTTAAGTCCGTTTTTATCACATCAACGCTACGGAGGTACAGGCGACCAGATTTTCTTGAGCCAGACGCAAGTTGTCCGTACAGAATGATTTTTGGGATGCGATTGTCCTCCATCCGGCGAACATGTCCGAGCCAGAGCAGGCGGGGTTGCCGGAGGACCGTAAAGATGCCTGTTCTCGTGAGGATCTCAGTATTACACACTTTTTCTTTCCATGTTATTCTTAAGATCCTTCGAATGCAGCGCAAGTGGAATGAGTTTAGTTTCCGCTCTTTCTTTGTGTAGGTTGTCTACGACTCACTGCAGTACACTAGCGTGCTAAGAACGCATGCCTTGTAGACCTCCATTTTGGTCGCTGTGGTGAGCTTCTGGTTTTCCCAAACTCTTGGTCGGAGACTAGCGAAGGTTGATGCGGCCTTCCCTATGCGTTTATTTTTATCTCCTCTTCTTGGTAAAACAGTTTTGATTTCTATACGGCGACATACATACATACATACGTCTCACATTCTACTTTATATATTAGATATGTGTGTGTACATAAATAATCTTTATTACATTCTGACCCTTCATTCTTTCGGAAGAAGTTTATTATACCCTAGAAGGGCTAGAATAGGTTCTTCGTAAGTTAGGGAAGAAAATGTAGACTCCCCACCCTTGCCAGCAAGGGGTCCAGCGTTCCCCCAGCGCGGGGCGAAGCCCCGCCGCCAAACACTATGGCTTGTATTGAAAGCCAACAAAATACATATTCTGAGGTATCTACAGTGCATTATCCTGCTATTAAAAAGTTTTATTTAAAAAATCTTGTAGATAAACATCTCTCATTTCTTCACCTTTATTCTTCGTTGAGTGTTTGCCCTAGATTCGTGACAATATTATTAAATGTTTGGAAACTTTTTGGTTTTACTTATAGATTAGAAACGTTACTTCAAAAAAGAAGATAATTGCGTCCTTCGCATTTCATGTGCCATTCTAGTCATGCATGTTGATCAGTGACTTAAACTCTGATAGGTCATTGGTTTTCCTGGCTGACTCAAACAACCCATTCTATTTAAAGTTTAGAGAAAGCAGAACGATTAGAGAGGCACTTACTTATTGTGAAAAGCTCTTGCTTCGTCTTAGTACATTCATAAAAAAAGCGATTTTTATATGAATATATCATGACCTATTATTTACAGGGCCGATTGGAGTACGTGGAGACCTCGGGGCAGGTTTTTATGAAGGCCCCTACAGTTTTTCAAAAGCTTTAATGAAATTCCACTTATGAGTAAGGATAAGATATTGTATGAGACTAATAACAATAATAATTAAAATAATCTTTATTATCGAGAAGGAAATTTTCTTCAAATGTGTGCATTACACCACATGTGTACCCCCCCCCCTCCCTAAATAGACAAATTTTAGACAATATTTTGCACCTTAAAATCAATGAAGTTCTTGAAAGTAGCAACTTAACCAACAATGCGTTCACTTAAGTACAGTTGCAAGGATAAGCTATTATTATAATATA
Organism: Biomphalaria sudanica; assembly: GCA_036873155.1. Classification (NCBI taxonomy): domain Eukaryota; kingdom Metazoa; phylum Mollusca; class Gastropoda; family Planorbidae; genus Biomphalaria; species Biomphalaria sudanica. Next base: position 4,589,764 of record JAZGLO010006681.1, on the reverse strand, counting down.
CTAAATAAGCTATACAGGAATTGATGGCCGACTATGTCTGTCGTCTTTAGTTCTCGAGAGAAGATCCTTTCCCCTTGCATCTTGAAAAGGAGTGATCTCTCCACTGCTGGGGGAAAATATGGGTGATAAATTTGGAAAATGCTGGGTTTTCCATTCGTCAACAATCGTCACTCTTCCATACTGACCAGATCCAAAGGGACGGAGAGCGATCGCAACTGGGTGTCAGGTGGGAAATACCCATGACAGACGTCAATCAATTCGTGACACTTCACAGAAAGAGATTTTGATTGGTTGAAGAAAATAATTTCATAGGACAAGCCAAATGTCAAAAACACAGTCAAAAAGGTCGCCATATAGAATCTTTAGTCGAAATGTAAATCATGTAGAGATAAGATGTATTTTAGTTTTGAATTACAATTTTAGGAACTTGAGCGCACAAACCATGATTTAGCTTCAAACCCGTCTGGAGGGGACTTTAAACACAAAAACCCCTCTTGGCTATGCTCATAGAATCTGATGAATGGAAAGTCTTATATTGAAGAGGGGGTTTTATCGTTAATTTCGGAGGGGGTTTCAAATTCAAAATCTTCCATACTAATGCTCTTAGAATATGGGGATTGTCTTTTGATTTTATAGAAGAGGGGGATTTAACTGCAAAAACCCCTGGGTTTTTTAACTCAAATTCCCCTTGGCTGCGCTAGGGCAAGTGATGGCTTAGTATTAAAATCTTACATAAAATAAACAAGATTACAATGAGAGTTTGTGTTGTCACACAAACTCAGAGGCGGCACCCGTCGGAGTCGGATCCCTGTCGGATCCGCCTATTCGCAAGGAATATTCAAGACGTGGTTTTGTTTTGATTGTCAAAAGTAATAATGTTTCATTTTGCGTTGTAAAAAAAATATTTTTTTCTGTAAAATGTTTTAAATTTTTTGGATGTTCCTTCAAAGTTAAAGATAATTTACTTCCTTATTCAAATCTCCCGCTGGACGACAGGGGATGGCAGCGAGCAGGGTATGAAACCGGGACCGTCGAGATAATCAGTCCAGCGCGCTAACTGCACGACCAGGCATTGTCTAAAACCTATTATTGATAAAGAGATATATTACACATTACGGCATGTCATCTCTACCGGATATGTTCAATATGTCAGAAGAGAATTTAAGTTAATCTTTCAGCATTGATTTTTCGTGCTTGTAATTCGATGTCTCAGCACGGCTATCAACAGAGCTATTGGCATTTTCATTTAAACGGAACTAGAATAAGGATGTAGATCTACATAAACTAAACTTCTGATTTAAAACTCTTTAAGATCTATATCTACTAGATCTAGAATTATAATATAAATGTGGAATAATTTTGATGTAAATTAGATTAGATTTATGGGGAAAAAAATCCTAGATAATCTATCAATAGACTGAATGCAGTCTATTGATAGATTATCTATAGATTAGTTTCAGTATATTATAGCATTGCAATATTGATCTAGACGTTTGGAAATCAAAATCTACACTTTAAGTCTAGAAATTGAAATTCTATAACTTCATCTAGTCTATATCAGTCTAAACTAGACCTAGAAATTCTAGATCTAGACTCTACAACGATTGTAATTTGAATAGAAATCTAGATCTAGTTTAAATAAATCTAGATATACTGTAAAAAAATGTAGATCTAGTTTAAAAATCTTGATTAGATCTAAATCTAGCTATATGCTTTTTTAAAATACGAGCCAGATAACGAGGTTTAATAAACATTACTATATCGAGTTGTTTTAGCATTTTATTTGAAGAATTTATTCCATATGACGTCAAGGAGAAAAAAATCCACTATGTCACACGGCCTAGTTAGACTAAAAAATGTCATTAATACGAGCAGGTTGTCCAGGGTTTTTAGACTTACTAGCAAAGGGGTCTGGGGGTTCGTAACCACTATTTCGGTATTGAAATCCAACAAAATGCATATTATTGTCAGGTGGGTTTTACAGGTCTAGGGTATGCCGGGTTCCCCACCTGAATGCTGGTTATTAACTTCCTGTCGGGGTTGTACTTTAGTCATGGCTCGTATGCCTGGACCCCTAACAGTTTAGCAATTAATTATGGACTAATTACCAAAGGGACGAATAATACAAATAGTAACGTATACTAGTCAATAACGAGATTGCATATAACAAAGCAAATTTTTAATAGAGTTATGATATGATGTGGCATAATTGATGAATAAATATTAATAGTATTTACAAAGGCCAATACAAGTTTTACATATTATGCAAATGAAATATAGCACACCTTAAGCTCGGTGCCACAATTTGATCAGGGCTCGCGAAGCCCACACAAAGTCATTCATAATGCCATGGATGCGCGGACTATACCAAAACAAATCAGGCTTGACTACAACAGAGTCCCATGCCTGCGTCCCTAAACAAGAAGAATACGCATTTCTTGAGATCGCCATTCACAAGATCATCGGACCAACGAATTTAGAGCTACACCGCGAAGAATAAAGTAAAATAAACTAACTTATCCAATACTGGGAAAGAAAACACCAAAGAAAACTCCAACAAAAGATCCGCCACAACAGAGGCAAAGAGGCAATAATATCAACAAAGCGCAACCCTAGGAACTAGAGCGCACAAACCATTATGTTGCACAAAGTGACATCACACAAAAAGCAACTCTAGATGCGCACGACAATTATGAGGTATCTACAGTGCATTATCCTGCTATTAAAAATTTTTATTTTAAAAACCTAATGTGCTATTTTTACTGACTTAGATCCTCCCGCGCCATTCGGCGCTTTGGGCTGCAAGCTGTTTCCCTAAAAATCTGTCAATGGCAATGTCTGAAGCCTCTTCAGACATGCTCTGAGGACCTCCATGAAAGTGTGGCGCCAAGTTGTACTAGGATGTCCATGTTTATGCTTTCCTCGTAATGGCTTCCATGTCATCGCAACTCTTCTGCGTAATTCATTTTGTCAGAGAATGTCCTGCAAAGCTCATGCGACGCTCTGTCACAACCTTACTAAGGGGTCGACTCCCAGTTCGGCATAGAATTTCCTTGATTGAGACCAAATCTCTATAACGACTCCTAAAATCCGTCTTATCCATCTTTGTTGAGCCACATTTAGTATTTTTCAATTTCGGCAGATGACTATTCATTGCACTTCAAGCCACTGGTAGAAATTTGTAGTCTCTCTTGGCTACGCTTTTGGAATTAGGTGACTGTAGTTTGTTTTAGATTTTATATCGAAAAGGGAATTTTTATCGTCAAAATAATGCGTTGGGGGGTTTTAAACTAAAAAATCTCTTGAGTTTGTTTTTTTAATTCAAAACCCCTTTTTCACTACACTCATAGAATTTGGTACAGTAAATTGCTTCAGAATAATATTGAAAAGAGGAGTTTTCAACCTCAAAACTCTCTGTAGGTTGTTTTTTTTAAAACTCAAAACCATCTAAAGGAGGGGATTTAAACTCAAAACCTCGATTGGCTTGGCTATGCTCATAGATTTTTGAGTCTGTTATTTGCTTTTTTTTAATATCGAAGAGGTATTTTTTAGCTTCAAAACCCACTGGAGGGGGATTTAAACTCAAAACCCCTTTGGCTACGCTCATAGCATTTTGGTGTGATTTTTTTTTTATTTTGAAGTATTTTTTTAGCTTCAAACCCCGCTGAAAGGAGGTTTAATTTCAAAACCCCTTTGGCTACGCTCATAGCTTTTTGAGTGTGTGATCTGCTTTTTTGTATATTGAAGACGTATTTTTTTAGCTTCAAACTCCACTGAAGGGGAAGGGGGTTAAACTCAAAACCCCTTTGGCTACGCTCATAGAATTTTGAGGAGTGTGTAATTTGCTTTTTTTTATATTGAAGAGAGGGTTTTATCTTAAATTTCGGAAAAGAGGGGGGGGGGTAAGATTAAAATCTTTCCTAGCTGTACTCTTAGAATTTCGTGATTGTCGTTTTTGTCGTTTGTATAGTTTTTGTTTGTTTGTTTTATAGAAGATGGGAATTTAAATGCAAAACCCCCTGGTAGGGGTTTTAAACTCAAAACCCTCTTGGCTGGGACAAGTAATGGTTTATTATTAAAACCTCACCTAAAATAAACAAAATCAAAGCAAAAATAAGTCACTAAATTCCGTCATTTCGGGAGGGGGGATCAAAATAAACTGTAAAATAAGTCTAAAAAGTGATTTTCAATTATCGTTTCTAGTAAATTACTATCTTATTTTAAAATCCTGAACATCCAGTTGTCGATATTTAAAAAAAAAAAGTCATTTGACATAAATTTGTTTTATGTTCAAAATAAGAAACAATTTGATATCGATAAATATAGTGACGTATTGTCAAAGAATATAAGTGTAATATTAGTCAATTATGCGATTTCAAACAATCCTTTGACATAATTTATTTTTTTATAAAACAATATTCGGAACAAATTTATAGTTAATGAAATATAAGTCAGTATAGAGAATTTCATTTAGTATTTATATGCTATTTACATTAAATCATATTTTCAATAGCTTTTAGAGTTGTTTTTGTTATCTAAATGTGACAGTCAGACCGACCGGCAAACAAAAATAAACGTCTTTTATCCTGATGTGGGCACTAAAAAAAATAAATAAATAATAAAATCTGATTATTTTAAAAATTGGAAACTGATTAATACCATATTTTGCCGCTACTTGTTACGCTACTGCACGAAAATCGCTGAATAAAAAGTCCATTTTAAAAAATGTCAGTGATATTTACATACAAAGTGCATTCTTAGCCTTTGTAAACAAACATTAATGTCTTCTTTTAATTTTAGCAGCTAGTTGACCAGAAAAAAAAAACCTTTAACTAATATTTATATTTGTTGTGAACATTTCTTGTACATTTTATAAATATATTTGTCTTAGTGATACTGAAAATACACTAAAAATTGTCTTTCTTTGTTAACCTCTTGTAACATTGCCTCCCTTACATTTACGTAATTGTTTTAGAGTTGGTGTATTTTTATGAAAAATTGCATAATTAATTTTATAAATTAAACGGTTTGCTTTTAGAAAACCAAAAGTAACCGTTGCACCTAAACTTTTCAAGCCGCACTCAATGGTGAAATAATATTTTTGACATCTCTTCTAGTTTTTGAGATCTGTGTGTGACAGACGGACAAACGGACATTTTGCATAAACCTAATAGCAGCTTTTCCCCTTACGGGCGCCGCTAAAAGGTATTGGTTTGTCCGATGGGCGGAAGGCAATTGCATGTACCGCCCCTCCCACCTGGAACAACCCTTTTTCATTTTATATTTACTAATAATAAAATTTGAGATCAGAGTGTGTTTGCGACATAATATGCAAATGGGTTCAAACATCAATATGTAGTTTATATTTTATAGATATTTAAACTAAATTTGTTCATAAACTATGATGTCTCCATAAAAATAGGACGGCCCCCCTCACTCAGAGAGCTATAATGGGGAGGGCAGTAGAAGCTATCGCCCCCAACACCTCACCAAATCGGCTAAGATACCAGAAGTGTAGTGACATAATATTAAATTATATAGTAATTCAACTAATTTTGTTATTAAACTATGATTTCTAAATAAAAGAAGAACCGCCCCCCCCCCACTCCCAAAGGATTTAGGAGGGAAGGGCAGTAGATGTATTCACCCCCAAACCCCACCCAATTGGCTAACAGGGGAACGACATAATATAAAGATTGGCTAAAATATCAATAACAAGTTTTATTTATATAGATATTTAATTGATTTTGTTAACAAGCTGTGATTTCTACAAATAAATTGGAGCGCCCCCTTCCACTCGAAGGTTTATGGAGAGAGCGGGATTGGTGCCATCGCCCCCTCCTCACCCCACCAAATCGGTCAACATACTAGACTGGGGCGAAATAATTAAAATATATTATAAACATAACTAATAAATTCGTATAGAATTTATCGCCCATACCGCCCCCCCCCCCTCCTGGATCGCCAGTGATCAGACTTCTCTGTCATCAGTGGATGTATATCTAGTTTTATATTTAGACAAAACTTTCAGCTGACTTTCACCATAAGGCCAAATAAGCATCAACCACTGGTATAGTTTTAAAATGTAGTTTAGAGAAATTGTAATTCCACATTCTGTAACTGGAATAAAATAGAGGATCTTCACTATTCAATATTATTGACCAAGGAGACTTAAAATTAATTCGGTTTGGGAATTTATTTTGTGACTCTCACATTAGCTTAAAAAAAATAATAGCACCAAAAAAAGTTAATGTTAAACATATTTATGTTGTATTTATTATTCCATTTAATAAGACAATAAGATAATACTGTTTAGTCAGTGGTCTTTAATGACAGCCGTTTTATTCACAAACACCTGGTTTAAAAAGAACAAAAATCGCATTAAATAAATTTATTTTAAGCATGTAACATTTAAAAGTGTAATGCTTCTTTTTTTTTATCCAAATCCTTCCTTTGACTTTTTCTAAGAAAGATGACTTAGTTCTCAGTAACTAAATGCATTACCCCGTCGCCGATTCTCTCCCCCCCCAACCACACACACACCAGGAGAAAATCTTGGTTGAGAAATTGTCTAAAAAATTAGAAATATGCTGATCTAGCTAGAGATTTTGGTATTGATATTAATAAACTGTTTAAATATTAGTCCGAAGATTAATGAGGAGTGCAGTATTTCCCATAGATACGCAGCCCCAGCTGTGACCTACATATTTTGCTACAACAAGGGCAAGCCGGTGGTCCGCCGGTGGTCGGTCGATTAAGAGTTTCTCTTCGCCGTCTCTCAAATGTGTATCCCGCGACCTTTGTGAGTGACCTCCAGTTGTCTCGTTCTGAATCCGCATGCTATGTCAGCTAAGGCAAGTTGGCGCCTATGCTGTCTTGCGTTTCCGTGGGGCACTTCTGTTACGTCGACCACCTTTTAGCTCACCAAAAAAAGATTGCCTTTGGCATTCGTTCGTCTCCCATACGGGATACGTGCCCTGCCCAGCGTAACTGTCCATAAGAAGTCCCTCTATACTGTCCATACCGGCGTTCGCAAGAACATCGCTATTTTTGGTGCGGTATTGCCACCGTATGTCCATGATGGAGCGCAAGCATCTTTGGTGAAAGCGCTCAAGAAGTCTTAGTTGCTTTCTGTATAATACCCATGTCTCAGATCCATATAGAAGGGCTGAAAGAACCACCGCTTGGTAGACACTAATGTTTGTAGGCAGGAGGAGCGATTTATTCCGCCAAACTCTCGCCTAAAGATAGCGAATTGAGTAGGAGTAAGTACACAGACCTGATTCGCGCCATTTTCTATTTCGAAGTGAACAGACAGGTCACCATTGTGTCTAATCTGGCCTTTTGACCCACATGAAACTGCTTGAGAATGGATAGGAACGTAGGTAGGCCTGGCCTAAATCCTCCATAAATCATCGCGACTGACCGTGTCTAAAGTCTGGGTGAGGTCCGCAAAGGCAGCGTACGGTATATGTTTAGGTTCTGCTCTTTGCATTTTTCTTGTAATTGTCGCAGAACAAATATCATGTCAGACGTATCTCTACCGGCTCTGAAGCCACACTGGCTCTCAGCAAAGATCTTTCCTGCTACTGACAGAGGTTTAATGCCTCGATAGTTGGAGCAGTTCCTCATCATCATCAAATTCCATTTGAGTGAGGGCTTGAGAGGCTCAAATCCTCTCTTGCAAAAGCCCTGGACAGAAACCCTGCTGTCTTGCGTAGTGCATAAATGTCGCTTTATAGGTCGAGAATTTTGGTTTCCCAGACCTGTCGAGACGGAGATCAGCAAGTCTGGGGCAGTCAAAAAGAGTATGTGGCACGGTTTCCTCTTCTTCCCGGCAGCGGGGGCACCGTGAATCGAAATTTGGCCATAGCCGTGAGAAATATGAGCCAACAGGACAATGGCCTGTCCTGCACTATGCTATAATAGATTGCTCAGGCCTGGACAGCCTCCACCACGGCGAAGTGCGGTCAGGGCGCCTCATGCGATCCCACTGGCTTTTTGGGGACTTGTCCCAGCACTCAAACCACTTTTCCATTTCTGTTTTTTTTTTAAATTATAGCCAGAGAATGATGAAAACTTACAGCCTATTCAGTGGGTGGATTTTGCCCTCCCTGGTGGGCCAAGGAGTCTGCAATAGTGTTGCCAGTCACACCTATGTGACTCGGTACCCACTGCATTATTACAGGGGTGCCATAGCGTTGTTTTATGTTGTGTGAAGCCATGATGACAGTGTCGATATTGGGAGGCCATGGTCCGGGGCTTTGCAAAGCCTGTAGTACAGATTTTGAGTCAGTGACCACAATAATCTGTGTTGCCCTCAAATGTCACTCGCCGAGTTGAGAGTCAATGATATTTAAGGATTCACAGACTGCCATGGTCTCCGCATAGGAACTGCAAACACTACCGCATGGTCCAAAGATTTTGACTGAGCGAGAGCCAAGAAAGTCGATGCAGGCTCCATAGCCTGCTCTTCCAGAACTTATCGATGCCGACCCATCAGTGTATGCAAAAAAATAGCTGGAGCAGTTAGACTTGTCACCCTTTTTATATAGGGATATGATTACGGTATCTCGAAGTTCAGGTGAAGCCATGCACTTCTCCCAGCATAGAGTGAGCAAGTCTGTTAGCCTCTCGGTTAGGGAGACACCACCGATTTTAAATGTTTCAGTCGGAAGTTCATCAAAGCCAGGCTCTTTGTGTTTTTTGAGTTAATGAATTGTCCGACTACCCATGAATTTGCAAGCTAATTAGAGGAATTGTTAAAAGTTTAAAAAATAAAATCTTCTGTGACATTAAAGTTAATTGGAATACTTAAAGATTGAAACTTCCAGAAACCTATTAACATCTAAAGAAACTACATAGCACTCTGACATGTTTCTCCAAAAGATCGATCCATACATCCCAGTGGCCATGGAGGGTCCTGACCTGCTTTAGCACATCTCTCCATTCTTTCTGTCCTGTGCTTTACGTCTCCATGCCCGCACTCTAGCTGTTGTAGATCTGCCTCTACATCATCACGCCACCGTACTCGTGGTCTTCCTCTGGCACGCCTGTCTTTTGTTTTTTGAAGGTGACCAATCTTTGCTCCTCTGTTCTCTGACATTCGTTCGAGTTGACCTGCCCAACGTAATCTATTCACTTTTATTTCCGTCACTATGGAGAGGTCTTCATATAACTGGTATATTTCTTTGTTGGTGTGAGTCCTTCATCCGGTTTCCTCATGTATGGCACCATAAATTTTTCAGAGGATTTTCCTTTCCCAGGTATTTAGCAGATTTCCTGATACACTAACCTGTTTCTCCTAAAGGAACCACGAACATTCCTGTACCTTTACATGTCAGTCCTGTTGTACAAGGACAAGAAAGGTTCATATCTGTTACTGCGGTCACTCTAACCATGCAAGCTTAAAAAGAAACAAAAAAAAAAAAGGTTAATGCAATGGTTGCAAACTGCGGCTTGCAAACCGCCAGCGGCTACTTGACTTCTTGGCTACGGCTCCTCTACAAAATGTTTAGTGCAGGTAAGGAATATCATTTATAAACTTGTCTTGAAAGAAACTAGTAAAGATTTTCAAACACAAGCTTACAGAAAATAATACATTATAAAGCACATTTTTAGAAAGCAGCAATAGCATGAATATGTAGTATATGTGTATCATCAGGGCCGGTCCTACAGATTGCGGGGCCCCTATGCGAAATGGATTGCGAGGGGCATACTCTGGGTAGGGATAAGGATAATAAGTGAAAATTAAGATTTTCTTTTGTTTGATAATAAATACGTCTTTGCATTTTATTCATACTTTTCTGAGTACAAAATCATGGTCAAATTAAATTACGAGCCATCTTCAATAAGCTGATAAACATTCAGATCTGCCTTTTAGATTTACTATCAACCAGCAAAATATCGCTTTTGATTTTTTTTAAGATATCGAGATAGATTTAGATCTATATTTACATGACACTGACTATTACAGTAAATAAAGTATTGGAACTTCTTGTTTTGGTTAAAATTAGCCTTATTATTTTTATTAAATGAAAGCTAACATTGCCGTTTTTTTTTAAATCGCGAGTAGGATTGGCGTTTTCCATCTTGACTGGCACCCCAAACTGACAGTTTTGTCTATTTTGTAGGACATCTTTATGAGTTTTCAGGATATTTTAATAATTTCAGATCTCCAGGTGACAGGTTTATGGGGACTCTTTTAGTTTTACAACTCCGCCCGTGCAATGGGTCGACTCTCGCCTCCCCGTGGGCATCCCCACGGGAGTTTTGTGTTGCTACCCATTAAGCCTAACCACACGAGCGCCACGATGAGATAGAGTAGCTTTGCTCGCGAGATTTAGATCTAAAACAAGGTCTAAATCTAACAATGTCTTGTTCGTATGACAAATGACAATAGAGATACCTTTGGTATGAAACTGAAAGTGTAAGGAAGGATTTCAAATATATTGTTTAATTCGATAAGTGTTTCCGTAGTGTAGTGTTTATCACATCTGCCTAAGACGCAGAAGGTCCTGGGTTCGAAACCTAGTTGAAATATTTGATTAATGTTTTTTATATTCAATAAATATTTCTACATTATTTTGTGAGTCACATCCTGTAAAATAGATATGCATTTTTTAAAGTATATTTTTTTGACAGCCTAATATGTTCTATCCTCTACCGATGTCTAGATCTGTCCATCTGTCGCTAGGTGGACCACTTCGGGGGCCGATTTTGAGTTTGTGTGTCCACACAAACTGTCTTTGTAACCTTTTTTTTTTTTCTGAATTATTGTTTTACCTACCATTAATTGGTCGGTCGGCAACCGGGGAGACGACGGCGGTGTGAAGGCGTATGCGATTGTTATGTGCGTTTTTATCTCCACTAAATAGGAACTTTTAGGATTATTGATACTTAAAGGATATACGCGTGGAGAAGCAAATATTGTAATTTAGTGTTTCAATAAACAATAATTCCATTTGGAAATATTGTCTTTGATTTTTTATATTTTTTTAATTGTTGCTAGTTAATGTACTCGGTTGGAGAGTAAGTTGTTGGTAGTTAAAGTATTTCAGGCATGTCAAACACGGCGTTCGGGGGCCGCATGCGGCCCGCGACACTTTGAATGCGGCCCGTTTGGCTACCTAAAAAATAATCAAAATAGTATTGAACTATTACGCTGGAAAATAAGAGTTGACAAGCTACTTTATTTATTTGAAAAATAGTATTTGTTAAACTAAACAATGAGAGTGAGTCTGCAGTGAAAGCAAGCTACACTTTGTCAAACTTAATTACAAGCCATAGCAAATCATTTAGTGAATGTGATTTTATTAATGAGTGTGTCTTTAAAGCTGCCAAAGTAATATGTCCAGAAAAGTTGAAGAAATCATTAAAAGAAATAGCGTTAACTAGGAACACTGTGGCAGATAGAATATATAACATGTCAGATTGCGTGAACAATAAAAGAACAAAAAAGTTGATTTAGAATTTTTTTATTTGCTCCCGATGAGTCAACTGATGTAAGGGGTGTAGCACAGTTGGCTATATTCACAATGGATTGTGACAGGAATTTTGAGATACACGAGGAGCTACTTGAGCTCTGTTCTATACATAACACCACAAGAAGCGAGGATGTTTTTGAGAAATTACAGGAGGTGATATTGCAATACAATTTATCTTTGGTAAAGCTAACTAGTCTATCAACGAATGGCGCATCAACCATGAATTGAAATGATTTTGATGCAAAGCTACTTGCAAAAATAAGAGAGACTGGTGCTAATTTTAAATTTGCTCATTTTCAGTGCATCATTCACCAAGAAACATTCTGCACACAGCAATTACAGTTCCAACATGTGCTAAGACCAGTTTCAGTCGCTATCCATTTTATTCGTGCCAGTGGCTTAAATCATCGTCAATTTTCAATATTTCTGGATGACATTGGATACGAATTTGATTATGTTCCCTACTACACAGATGTCCGCTGGCTCTCCTGTCATAAAGTATTGAAGCGATTTTTTGCACTGCGTTAGGATATTGTATTGTTTCTGAAGATGAAAGGTGAACCTGATGAACATTTCCATACTGACAAATGGGCTCAGGATTTGGCATAAGCAGTAGATATCTCTGGTCATCTGCAAGACTTGAATTTTAAACTTCCAGGTAAAGACAAAATTGACACTATTTCGTGTGATGATGTGAATTGCTTTAAAAAAAAGTTCTGATTGTGGATAAAACAAATATCAAGAGAAAACCTAGTTCACGTCTGAAAGTGTGAGGAACTAAAAAGATTAAATACGACTGCAACATTTGGTAAATATATCCTACGCCTGGAATTGTTAGTAGATGCTTTCAAAGACCGTTTTCTTGACTTCGTTTCATACGAGCGAAAATTTTCGTTGGTTGTATCTCCATTTTCATTTGATACTGAAAACGTTCGAGATTACCTGATCAAAATTTGTCATCAGTGATGAAAGTGTCAGTGGCAAACAAACTTCAACCAGACATTAATCAACTTGTATCCCAGAAAGATGTGAAGCATCAGGACAAAGAAAACAATGCGTATTCTATTGTATTCTAATTTTAAAAAAACTAGTAGGCTACGGCTATGTTTTCCAACTGAGTTTTAGCTGCGGCCCTTCAGCTCATAGTAAGTTTTTATGTCGCCCATACGCCTTAATGAGTTTGACATGCCTGCTTTAGATGCTTGATCCTGAATTATTCCTGTTACAGTTGATCTCACAGGTCACCTGCAAGACTTGAATTGGAAACTTCAAAGTACAGACAAAATTGTCACAACTGCGTGTGATCATGTGAAGTGCTTTCAAGCAAAATTACAACTGTGGATAATTCAAATATGAACAGAAAATCTTGTTCACTTCTCAACGTGTCAGGAACTAAAAAGATTAAATACGGCTGCAACACTAGCCAAGAAACATGCTTCAGTGGCGTAGCTAAGGTGGGGGAGGGGAGAATTTGAAAATCTCCCCGACCCCCACTTGAGGGGGCCCCGAATGAGTGCTTTTTACATTAAATATTACGCAAAATGCAGGCCCCCCAAAAGATGGAAAATTCCTAGCTACGCTCCTGAGATGCTTTCATCTCCATTCTCATTTGATTCTGAAAATGCTGCTGGTAATGTGCAACTAGAGCTGATAGAATAGCAATCAGGCTCTTTGTTGAAATTGAAGTATATAGAATGGTTGTGCCAAAATTTTACAGTTATTTACCCTGTGGAAATTTACAGCCAGAATTCTAGCTATGTTTACAAGCACTTATTTCTATTTCTTAGCAGAGACTTTAGAAACAGCAAAACAATGGTTGGCAATTGGTAATTTTTTGATAGATTTATGTGGGTTTTTTTTATACAAAATTTCCTCGTAGCTCGAGAATGGGTGTGGGAGACCTAATGTGTACATTGTACCAGACAGATAGGGTCAGTTGATATAGGGTTTGTAAATAATCATTGCACAAATGAAAGATAAACAATGTACATACATTCGCCAGATTTTCCAAGCTTCTGGCAAGTCCCTCCACCGAAACTTATGGCAGCTCTCTTCTTTTTACCAATTGGCTGAATGTTGCTGACGCAGCATTCGTCGGCTGCACAATCTTTAGTGGACTGACAGGCTCCACTCGCTTCTCTTTTATGATCAGCCTGGCACAAACCTTAAGACATTTTGATAACAAGAATAGAGAATTAGATGGATAAGAACTGGAGTGGGTCTATCACCCACTTTCATTTTTTAAAAAGCTGGTTTCTGTAACAATGAATCTATTGATTATTAATTAACTTTTGAATAAAGCGAACATACCTCTTAATTTTATTTTTTTTATTGATTAAAGTTATTATCCTAGAGGGTCTACAAATTATGAGCTACCCTTTAAAAAATTAATTTCAGTTTTATAAACATGTTGCGTATTCAGTGGCGTAGCTAGGGTGGGGGGAGGAAGAGAGAATTAGAAAATCACCCGGACCCACACTTGAGGAGGCCCCAAAATGAGTGTTTTTTTACATTAAAAATTAAATATTTCGCAAAATGCAGGGGCTCCCAAAGAGGTCAAATCCCCGGTCCCCCAAACGATTGAAGATTCCTAGCTACGCCCCTGTGCGTATTTACTAGCGCAAACATTGTGTTTATTGATGTCAAAATCTTGCACTGCATTTGAACCGAAAAAAAAAAAGAGAGAAACATTTTTAAAATATCCTTTTTTTAAAAAGATAATACATCTTACATTTTACAACTAAAAATATATAATAAAATATACAAAATAATAATAAAAATAATTTTTGCTCAGTACAGATATCGAACTCGTGCATTGGCACCGTCAGATTAGTCCACTATCGACACTACCCATTGAGCAAGAGCTACATTGTATGATTATTTATTGGTACTTTCATAATATAAAGATCTAGAACTAGATATACACTTTTGCTTTAGAACTCTTAAGATCTAGTCCATCAATAAACTAATATAAATAATAAACAAAGTTATTCGTACACTATGACTGACTACGCCAAGTTTTTTTTAAGCAAAATTTTAATTTATTTCTTTTTGTTTACTTTGAAAACTTATAACGGTAAGACTGAAGTTTTCCCTAGCTAGTAATTCTTTGTAAGCGATATACATCAACTTTTTTTTAAGATTAATGCACAGGTTGCACCTTCCAGGTTCCAATAAGCTCTGACTTAAATAATTTTAAAACAATTGTTAGCAGGTCAGGGATGGCCTTTCTGCTAACAGAATTTTGTTACCAGTATGCAGATGGTAGCAGTACTGGGTGCGTCCAATCTGTGTACCTCAGTCTTTTACCGAGGGGCTAGAGTTACCTAAGTAACCAGACAACACAAATAAATTAAACTAGCCTAAACTAAAGGAAAACAAGAAACAAACTTGACTTGAAAATAAATACACAAAAAGATACTTTATTTACACGAGACCAAAAATAAATTATCAATAAAATATATGTAGGCCTACACTTAACTTGACTAAACCCAAACAACTAATCAAACCCCAATCCAACTATTCTACCATAACCAAACCAACTATCAACTAAATTACTCCAACTTACTACAATAACCCTAGATCTATACTAACATCCCAACCATAACTAGTCTAGATCCCCAATATTCTACAACCACAACGAAACCATAACACTAAATCTAAAACACGCCTAAGAACTAAGACAACAGTAACAAATATATAGGGCCTACTACAGCAGCAGTTGCAGAAGTTAAAGCAGCAGTTAAAGCAGTAACAATAGCCTGCAACACATAAATGCAAAACTATAAATAAAAAAATAAAATTATAGATCCACTACTAGATCTAGAACACTCATCATAGCGGTGCTGAGCTGGGCGCCGCCATCTTTAATACAATGTTGGAAATCAAACTGCCAACTATTTGGACAAATATTCAAAGTAGAAAAGTAAATAACTAAATTAAAATATAAAGCATATTCACACACAGTAAAATACTAGAACACATAATATGTAGCAATATCATAAACCACTTAGACAAACATAATGTCCTCACCCCATACCAACATGGCTTTAGAAAATATAGATCATGTGAAACACAACTAATAATAGTGAACAAAGAGATGCTATCTTACTAGATTTTTCCAAGGCTTTTGACAAAGTTCACCACCATAGTTTGCTTAAAAAATTAAAATATTTCGGCATTAACGGTCCACTGCATCAGTGGATTAAAGATTTTCTGATAGGGAGAGAACAAACTGTAATAATAAATGGCTCTAAATCAACACCAATAACAGTAAACTCAGGTGTACCTCAAGGAACAGTCTTGGGTTCACTACTATTTTTAATTTACATAAATGATTTACCAAATTGCATTAGTTTAGGAACAAAAGTCAGATTATTTGCAGACGATTGCATAATATATAGAACAATAAAAACAAAACAAGACACAGACATTTTACAAAGAGAATTAGATGAATTACAGAAATGGGAATCAAATTGGAGCATGTCTTTCCACCCAGAAAAATGTCAGTTGTTAAGAGTAACAAAAAAACTTAAACAAATTAATTCCACTTATCTTATTCATGGCAAACCAGTAACACAGACTAAAAACGCAAAATACCTAGGTGTTATAATAAAGGAAAAACTGTCATGGAATCCACATATTGATGAAACTATAAAAAAATCCAACAAAGCATTAAGGTTTATTAAAAGAAATTTTTATAAATCAAATAAGAACATAAAACTAAAATGTTATTTAACCTTGGTTAGGCCAATAATAGAATATGCATCCACCGTGTGGGACCCCTCAACTCAAGAAAACATTAAGAAACTGGAACAAACACAAAATAGAGCAGTGAGATTCATAACAAACGAATATTCACATTTGACTAGGGTAACACCATTAGTAAAATCACTAAATTTAGAAAGCCTTCAGGACAGAAGACTCAAAAGTAAAGTAGCAATTATACATAAAACACTGAACCATAATCTTCAAATACAAAAACAAAATTTAATAAAATACTCT
Source organism: Biomphalaria sudanica (assembly GCA_036873155.1). Taxonomy (NCBI): domain Eukaryota; kingdom Metazoa; phylum Mollusca; class Gastropoda; family Planorbidae; genus Biomphalaria; species Biomphalaria sudanica. The sequence goes on along the minus strand of JAZGLO010006681.1, from coordinate 4,573,274 downwards.
GAAAGACACAAAAATAAAGGCACATTCCTCGTCCCATATGCTAGGACAAATTTGTACAAATACTCCTTCTTCCCTAGTGCTATTAGAGCATGGAATGGGTTGCCTGAGCTAGCCAGAAAAACCAGTGACTTGGCAGAATTTAAGTCATTGGTTAATATGCATGACTAAATGCATGACGCGTAGGACGTAATAATCTTCTTTTTTGAAGTAACGTCTGTATTATATAAGATAAGATAAGATAAGACACAGTTGAATGAAAAAATAAAATATTTATATAACTTACAGGCTGTCTCAGGTACAGGATATTTAAAAATAATTACACGCCAAATCACAAAGATCAACATCTGTCACACAGACAGAGATACTGCACTGACTGTACACTGGTCAACTGTCCAGGAAACAGCATGAGCATAACTGTTTATACTACCCGCCCTAACCCATATAGCCATAGGCAGAAGTACAAATACTAATGCTGACACTAGCCTATAAAAAAGAATAAATAAAAAAAAGCTCTGGGAGCGCAAGCATTTGAATTTTTAACACAGTTTATATTGAAGTACATCAATTTTTAAAAACAAAAACAACATCAGTTGCGTTTTTTTTTTGTTCAATTTTGTTTCAAAATATTGATAAAGAAAAACAGCTTCAAACAAATATATGTCTTTAAAAAATGATTTTATACCAAGTAGAGTCAGTTATGAACATGTAAAAATTTTTTTTCAAATATGTTAAAACTAACAGTGTCACAAATAGGTTAGCATTCTTAGTTTGATCCACAGTAACGCTGGCACACACACTATGTCTTGTAGTCCATCACAGCATGACATTGCTGCCAACTTCAAGGATATTCGATAAAAGTATTAACTGGCTAGAAACTCGTGTTCCTTTGTTGTTGTATGTTTTCCCTCTAAAGGAGGATTCTAGATCCATTGTTAGGTGCTGATGGCTCTTCTACCTCAGTAAAAGATACTTCTTGTCTAATGATATAACTGAAAAAAAATCAATTAATTAAAGAATATAAACAACATAGTTAATGACGTTGTAGAAATAGGTTTTATTACTAGTTTGTATTTTGAAAGTTTGAAATAGTTTCCATTATCTCTTAAGTTAACATTTTCTTTACTACTTGAAAATTCCATGGTATTAACATCAGTGTGAGTCAGATTTTTTTGTTACTATTCAAAGGTTTAGATTTAGATAGTTTTGGATTTTGTAATTCATTATACAAAAAAAAATGCAATTATGAGACCATGATTTATAATGTGCAGATAAGTAATGACACTTTTAATACATTTTAAAGTTTTAAGAAATCTAAGTGCGTAAGTATTAAAGGATTTCCGAAATATAAATAGAGATGTAATTTTATTTACTTATTGCATTAGATGTACTATGTACCAAAAAATATTTGTACGCCAAGTAGATTTGCAAACTTAACAGTCATATTTTAAGAAGAAGAAATCCTATCCCAAACTGGGACAGTAGTTTTGCGGAGTTGTCCTCTGACAGAAGGAATCGCGTATCCCAAGAGTTGGAATAGCATGGAGGCCGAAATGAGGAAAGCGCAAACAGGGATGTCCTCGTATAGCATCGCGTCGCACCATCATGGAGGACTCTACCACTTAATAAGTTTGCAACCGAGCGTCGCATAAGGTTTGTGTGACATTTAATCCGAAACAATGAACCACGCATCCCAAGAATTGGAATGAAATGGTGCGCAAACAGGATCGTTCTTGTATAACTTGGCGCTGCATCTTCATGGAGGATATCAGAGCAGTGGACATCGGATGGGAATAGGTTGCAGACGTTTCCAGTTACACGCTAGCGGACCCAAAACTTTTGAGTGGGTGGGGGAGATTTTATTCAAAACCCTAACCTTATGTGTAAACACAAACACACTAAAACCCTGGTGGGCAGGTTGAAAATGATGACAAAAAAAACAACATTAATTAAATATTCTTAATGCCCTTTGCAAAACTTACTGATAAGAACAAACATAGTGTTCCTTCAAAAGTTTCTTGACAGAGGAGATATTGTTTATATTAGAATTAAATTAAGCAAATAAAAAAAATAATCATTATTTCAAATGGTTTTATCCAAACCTTATGAATTATATTTCGGTTTTAAGTATATTAGGAGGCGCTGTGGCTGAGTGGTAAAGCGCTTGACTTCCGAACCGGTGGTCCCAGGATCGAATCCTGGTGAAGGTTGGGATTTTTAAATTTCGGGATCTTTGGGCGCCACTAAGTCCACCTAGCTCTAATGGGTACCTAACATAGGATGGGGAAAAGTAAAGGAGGTTGGTCGTTGTGCTGGCCACATGACAACGTCATTGACAGTAGGCCACAGAAACAGCTGACCTTTACATAAATTAAATATCATCATAAACTATACACCTTTACATCATCTGCCCTAGGTCTGAAAGGGGAACTACTTTTTATATTAAAATGTTTTTGGATAATCATAAAATTGTTACTGCTACCATTCGTTGACTGAAGAATCATAAAAAAATATATTTTTAAAAATTAATTTCAAAATTATTTTTTTCAAGCATAGAGTTCACATAAAGTCTTCTTTATAATGTAACTCCTATTAATACAATGCTCAAAATACGCTATAATCGTTTAGCCAAACAGATTTGTAAAAATTAACCTGTTTATAAACGTTGTACATGTATATTGTTTGGATACGGATAAAATTGTACTGTAAACTATTATTATTAAAGATTTGGTGATCATCCTGCTTAATCATTTATAGGTCAAAATTTTAAAAATATGTCTGATCATAAGTGACAGTAAAAGTTAGTATTTGAAAATGTGTCATTATTTCAACTGTTTTAGGCCTACATTAATGTGAGGTACTTTGGTACGTGTCATATAACAATTAAAATAGACATTTTGAAATAAATAGTTTGTAGAATTGAGAATTGACAGTAAATACATTAAGTGTTGGGCTGTGATCTGTGTGAATGGAGAGCTGATCATGTATTGAATTTGTGTGTCTGATCTGTAGTGTACTTTTTACTTCAAGTAATTGTTAATGAACAATTAATTTTTAATAAATTCATAATTTTAAAATAAATACAAAATTTAAAATAAATTTTGATAAGAAAATATAAACATCTACTTTTGTTTAATAATTTTTTTTCACCAGATCAGAATATTTCGAACTCTGCGTTCTTACAATAAACTATAATTTATTATAATTTTTTTTTTATAGTTACCGTATGTCAGAACACAAAATCATAGTTTTAAAATAAAGTAAATGTAACTGTGATCTCTTATAAACATTTGTATATTGACTTCACCAAATGTGATTATTATTTTCCATCAAATTGGAGTTTCAACCTTGAGGTCAAGAACTAGTGCATGTAACAATTTGACAATACAAAACCAGTCAATGAAATCAAATTAAAGTGCAGTAAATCTCTGATAGGCTTTTACTTATCAACCGGGAGGTGTCAAACTCTCTTTAAAGTTGGGCCAGTTTACCGCATTGGTTCAGGGTTCTTACGTTCCATGTACCAATTAGGTTTCTTTGCGTTGAAGAGCTTGCCATGTATCAGGGTACTGGACGTCCTGTTGGTTTGGTCCAACACCGTCATCGGGGCTTTGATCTCTAATAAATATTTGTATATGAAAAAGGACTTTGAAAATTATTTTCCGTCAGATAAGAAATCCGCAATTTTTGTTCTTTAAGATCTTGTATTTTAGACTAACGTGTCAAATGAGATATAAGTAAATTAAATATCATCAAGGCAATTGAAGCCACAGATGTCTCTTTTTATCTTGTTTGGTGGACTGCAATTTAAGTGGCTATCCATTTCATTGATCATTTCATCTTAGCTGAAATGCCAGTGTTGTCTCTTTGAAACCTGGGCTTATTTTCTTGGTAACTGGAAGTCCAGAGATTTGGATTTTTAATTTAAACAACTATACTTTCCGAAATGGCCGTCCGATAGGTAAAACCTATTTGCTTAACCTGTCAAATGCACGTAACAGAGGTGCCCACAGAAACGCTTTAAAGACCAGCTTAGGCGCCAACTTGCTTTAACCGACATAGAAGAGAGTACCTGATTGCATGCGGCTTTAGAACGAGACAGCAGGAAGTTACTCACAAAGGCCGCGGGATACACCAAAAGAAAATACGCTGCCGAGGACAGACGTAGACGGCGAAAGGAAAATCTACCACCAGCGGACAATGGTTATGCCTGTTCTAGTTGTGGCAAAATATGTAGGTCATGGTTGGGGTTGAGTAGCCACTGGAAACACATCATTCCTCATTAATCTTTGGACTCGAAGACAAGCCTATCATCTTTGTAACATAGTTTGTAGCTTCTGTAATGCATGAACTGCCGTCACAAATGACATAAGCCCCCCATTAATTGATTGCTTATAAACATCTTACTTCTATGCTTTACATTAAATCAGCGATTCTCAACCTTTTTAGCTCCGCGACCCCTAATACATATTTTTACTAAGAGGCGAACCCCAACCATATTTTTTTTGTCATAGGTCTAGGTCACTCTAGGTAAATGTGGAGGCGAAGTGGCTGAGCGGTAAAGCGCTCGGATTCTGAACCGGGAGTCCCGGGTTAGAATCCTGGTGAAGACTGGGTTTTTCAATTTCGGGATTTTTGGGCGCCTTTCAGCCCACCCAGCTCTAATTGGTACCTGACATTAGTTGGGGAAAAGTAAAGTAGTGCGGTTGATAGTTGTGCTGGCTACATAACACCCTCATAAAACCGTAGGTGATTTTTAAAACATCTGCCCTATAGACCACAAAGTCTGAAAGGGGAACTTTACTTTACTTTTACTAGGTCAATTTGATTTAGCTAATGTTATAAAAAGGATATCAACATGTATAGAACTAATAACCATGATGTTAACTAAATTGTTAGAAACGTATCATATTTATGTAGTGGAAAATAAATTTGTGCTTTTATTATTTTAAAAATAGATTTTATGATTTTTATTTATTTACTTTTCATTGTGTGTTTATAATACGTTACATAAATATTTTACAATTTTAAAAGTATTGATAATCATTGAAAACAGTATTTTCAAACATGCCAAAGTTAGTGCGAAGGTTGAGCTTATTTTTTATTTCACTTGTTTGGAATTCACATCAAGTCTATTTCTTATTTAGACTTGATCGCTGTCAGGCAAAAAAACAACAACAAAAAAACAACAACATTTTTCACAAAGATACAATTTTGAAATGGAAGAGGAAATCTCGAAAAAATTTCATAGAACAGAATGACTGCAAACACTTGGTGTAGAATTTTGTAACTAACATTGAAGAGAAATTTTTAGATGCATTGCTATTGGCGTTGCTAACATATGTCGAAGAATCATACAATGACTTACAATGGATTCTAATGGTGACTCATTCTGTACCAAACATTGACATCCAGACCGACATCCAAGCATAATTAGAGCACCATCTGTGCAGACACCATAGATATTTTTCCAACAGGTCTTTTACTTTTTACGGTTTCTTTAGAATTACATCAACAACAGCCAATACAACACAATTGGCTACAGTCACTTCAAATGCTTTGCTACACAACAGAACTGCCTAACTAATCACTACAAGTCTCTCTAGCTCGTACAGCTACATTTTCGAGGACTCACTTCGTAGCACACAGTCCTTACTGCTTGCTATCCTGGACTCTACCGACTCCTTTCTAACTCGCTCTGTCTCGAAGCAGGACGTTTTGGCGCCGCCGTTTTGGCGCGAGCCGTTTTGGTGACGGGACGTTTTGGCGCGAAATACATTATGTACGTTTATTGTATTATTTCTTTAAAAGAATTATTTATATCTATGTTTTGCATGAGTGTTTGTGTTAAGACATATTCTTCACATACTAAATGTAAATGTGTGTTTGTTTTTCACATCATTTTCTTTAATAAACATTTTGGCTTGTGTATGCGTGTTTATTAAGAGGCACACTTTTATTTTCAAAAAAGGTTTAAAGATATTACTTTAAAATTAAAAACAAAATGAAACGATGATAGACTAAAAATTGATGCAATTATTTGTTTACATTAACATTGGTTTATTTAATGACTGTATAGTATCTCCAACACCAAACACTTGCTAATAATAAGTAAAAATATAATACATGTACCAGGTTTCTCAAAATACTTTAAGTTAAGTAAATATAAACACCATGGTTATTTGCCTAAGTCGCTGGAATTCAAGGGTTTATTAAAAAAAGCTACGTGCTTATTAAATTATCGTCAAATGACATCTCGTGCCAAAACGTCCCGTCGCCAAAACGGCTCGCGCCAAAACGTCCCGTCGCCAAAACGGCGGCGCCAAAACGTCACGTACCGCTCTGTCTATGGTTCGTGAACGCTCTCGTCACATGACCACAGCACGGCCCATATTTGCGTGTATTAGCAGTACTGTCCCTTGTTCAACAGCCGTTGACCTTTGTGATTCGCCTTAGTCTCGTGTGTCAGTAGGTCACACACATATTAACCCTTTCAGTCCGCCACTATGGTTATAACAATATATAAAAAAAACAAAAAAACAAAGAAGAACCAATTAAAAAAAAAACTTGTCTGCTTTCAGACAAGGAGGATACATTTACTAAAGGTGCCCTCTGTATCCTCTGGCAGTATGATAGTGTTTATATTCGTCACCAACACTTTTTTTTCACTGAAGATTAAAATTGACGATCGTTTCATAATTTGTTTGGTAATAATGTAATTTGAGTAATATCTCTAATCATTACCACCACTTATATAAATCTATATATCCACTATGGGACAAATATGCTTGTTACAACACATAAAAAAAAGAAAAATTCCGATAAAATTATATGTGAATGTATAATGATCCTTTACACTTGTAGTAACCTAATAAAATACTAAAGGAAGACATGTCTCTATTCAAGGCTTTATTGAACAAGAATGACAAAACAGTTCACAATAAGACAGTACACACACACACAAGCTGACGTGGACACCACGACATTTTGACACACAAGAACAGATCAGTTCACAACACACAGCAAGAAACATAAATACACAACAACATTTGACTTGTTGGATTTTACTGTGATCTTGATCTAGAAGTATGCCTCATATCTCATTGTGTAAAGTGTTAACGTGTTTATTTTTGTTTGCAAGACACACAAAACAAGAAGTAAGTGATAAAAGCATTAAAAAGTCGAGTCAGTCTAGAGCTAGGATTCTACACTAAAGATATCTATCATATTTTGATCAGAAGATTATGCGGCTCTATGTCTATAGGTCTAGACCATGACAAAGAACCTGGCTAGATTTAGATCTACTGGTCTAAAGATCTAAATATAAATAAACTAGAAAACTAGATTAGAGAAGTAGCTTTCTGGATCTAGAATCTATATATAGATCTAGATCTAAAACAGCTGCGGTAAACACTTAATTTTTGGTTATTGTTTTTAATAAATGCACTTACCGCGTTTGGTTCTTAAAAATGCAAAAAATGTAGACTGGTTTCAGGCGAATCTCATACAGATTTTTCTTTGTTTCCCATGAGATTTGTATAGTCGTGTTGATAATAATAATCAAAAACGAGTAGACGTGTGTAGCTTTGCGTGGCAAAACCGTATGTAGGTCTCCTTTTTTCAATTTCTTGCGATTTTGCATATCGTAACAAATATTCATTTAGCAGAACTTTAGACAGGTCTTCATCTAGATTTAGTGTAAATAACCCAAATACAAAAGCACTGAAAGATTCTGTTTTTTTGGAAAAAAAAGTGTCATTTTATAGGATGATCGAAAAATAAAAAAATTTTGTGACGATTTCTTATTCAGGAAACTTGTGTCTATCATATCAGAGAGAAAATGGATGAAGTTTTTTACACATATAATCTAATAGAGTGTATGAAAGTTTTACACTTAATGCAGGTCAGTCCAAGTGGCTGGTGAAGTAAATTTCTTCTTTGACATCATCATGGATTTCTCCACATAGCACCATGCGCGAAAAAGATGCGCGACGGCACTTCGACTCTCTTTGGTTTTGTAAAAAAAAACTGGAAGCTGGTGTTCCATTAGTATAGTTCCATGGGTGAAACAACTCTCAAGAGTAGCTCTTTGGTGTTTCTCATGTATAGAATAAAGGAAGTGTTTATAAGATATGCTTTTTATAAGATGTGATTTTTTCTTTTCAATTTTTTTAGCACAGAAAAATAAAATTTTCAAAGCTCTTCAATTTATAAATCAATTGAGCGTTCTTTGCATGGTTTAGTTTATTATAAATGCAATTTCTTTGTCATAACTGTACTATAACTTGCGATAAAATAAGAATCTATGTATGAAGATTTGGAACTGTATTATCTAACTCAAGATATATAAGCGGCGTTGCACTGTCGCATTTAGTGCAAATGTAGGCTAAATTATTTATACTATGTTAAAATTTTATTTGAATTTCGAATGTTTTATTTATCATGGTCACTAAATTCACATAGTCTTAAAGTCATACGGTCACTAAAGGTTTCAAACATTGTATATTGTTTTTGTTTTTAATTCTTCTTGAACGTGGTCGATACGTTTGAAATAGTGCATTAATTACCAAACTTCTAGTGCACTTGCTAGGGAACCCACCTGTCTCTCCTTGTGGTACTTCAATCATGCCCGTGCCTTTACAGTGTTGCTCTGATACGCAAGGGCAGGCATTGTAGTAAAGGGTGTTGAAGTGATGATTTACAAACTGGTCATTTCTGACATAACAGTCTAAGAAGAAATAAACACAGAACGAAAACGGTTATTTTACACGAAAGATAGACCTTAACATTCAACTCATCAGTCCCTTGACTTTCGTTGTAGGGGTGATGTGACTGTTCGCATAACCAAATCCCTCCAATTTTCCCGGTCAGCAGCTGTTCTTAGCAGGATATCAAGAGAGAGGTCGGTCCATTCATCTACCTTATCCAACCAACTTTTCTTTGGACGACCCTTTCTTCGTGCTTCCTTTACAAATGTGTGATTCTAAATCCGAATTCAATGAGTTGGACATTCTACTACAATGTCTTACTACTATTTAATAAAATTTAATTTTGACTAAAAATAAAGTAACAATACAATAATATCGGCAACACTTTCGATACTTAAATAAGTAGTGTTTTTTTCCGGAAAATACTACGATTGCACCCAACTATTCTTGAGATAAGTTGTTATATGAAAACATTTTTTTTTCTTTTGCCACCCCACTCCGATATGAATTTTTTAGGGCAGCTCTGATCTAGTCGATGGCCCGGTCATGTTACCCTGCCTCATAGTGGCGCCTTGGTGGAAACGATCGTGAGAGGAAACGATTAGGCCAAAGGGTAGCAAAACAAGACTCCCGTGGGGGTGCCTAAGGGTATGCAAAAGCATCCTCACTGCACTTGCGCAGTCGTAAAAAAAGCTCCCACAACCTTGTCACAATCCAGGCACCGTTCCTCAAAGGGCCGTTACATTCATTTCACGTCCTGCACGGTTAGCAAGGAATAGCAAAAATAAAATGGCGAGTGTACGCAGCCACTGGCCGCGAGTCTGATTACCCCCTGACAGAACAGTGTACACTGTTCTTATTCAGACCTTTGAGAGAGAGCTCTTGTTCACTTTTGCTGGCCTAGAGTTTCAAGACCTGAAGGCTCAACTCTACCTGACAATGTCAAGAAGAAAAATCTAGTCAATGGCATAGCTTAACTATATTTATAACAAAACTATTAGCTACTAGATGACATCATGATAAAAATATTAATATTTTTACAAAGCTTATATCAGCTCACTCTGTCTGTCTGTCTGGTATAATGTTTGTACACGCTATTTCTCCCTATCTCTGATCAAGCTGAAATTTTGCACAATCATCTCTTTTACCTGACAACACAAGAATCAATAAAAAAAAAAACCAATTAGTTAAAAAACTAAAGTTCCCCTTTCAGACCTTGTGATTTACAGGGCAGATGGTGTCATCTGTTTTCTGTGGTCTACGTTTAACGAGGGTGTCATGTGGCTAACACAACGACCAAACGCCTTTACTTTTCCCAACTAATGTCAGGCACCCATTAGAGCTGGGTGGACTCAGAGGCGCCCAAAGATCCCAAAATTAAAAATCCCAATCTTCACCAGGATTCGAACCCGGGACCAAGCGCTTTTCCGCTATTGGTAATTAATTATCTTGTTTTATATCTCGAACAAGAAAAAGAATTTGATTAGACTTCTCAATAAAAAAAACAATTAATTAACTATTGGTAATTAATTATCTTGTTTCGTATCTCAAACAAGGGAAAGAATTTGTACTTGAGTTAAGTGGTGTTATAAGCTGAATTATTCCCTTTTATAAATTGTCGTGTGAGGCTTGATGAAAACAAACATAAATTTTAACAAGGTTATTAAGACAGTTTGAGTAGATACATAAACTCAATATCTGCCCTGAAGTGGTCCACCCAGGCAGATAAAAAGGCCAGTTTCAATATTTTCATAAATGTTATCAGAATGAAATTCTATCAAAGACAAATTACAGAGAAGAATGGGGAAAGAAGGTTTTAAAGATCTTGTGTTCTGCCCCAGCGATCCAGCAGACCAAAGAATAGGTGAAAGTGAATCTGACGTTAAATGTGAACCTGGCCTAACTGATGTCTAATAATGAATATCTAATTGATTTGAGTTATTATGCTAGTATGAGTTAGCAATACAAATGTAAAAAAAAAATTAAACCATTTGCATAAATGTGTCAAAAATATGGTATATAGTCATATCCCCTACTATAGAGCCTCCCGTGTTTGTTACTATTAATAGTGACTAGTTGTAAAAGGGGTGTATTTTTGTGACAGGTTTTTGCGTGTGACGTGTGTTTTGCTTGTTTAATGTCTAGGGGATGATTATTTTTGAAGCTATCACACACCGATCCATCAGCATATAAATCGGGAGCAGGCACGCAACGAGACAAGCAATGAAGGAGAGATACAAAGTTAAAAATTGAATATTTATTTACATAAATATACAAAGTAGAATAAAATAGGTGAGGGGATTTGCATCTATCTCTAATCAATACTATATTTAATCATCACTCTTGCACTTAATAAGAGAGTATGTCACTTTGTCTTCTGAACTTAGCTGGTTGTCTTGTAGATGTCGCAGCTGGCTGTGATTCTGGCTTACGGTTCAGCAGCTGGAGGTGGCGCTCTAGCGGGTAGAGGGACGCCGGTGATACAGTTCTTGTGGAGTCTCAATCCAAAGTTCTGGTATCTGTAGTGGGCACAGTAGGGCGGGTGGCCGGCTATCCTGGGCACAAGGGTACTGCGGGCAGAAGTACAGTGCTGAATAGCACTAAGTACATAGGCGATTGAGTAGGTTGACGAGTGGCTGTCATACAATGCCGAATAAGTAGGCAGGTGATCCTAACAAATAGTTGATTAGATCCCAGTAGACAGGAGATGATATTTTTAGAATAAACAAATATGCAGTCAATGCCAAGTAGGCAATAGACAGACACCTGAGGGAGGCTGCGGATAAACAAAGACAAGTTAGGACATGTCTCTCATGCATCTTATTGATGCCCTCGACTGAGTTGCATTCGTCAGATTAGAAAATTGCTTTTGAGCACAATGGGGAGATAATGACATATGGGATTGGGAAAATAGATGGCTGATAGTAGCAATATAAAAATGTACATAAAAGGGGAAATAATAATCTCAAATAAATAACACAAGTGGAAAGAGAAAAGGGGGGGGACGCTGGTTAGCGACCATGAAGCTATTGTTTGGAGCTTGAATGAATAGAGCGTCCGTTCAAGGGACGCAACTTTCGTCAAGGTAGAATGACTAAATAATTCATATCTCTTTTCTAAGCGCAGTATTAGTGCGCTAGTAAAATTATCAAGGCGGTCAGCCGAGATAAAGGAAATAAAATAAGATGTACAAATATATACATGGTTGCATCAACGATTAATTGAGCAACGTAGCATTAATAGATTAATGCAATACATAAATATATACATATGCCAGGTTTATATTTTCTACGACAGTGAGAAATACACAATGCACTAATTAAATATAAATGAAATAACAAAATACACATGATAATATCCAGTGAGAAATATGCACAAAGTAATTAAGTGGAACTGTGATTAAGTTCGGCTTACCACCAGGTATTCCTCTAAGAGTAAGAATGTATGAAATAGTCCAGACTCGATTGCCAGCGATAGAGAAATGAGCGGGTCTGGTTTGAATTAGTCTACCTTACAAAGGTCCTAAAGAGATGGGCGGAAACAGGAAATGTCCTAGGCTAAAGATTAATTCTCACGTGGGTGAATTTGACTAGAGATGGGAGTCGTACCTTGGAGTGTCGAGGGGCGTGTTGATCCGAGTGATCTCTTTGATCAAAGAGAGGCATGGGAGCGGGGGGGGGGGGGAAGGATTGCTTTGTATCCCACTGCGACCGTCAGACATACGACGGGTAAGACCAAAGAGACTGTGTGTTTATCTCTCCCCGGTCAAGGGAGATAAGTGAAAGCCGTGGCCTTGTTATTGCCAAGGTGGTGGCCTAAGTCTAGCCTGAAGAGTAAAAGGTGGGCGGGTGAAGAAATTGGGGATAGAACGGGGAAATAATTAAAATAAAATAAATAAATAATAATAAAATATAATTAATGCTGTGATAAGTTTGAGCGACTCTGACAGCAAGCTTTTGACTTGTCGCAACCACATAACATAATAGCAGATTGTAGCAACATCTTCAATAACTTGGATAAGCATAATGTCCTCACTCTATACCAACATTGCTCTAAAAAATATAGGTCATGTAAAGCTCAACTAATAGTATTTATTGATGAATTTTCGAAGTCACCTTTATTGCTATAAAATTTAATACAGTGTCTACCAAAAGTAAGTTTTCAGCCAAGGAAAAATATACCCACACACCCACACAAACAAAAACGGCAGAGATTTTAATCTTGTAATCTCTGAAAAGCAAATTAGGTCCAAATCGAGAATAAAAAAATTGTTTTCGGTAAATTTAAGCACTGCGATTTCGATCATGAAAGGTATTTAGTTGTTATATGCACACAGAAAGTAGTAACTGGTTAAATTTTCTTATTTTTTTCGTTCATGGAAAATGGGAGAATCGGTGATGTGTCAGTCAGTTGGTCCATGAATAATCAATTCCCTTTGGAATAGAAAATAAGATATGACCATAGAAATGCATAAATATAGACTGGAAAAAGGAAATAACTTCATGTAATTTGAAAACATGTATATTTATTGTTGTCGGATTTCCGAATTCTGAAAAGTTGCATGATCTTCAATCTTAGAGTTTAAACAAAACTATACTGCTCATAAATGCTGTATAATAAAGTACACAAACTTGCAAGACACAAATTTTCGTTTCATAAAACTCTTTTATCGGCCAGTCTATATTTATTTATGTCTATGGATATAACATAATACAACATAGATAATACGGAGTTCAAATGTGAATAGCTTTAATATTTGATATTGCTACACGCTTATCTTCTCTTGGAAGACAAATTTATTCGGACGAAACTGAGTTTTTTTTCCTTAAATTTGATTTGAATTTTGAAGGTCTCTTTTTATATTTAAAATACACCATCACGTGTTAAATCTCATTGGTATAGATAAAGAACAATATTCTGTAGAAAAAAAAAAGACATTTTAAATTTGGATAAGAAAAAGAATTTTTTTAAAAGACAGCAGAAACACATTAAAGGCTTATCTCCATTGGAACCGCAAAATGTAACATGTTTTAGCATTTTAGTTTTCATCACAATGTTATTTATTATACTTGGATTGAGAAATGGGGAAGTGATATTTGTTCTCCATAGGATTTGTCCTTAGGTTGTCATGAACTAGTGCCAACTCACGAACATTCGTCAGAAAAACTATATTTAATGTTTTAATAAATCCTATAACCAAAATCCGACTTACGACTTTCATTTGAGCCTCGTGGCATACAATATCCCCCAGTTTGTCTCCTGCCTCTAAACACAGAAGGACTAAGACAACATTCAGCTGCTCCACAGTCAGCGCTTGTGACGCAAAGCTTGGCTTGACTCTTCTGGGCCTCAGAGAAATGGAGCTTGACACACTAAATCAAATATTAGAATAATTAGATCTAAGACTAAAACTGAGACATTCTTTAGTGATAGATATTGGAAATATGATTGCCATTTTTTAATTCAAATTAAAACCGACAACAATCTATGTACAGCATTAATTTCCTTGTAGAGTCCACAATTAATATAGGCCCTATGTCACGAAATCATTTGTGAAAGTATTGATTAAGGCTGCGTTAATTTACAAATCCTGTAAAAAGTTTATTTTATAATTATTAATATGCATACAGTCTTTGATATAATCTTTCTATCAACATACAGTCATCGATATAATCTATACACTTACATTTAATTATTTTATTTTTTTCTATCAATCAGCTTAGGTAAAAGAAATCTATAATATAAAGCAAATATGAAGCAAAAAGTCTGAGAAAGTAAGGCGTAGCCTATGTAAGTACTCCCGAATAAAAAATCAATACAGTTTCACAAATCTTGATAAAGCTTTTCATACATGTTCCTTGTATACTAACTAACCTAACAAATGTAAAGTGGCCCAACCACAAACAGAAGACCCTAAAAAATAAATTTTAAGCTTTATAATCGCAATAGACTTTTTTGAATATAGGTAGAATAGCCATGTTTACATGTCACAAAGATAGAAAGAGCAAAGTCATATGCACGCAAGCGCAGAGCAGTCAGCACATCTCGCGATATTTTGATTAGCCAAGGCTCTGGTCTAATTCTAAGTTCTACCCCAGAGCAGCATTCTCTTAGTAATCTTGTTTAACATTAAAATAAACAGCATTATAAATGCTCTGTCCCCTGGCATAGAATGCTCTCTGTGTGTTGATGATTTTGTCATTTTTACACATGGCAAAATCATGAATACTTTAGAAAGAAAATTACAATTATGTTTAAATAAAATTCAAAACTAGGCAAACAATAATGGTTTTAAATTTTCGGACTCCAAAACAGTTAGCATGCATTTTTGCATTTCGACCCTGAACTATTGTTTACACAAAACGAAGATCCCTGTTGTGAAAACTACACAATTTTTAGGCCTCACTCTAGATTTCAAATTTCTGTTTCTCTTTTAAATTAAGGAGCTTAAAAAGAAATGCCATTAAACATACTCAGAGTACTCAGCAATACGGACTGGGGAGCTGACAGAGATACCTTGCTGCTGCTATATCGGAGTCTAATCCGATTCCAAGTTAGACTATGGATCCATAATATATATAGCTGCTAGGAAATCTTATTTTAAATACTGGAGCCCATACAAAATGCTGCCCTGCGTTTCGTACATCACCAATCCCAAGTCATCATGTGGAGGCTGAAGAACTCCCCATGGATATAAGAATGAAATAGCTCGCAATGCAGTATATAGCCATGCTAAAATCCAACCCCACGAATCCTGCTTTCGACTCCATATTTAACCCCACCGAAGTAGAACTATACAATAGAAGGCCTAACGTCATACAGTCGCAGGGCCTTCGAATCAGAGAATCCATCCAAAATTCAACCCCTCCCATTGAACAAATTTCTAAAATAGAAATCGCGTGTGCCTGCTCTTTTCGGAACAAAACAATCTCCCGTAGACTCCCGATGGACGCTCCATCTTTACGGTCGAAATTGAATCTGGATCCTCTCCCATGTGGGCATAGAGGGAAACAAAACGCCAGACAGTGATGCAAAAAATAGCCCTAAATCAAGCGGTGTCAGGGACCCAACTTCCCTGCTCGGACCTAAGACAAAGTATTGCCTCTGCCACCTATCGAGAGGGGCAGGATCGGTGGGAAGCTGAGACCCACAACAAACTCAGACAGATTGTGGCGGATATCAGGTGGCGGCCCACATCTAAGGGTCTGACAAGGCGTGGAAGCACGACCATGTCCAGACTTAGGATTGGCCACACCTACATCAAGCACTCCTTTGTGCTGAAGAGAGAGGAGACCCCACTTTGTGAGTACTGTGGCTCTCATCTCACTGTGGAACATATCCTCATTGATTGCCCCAGATACCAGAATATTAGGGGGAACTTTTTTTTAGAGCGCACAGCTTAAAAAACACTGTTCGATAATGTCGACCCTGGGAAGGTACTGGGCTTTGTCCTGGAGGTGGGGTTGTCTACGAAGATTTGATTTGTGAACTTGTGAACATATAATATTTTCATAAGATTTACTAAATTATTAAATTTTCACTACCTTTACTATTTTAACTGTGAATAGATCTTGTTTATAATAACTTAACTAAATACAATTTAGCTCTTGTGTTATGAAGGGAGAGTAACCTTTTAGGGATTATTGGCATGACATGGCCTAAAGTGTGCCGATGTGCCAAAAAACTAAAAACTCAAACTTTATAATGCGTGTATGAAACTATTTCCGTTTTTTTAATTCGAAAATTTTTTTTCATTGTGAAGAGCAAACAATCGGTACTGATAACAAAAGGAATGGGGGAATCATACCGTCACTTTAATTATAATAAACTACGCCGCTATTTTGCAGGGCCGGCCTTAGGTGACCGCAGTGGACTCCGCACTTATGCGACCGCAGTGGGCCCCGCACTTTCATAGGACCCGCGCTAATTCTAGGTGTATAAATTATTAAATTAAACCATTGTATAACTTATAACAGATTTTACATCTACCCTGGTGGATGTCACCCGGTGCGGCCCGCACCCCCGCACCTGCCTAGGGACTCCACTGGTGTGTCCCCCATCCCCTTTTCCACAAACAGAGGGCGATTGCGATTATATTTATCGACAACACTCCCCGACATAATTAAAATATTTTGTAATATTATTTAATCTAAAGTATTTACATTAGTAACTAAATATTTACACAAATTAAGTAACCATCAATTTAAAAAACTCACCAGTCAACCTTAGGGATTGAAGATGGAGGGAAACAATGAGCGGAGAATCATCTCTACCTTCACTCCCCTGAATCCTGTGATGTCTATATTATATAATGACTCTTAATCAGGAAACATTTTTTCCACACATTCTCATGATTGTCATTTTTCCCCATTTTGTCGCTTTTCTTTTATTAGAATCGTTATAGTTACTATTTATTATAACGTCACCGATAGCCTATAGCCTAAGGATGAAATATACGTAAACATTTTTTTATTATTTTCAAAATTAAGGTCACTAATTAAAGAGTGCCTAATTTTCCGGTGCCTAATTTTCCGCCATGTCAAAAAGTGCCTAATTATCCGGTGGCTAAATTTCCGGGTGCCTAAATATCCGGTGTTAAATTTCAAGACACCACCGTGACAAGTGGGGACAGTCAGCCGCGCCGAGTGACAAGACGGTTCTGGAAGGCTCTGTGTAATGAATAGTACTCAGGCAAGTCACGTCAGATATAGTCAGGGGACCACCCAGAAGGGCCGAGTCCGGTTCTAGAAGGCCATTAGGGACCTTATATAAAGAGCGAAGGTATCAGAGTTGGATCAGTCACAACTTCCCGATCAACGATTTAGTGTTTACGACAGAATTCAACAAGGTACAAAGAAGCCAGTAGAGTTATTGCTACAAAATTACAGAGTTGATACGGCGGTTCAGATATCCACTGCAGAAAATGTGTACAGTGTTACGTGTTGCATATTGGCTGTGATTTATTAGGACATGAAACTTTTACGTTATTTTAGAACCCTAAGTTTTCAAATTCTTTTAGTTGGTGGTTTCGTGTGGTGCAGTTTGCAGAGAGCATGTATAGTGAGAACTGTTTAAACTTTACTTAATATAGATTATAATATCTTATCTAAAATAGAACTAGATCTAGATCTGTAATTCCCAAAGTGGTCTGTATAGACTCCCAGGGGTCTACGAAAGAACAAAAGTAAATTAGGGGTCTATGAGATGTAAATGGGGGTCTAGTCTACGATAGTGGATCTCATCTGAGCATGTCGTGACTTTAATTTTCATTATTTGAAATTTGGCTTCATTTGATTTTTGTCGAAAAATATTATTGTTAAAGTACCTTTTATGCTACTAAGTTTTGATTAAGGATGCAATGAAAAGGCCTAAGCTGGGGGCAGGTCGGCCTTATGTATTTGGAGGCCCTAGGCGAGGCGGACTGGGAGGCCCTAGACCAGTGATGAGCAAACGTTTTTTAGGCGTTTACCAAACAAACAAACAAAAAACATAATTAAGTATTACATTTAGCTTGAATGATGTCAAAATGATGTCAAAATGAATGTATGATGCTGTTAGTGTATTGATTATAGTTTGTCATAATTTTGTTGAAATTGGGACTCAATTATTCTTAAGAATGAACTAGGTGCTCATCCGTTAATCTATTTATGAGTTGAATTATTTCAAGCTGCGAATCTGGTTTCCTACTTCACAATCTACATTAAAATTAATAAAAGGAATACTGAAAATATCTAGCTCTCTTCATTATCACTAAAGTCTAAAAATCTTTTTTTCCAATTTAATATGAAGTTGTCTCAAGTTATCTTCATAATTTTTAAGGTTGTAGCCAACGTCTTTTTTCCGTAAGGAATTTATCTTGTGAAATGCAATAAGTGTTTTAAAGCAAATTTATCGCCAACAAAATATGTTTTAAACATTTAAAGTACAAATGTCTTGTATATTAACATTTCATTTTTCTTGTGACTGAGAAGATCTATAAAAATGCCAAATCCGAAATTTGCCGAATGTTCAAATATTTCTTTCCGCCTACCATTTGGCTAATTAAAGACAACTCTTTTTGTTATTGAATCGCCAAAGTCAGTAGAAGACGCGGCTTCCTTCAGCCATCTTACTTGGTGTAGTAAAGCATATCAGAGGTTTCAGATTGCATGAAAGTACGAAACTCTTGAAATGAAATGTAAGTCCATGGGAGCGAATAGTAATTACAATCCATACCATTACATCGAGGACTTGTTTTAAATTAATTGCAGTCTTTCAGAAGATGTCTCTAAGTATAATGCAGTGAAGGACAACAGCGTTGTTTCTAGGAAAATTTTGATTGAAAATCTTAAATCCAGAAAAAAAAATTAACACCAGCTTAACAAAGTACATCGAAACTTTGTTTCCTGCCATTGTACTAAATTCAAATCAGCTGATACAAACAAATGTAATTGTAATTTTTACTTTTTATTATAATTACAAAGCTTGTTGCGGGCCGGATTGAGCCTTAACGCGGGCCAGATTTGGTCGCGTGCCGTAGTTTGCCCATCGCTGCCCTAGGCGAAGTAAATAGGGTTGCCTCAAATGAAATAGAAAAACAAACAAAAATATACGCAATGAAACCGTCCTGAAAAGTAAAGTTCCCCTTTCAGACCTTGCGGTCTATAGGGCAGATGATGTAAAGGTCTTCTGTTTCTGGGTGCCACAGGCCAAAAGCTTGCTGACAGTGTCACTCACTTTTATCACGTCATTTATTATTATTTATTTATTTCATTGCAATGATTTCTTACTGGATAATATTATTTGGATTTATCTTCTATTTATGTGTAACTAGACAGGTATTGCCCGCGGGTCTTAACTTGCGTATTGCTAATATAGTCACTGATATAGTGCATTAGAAACAATTGAAGAAAATAATAATGTTTTACGTAGAGCGGACTTTTGCGAAGAGAAGTTTCGTAACATTTCGGTCTGCGCATGCGTAACCTTTTTAATTAGATGTACGCGAAGGAAGGAAACTATTAAGAGTAGGCTATATCTCAACACGGCTTCGCAGCTTTAGCGAACGAATGCATTAAAATGCTTTAGAAAAACAAATTTGAATGTTAATTTGAGTAAAATATGAAATGAATGGACTATAATTAGTATGTTCATGCGTTAGAGCATAAAACTATCTTTGCGGAGAGTAGAGTTGAAAGTAGAGTTTTAGACCTAGGATAGGGAGATGTGTAACCTTTCGGTAATGTCTAATGAAAGAATGTACATCGGGAAATCTAAATTGGCAGATATAGAGAACGAAATTATGGAAAAATGCTTTTGAAACATTTATTAAATAATGAAATCAATAGACTTTATTTTGTATTTTCATGTGTCAAAGTAAAAAACTATCTGAGCAAAGTGTATTTCTTAAAATTAGATCTAGGTCTAAATCCTTTCGATCTTTTCTCATGTCAACATTGTTAACCATGGCCTAGATCCATAAAATACTATAGCTGTAATAGACTCGGACAACTTTATTTTTTTAGGGTCTTAAATTTGTTTTAGGGCTACAATACATACACTACGGTCTAAGTTGGTACCCAAGAAACATTCCTGCTAAGTTTTATCAGGATTTGCGAAACGGTTTTGATGTCTATAAGTCACATACATACACCTCACATTCTACTTTATAGTATAGATGTGTGCGTTGTGTATTATTACTCGCGTGAATAGAAAACAAAATTATTTCATGTGTACATATTTAATTGAAGTAACTTATGTCCACCATGTGTTAATATTATTATCTCTACATTACATCAATTGATCATTGACGCAGCCTTGTATATATTTGTGCATCTTATTTTGTTTCCTCTATCTCGGCTGATCGCCTTGATGATTTTTCTAAATTATCTCCCCCTTTTTTATCCATTTTACTTAGGCCAGGGTTGCGCCCATTGAACGGGGACTCTCGACACGTAAGTTCGCTCCATTGTTCATGGCCGACGGCCATATGTAAACAATGGCGTCATAGTTGCTGACCATCGTCCATTGCCCCATCCCCCTTTCTTACTTAATTTTGGTTGAGATTATTATATTCCTTACTGTGTACATTTTATATTGTTACTATCAGCCATCTATTTTACCAATTCCATTTGTCATCGTCTCCCCATTGTACTCAAAAGCAATTTTACCAATCTGACGAATGCACCTCTGTCAAGGGCATCAATATAATGCATGAGAGGCATATCCTAACTCGTCTTTGCTTATCCGCAGCCTCCCTCAGGTGTCTGTATATTTGTCTGCCTATTTGACTGTCTACTTGTCAACCTACATGGCGCTATCTGCATATTTGGCATTACGTGCCTTCTGGATACCACATACCCATTAGACACTACGTTCCTGAGACCAAGTGTCTATGCGAGAATTTATAACCTCGCCTACTCAAACTCAACATAATCATCCCCTAGACACCAAATAAGCCACTCATACACGCAATGCACATGGGCCGTCACACTGTGGCTCACGGTTAATGAGGGTGTCATGTGTCCAGCACAACGACTAACCTCCTTTACTTTTTCCCAACTTATGTCAGTTAACCATTAGAGCTGGGTGAACTCAGAGGCGCCCAAAGATCCCGAAATTAAAAACCCAGTCTTCACCGAGATTCGAACCCGTGACCTTTAGTTCGGAATCATGCGCATCCAAACGGTCCTGTATGTAATTCAATAAATAAGTTAATTCATATAGCGCTGATAGCAGTAATGTGCTTCATAGGCTATACATGATCACCAGACTAGAAATTACATTTCGACATTTTACCAATGGGAAGGAAAAGTGGTCTTCTAGCAAATAGATCTAAACATTCGCGAATAAACTTTAAATTAGAGGCATATAGTTCTAAGTTTGAGACCTGTGCGAGGCCCACACCAATTGGAGGCTCTTGGCTGCTGCCTAGTTTGTCTATGCCAAAAGCCGGCCCCAATGAGGTATTATTTAAGATGATGCCAGATTGATGAAATAGAGAAAGATTTCAAAATATATTCGAACACTCAAAGAGGGGTTCAAAACAGACTTACAAAATCCTCGGTTAGACATCGCAAAGACAATATTTCTGGAAAAGCTCCCACTTTAGTCAAAAATGGATTTTTTCCAGCCATTTCAGAAGTTTTAAAAACCCATTTATGTATTAAATATGTCTTTGATATCATTAAAAGAATTCCTTCAAGCAATATTACAGTACAAAATATTATTGATAGACGAGTTAACTTTGTCTGGTTATGAATCATATATTATTGGCACATGTTCGTTTTATTATGAGTCAAGAAATCAGCTAAGAACTGCTTTTTGTGAAAAATTTCACAATCGATACTAAAGGAGAAAATAATTTAATGCTTTGAAGAACTAAAAAAAAAAGTAAGGTTCGCATTTCAGAGCTTTCGATTTATGGAGATGATGTACATGCCATGTTTCTGTTGCCCATGGTTATCAAAGGTCTCATGTGGCCAGCCCAATGACCAACCGCCTTATCCTTTCATTAACTCTTGTCAGGTACCTTGTTAGAACTGGGTGGACTCAGAGGCGCCATAAAGATACCCGAAGTAAAAAATCCCAGCCTTCAGCAGGATTCGAACCCTTCGGTTTAGATAGCCAAGCGCTTTACCACTCAGTAACCGTACCTCCAGATAAACTACTTTAAAGAAAATGGAATCCTTTTATCAAAATAAATATTAGTAGTAACAGATAGAGCAGCCGCCATGGTTGGGCGCTACCAAGAATTACTAAGCCTTTTGAAACCTAATGTACCCGCAGATCTAGCAATATACTGTGCTATCCTTTGACAACATTAAGTTACTAAAAATCTTAATGATATATAGCAAAAATCTCTTCAATTTGTAATAATGCAATTGTGCGAGTCCGAAGCAACGCGTTGAATATGAGATTATTTGCTTAGTTGTGTGGCGAAAATGATGATAACTTTCACCAATCGGTCCTTCACACTGAAGTATAATGGGGGTCGAAACACTTGGAGATTTGTTTGACTTTGATCTCATATATAGAAAGCAAACACCTGTATGGACAGTATAGAGGGACTTCTTATGGTACGAATGTATAAAGTGTTCCGTTAATGTAAAAGTTTAGGAAACGCTGGTCAAGATCTAGTACAAATTTAATTAAATGACTGATCCAAACTAAATGATACAAGTGCGCTTGATATTTTTAATTTATTAATTATTTTTTTATTTTGCTTGACATATGAAATGCGTAGAACGTAATTATTTTCTTTTTTAAAGAAACAACTGTAATATAAAAGATAAGTAAAAAGTAAAGTAGCTATAATGTAACAAACATTAAACAATAATTAACAAATAGAAAAAACTAAACTATTTGAGATACCCAGAATGACTCAAAGATAGAGGCACATTTCTTATTCCTTATGCTTGAACAAATTTGCAACAGTGCTCCTTTTTCCCTAGTACCATTAGAGGATGGAATGGGTTGCCTGAATCAACCAATGACTTAGCAGAGTTTAAGTCATTGATTTACATGCAAGACTAGATAAAAGGCGAATATTAAAATGTGTGGCTTTGCAATGTGTTATCTCCTCTTGAAATTATTTTTAACACCTCTGAAGTATCAACATAAACTATTCTACCCAAACAGTTGAGTTATTTGTTTCACAGAATCTGATAGAAGGGTTTTAAAATTTAATATCTGACGTATTCTCTCTCTATCCATCCAAACATTCAGCCTCACCCACCATTCATTTCTCTCTATCTAAATATTTAGCATAATCTACCATTAATTTCAATCTATCCAAATAACCGGCCACACCCACCATTAATTTCTCTCTATGCAAACATTCAGCCTCATCAACCATTCATTTCTCTCTTTCTCTCTATCCAAAAAGTCATTAATTTCTCTCTATCCAAACATTGAGCCTCCACCACAATTCATTTCTCTCAATCCAAACATTCAGCCTCATCCACCATTCATTTTTCTCTATCCAAAGAATCAGCCTCCACCACCATTAATTTCTCTCTATCCAAATATTCAGCCTCATCCACCATTTATTTCTCTCTATTCAAATATTCAGCCTCTTCCACCATTCATTTCTCTCTATCCAAATATTCAGCCTCATCCAACATTCATTTCTCTCTCTCCAAATATTCAGCCTTATCCACCATTCATTTCTCTCTATTCAAATATTCAGCCTCTTCCACCATTTATTTCTCTCTATTCAAATATTAAGCCTCTTCCACCATTCATTTCTCTCTATTCAAATATTCAGCCTCTTCCACCATTTATTTCTCTCTATCCAAATATTCAGCCTCATCCACCATTCATTTCTCTTTCCCCTCTTTTATATTCACAATATTAAAAACAAAACTTGCCTCCCCCCTTAAAATTTGTTAGTTATAACTTTTGAAATATATCTAAATGTCTAGCAACTTACAAGAGTGGAAGCTATACAAAATACAACGTATGCGAGCCTCATTGTGGGAATAGACACGTTTTAAACATGAACTATTTTTAAACATAGTAGATCTTATTTATATATAACTTATTTACCGTCACACACATACACGCACAGACCGACGTAAAGGTGTTTAGACATTACGATTAAAAATATTTTTTTATTTTTCCATTTTCCCTTATCAGTAATTTTTTTTAATTTTACGTTTACGACCTAAAACACACACACACACACACAATACATGTAGAAAAAAACAACAAACAAGAATGAGAGAGAGAGAGAGAGAGAGGACAAAGTATTGTGTACAACTTTTCACTAAAACTTAATTTGACGACATATGCAAATTATAACACACTTTATCTCCACCTTACTTCATTGTAACACAGTGACAGTTAATATTAATGTCCAATGTGTGTGTTTGTGGTAGAAGTCAAGAGACAGAATAGATCCTGTTATATATGTTATCTGGCTATGGCTTGTGCTAACTAGAATTAAGCAGCCAGCTGGTAATGCTGGGATACGCGTACCCCAAAGGTACGGGAAGACTTCGGAGGTGGTACGAGTCGCACCTCATTAACTATGCTGTTTTTTCGCGGTCCCCGAAAGGGGAAAAGACGCTATTGGTTTTGTGTGGCATGTCTGTCCGTCCGTCCCGTTTAGATCTCAGAAACTAGAAGAGAAAATGAAAATCGGACATCATGATATTTTAGATCATTCAAAGTTCTGATGCAACTGCTACTTTTTCTTTTCCGAAAGTGAACCATCTAATTTTTAAAATTATATATGCAAGAATATTTTCAAAAACTTACACCACTTTTCAATGAAAAACTTCAGGGGGGAAATGAGTCTTATTACAAAGGTCACAGGCTTCTTCATTAATAAATCAAGCTTCATTCTAAGATTTGCGCATTGGTACAATAAAAATTGCATCTAAGGTCATAATGGAAAAATATCAATGGATCATTAAAAAATATATTTTCCATTTATTAACTTACTCATGGAATAGAATACTGATTAAAATATTGTTTTTAAAAAGAATTTTAATACGAACTTCGTTTCAATGGTGTGACAGGTTAGGGAGTGTGACGGATGATTATTTTTTTAGATTATCACACACCAACCCGTCAACATATAAATCGGGAGCAGGTACGCAACGAGACAAGAAATGAAAGAAAGATACAAAGTTGAAAATGAAGAATATTTATTTACATAAATATTTACATAGAAGAATAAAAAGGGGGAGGGTTTGCATCTATCTCTAATCAATACTATAGTTAATCATCACTCATCCACTTAATAAGAGAGTATGTCACTTTGTCTTCTGAACTTAGCTGGTTGTCTTGTAGATGTCGCAGCTGGCTGTGATCCTGGCTTACGGTTCAGCAGCTGGAGGTGGCGCTCTGACGCCGGTGATACAGTTCTTGTGGAGTCTCAATCCAAAGTTCTGATATCTGTAGTGGGCACGGTAGGGCGGATGGCCGGCTACCGTGGGCACAAGGGTACTGTGGGCAGATCGGATCTGCTGGGGGCAGCGTAGTTAGCAGGATAAGTCCAGTGAGTTGCAGAGAGTTTGGCGTAGCTATGACGTCTCGCACAGATCTGGGTCTGTAGGGAAGTCGCACCTAATAAGTTGACAGGTGGGCTGTCGACTAGGCGGGCAAGTAGAGCCGATAGCGCCAGGTAGTAGAGTTGAGTAGATCCACGTAGACAGTAGAAGATACTCAACAGCAAAAGGCGTAGTGATCTGATAACTAGTTGAGTTGTGTCGTGTAGGCACTGAACAGCAAATAGGCAGGAGTGCGATTGCAATAGGCAGTTGACTAGGTAGACAATGCCAAATAAATAGGCAGACACCTGAGGAAGGCTGCGGATAAATAAAGACAAGTTAGGACATGTCTCTCATGCATCTTATCGATGCCGTCGACTGAGGTACATTCGTCAGATTGGTAAAATTGCTTTAGAGCACAATAGGGAGATGATGACAAATGGGATGACTGATAGTAGCAATACAAAAATGTACATAAAAGGGGAAATAATAATCTCAAATAAACAACACAAGTTGAAAGAGAAAAAAAAAAGGGGGGGGGATAGGCGGTGGCCAGCGACCATGACTGTTTGTTTACATACGACCGTCGGCCGAGAAAAATCTAGCGAGCTTGAATGGGGAGAGCGGCCGTTCAAGGGGCGCAACTCTCGTCCAAGTAGAAAGACTAAAGGGTAGATAATTCATATCTCTTTTGTAAGCGCAGTATCAGTGCGCTAGTAAAATTATCAAGGCTGTCTTCCTCCACTTTTTCTTGGCAATATTGCAGAAAAACATCATAATTCTTTACCAAGGCATTCACTGAGAAATGTCTGGATAGCCACCTAACCTCATGGAGTGGTCTAAATGCAATCACATCAGCATCAGCAGCTTTAGCTAGTTCTTCAAATTTTGCCTTTTTTAACAGATGATATAAAGAATATTGTGTAAACGGTCCTTAGTAAAGTTTCTATCTCTTTCATTAACGGTATATTCTTCCATGCATCATCTAAACCCAAATCCTCCCGATGGGCTACACAATGTTGCTCTGATAAATGTGGAATTAACTGTCGCAATAGTGCAGCTACACCTTTTCTTTTACCCAGCATGACTGAAGCTCCATCGGAAGTAAACATAACCATCTTGTTTAAATCAAACCCGTTTTCAATATAAAAGTTCTGAATGGCTTGAAAAATTGATAAGCTATCACATGCTATTACCTTCAAGATTCCAGCAAACACAGTTTTATAGATGGATTCATTTTCATTCCTGTATTTCATGTATAAAATTAACATCTTCGAAACGGATATGTCAGTCGACTCATCAAATATCAAGGTGTGGTAAGCTGCATTCTTTATTTCGGTAAACATTTCAGTTTTGACAACTGAGTTTACACACTCACTAAACTCAAAGGCATAGTTTTTACTTCGCCAACTCTCTGGGATTTTGACATATTTTCCAACGTGATCATGAATATCCTGAACTGACAGCATTGAAGAATTTATTTTAATAGCTAACAAAACGTTATCTATTAAAATCTTAACCTCATCTGAGGTTGCTTGTTGTCGCTGTGCGATCTCTTTCCTCATTTCACTCTCTTCTTTTGATTCAGTTAGCATGCTTTTTAAAATCCCTCTGCTTTGATTTTTAAGTTTCGTGACAGAATCCACATGAGCTTTTTGACCCAAATGTTTTTTTAGATGATCCACTTTCCAATCGGTCCATGTTTTCCCTGATGTCCATTCGCTGGTAGCTCCAGCTTTCACGCAAATTTTGCACGTAACACCACGTGATTCCGAAAACTCAAAAATTTCACCCAGCTGCACGTGTTGTCCTGAGGCATGTGGCAAGTCTGTGGCTACTGACCATCCTGTCAACCATTCTTTCTTGAATTCTAAGCATCGCTTCTTACTTGTATTTCCTGAACAATCGTCTGCTTGACGCTTAGACATGGCTTAGATGGGTATTGTTTTTAACTGATAAATGCTAATGTAAACTGACACGCTTAATTCTAAGTAAATCACAAATCCAAATACGCGCGTAATGAAAGACTTAAGAAATAAACACCAAGTCGGAAACTCGGAAGTTCGAAACTCCCGGAAGTTGGAATTTCGAAAATACAAAGAAAGTTCGAAACTTACCACAGATATAATCACATATGAAGAGACAAAAAAAACAGAAACAAGTTTCAAACAATTTTTATAGCGCACATTTCTATGTGGCGGGCTGGAGCCTGGCGGCCTAAAAGAATAAGACCTTCGGCTTTGGATTCCGACGGTCGGAGTGAGCATACTGAGCGATCGTGCGGTAAGTTTGAGCGATGTCGTCGGAGTGAGCGATCGGGCGTGTAGTATGAGCGACGCTCTGAATTCGTGTAAGCGATCGCTCACGCGCTTAGCTTAGAGGGAACATTGGTGGTGGACCAAGTCTAGCCTGAAGAGGAAAAGGTGGGCCGGGTGGAGAAATTGGGGATAGAGCGGAGAAATAATTAAAATAAAATAAATAAATAATAGTAAATAATGATTAATGCTGCGATAAAAAAGAGTGACTCTGACAGCAAGCTTTTGACTTGTCACAAATGGTCAATGTTGGACTAGTCCGTTTTGTTTCTTTGATTAAAATTGGGCCGGAAGTCCAATTTTTCCTTATATATCTTTGCATTTTTCAGTTCTCTTTTAAATTAAACTGACATTATTATTCTATAATTTTAAGTGTGCCTGATAGAGAAAAAAATTCTGCACAAAAATACGGGTAGTTGGGATATAACCCGATAGAGGCTATAAAAAGAAAAGACCTGAAACTAGCGCGTGAAACTACACATTTACAGTACTTTATTTAATGAGTATTTTACCAAAGATCTGTGTTTTTTTGTTTTTTTTAACTAGCTTATTTCAAGTACCCGGCATTTTCCGATATACAACTTCATACACAAAATAATTGTTGAAAATTTTTTTTTGTGATTTAAAGCTTTAAATGATTACTTAAGAACTTACTAATCAGTTTTAAATATTAGTTTGTTATGATAGTCACTGCCTATTTAGTGTCTGTTCTAGTTTCTTAAATTTTTCTTGAGCAAAGGGGTCGTGTTTTCTCCTAATGGATATACCTGATATCTCCAAGCAGCCTTTGTAAAATATTGGTCCTAAATAATGCTATGTTCATAAACGAAAAATCGCATGGCTTCTTTATGATGAATGTACGTGTTATTTCAATATATTAACTCAAAATAACTGTATAAATAAATAAATCTAGGATGGCTGCCTGGTCGTGCGGTTTGCACGCTGGACTGTCGTTCGGATTTATCGATGGTCCCTGGTTCAAACCCTGCCCGCTCCCATCCCCCGTCGTCCTGCGGGAGGTTTGGACTAGGAAGTAAACTATCTTCAACTCTGAAGGAACATCCGAAACATGTAAAACATTTTACAAACAAACAAACAAATAGGCGTAAGTTTCATTTTTTTCTGTTAGACAAAGTCATATGGCAAATTTTTGTTTATATCCTTATTCTAAAAAGGAATAATAAATAGAATTATACAGTAAAAATAATCACTAAGTTTTTTGTTTTTTTTAAAATAGTTTTCAAAGTCTAACTGATAAGATTACAAAGAGAGTTTTGTGTTTTTGCAAATGTACACAAGGTACACTATGAGTCAGTCCATCTCTTCTAATTGTTTAGAAATGAGTGTAAAAATGTAGTCTTCGATATTTTTAGCCTGAATTTAAGAAGTTACAAAATTCAAACAACTAATATATTGCCTCTTCCATAAAACTTTGTATTTAAAAAATAAATTCATCCAATGCTCGAGATCCTGCTTGTATACTTAGACCCTATATGAATCGATACAGAATCAATGTATTAAGTAGCAATAACCCCGCAAAAAAAATGAAAGAAGATTGAGATATACATATATTTTTGTGACGGTATGCACCGGTAAGGGTACCGGCACCTTTTTTCAATGTCTGAAAAAATTATTACTTTTCAAGTATTTCAACGTTAATTGTTAATTTATTAGTTGTTGAAAGTTAGGCAATCTATATCTGAGAACCGGCATCTATTTTTTTTTACAAAAAAAAAGCACTTTATATATTATACTTTGAATACAGCTTACTTTCAACCGACATGCCGTATTATTAACAACAACTATATGTGAAAGTCTCAATCATTTAGATTCTTAGACAGTCATTATCTTAGACTAGATTTAAGTATTATCTAGATCTAGTAGGTCTATTACTATAAAAAAGATAAAAATAATAAGTCATTAGACATCATTAGCAATTTTATTATTAGGTCTAGGCATTGAAAAGTAAATCTATTAAAAAACTATAATAGATCTAAGTCTAGGTACTAACTTATTAAATAAGTAGAAGTATAATAATGAATATTATATGAATATAGATCTAGATTGACTAGATTATAGATAGATCTATAGATAGGTCTAGATCTCTAGTCTAGTAGATTAAGTATAGAGCATGGGCGTAGCCAGGAGGGGGGTTTAGGGGTTCAACCCCCCCCCCCTAAAATGAAATCCCCCCCCTTGGGGGGCGGATCGGAATTTAGTGACTGATTTTTTGCTTTGATTTTGTTTATTTTAGGTGAGATTTTAATACTAAACCATCACTTGCCCCAGCACAACCATAGGGGTTTTGAATTTAAAAACCCCTACCAGAGGGTTCGAGTTTAAAAAACCCTACCAGGGGTTTAGAGTTTAAAAACCCCTACCTAGGGTTTTGAGTTTTAAACCCCCTACCTGGGTCTTTGCAGTTAACTCCTCTCTTCTATAAAACAAAACGAAAATCCCCTAATTCCAAGAGCACAGTTAAGGAAGATTTTAATTTTAAAACCGCCCTCTAAAATTTACGATAAACCCCTCTCTTCAATAAAAAAAAAAGTTAATTACGCACTCAAAATGTTATGAGCGTAGCTAAATGGGTTTTGACTCAGTTTTGAGTTTAAACCCCACTTCAGCGGGGTTTGAAGGTAAAAAATACCTCTTTAATAATAAAAACAAAGCAAATTATACACTCAAAATGTTATGAGTGTAGTCAAAGGGGTTTTGAGTTTGAACTCCCCTCCAGTGGAGTTTGAAGCTAAAAAGTACCTGTTCAATATAAATAAAAGCTAATTACTCACTATAAAATCTATGAGCGTAGCCAAAGGGGTTTTGAGTTTAAACCCCCATTCAGAGGGGTTTGATGCTAAAACTACCTCTTCAATATAAATTTAGAAAAAGCAAATTACACAATTAAATTATCCAATCGGGGGTTTTGAGTTTAAACCCCTCTTCTACAAACGGCTTTTTAAAAACGTTTAAAACCCCTCCAGATGGTTTTGAGTTTAAGATCCCCCTACAGAGCATTTTGAGGTGGAAAACCCACAACAAATGATTTTGACGATAAAACTTCTCTTTTCGATATAAAATCTAAAGCAAACTACAGTCACTTAATTGCAAGAGCGTATTCAAGAGAGGTTACACAATTTTACCAGTGGCAGTGAATAGTCATCTCCCAAAATTGAAAAACACTAAATGTGGCTCAACAAAGATGGCTAAGACAGATTTTAGGAGTCCGTTATAGAGATCGGTTGTAATCAAGGAAATCCTATGCCGAACTGAGAGTCGACCCCTTAGAAAGATTGTGAGATAGCGACGCATGAGGTTTGCGGGACATGTTCTCCAACAAATGAATTACGCATAAGAAGAATGGCAATGATATCCTAGTACAACTTGACGCCACTCAATGGAGGTCCGTCCTCATGGCAGGTGGGAAGAGACATTACCTGTGACAGATTTTTATGGAAACAGCTTGACGTCAAATGCTCCGAACAGCGCGGGAGGGTCTAAGTCAGTAAGAATAGCACATTAGGTTTTTAAAATAAAACTTTTTAATAGCAGGAAATTGCACTGTAGATACCTCATAATATGCATTTTGTTGGCTTTCAATACCAGAAAAAGTGCTTGGCTTCGCCCGGCGCTGGGGGAGCTCCTAGCACTTCTTCAGACCCCTTTGCTAGTAATTTTATGGAAACAGCTTGACGGCAAATGCGCCAAACGGCGCGGGAGGGTCTAAGTCAGTAAGAATAGCACATTAGGTTTTTGCAATAGAACTTTTTAATAGCAATAAAATGCACTGTAGATACCTCAGAATATGCATTTTGTTGGCTTTCAATATCAGAAATAGTGCTTGGCGGAGGGGCTTCGCCCCGCGCTGGGGGAGCTAATAGCGTTCCCTCAAACCTCCTTGCTAGTAATGGCGGGGAATCTATACAATTTTTCCACAAACTAATGGAAGAACCTATTCTAGGGCACAATAAACGTCTTCCGGAAGAATGAAGGGTCAAAATGTAATAAAGATTATGTCACACACACACACATAAATACATATAAAAACAATTCGCTAGGGGGGGGTCGGGGGGGGGAGAAAGAATCTAACCCCCCCCCCCCCCGAAAAAAATCCTGGCTACGCCCATGGTATAGAGTATAGTAAATGTATTACAGTATTATTAGATCTATATCCTATGTCTATATCTAATAATCTAATAATTAATAAACTTTAGTCTTTATTAATATCTAGACTTTGTTCTAATAAAAACGTACTATAGGCATAGCATAGGCTAGACTCGGCAATCTAGTCTCAAGATAGAATCTATACTATTACTAGATCTATTCGATTTTTATATATATAGATCTAGACTAGAATTAGATTATAGATCTAAATATACTAATGGAGAGATGATATGCGGTGTTAGCTAATAGCGTTGCACAAGAAACGAACCTGGGTTTTTCTAAACTCTAATACTTGGTATGTAATAGTAAAACAGCACCTACCTAAATAAATCGTAACTAGAAATAAAAAACCTATATTTATTGTAGTATATATAGGTCTGTGTATATTATATAGCCTTCGTAACTTCTTCTATAGATCTGAAAAAATTGGGCTTTTCGCGTCTGACACACATATAATTTTTATGTTCAGCAACAAAGCCCATTGTAACTTTAAAAAAACGAACTACTTTTATACGGCGCAGCTTTCACATGTCCTGATTAAGCTATACACTTGACAACAATATAAATTTCAATAAATAGAGGCCAGACATAGATCTAGATTTAGATTTAATTGTATTAAACAATTTGAACAAAATTTACATGTATAATCCATTAAGGAAATAGTTAATCTTCTAATAGCTTAGGGGTGCAGATTAGGCTATTTAAGCAGTAGTATCACATCAATATGTGAATCTAATGCGAACAGCATAGATCTACATTCTATTTCTAGATCTAGTCTAGATTAGGCTATAGACTTAGTTCTGGATTTTGATGTAGTCTGA
Source organism: Biomphalaria sudanica (assembly GCA_036873155.1). NCBI lineage: Eukaryota > Metazoa > Mollusca > Gastropoda > Planorbidae > Biomphalaria > Biomphalaria sudanica. The sequence goes on along the minus strand of JAZGLO010006681.1, from coordinate 4,540,290 downwards.
ATCTAGATCTAGACCAAGAACTAATCAAGAGATCTAGCCTAGCTGTAGATTTAGACTATATCTAGAACTTGTCTAGAAATCACTAATTGGAGCGTGTCTTTCCACCCAGAAAAATGTCAGTTATTAAGAGTAACAAAAAAAGCTAAAACAAATTAATTCAATAAACCAGTAACACAAACTAAAAACGCACAATACCTAGGTGTAATAATAAATGAAAAACTGTCATGGAATCCCCATGTTGATGAAACTATCAAAAATTCAAACAAAGCATTAAGGTTTATTAAAAGAAATTTCTATAAATCAAATAAGAAGATAAAACTAAAATATTATTTAACCTTGGTTTTATAATAGAATATAATAATAGAATATGCATCCTCTGTTTGGGACCCCCCAACTCAAGAAAACATTAAGAAACTGGAACAGACACAAAATAGAGCAGTGAGAGTCATAACAAACGAATATTCACACTTGACTAGAGTAACACCTTTAGTTGAATCACTAAATTTAGAAAGCCTTCAGGATAGAAGACTTCAAAGTAAAGTAGCAATCATACATTAAACAATGAACCATAATCTTCAAATACAAAAACAAAATTTAATAAAATACTCAGACACAAAGATAAAGGCACATTCCTTGTCCCATATGCTAGGACAAATTTGTACAAATACTCCTTCTTCCCTGGTGCTATTAGAGCATAGAATGGGTTGCCTGGGCTAGCCAGGAAAACCAATGACTTGGCAGAATTTAAGATAATAATAAAATCTCGAGATATATCTTGGAGCAGTGGCGTCACTAGGGTGAGGGGGTGTGAGTAGTGCGGTCAGCACTGGTCGACACCATTTTAGGGGTGACAACCAAGTTATAACTTGGTAAAAGCAGACACATGGGAAAAGAAAATAATAAAATCTCTAGATATATGCCCAAATATGCCTACACAGTTCTAGATGGTAGTTTAAGTGTAAATAACACAGCACAACGTTATACCACTTCTGTTTTAAAGTATAACAAAGGAAACCTGTTCATATGATGTTAAGTCTGTTTGTAATTTTAATTAAATATTATTGTAAAATTTGCAATAACATTTGAATAAATGTAATAAACCCGGGATTTTACATTTGAGTAAAAAATCAATAAAAGTAGGTAATCAGCTCACTGTATTGGTTCAACAAAAAGAACTAGCAAGCAATAAGGTTTCTTGGAACATATTTCAAGAAAGTTGATTGGGAGGGGTGACACCCTGAGTTAACGCATTAGGAACGACACTATTTCGGGAGGTTTCTATGCTTATCTTCGGTGATCACTTAACGCTACTCTACTTATTCCAGAAGTGTTAGAAGAGTCTTATTAAAGACGTGTTGCACTGTTTGCTTTTATGTGAAAAATAACACCAAATTTTTACAATTTCTTTAAACGATCTAAACAAGGCTATGACTTGAATATATTTCACGTCCATATGTAAATTTTGCTGGGGGCCGCCTCTGAGTTTATGTTATCACACAAACTCTCTTTGTAATCTTGGTTTAAATACATTTTTTTATGTAATAAACTAAAATAAACTATCGAAACGTTTCAATTCACATTCTTTAATATGATTTTATTTTATATTTGTACAACTGGATACTGTTGAACATTCAAAAAAATATTTAAAAAAAAAACGAATATGTTTCTCAATGTCAAAAAGATTCTATATTTTCTTTTCCATGTAATATGTGTGATTATTGAGAGTGAATGAACGAATGTAGCCCATTATTTGAATTGTAAGAGATTTATAGTTTTTGATGTACCAATAAAAATGGCAATAGAGAGTGAAAGGCCATTCATCACTTGTCTCAAAATAAACGTTTCATTTCCCCATGTGGGGTTTTCTTTTGGTCTCAAATGTGTATCCCGCGGCCTTTGTGAGTGACCTCCAGCTGTCTCGTTCTGAGGCCGCATGCAACCAGTTGCTCTCCTCTATGTTGGCGCCTAAGCTGGTCTTTAAAACGTTTCCGTGTGGCACCTCTGTTACGTCGACCACCTTTTAGCTCACCAAAAAAGACTGTCTTTGGCATACGTTCGTCTCACATGCGTGCCCTGCCCAAGGTAAATTGATTGGAATAGATGTGTTGGAAAAAGCACAGGTTTGAATTATTCAAGGACTCGTTTCGAGAATTCAAATTGTTATGCTAATTCTCATATCAACACATTTTTGCATACACAGAGAGACTTTGGCAACATGTAAGATGCCCACTGATCAACAGAAAATTCTGGATGAAAGCGTGAAAATAGTGAACTACATTAAAAAACTTTCCTTTGAATGCACACTCTTTTTTCGCAAATAAGTGAAGCAATAGGAAATACTTTGATAGATGCTGCATTTTTTTCTTATTGATAGATTTGAGTTGAGGATTGGTTTGCATAACTGCAAATAGTTTTTGTGAACTAATATATTTAGCAAATATAGTCAGTTTTAATTACCTCAACTTATCGTTACAAAAACTCATTGTTTCATGTTCAAGATAAAGTAATGCTGTTATCGAAAACTAAATTTATGGCAAATTCGGCTACTAAAATTGATGCTCTGATATGCATCTCAACATTTGGACAGTTCACAAGTTAGCTTGAAAACCAATTTCCACATTTAAACAGATAATATTGAATGGATAACATTTTACATTAACACAACATTGATACCAGAAAGTTTGTCACATGCCGAAGTAGAGCAATTGTTGAAATTGGTTTCAGACATATTCTTAAAAAATAAACATATGGAGTGTACTTTAACATCATTTTGGTTACAAATGCAACATTTGTGTCCGTTTTAAAAGAAATAGTTCTGATTTACATCTTGACTTTTCCAACTTTATATTTATGTGAATTTGCTTTTTCAGCATTTGTAAACATTAAGTCGATAAAAAAAGGAACACCAAATGACGCTGAACAACATCTCAGATTTAAAATGAACACCCAAAGAACAAAATTCTATGATCTGTCATCTCAGCACAAACAATTTTATTCTACTCATACGTGCAAGTACAAGGGGTGGAGGGGTACTCAACGTTACAAAAATTTTAAATGGGGTACACATAGGTTAAAAGTTTGGGAAACACTGGAGTAGGTCATATCCGGTATGTGCGAACAATTTGCAAAAGATAAGAGAGCCAATTAGAGCTGCAATTAGAACAAATGGGGATATCCCTATTGGCCATAACGGGCATGTTTATAAGTTTTACTTAACGTCCGAAACTTGTCCTTATTGGTGTAGTAAATTAAGAATGTATAATTATACAGCAACACAAGTCTCAATCTCGTTCAAGTCATTACGTCTTCGCTCATACACATTGTCTTTATCTTCTTGACTCCACAGTCACAGTTAACATACAGGGTTTTAAACCACAAAGACATTAGCCCACAGTTAACATACAGGGTTTTAAGCCACACATACATTGGCACACAAGTAACATACAAGGTTTTAAGCCACAAAGACATTGGCACACAGTTCACATACAGGGTTTAAAGCCACAAAGTCATTATCCCACAGTTAACATACTGGGTTTTAAGCCACACAGACATTGGCACACAAGTAACATACAAGGTTTTAAGCCACAAAGACATTGGCACACAGTTCACATGCAGGGTTTTAAGCCACACAGACATTGGCACACAGTTAACATACAGGGTTTTAAGGCACAGAGACATTTGCCTCTGTAAAAATTGAAAGCTGACAACGGTTAATAGCAACATCTAACTTCTGATATTAGACCAAATAGTACTTAAGTCAACACCATTGCCTCCTGTTACAAGTTTCAAAGCTACTTACCCTATAAATTCAAATTACACACTAATTATTCTCACAAATTCAAACATTGAGAAGTCATTTACAACAAAGGTCAAAAGAAGTTATCCAGACAAAAGTCCCATCAATAAATAAACTAAAAAATAAGTATTAAGATACTGTCAACTGTCGAATGTATATCTTCTCAATAAATTCCATAGCTTGCAATTATTGAATATGGTATATCTAAAACGTGTTAAATCTGATTGACTGGTACTTTGTAACTACAAAGACGCCAAGACCTTTTTTGTTGAACATATTTTAACTCATGGCGTTGTTTACAGTCTGGTTTGCTGAATTTGCTCCGGCTGCTTCCTGCTACCTCTAACTGGATTCTTTGTCCTAGAGACCTAGACTCATAACTTGAGTTCTAGTCCAATCACAAGATTTCGAAAGAGCTCTTTCCAACTCCATGGCTGGAGGCAGTCATTTCAAGATCCGATATCTATCAGTATATTATTGGCTTCCTTCGCATCTTAAATGGTGCTAAATACTAGAAGTCTCTGCCACAGACCAAAAGCTTCCTGACAGTGTCACTCAATTTTATCACAGCATTAATTCTTATTTATTTATTTCATCCTTAGTATTTTCCTTTTCTAGGCCCAATTTTATCCCCAAACCTGTTCCTCTTCTCGCTAGATTTACTCTACCAAATTGGCGACCACGTTGTCATGTTCCTTGGCTTATCTCCCCTTCTCTTAGTACGAATGATTACGAATGTCAAACCACATTTGCTACTCACCAGTTCGCCCATCTTGGCAAGCCTCAATTATTCTAGATTAGTGTCATGACTATTAGCATTGTTGACTTTATCACTAGCGCGAGACGATCTGAGCTCCTTTCATCTTGCGAGGCAGCCAGACTTTCCCTTCCCCTTTGTCTAGACCTTGAGCGCACGTCACGCTTGACCTCTAGCCAGTTGCTCTAAATACCTTATTGGCTTACGAATGGGAAGAACTAATCTTGACAGGAAGTCACATAATCTATCTTAATCTATCACATGCTCTCCATCCAAATCCCTATTTCCAGCCAAGCGACCAACTTCTCCAGCAGTCATCACATTTTATTTAGAACGTAAAGGGACATTCACTTACAGATTCCATTCAGTGTGTGCTCTCCCTTACTCTTGTTCTTTTCACTTGGACCTTGGGGTCAGGTTACCTTCACTTACAGATTCCATTCAGTGTGTGCTCTCCCTTACTTCTTGTTCTTTTCACTTGGACCTTGTGGTCAGGTTACATTCACTTACAGATTCCATTCAATGTGTGCTCTCCCTTACTTCTTGTTCTTTTTACTTGGACCTTGGGGTCAGGTTACCTTCACTTACAGATTCCATTCAGTGTGTGCTCCCTTACTTCTTGTTCTTTTCACTTGGACCTTGGGGTCAGGTTACCTTCACTTACAGATTCCATTCAGTTTGTGCTCCCTTACTCTTGTTCTTTTCACTTGGACCTTGGGGTCAGGTTACGTTCCCTTACATATTCCATTCAGTGTGTGCTCTCCCTTACTCTTGTTCTTTTCACTTGGACCTTGGGGTCAGGTTACCTTCACTTACAGATTCCATTCAGTGTGTGCTCTCCCTTACTTCTTGTTCTTTTCACTTGGACCTTGGGGTCAGGTTACCTTCACTTACAGATTCCATTCAGTGTGTGCTCTCCCTTACTTCTTGTTCTTTTCACTTGGACCTTGGGGTCAGGTTACCTTCACTTACAGATTCCATTCAGTGTGTGCTCTCCCTTACTTCTTGTTCTTTTCACTAGGACCTTGGGGTCAGGTTACCTTCACTTACAGATTCCATTCAGTGTGTGCTCTCCCTTACTTCTTGTTCTTTTTACTTGGACCTTGGGGTCAGGTTACCTTCACTTACAGATTCCATTCAGTGTGTGCTCTCTCTTACTTCTTGTTCTTTTCACTTGGACCTTGAGGTCAGGTTACCTTCACTTAGAGATTCCATTCAGTTTGTGCTCTCCCTTACTTCTTGTTCTTTTCACTTCGACTTTGGGGTCAGGTTACCTTCACTTACAGATTCCATTCCGTGTGTGCTCTCCCTTACTTCTTGTTCTTTTCACTTGGACCTTGGCGTCAGGTTACCTTCACTTACAGATTCCATTCAGTGTGTGCTCTCCCTTACTTCTTGTTCTTTTCACTTGGACCTTGGGGTCAGGTTACCTTCACTTACAGATTCCATTCAGTGTGTGCTCTCCCTTACTTCTTGTTCTTTTTACTTGGACCTTGGGGTCAGGTTACCTTCACTTACAGATTCCATTCAGTGTGTGCTCTCCCTTACTTCTTGTTCTTTTCACTTGGACCTTGATGTCAGGTTACCTTCACTTACAGATTCCATTCAGTGTGCGCTCTCCCTTACTTCTTGTTCTTTTCACTTGGACCTTGGGGTCAGGTTACCTTCACTTACAGATTCCATTCAGTGTGTGCTCTCTCTTACTTCTTGTTCTTTTCACTTGGACCTTGGGGTCAGGTTACCTTCACTTACAGATTCCATTCAGTGTGTGCTCTCCCTTACTTCTTGTTTTTTTCACTTGGAGTTTGGGGTCAGGTTACCTTCCCTTACAGATTCCATTCAGTGTGCTCTCCTTTACTTCTTGTTCTTTTCACTTTGACCTTGGGGTCAGGTTACTTTCACTTAGAGATTCCATTCAGTGTGTGCTCTCCCTTACTTCTTGTTCTTTTCACTTGGACCTTAGGGTCAGGTTACCTTCACTTACAGATTCCCTTCAGTGTGTGCTCTCCCTTACTTCTTGTTCTTTTCACTTGGACCTTGGGGTCAGGTTACCTTCACTTACAGATTCCATTCAGTGTGTGCTCTCCCTTACTTCTTGTTCTTTTTACTTGGACCTTGGGGTCAGGTTACCTTCACTTACAGATTCCATTCAGTGTGTGCTCCCTTACTTCTTGTTCTTTTCACTTGGACCTTGGGGTCAGGTTACCTTCACTTACAGATTCCATTCAGTGTGTGCTCCCTTACTCTTGTTCTTTTCACTTGGACCTTGGGGTCAGGTTACGTTCACTTACAGATTCCATTCAGTGTGTGCTCCCTTACTTCTTGTTCTTTTCACTTTGACCTTGGGGTCAGGTTACGTTCACTTACAGATTCCATTCAGTGTGTGCTCTCCCTTACTTCTTGTTCTTTTCACTTGGACCTTGGAGTAAGGTTACCTTCACTTATAGATTCCATTTAGTGTGTGCTCTCCCTTAATTCTTGTTCTTTTTATTTGGACCTTGGGGTCAGGTTACCTTCACTTACAGATTCCATTCAGTGTGTGCTCCCTTACTTCTTGTTCTTATCACTTGGACCTTGGGGTCTATTTACCTTCACTTACAGATTCCATTCAGTGTGTGCTCTCCCTTACTTCTTTTTCTTTTCACTTGGACCTTGGGGTCTATTTACCTTCACTTAGAGATTCCATTCAGTTTGTGCTCTCTCTTACTTCTTGTTCTTTTCACTTGGACCTTGGGGTCAGGTTACCTTCACTTACAGATTCCATTCAGTGTGTGCTCTCTCTTACTTCTTGTTCTTTTCACTTGGACCTTGGCGTCAGGTTACCTTCACTTACAGATTCCATTCAGTGTGTGCTCTCCCTTACTTCTTGTTCTTTTCACTTGGACCTTGGGGTCAGGTTACCTTCACTTACAGATTCCATTCAGTGTGTGCTCTCCCTTACTTCTTGTTCTTTTTACTTGGACCTTGGGGTCAGGTTACCTTCACTTACAGATTCCATTCAGTGTGTGCTCTCTCTTACTTCTTGTTCTTTTCACTTCGACCTTGGGGTCAGTCTACCTTCACTTACAGATTCCATTCAGTGTGTGCTCTCCCTTACTTCTTGTTCTTTTCACTTGGACCTTGGGGTCAGGTTACCTTCACTTACAGATTCCATTCAGTGTGTGCTCTCTCTTACTTCTTGTTCTTTTCACTTGGACCTTGGGGTCAGGTTACCTTCACTTACAGATTCCATTCAGTGTGTGCTCTCCCTTACTCTTGTTCTTTTCACTTAAACCTTGTGGTCAGGTTATCTCCACTTACAGATTCCATTCAGTGTGTGCTCTCTCTTACTTCTTGTTTTTTTCACTTGGAGTTTGGGGTCAGGTTACCTTCCCTTACAGATTCCATCTAGTGTGCTCTCCCTTACTTCTTGTTCTTTTTACTTGGACCTTGGGGTCAGGTTACCTTCACTTACAGATTCCATTCAGTGTGTGCTCTCCATTACTACTTGTTCTTTTCACTAGGACCTTAGTGTCAGGTTACGTTCACATACAGATTCCATTCAGTGTATGCTCTCCCTTACTTCTTGTTCTTTTCACTTGGACCTTGGGGTCAGGTTACCTTCACTTACAGATTCCATTCAGTGTGTGCTCTACCTTACTTCTTGTTCTTTTCACTTGGACCTTGGGGTCAGGTTACCTTCACTTACAGATTCCATTCAGTGTGTGCTCTCCCTTACTTCTTGTTCTTTTCACTTGGACCTTGGGGTCAGGTTACCTTCACTTACAGATTCCATTCAGTGTGTGCTCTCCCTTACTTCTTATTCTTTTCACTTGGACCTTGTGGTCAGGTTACATTCACTTACAGATTCCATTCAATGTGTGCTCTCCCTTACTTCTTGTTCTTTTTACTTGGACCTTGGGGTCAGGTTACCTTCACTTACAGATTCCATTCAGTGTGTGCTCCCTTACTTCTTGTTCTTTTTACTTGGACCTTGGGGTCAGGTTACCTTCACTTACAGATTCCATTCAGTTTGTGCTCCCTTACTCTTGTTCTTTTCACTTGGACCTTGGGGTCAGGTTACGTTCCCTTACATATTCCATTCAGTGTGTGCTCTCCCTTACTCTTGTTCTTTTCACTTGGACCTTGGGGTCAGGTTACCTTCACTTACAGATTCCATTCAGTGTGTGCTCTCCCTTACTTCTTGTTCTTTTTACTTGGACCTTGGGGTCAGGTTACCTTCACTTACAGATTCCATTCAGTGTGTGCTCTCTCTTACTTCTTGTTCTTTTCACTTGGACCTTGAGGTCAGGTTACCTTCACTTAGAGATTCCATTCAGTTTGTGCTCTCCCTTACTTCTTGTTCTTTTCACTTCGACCTTGGGGTCAGGTTACCTTCACTTACAGATTCCATTCCGTGTGTGCTCTCCCTTACTTCTTGTTCTTTTCACTTGGACCTTGGCGTCAGGTTACCTTCACTTACAGATTCCATTCAGTGTGTGCTCTCCCTTACTTCTTGTTCTTTTCACTTGGACCTTGGGGTCAGGTTACCTTCACTTACAGATTACATTCAGTGTGTGCTCTCCCTTACTTCTTGTTCTTTTTACTTGGACCTTGGGGTCAGGTTACCTTCACTTACAGATTCCATTCAGTGTGTGCTCTCTCTTACTTCTTGTTCTTTTCACTTGGACCTTGATGTCAGGTTACCTTCACTTACAGATTCCATTCAGTGTGCGCTCTCCCTTACTTCTTGTTCTTTTCACTTGGACCTTGGGGTCAGGTTACCTTCACTTACAGATTCCATTCAGTGTGTGCTCTCCCTTACTTCTTGTTCTTTTTACTTGGACCTTGGGGTCAGGTTACCTTCACTTACAGATTCCATTCAGTGTGTGCTCTCTCTTACTTCTTGTTCTTTTCACTTCGACCTTGGGGTCAGTCTACCTTCACTTACAGATTCCATTCAGTGTGTGCTCTCCCTTACTTTTTGTTCTTTTCACTTGGACCTTGGGGTCAGGTTACCTTCACTTACAGATTCCATTCAGTGTGTGCTCTCCCTTACTCTTGTTCTTTTCACTTAAACCTTGTGGTCAGGTTTTCTCCACTTACAGATTCCATTCAGTGTGTGCTCTCTCTTACTTCTTGTTTTTTTCACTTGGAGTTTGGGGTCAGGTTACCTTCCCTTACAGATTCCATCTAGTGTGCTCTCCCTTACTTCTTGTTCTTTTTACTTGGACCTTGGGGTCAGGTTACCTTCACTTACAGATTCCATTCAGTGTGTGCTCTCCATTACTACTTGTTCTTTTCACTAGGACCTTAGTGTCAGGTTACGTTCACATACAGATTCCATTCAGTGTATGCTCTCCCTTACTTCTTGTTCTTTTCACTTGGACCTTGGGGTCAGGTTACCTTCACTTACAGATTCCATTCAGTGTGTGCTCTACCTTACTTCTTGTTCTTTTCACTTGGACCTTGGGGTCAGGTTACCTTCACTTACAGATTCCATTCAGTGTGTGCTCTCCCTTACTTCTTGTTCTTTTCACTTGGACCTTGGGGTCAGGTTACCTTCACTTACAGATTCCATTCAGTGTGTGCTCTCCCTTACTTCTTATTCTTTTCACTTGGACCTTGTGGTCAGGTTACATTCACTTACAGATTCCATTCAATGTGTGCTCTCCCTTACTTCTTGTTCTTTTTACTTGGACCTTGGGGTCAGGTTACCTTCACTTACAGATTCCATTCAGTGTGTGCTCCCTTACTTCTTGTTCTTTTCACTTGGACCTTGGGGTCAGGTTACCTTCACTTACAGATTCCATTCAGTTTGTGCTCCCTTACTCTTGTTCTTTTCACTTGGACCTTGGGGTCAGGTTACCTTCACTTACAGATTCCATTCAGTGTGTGCTCTCCCTTACTTCTTGTTCTTTTCACTTGGACCTTGTGGTCAGGTTACATTCACTTACAGATTCCATTCAATGTGTGCTCTCCCTTACTTCTTGTTCTTTTTACTTGGACCTTGGGGTCAGGTTACCTTCACTTACAGATTCCATTCAGTGTGTGCTCCCTTACTTCTTGTTCTTTTCACTTGGACCTTGGGGTCAGGTTACCTTCACTTACAGATTCCATTCAGTTTGTGCTCCCTTACTCTTGTTCTTTTCACTTGGACCTTGAGGTCAGGTTATCTTCACTTAGAGATTCCATTCAGTTTGTGCTCTCCCTTACTTCTTGTTCTTTTCACTTCGACCTTGGGGTCAGGTTACCTTCACTTACAGATTCCATTCCGTGTGTGCTCTCCCTTACTTCTTGTTCTTTTCACTTGGACCTTGGGGTCAGGTTACCTTCACTTACAGATTCCATTCAGTGTGTGCTCTCCCTTACTTCTTGTTCTTTTCACTTGGACCTTGGGGTCAGGTTACCTTCACTTACAGATTCCATTCAGTGTGTGCTCTCCCTTACTTCTTGTTCTTTTCACTAGGACCTTGGGGTCAGGTTACCTTCACTTACAGATTCCATTCAGTGTGTGCTCTCCCTTACTTCTTGTTCTTTTTACTTGGACCTTGGGGTCAGGTTACCTTCACTTACAGATTCCATTCAGTGTGTGCTCTCTCTTACTTCTTGTTCTTTTCACTTGGACCTTGGGGTCAGGTTACCTTCACTTACAGATTCCATTCAGTGTGTGCTCTCCCTTACTTCTTGTTTTTTTCACTTGGAGTTTGGGGTCAGGTTACCTTCCCTTACAGATTCCATTCAGTGTGCTCTCCTTTACTTCTTGTTCTTTTCACTTTGACCTTTGGGTCAGGTTACTTTCACTTAGAGATTCCATTCAGTGTGTGCTCTCCCTTACTTCTTGTTCTTTTCACTTGGACCTTAGGGTCAGGTTACCTTTACTTACAGATTCCATTCAGTGTGTGCTCTCCCTTACTTCTTGTTCTTTTCACTTGGACCTTGGGGTCAGGTTACCTTCACTTACAGATTCCATTCAGTGTGTGCTCTCCCTTACTTCTTGTTCTTTTTACTTGGACCTTGGGGTCAGGTTACCTTCACTTACAGATTCCATTCAGTGTGTGCTCCCTTACTTCTTGTTCTTTTCACTTGGACCTTGGGGTCAGGTTACCTTCACTTACAGATTCCATTCAGTGTGTGCTCCCTTACTCTTGTTCTTTTCACTTGGACCTTGGGGTCAGGTTACGTTCACTTACAGATTCCATTCAGTGTGTGCTCCCTTACTTCTTGTTCTTTTCACTTTGACCTTGGGGTCAGGTTACGTTCACTTACAGATTCCATTCAGTGTGTGCTCTCCCTTACTTCTTGTTCTTTTCACTTGGACCTTGGGGTAAGGTTACCTTCACTTATAGATTCCATTTAGTGTGTGCTCTCCCTTAATTCTTGTTCTTTTTATTTGGACCTTGGGGTCAGGTTACCTTCACTTACAGATTCCATTCAGTGTGTGCTCCCTTACTTCTTGTTCTTATCACTTGGACCTTGGGGTCTATTTACCTTCACTTACAGATTCCATTCAGTGTGTGCTCTCCCTTACTTCTTTTTCTTTTCACTTGGACCTTGGGGTCTATTTACCTTCACTTAGAGATTCCATTCAGTTTGTGCTCTCCCTTACTTCTTGTTCTTTTCACTTGGACCTTGGGGTCAGGTTACCTTCACTTACAGATTCCATTCAGTGTGTGCTCTCTCTTACTTCTTGTTCTTTTCACTTGGACCTTGGCGTCAGGTTACCTTCACTTACAGATTCCATTCAGTGTGTGCTCTCCCTTACTTCTTGTTCTTTTCACTTGGACCTTGGGGTCAGGTTACCTTCACTTACAGATTCCATTCAGTGTGTGTTCTCCCTTACTTCTTGTTCTTTTTACTTGGACCTTGGGGTCAGGTTACCTTCACTTACAGATTTCATTCAGTGTGTGCTCTCTCTTACTTCTTGTTCTTTTCACTTCGACCTTGGGGTCAGTCTACCTTCACTTACAGATTCCATTCAGTGTGTGCTCTCCCTTACTTCTTGTTCTTTTCACTTGGACCTTGGGGTCAGGTTACCTTCACTTACAGATTCCATTCAGTGTGTGCTCTCTCTTACTTCTTGTTCTTTTCACTTGGACCTTGGGGTCAGGTTACCTTCACTTACAGATTCCATTCAGTGTGTGCTCTCCCTTACTCTTGTTCTTTTCACTTAAACCTTGTGGTCAGGTTACCTCCACTTACAGATTCCATTCAGTGTGTGCTCTCTCTTACTTCTTGTTTTTTTCACTTGGAGTTTGGGGTCAGGTTACCTTCCCTTACAGATTCCATCTAGTGTGCTCTCCCTTACTTCTTGTTCTTTTTACTTGGACCTTGGGGTCAGGTTACCTTCACTTACAGATTCCATTCAGTGTGTGCTCTCCATTACTACTTGTTCTTTTCACTAGGACCTTAGTGTCAGGTTACGTTCACATACAGATTCCATTCAGTGTATGCTCTCCCTTACTTCTTGTTCTTTTCACTTGGACCTTGGGGTCAGGTTACCTTCACTTACAGATTTTATTCAGTGTGTGCTCTACCTTACTTCTTGTTCTTTTCACTTGGACCTTGGGGTCAGGTTACCTTCACTTACAGATTCCATTCAGTGTGTGCTCTCCCTTACTTCTTGTTCTTTTCACTTGGACCTTGGGGTCAGGTTACCTTCACTTACAGATTCCATTCAGTGTGTGCTCTACCTTACTTCTTGTTCTTTTCACTTGGACCTTAGGGTCAGGTTACCTTCACTTACAGATTCCATTCAGTGTGTGCTCTCCCTTACTTCTTGTTCTTTTCACTTGGACCTTGGGGTCAGGTTACCTTCACTTACAGATTCCATTCAGTGTGTGCTCTCCCTTACTTCTTGTTCTTTTTACTTGGACCTTGGGGTCAGGTTACCTTCACTTACAGATTCCATTCAGTGTGTGCTCCCTTACTTCTTGTTCTTTTCACTTGGACCTTGGGGTCAGGTTACCTTCATTTACAGATTCCATTCAGTGTGTGCTCCCTTACTCTTGTTCTTTTCACTTGGACCTTGGGGTCAGGTTACGTTCACTTACAGATTCCATTCAGTGTGTGCTCCCTTACTTCTTGTTCTTTTCACTTTGACCTTGGGGTCAGGTTACGTTCACTTACAGATTCCATTCAGTGTGTGCTCTCCCTTACTTCTTGTTCTTTTCACTTGGACCTTGGGGTAAGGTTACCTTCACTTATAGATTCCATTTAGTGTGTGCTTTCCCTTAATTCTTGTTCTTTTTATTTGGACCTTGGGGTCAGGTTACCTTCACTTACAGATTCCATTCAGTGTGTGCTCCCTTACTTCTTGTTCTTATCACTTGGACCTTGGGGTCTATTTACCTTCACTTACAGATTCCATTCAGTGTGTGCTCTCCCTTACTTCTTTTTCTTTTCACTTGGACCTTGGGGTCTATTTACCTTCACTTAGAGATTCCATTCAGTTTGTGCTCTCCCTTACTTCTTGTTCTTTTCACTTGGACCTTGGGGTCAGGTTACCTTCACTTACAGATTCAGTTCAGTGTGTGCTCTCTCTTACTTCTTGTTCTTTTCACTTGGACCTTGGCGTCAGGTTACCTTCACTTACAGATTCCATTCAGTGTGTGCTCTCCCTTACTTCTTGTTCTTTTCACTTGGACCTTGGGGTCAGGTTACCTTCACTTACAGATTCCATTCAGTGTGTGCTCTCTCTTACTTCTTGTTCTTTTCACTTCGACCTTGGGGTCAGTCTACCTTCACTTACAGATTCCATTCAGTGTGTGCTCTCCCTTACTTCTTGTTCTTTTCACTTGGACCTTGGGGTCAGGTTACCTTCACTTACAGATTCCATTCAGTGTGTGCTCTCTCTTACTTCTTGTTCTTTTCACTTGGACCTTGGGGTCAGGTTACCTTCACTTACAGATTCCATTCAGTGTGTGCTCTCCCTTACTCTTGTTCTTTTCACTTAAACCTTGTGGTCAGGTTACCTCCACCTACAGATTCCATTCAGTGTGTGCTCTCTCTTACTTCTTGTTTTTTTCACTTGGAGTTTGGGGTCAGGTTACCTTCCCTTACAGATTCCATCTAGTGTGCTCTCCCTTACTTCTTGTTCTTTTTACTTGGACCTTGGGGTCAGGTTACCTTCACTTACAGATTCCATTCAGTGTGTGCTCTCCATTACTACTTGTTCTTTTCACTAGGACCTTAGTGTCAGGTTACGTTCACATACAGATTCCATTCAGTGTATGCTCTCCCTTACTTCTTGTTCTTTTCACTTGGACCTTGGGGTCAGGTTACCTTCACTTACAGATTCCATTCAGTGTGTGCTCTACCTTACTTCTTGTTCTTTTTACTTGGACCTTGGGGTCAGGTTACCTTCACTTACAGATTCCATTCAGTGTGTGCTCTCCCTTACTTCTTGTTCTTTTCACTTGGACCTTGGGGTCAGGTTACCTTCACTTACAGATTCCATTCAGTGTGTGCTCTACCTTACTTCTTTTTCTTTTCACTTGGACCTAGGGGTCAGGTTACCTTCACTTACAGATTCCATTCAGTGTGTGCTCTCCTTTACTTCTTGTTCTTTTTACTTGGACCTTGGGGTCAGGTTACCTTCACTTACAGATTCCATTCAGTGTGTGCTCTACCTTACTTCTTGTTCTTTTCACTTGGACCTTGGGGTCAGGTTACCTTCACTTACAGATTCCATTCAGTGTATGCTCTCCCTTACTTCTTGTTCTTTTCACTTGGACCTTGGGGTCAGGTTACCTTCACTTACAGATTCCATTCAGTGTGTGCTCTACCTTACTTCTTGTTCTTTTCACTTGGACCTAGGGGTCAGGTTACCTTCACTTACAGATTCCATTCAGTGTGTGCTCTCCCTTACTTTTTGTTCTTTTTACTTGGACCTTGGGGTCAGGTTACCTTCACTTACAGATTCCATTCAGTGTGTGCTCTACCTTACTTCTTGTTCTTTTCACTTGGACCTTGGGGTCAGGTTACCTTCACTTACAGATTCCATTCAGTGTGTGCTCCCTTACTCTTGTTCTTTTCACTTGGACCTTGGGGTCAGGTTACGTTCAATTACAGATTCCATTCAGTGTGTGCTCCCTTACTTCTTGTTCTTTTCACTTTGACCTTGGGGTCAGGTTACGTTCACTTACAGATTCCATTCAGTGTGTGCTCTCCCTTACTTCTTGTTCTTTTCACTTGGACCTTGGGGTAAGGTTACCTTCACTTATAGATTCCATTTAGTGTGTGCTCTCCCTTAATTCTTGTTCTTTTATTTGGACCTTGGGGTCAGGTTACCTTCACTTACAGATTCCATTCAGTGTGTGCTCCCTTACTTCTTGTTCTTATCACTTGGACCTTGGGGTCTATTTACCTTTACTTACAGATTCCATTCAGTGTGTGCTCTCCCTTACTTCTTTTTCTTTTCACTTGGACCTTGGGGTCTATTTACCTTCACTTAGAGATTCCATTCAGTTTGTGCTCTCCCTTACTTCTTGTTCTTTTCACTTGGACCTTGGGGTCAGGTTACCTTCACTTACAGATTCCATTCAGTGTGTGCTCTCTCTTACTTCTTGTTCTTTTCACTTGGACCTTGGCGTCAGGTTACCTTCACTTACAGATTCCATTCAGTGTGTGCTCTCCCTTACTTCTTGTTCTTTTCACTTGGACCTTGGGGTCAGGTTACCTTCACTTACAGATTCCATTCAGTGTGTGCTCTCCCTTACTTCTTGTTCTTTTTACTTGGACCTTGGGGTCAGGTTACCTTCACTTACAGATTCCATTCAGTGTGTGCTCTCTCTTACTTCTTGTTCTTTTCACTTCGACCTTGGGGTCAGTCTACCTTCACTTACAGATTCCATTCAGTGTGTGCTCTCCCTTACTTCTTGTTCTTTTCACTTGGACCTTGGGGTCAGGTTACCTTCACTTACAGATTCCATTCAGTGTGTGCTCTCTCTTACTTCTTGTTCTTTTCACTTGGACCTTGGGGTCAGGTTACCTTCACTTACAGATTCCATTCAGTGTGTGCTCTCCCTTACTCTTGTTCTTTTCACTTAAACCTTGTGGTCAGGTTACCTCCACTTACAGATTCCATTCAGTGTGTGCTCTCTTTTACTTCTTGTTTTTTTCAATTGGAGTTTGGGGTCAGGTTACCTTCCCTTACAGATTCCATCTAGTGTGCTCTCCCTTACTTCTTGTTCTTTTTACTTGGACCTTGGGGTCAGGTTACCTTCACTTACAGATTCCATTCAGTGTGTGCTCTCCATTACTACTTGTTCTTTTCACTAGGACCTTAGTGTCAGGTTACGTTCACATACAGATTCCATTCAGTGTGTGCTCTCCCTTACTTCTTGTTCTTTTCACTTGGACCTTGGGGTCAGGTTACCTTCACTTACAGATTCCATTCAGTGTGTGCTCTACCTTACTTCTTGTTCTTTTCACTTGGACCTTGGGGTCAGGTTACCTTCACTTACAGATTCCATTCAGTGTGTGCTCTCCCTTACTTCTTGTTCTTTTCACTTGGACCTTGGGGTCAGGTTACCTTCACTTACAGATTCCATTCAGTGTGTGCTCTACCTTACTTCTTGTTCTTTTCACTTGGACCTAGGGGTCAGGTTACCTTCACTTACAGATTCTATTCAGTGTGTGCTCTCCCTTACTTCTTGTTCTTTTTACTTGGACCTTGGGGTCAGGTTACCTTCACTTACAGATTCCATTCAGTGTGTGCTCTACCTTACTTCTTGTTTTTTTCACTTGGACCTTGGGGTCAGGTTACCTTCACTTACAGATTCCATTCAGTGTATGCTCTCCCTTACTTCTTGTTCTTTTCACTTGGACCTTGGGGTCAGGTTACCTTCACTTACAGATTCCATTCAGTGTGTGCTCTACCTTACTTCTTGTTCTTTTCACTTGGACCTAGGGGTCAGGTTACCTTCACTTACAGATTCCATTCAGTGTGTGCTCTCCCTTACTTCTTGTTCTTTTTACTTGGACCTTGGGGTCAGGTTACCTTCACTTATAGATTCCATTCAGTGTGTGCTCTACCTTACTTCTTGTTCTTTTCACTTGGACCTTGGGGTCAGGTTACCTTCACTTACAGATTCCATTCAGTGTGTGCTCCCTTACTCTTGTTCTTTTCACTTGGACCTTGGGGTCAGGTTACGTTCACTTACAGATTCCATTCAGTGTGTGCTCCCTTACTTCTTGTTCTTTTCACTTTGACCTTGGGGTCAGGTTACGTTCACTTACAGATTCCATTCAGTGTGTGCTCTCCCTTACTTCTTGTTCTTTTCACTTGGACCTTGGGGTAAGGTTACCTTCACTTATAGATTCCATTTAGTGTGTGCTCTCCCTTAATTCTTGTTCTTTTTATTTGGACCTTGGAGTCAGGTTACCTTCACTTACAGATTCCATTCAGTGTGTGCTCCCTTACTTCTTGTTCTTATCACTTGGACCTTGGGGTCTATTTACCTTTACTTACAGATTCCATTCAGTGTGTGCTCTCCCTTACTTCTTTTTCTTTTCACTTGGACCTTGGGGTCAATTTACCTTCACTTAGAGATTCCATTCAGTTTGTGCTCTCCCTTACTTCTTGTTCTTTTCACTTGGACCTTGGGGTCAGGTTACCTTCACTTACAGATTCCATTCAGTGTGTGCTCTCTCTTACTTCTTGTTCTTTTCACTTGGACCTTGGCGTCAGGTTACCTTCACTTACAGATTCCATTCAGTGTGTGCTCTCCCTTACTTCTTGTTCTTTTCACTTGGACCTTGGGGTCAGGTTACCTTCACTTACAGATTCCATTCAGTGTGTGCTCTCCCTTACTTCTTGTTCTTTTTACTTGGACCTTGGGGTCAGGTTACCTTCACTTAAAGATTCCATTCAGTGTGTGCTCTCTCTTACTTCTTGTTCTTTTCACTTCGACCTTGGGGTCAGTCTACCTTCACTTACAGATTCCATTCAGTGTGTGCTCTCCCTTACTTCTTGTTCTTTTCACTTGGACCTTGGGGTCAGGTTACCTTCACTTACAGATTCCATTCAGTGTGTGCTCTCTCTTACTTCTTGTTCTTTTCACTTGGACCTTGGGGTCAGGTTACCTTCACTTACAGATTCCATTCAGTGTGTGCTCTCCCTTACTCTTGTTCTTTTCACTTAAACCTTGTGGTCAGGTTACCTCCACTTACAGATTCCATTCAGTGTGTGCTCTCTCTTACTTCTTGTTTTTTTCACTTGGAGTTTGGGGTCAGGTTACCTTCCCTTACAGATTCCATCTAGTGTGCTCTCCCTTACTTCTTGTTCTTTTTACTTGGACCTTGGGGTCAGGTTACCTTCACTTACAGATTCCATTCAGTGTGTGCTCTCCATTACTACTTGTTCTTTTCACTAGGACCTTAGTGTCAGGTTACGTTCACATACAGATTCCATTCAGTGTATGCTCTCCCTTACTTCTTGTTCTTTTCACTTGGACCTTGGGGTCAGGTTACCTTCACTTACAGATTCCATTCAGTGTGTGCTCTACCTTACTTCTTGTTCTTTTCACTTGGACCTTGGAGTCAGGTTACCTTCACTTACAGATTCCATTCAGTGTGTGCTCTCCCTTACTTCTTGTTCTTTTCACTTGGACCTTGGGGTCAGGTTACCTTTACTTACAGATTCCATTCAGTGTGTGCTCTACCTTACTTCTTGTTCTTTTCACTTGGACCTAGGGGTCAGGTTACCTTCACTTACAGATTCCATTCAGTGTGTGCTCTCCCTTACTTCTTGTTCTTTTTACTTGGACCTTGGGGTCAGGTTACCTTCACTTACAGATTCCATTCAGTGTGTGCTCTACCTTACTTCTTGTTCTTTTCACTTGGACCTTGGGGTCAGGTTACCTTCACTTACAGATTCCATTCAGTGTATGCTCTCCCTTACTTCTTGTTCTTTTCACTTGGACCTTGGGGTCAGGTTATCTTCACTTACAGATTCCATTCAGTGTGTGCTCTCCCTTACTTCTTGTTCTTTTCACTTGGACCTAGGGGTCAGGTTACCTTCACTTACAGATTCCATTCAGTGTGTGCTCTCCCTTACTTCTTGTTCTTTTTACTTGGACCTTGGGGTCAGGTTACCTTCACTTTCAGATTCCATTCAGTGTGTGCTCTCCCTTACTTCTTGTTCTTTTCACTTGGACCTTGGGGTCAGGTTACCTTCACTTACAGATTCCATTCAGTGTGTGCTCTCTCTTACTTCTTGTTCTTTTCACTTGAACCTTGGGGTCACGTTACCTTCACTTAGAGATTCCATTCAGTTTGTGCTCTCCCTTACTTCTTGTTCTTTTCACTTGGACCTTGGGGTCAGGTTACCTTCACTTACAGATTCCATTCAGTGTGTGCTCTCTCTTACTTCTTGTTCTTTGCACTTGAACCTTGGGGTCACGTTACCTTCACTTAGAGATTCCATTCAGTTTGTGCTCTCCCTTACTTCTTGTTCTTTTCACTTGGACCTTAGGGTCAGGTTACCTTCACTTACAGATTCCATTCAGTGTGTGCTCTCCCTTACTTCTTGTTCTTTTCACTTGGATCTTGGGGTCAGGTTACCTTCACTTACAGATTTCATTTAGTGTGTGCTCTCCCTTACTTCTTGTTCTATTTACTTGGACCTTGGGGTCAGGTTACCTTCACTTACAGATTCCATTCAGTGTGTGCTCTCCATTACTACTTGTTCTTTTCACTAGGAACTTAGGGTCAGGTTACGTTCACATGCAGATTCCATTCAGTGTGTGCTCTCCCTTACTTCTTGTTTTTTTCACTTGGACCTTGGGGTCAGGTTACCTTCACTTACAGATTCCATTCAG
Organism: Biomphalaria sudanica; assembly: GCA_036873155.1. NCBI lineage: Eukaryota > Metazoa > Mollusca > Gastropoda > Planorbidae > Biomphalaria > Biomphalaria sudanica. The sequence continues at coordinate 4,519,934 of JAZGLO010006681.1, read as the reverse complement.
TGTGTGCTCTCCCTTACTTCTTGTTCTTTTCACTTTGACCTTGGGGTCAGGTTACGTTCACTTACAGATTCTATTCAGTGTGTGCTCTCCCTTACTTCTTGTTCTTTTCACTTGGACCTTGGGGTCAGGTTACCTTCACTTACAGATTCCATTCAGTGTGTGCTCTCCCTTACTTCTTGTTCTTTTCACTTGGACCTTGTGGTCAGGTTACCTTCACTTACAGATTCCATTCAGTGTGTGCTCCCTCTTACTTCTTGTTTTTTTCACTTGGATCTTGGGGTCAGGTTACCTTCACTTACAGATTCCATTCAGTGTGCTCTCCCTTACTTCTTGTTCTTTTCACTAGGACCTTAGTGTCAGGTTACGTTCACATACAGATTCCATTCAGTGTATGCTCTCCCTTACTTCTTGTTCTTTTCACTTGGACCTTGGGGTCAGGTTACCTTCACTTACAGATTCCATTCAGTGTGTGCTCTACCTTACTTCTTGTTCTTTTCACTTGGACCTTGGAGTCAGGTTACCTTCACTTACAGATTCCATTCAGTGTGTGCTCTCCCTTACTTCTTGTTCTTTTCACTTGGACCTTGGGGTCAGGTTACCTTTACTTACAGATTCCATTCAGTGTGTGCTCTACCTTACTTCTTGTTCTTTTCACTTGGACCTAGGGGTCAGGTTACCTTCACTTACAGATTCCATTCAGTGTGTGCTCTCCCTTACTTCTTGTTCTTTTTACTTGGACCTTGGGGTCAGGTTACCTTCACTTACAGATTCCATTCAGTGTGTGCTCTACCTTACTTCTTGTTCTTTTCACTTGGACCTTGGGGTCAGGTTACCTTCACTTACAGATTCCATTCAGTGTATGCTCTCCCTTACTTCTTGTTCTTTTCACTTGGACCTTGGGGTCAGGTTATCTTCACTTACAGATTCCATTCAGTGTGTGCTCTCCCTTACTTCTTGTTCTTTTCACTTGGACCTAGGGGTCAGGTTACCTTCACTTACAGATTCCATTCAGTGTGTGCTCTCCCTTACTTCTTGTTCTTTTTACTTGGACCTTGGGGTCAGGTTACCTTCACTTTCAGATTCCATTCAGTGTGTGCTCTCCCTTACTTCTTGTTCTTTTCACTTGGACCTTGGGGTCAGGTTACCTTCACTTACAGATTCCATTCAGTGTGTGCTCTCTCTTACTTCTTGTTCTTTTCACTTGAACCTTGGGGTCACGTTACCTTCACTTAGAGATTCCATTCAGTTTGTGCTCTCCCTTACTTCTTGTTCTTTTCACTTGGACCTTGGGGTCAGGTTACCTTCACTTACAGATTCCATTCAGTGTGTGCTCTCTCTTACTTCTTGTTCTTTGCACTTGAACCTTGGGGTCACGTTACCTTCACTTAGAGATTCCATTCAGTTTGTGCTCTCCCTTACTTCTTGTTCTTTTCACTTGGACCTTAGGGTCAGGTTACCTTCACTTACAGATTCCATTCAGTGTGTGCTCTCCCTTACTTCTTGTTCTTTTCACTTGGATCTTGGGGTCAGGTTACCTTCACTTACAGATTTCATTTAGTGTGTGCTCTCCCTTACTTCTTGTTCTATTTACTTGGACCTTGGGGTCAGGTTACCTTCACTTACAGATTCCATTCAGTGTGTGCTCTCCATTACTACTTGTTCTTTTCACTAGGAACTTAGGGTCAGGTTACGTTCACATGCAGATTCCATTCAGTGTGTGCTCTCCCTTACTTCTTGTTTTTTTCACTTGGACCTTGGGGTCAGGTTACCTTCACTTACAGATTCCATTCAGTGTGTGCTCTCCCTTACTTCTTGTTCTTTTCACTTTGACCTTGGGGTCAGGTTACGTTCACTTACAGATTCTATTCAGTGTGTGCTCTCCCTTACTTCTTGTTCTTTTCACTTGGACCTTGGGGTCAGGTTACCTTCACTTACAGATTCCATTCAGTGTGTGCTCTCCCTTACTTCTTGTTCTTTTCACTTGGACCTTGTGGTCAGGTTACCTTCACTTACAGATTCCATTCAGTGTGTGCTCCCTCTTACTTCTTGTTTTTTTCACTTGGATCTTGGGGTCAGGTTACCTTCACTTACAGATTCCATTCAGTGTGCTCTCCCTTACTTCTTGTTCTTTTCACTTTGACTTTGGGGTCAGGTTACCTTCACTTAGAGATTCCATTCAGTGTGTGCTCTCCCTAACTTCTTGTTCTTTTCACTTGGACCTTGGGTTCAGGTTACGTTCACTTACAGATTCCATTCATTGTGTGCTCTCCCTTACTTCTTGTTCTTTTCACTTGGACCTTGGGGTCAGGTTACCTTCACTTACAGATTCCATTCAGTGTGTGCTCTCCCTTACTTCTTGTTCTTTTCACTTGGACCTTGGGGTCAGGTTACCTTCACTTACAGATTCCATTCAGTGTGTGCTCTCCCTTACTTCTTGTTCTTTTCACTTGGACCTTGGGGTATGGTTACGTTTACTTACAGATTCCATTCAGTGTGTGCTCTCCCTTACTTCTTGTTCTTTATACTTGGACCTTGGCGTCACGTTACCTTCACTTAGAGATTCCATTCAGTGTGTGCTCTCCCTTACTTCTTGTTCTTTTCACTTGGACCTTGGCGTCAGGTTACCTTTACTTACAGATTCCATTCAGTGTGTGCCCTTCCTTTTCTTCTTGTTCTTTTCACTTGGACCTTGGGGTCACGTTACCTTCACTTACAGATTCCATTCAGTGTGTGCTCTCCCTTACTTCTTGTTCTTTTCACTTGGACCTTGGGGTCAGGTTACCTTCACTTACAGATTTCATTCAGTGTGTTCTCTCCCTTACTTCTTGTTCTTTTCACTTGGACCTTGGGGTCAGGTTACCTTTACTTACAGATTCCATTCAGTGTGTGCTCTCCCTTACTTCTTGTTCTTTTCACTTGGACCTTGGGGTCAGGTTACCTTCACTTACAGATTCCATTCAGTGTGTGCTCTCCCTTACTTCTTGTTCTTTTCACTAGGACCTTGGGGTCAGGTTACCTTCACTTACAGATTCCATTCAGTTTGTGCTCTCCCTTACTTTTTGTTTTTTTCACTTGGACCTTGGGTGTCAGGTTACCTTCACTTACAAATTCCATTCAGTGAGTGCTCTCCCTTACTTCTTGTTCTTTTCACTTGGACCTTGGGGTCAGGTTACGTTCACTTAGAGATTCCATTCAGTGAGTGCTCTCCCTTACTTCTTGTTTTTTTTACTTGGACCTTGGGGTCAGTTTACCTTCACTTAAAGATTCCATTCAGTGTGTGCTCCCTTACTCTTGTTCTTTTCACTTTGACCTTGGGGTCAGGTTACGTTCACTTACAGATTCCATTCAGTGTGTGCTCTCCCTTACTTCTTGTTCTTACACACTTGGAACTTGGGGTCAGGTTACCTTCACTTACAGATTCCATTTAGTGTGTGCTCTCCCTTACTTCTTGTTCTTTTCACTTGGACCTTGGGGTCAGGTTACCTTCACTTTCAGATTCCATTCAGTGTGTGCTCTCTCTTACTTCTTGTTCTTTTCACTTGGACCTTGGGGTCATGTTACCTTCACTTACAGATTCCATTCAGTGTGTGCTCTCCCTTACTTCTTGTTCTTTTCACTTGGACGTTGGGGTCAGGTTACCTTCACTTACAGATTCCATTCAGTGTGTGCTCTCCCTTACTTCTTGTTCTTTTAACTTGGACCTTGGGGTCAGGTTACCTTCACTTACAGATTCCATTCAGTGTGTGCTCTCCCTTACTTCTTGTTCTTTTCACTTGGACCTTGGGGTCAGGTTACTTTCACTTACAGATTCCATTTAGTGTGTGCTCTCCCTTACTTCTTGTTCTTTTCACTTGGACCTTGGGGTCAGGTTACCTTCACTTACAGATTCCATTCAGTGTGTGCTCTGCCTTACTTCTTGTTCTTTTTACTTGGACCTTGGGGTCAGGTTACCTTCACTTACAGATTCCATTCAGTGTGTGCTCTCTCTTACTTCTTGTTCTTTTCACTTGGACCTTGGGGTCAGGTTACCTTCACTTACAGATTCCATTCAGTGTGTGCTCTCCCTTACTTCTTGTTCTTTTCACTTGGACCTTGGGGTCGGGTTACCTTCACTTACAGATTCTATTCAGTGTGTGCTCTCCCTTACTTCTTGTTCTTTTCACTTGGACCTTGGGGTCAGGTTACCTTCACTTACAGATTCCATTCAGTGTGTGCTCTCTCTTACTTCTTGTTCTTTTCACTTGGACCTTGGGGTCAGGTTACCTTCACTTACAAATTCCATTCAGTGTGTGCTCTCCCTTACTTCTTGTTTTTTTCACTTTGAGTTTGGGGTCAGGTTACTATCCCTTACAGATTCCATTCAGTGTGCTCTCCCTTACTTCTCCTTCTTTTCACTTGGACCTTGGGATCAGGTTACCTTGACTTACAGATTCCATTCAGTGTGTGCTCTCCCTTACTTCTTGTTTTTTTCACTTGGAGTTTGGGGTCAGGTTACCTTCACTTACAGATTCCATTCAGTGTGCTCTCCCTTACTTCTTGTTCTTTTCTCTTTGACCTTGGGGTCAGGTTACGTTCACTTACAGATTCCATTCAGTGTGTGCTCCCTTACTTCTTGTTCTTTTCACTTTGACCTTGGGGTCAGGTTACGTTCACTTACAGATTCCATTCAGTGTGTGCTTTCTTACTTCTTGTTCTTTTCACTTTGACCTTCGGGTCAGGTTACGTTCACTTACAGATTCCATTTAGTGTGTGCTCTCCCTTAATTCTTGTTCTTTTTATTTGGACCTTGGGGTCAGGTTACCTTCACTTACAGATTCCATTCAGTGTGTGCTCCCTTACTTCTTGTTCTTATCACTTGGACCTTGGGGTCAGGTTACCTTCACTTACAGATTCCATTCAGTGTGTGCTCTCTCTTACTTCTTGTTCTTTTTACTAGGACCTTGGGGTCAGGTTAACTTCACTTAGAGATTCCATTCAGTTTGTGCTCTCCCTTACTTCTTGTTCTTTTCACTTGGACCTTGGGGTCAGGTTACGTTCACTTACAGATTCCATTCAGTGTGTGCTCCCTTACTTCTTGTTCTTTTCACTTGGACCTTGGCGTCAGGTTACCTTCACTTACAGATTCCATTCAGTGTGTGCTCTCCCTTACTTCTTGTTCTTTTCACTTGGACCTTGGGGTCAAGTTACCTTCACTTACAGATTCCATTCAGTGTGCGCTCTCCCTTACTTCTTGTTCTTTTCACTTGGACCTTGGGGTCAGGTTACCTTCACTTACAGATTCCATTCAGTGTGTGCTCTCCCTTACTTCTTGTTCTTTTCACTTGGACCTTGGGTTCAGGTTACGTTCACTTACAGATTCCATTCAGTGTGTGCTCTCCCTTACTTCTTGTTCTTTTCACTTGGACCTTGGGGTCAGGTTACCTTCACTTACAAATTCCATTCAGTGTGTGCTCTCCCTTACTTCTTGTTCTTTTCACTTGGACTCTGGGGTCAGGTTACCTTCACTTACAGATTACATTCAGTGTGTGCTCTCCCTTACTTCTTGTTCTTTTTACTTGGACCTTGGGGTCAGTTTACCTTCATTTACAGATTCCATTAAATGTGTGCTCTCTCTTACTTCTTGTTCTTTTCACTTGGACCTTGGGGTCAGGTTACGTTCACTTACAGATTCCATTCAGTGTGTGCTCTCCCTTCTTTTTTGTTCTTTTCACTTGGACCTTGGGGTCAGGTTACCTTCACTTACAGATTCCATTCAGTGTGTGCTCCCTTAATTCTTGTTCTTTTCACTTGGACCTTGGGGTCAGGTTACCTTCACTTACAGATTCCATTCAGTGTGTGCTCTCCCTTACTCTTGTTCTTTTTACTTGGACCTTGTGGTCAGGTTACCTTCACTTACAGATTTCATTCAGTATGTGCTCTCCCTTACTTCTTGTTTTTTTCACTTGGAGTTTGGGGTCAGGTTACATTCCCTTACAGATTCCATTCAGTGTGCTCTCCCTTACTTCTTGTTCTTTTCACTTTGACCTTGGGGTCAGGTTACCTTCACTTAGAGATTCCATTCAGTGTGTGCTCTCCATTACTTCTTGTTTTTTCACATGGACCTTAGGGTCAGGTTACGTTCACATATTGATTCTATTCAGTGTGTGCTCTCCCTTACTTCTTGTTCTTTTCACTTGGACCTTGGGGTCAGGTTACCTTCACTTACAGATTCCATTCAGTGTGTGCTCTCCCTTACTTCTTGTTCTTTTCACTTGGACCTTGGGGTCAAGTTACCTTCACTTACAGATTCCATTCAGTGTGTGCTCTCCCTTACTTCTTGTTCTTTTCACTTGGACCTTGGGGTCAGGTTACTTTCACTTACAGATTCCATTTAGTGTGTGCTCTCCCTTACTTCTTGTTCTTTTCACTTGGACCTTGGGGTCAGGTTACCTTCACTTACAGATTCCATTCAGTGTGTGCTCTGCCTTACTTCTTGTTCTTTTTACTTGGACCTTGGGGTCAGGTTACCTTCACTTACAGATTCCATTCAGTGTGTGCTCTCCCTTACTTCTTGTTCTTTTCACTTGGACCTTGGGGTCAGGTTACTTTCACTTACAGATTCCATTTAGTGTGTGCTCTCCCTTACTTCTTGTTCTTTTCACTTGGACCTTGGGGTCAGGTTACCTTCACTTACAGATTCCATTCAGTGTGTGCTCTGCCTTACTTCTTGTTCTTTTTACTTGGACCTTGGGGTCAGGTTACCTTCACTTACAGATTCCATTCAGTGTGTGCTCTCTCTTACTTCTTGTTCTTTTCACTTGGACCTTGGGGTCAGGTTACCTTCACTTACAGATTCCATTCAGTGTGTGCTCTCCCTTACTTCTTGTTCTTTTCACTTGGACCTTGGGGTCGGGTTACCTTCACTTACAGATTCTATTCAGTGTGTGCTCTCCCTTTCTTCTTGTTCTTTTCACTTGGACCTTGGGGTCAGGTTACCTTCACTTACAGATTCCATTCAGTGTGTGCTCTCTCTTACTTCTTGTTCTTTTCACTTGGACCTTGGGGTCAGGTTACCTTCACTTACAAATTCCATTCAGTGTGTGCTCTCCCTTACTTCTTGTTTTTTTCACTTTGAGTTTGGGGTCAGGTTACTATCCCTTACAGATTCCATTCAGTGTGCTCTCCCTTACTTTTTGTTCTTTTCACTTGGACCTTGGGATCAGGTTACCTTGACTTACAGATTCCATTCAGTGTGTGCTCTCCCTTACTTCTTGTTTTTTTCACTTGGAGTTTGGGGTCAGGTTACCTTCACTTACAGATTCCATTCAGTGTGCTCTCCCTTACTTCTTGTTCTTTTCTCTTTGACCTTGGGGTCAGGTTACGTTTACTTACAGATTCCATTCAGTGTGTGCTCCCTTACTTCTTGTTCTTTTCACTTTGACCTTGGGGTCAGGTTACGTTCACTTACAGATTCCATTCAGTGTGTGCTTTCTTACTTCTTGTTCTTTTCACTTTGACCTTCGGGTCAGGTTACGTTTACTTACAGATTCCATTTAGTGTGTGCTCTCCCTTAATTCTTGTTCTTTTTATTTGGACCTTGGGGTCAGGTTACCTTCACTTACAGATTCCATTCAGTGTGTGCTCCCTTACTTCTTGTTCTTATCACTTGGACCTTGGGGTCAGGTTACCTTCACTTACAGATTCCATTCAGTGTGTGCTCTCTCTTACTTCTTGTTCTTTTTACTAGGACCTTGGGGTCAGGTTAACTTCACTTAGAGATTCCATTCAGTTTGTGCTCTCCCTTACTTCTTGTTCTTTTCACTTGGACCTTGGGGTCAGGTTACCTTCACTTACAGATTCCATTCAGTGTGTGCTCTCCCTTACTTCTTGTTCTTTTCACTTGGACCTTGGCGTCAGGTTACCTTCACTTACAGATTCCATTCAGTGTGTGCTCTCCCTTACTTCTTGTTCTTTTCACTTGGACCTTGGGGTCAAGTTACCTTCACTTACAGATTCCATTCAGTGTGCGCTCTCCCTTACTTCCTTTTCTTTTCACTTGGACCTTGGGGTCAGGTTACCTTCACTTACAGATTCCATTCAGTGTGTGCTCTCCCTTACTTCTTGTTCTTTTCACTTGGACCTTGGGTTCAGGTTACGTTCACTTACAGATTCCATTCAGTGTGTGCTCTCCCTTACTTCTTGTTCTTTTCACTTGGACCTTGGGGTCAGGTTACCTTCACTTACAAATTCCATTCAGTGTGTGCTCTCCCTTACTTCTTGTTCTTTTCACTTGGACTCTGGGGTAAGGTTACCTTCACTTACAGATTACATTCAGTGTGTGCTCTCCCTTACTTCTTGTTCTTTTTACTTGGACCTTGGGGTCAGTTTACCTTCACTTACAGATTCCATTAAATGTGTGCTCTCTCTTACTTCTTGTTCTTTTCACTTGGACCTTGGGGTCAGGTTACCTTCACTTACAGATTCCATTCAGTGTGTGCTCTCCCTTCTTTTTTGTTCTTTTCACTTGGACCTTGGGGTCAGGTTACCTTCACTTACAGATTCCATTCAGTGTGTGCTCCCTTAATTCTTGTTCTTTTCACTTGGACCTTGGGGTCAGGTTACCTTCACTTACAGATTCCATTCAGTGTGTGCTCTCCCTTACTCTTGTTCTTTTTACTTGGACCTTGTGGTCAGGTTACCTTCACTTACAGATTCCATTCAGTGTGTGCTCTCCCTTACTTCTTGTTTTTTTCACTTGGAGTTTGGGGTCAGGTTACATTCCCTTACAGATTCCATTCAGTGTGCTCTCCCTTACTTCTTGTTCTTTTCACTTTGACCTTAGGGTCAGGTTACCTTCACTTAGAGATTCTATTCAGTGTGTGCTCTCCATTACTTCTTGTTTTTTCACTTGGACTATAGGGTCAGGTTACGTTCACATATTGATTCTATTCAGTGTGTGCTCTCCCTTACTTCTTGTTCTTTTTACTTGGACCTTGGGGTCAGGTTACCTTCACTTACAGATTCCATTCAGTGTGTGCTCTCCCTTACTTCTTGTTCTTTTCACTTGGACCTTGGGGTCAAGTTACCTTCACTTACAGATTCCATTCAGTGTGCGCTCTCCCTTACTTCTTGTTCTTTTCACTTGGATTTTGGGGTCAGGTTACCTTCACTTACAGATTCCATTCAGTGTGTGCTCTCCCTTACTTCTTGTTCTTTTCACTTGGACCTTGGGGTCAGGTTACCTTCACTTACAGATTCCATTCAGTGTGTGCTCTACCTTACTTCTTGTTCTTTTCACTTGGACCTAGGGGTCAGGTTACCTTCACTTACAGATTCCATTCAGTGTGTGCTCTCCCTTACTTCTTGTTCTTTTTACTTGGACCTTGGGGTCAGGTTACCTTCACTTACAGATTCCATTCAGTGTGTGCTCTCCCTTACTTCTTGTTCTTTTCACTTGGACCTTGGGGTCAAGTTACCTTCACTTACAGATTCCATTCAGTGTGCGCTCTCCCTTACTTCTTGTTCTTTTCACTTGGACCTTGGGGTCAGGTTACCTTCACTTACAGATTCCATTCAGTGTGTGCTCTCCCTTACTTCTTGTTCTTTTCACTTGGACCTTGGGTTCAGGTTACGTTCACTTACAGATTCCATTCAGTGTGTGCTCTCCCTTACTTCTTGTTCTTTTCACTTGGACCTTGGGGTCAGGTTACCTTCACTTACAAATTCCATTCAGTGTGTGCTCTCCCTTACTTCTTGTTCTTTTCACTTGGACTCTGGGGTCAGGTTACCTTCACTTACAGATTACATTCAGTGTGTGCTCTCCCTTACTTCTTGTTCTTTTTACTTGGACCTTGGGGTCAGTTTACCTTCATTTACAGATTCCATTAAATGTGTGCTCTCTCTTACTTCTTGTTCTTTTCACTTGGACCTTGGGGTCAGGTTACGTTCACTTACAGATTCCATTCAGTGTGTGCTCTCCCTTCTTTTTTGTTCTTTTCACTTGGACCTTGGGGTCAGGTTACCTTCACTTACAGATTCCATTCAGTGTGTGCTCCCTTAATTCTTGTTCTTTTCACTTGGACCTTGGGGTCAGGTTACCTTCACTTACAGATTCCATTCAGTGTGTGCTCTCCCTTACTCTTGTTCTTTTTACTTGGACCTTGTGGTCAGGTTACCTTCACTTACAGATTTCATTCAGTATGTGCTCTCCCTTACTTCTTGTTTTTTTCACTTGGAGTTTGGGGTCAGGTTACATTCCCTTACAGATTCCATTCAGTGTGCTCTCCCTTACTTCTTGTTCTTTTCACTTTGACCTTGGGGTCAGGTTACCTTCACTTAGAGATTCCATTCAGTGTGTGCTCTCCATTACTTCTTGTTTTTTCACATGGACCTTAGGGTCAGGTTACGTTCACATATTGATTCTATTCAGTGTGTGCTCTCCCTTACTTCTTGTTCTTTTCACTTGGACCTTGGGGTCAGGTTACCTTCACTTACAGATTCCATTCAGTGTGTGCTCTCCCTTACTTCTTGTTCTTTTCACTTGGACCTTGGGGTCAAGTTACCTTCACTTACAGATTCCATTCAGTGTGTGCTCTCCCTTACTTCTTGTTCTTTTCACTTGGACCTTGGGGTCAGGTTACTTTCACTTACAGATTCCATTTAGTGTGTGCTCTCCCTTACTTCTTGTTCTTTTCACTTGGACCTTGGGGTCAGGTTACCTTCACTTACAGATTCCATTCAGTGTGTGCTCTGCCTTACTTCTTGTTCTTTTTACTTGGACCTTGGGGTCAGGTTACCTTCACTTACAGATTCCATTCAGTGTGTGCTCTCCCTTACTTCTTGTTCTTTTCACTTGGACCTTGGGGTCAGGTTACTTTCACTTACAGATTCCATTTAGTGTGTGCTCTCCCTTACTTCTTGTTCTTTTCACTTGGACCTTGGGGTCAGGTTACCTTCACTTACAGATTCCATTCAGTGTGTGCTCTGCCTTACTTCTTGTTCTTTTTACTTGGACCTTGGGGTCAGGTTACCTTCACTTACAGATTCCATTCAGTGTGTGCTCTCTCTTACTTCTTGTTCTTTTCACTTGGACCTTGGGGTCAGGTTACCTTCACTTACAGATTCCATTCAGTGTGTGCTCTCCCTTACTTCTTGTTCTTTTCACTTGGACCTTGGGGTCGGGTTACCTTCACTTACAGATTCTATTCAGTGTGTGCTCTCCCTTTCTTCTTGTTCTTTTCACTTGGACCTTGGGGTCAGGTTACCTTCACTTACAGATTCCATTCAGTGTGTGCTCTCTCTTACTTCTTGTTCTTTTCACTTGGACCTTGGGGTCAGGTTACCTTCACTTACAAATTCCATTCAGTGTGTGCTCTCCCTTACTTCTTGTTTTTTTCACTTTGAGTTTGGGGTCAGGTTACTATCCCTTACAGATTCCATTCAGTGTGCTCTCCCTTACTTTTTGTTCTTTTCACTTGGACCTTGGGATCAGGTTACCTTGACTTACAGATTCCATTCAGTGTGTGCTCTCCCTTACTTCTTGTTTTTTTCACTTGGAGTTTGGGGTCAGGTTACCTTCACTTACAGATTCCATTCAGTGTGCTCTCCCTTACTTCTTGTTCTTTTCTCTTTGACCTTGGGGTCAGGTTACGTTTACTTACAGATTCCATTCAGTGTGTGCTCCCTTACTTCTTGTTCTTTTCACTTTGACCTTGGGGTCAGGTTACGTTCACTTACAGATTCCATTCAGTGTGTGCTTTCTTACTTCTTGTTCTTTTCACTTTGACCTTCGGGTCAGGTTACGTTTACTTACAGATTCCATTTAGTGTGTGCTCTCCCTTAATTCTTGTTCTTTTTATTTGGACCTTGGGGTCAGGTTACCTTCACTTACAGATTCCATTCAGTGTGTGCTCCCTTACTTCTTGTTCTTATCACTTGGACCTTGGGGTCAGGTTACCTTCACTTACAGATTCCATTCAGTGTGTGCTCTCTCTTACTTCTTGTTCTTTTTACTAGGACCTTGGGGTCAGGTTAACTTCACTTAGAGATTCCATTCAGTTTGTGCTCTCCCTTACTTCTTGTTCTTTTCACTTGGACCTTGGGGTCAGGTTACCTTCACTTACAGATTCCATTCAGTGTGTGCTCTCCCTTACTTCTTGTTCTTTTCACTTGGACCTTGGCGTCAGGTTACCTTCACTTACAGATTCCATTCAGTGTGTGCTCTCCCTTACTTCTTGTTCTTTTCACTTGGACCTTGGGGTCAAGTTACCTTCACTTACAGATTCCATTCAGTGTGCGCTCTCCCTTACTTCCTTTTCTTTTCACTTGGACCTTGGGGTCAGGTTACCTTCACTTACAGATTCCATTCAGTGTGTGCTCTCCCTTACTTCTTGTTCTTTTCACTTGGACCTTGGGTTCAGGTTACGTTCACTTACAGATTCCATTCAGTGTGTGCTCTCCCTTACTTCTTGTTCTTTTCACTTGGACCTTGGGGTCAGGTTACCTTCACTTACAAATTCCATTCAGTGTGTGCTCTCCCTTACTTCTTGTTCTTTTCACTTGGACTCTGGGGTAAGGTTACCTTCACTTACAGATTACATTCAGTGTGTGCTCTCCCTTACTTCTTGTTCTTTTTACTTGGACCTTGGGGTCAGTTTACCTTCACTTACAGATTCCATTAAATGTGTGCTCTCTCTTACTTCTTGTTCTTTTCACTTGGACCTTGGGGTCAGGTTACCTTCACTTACAGATTCCATTCAGTGTGTGCTCTCCCTTCTTTTTTGTTCTTTTCACTTGGACCTTGGGGTCAGGTTACCTTCACTTACAGATTCCATTCAGTGTGTGCTCCCTTAATTCTTGTTCTTTTCACTTGGACCTTGGGGTCAGGTTACCTTCACTTACAGATTCCATTCAGTGTGTGCTCTCCCTTACTCTTGTTCTTTTTACTTGGACCTTGTGGTCAGGTTACCTTCACTTACAGATTCCATTCAGTGTGTGCTCTCCCTTACTTCTTGTTTTTTTCACTTGGAGTTTGGGGTCAGGTTACATTCCCTTACAGATTCCATTCAGTGTGCTCTCCCTTACTTCTTGTTCTTTTCACTTTGACCTTAGGGTCAGGTTACCTTCACTTAGAGATTCTATTCAGTGTGTGCTCTCCATTACTTCTTGTTTTTTCACTTGGACTATAGGGTCAGGTTACGTTCACATATTGATTCTATTCAGTGTGTGCTCTCCCTTACTTCTTGTTCTTTTTACTTGGACCTTGGGGTCAGGTTACCTTCACTTACAGATTCCATTCAGTGTGTGCTCTCCCTTACTTCTTGTTCTTTTCACTTGGACCTTGGGGTCAAGTTACCTTCACTTACAGATTCCATTCAGTGTGCGCTCTCCCTTACTTCTTGTTCTTTTCACTTGGATTTTGGGGTCAGGTTACCTTCACTTACAGATTCCATTCAGTGTGTGCTCTCCCTTACTTCTTGTTCTTTTCACTTGGACCTTGGGGTCAGGTTACCTTCACTTACAGATTCCATTCAGTGTGTGCTCTACCTTACTTCTTGTTCTTTTCACTTGGACCTAGGGGTCAGGTTACCTTCACTTACAGATTCCATTCAGTGTGTGCTCTCCCTTACTTCTTGTTCTTTTTACTTGGACCTTGGGGTCAGGTTACCTTCACTTACAGATTCCATTCAGTGTGTGCTCTACCTTACTTCTTGTTCTTTTCACTTGGACCTTGGGGTCAGGTTACCTTCACTTACAGATTCCATTCAGTGTATGCTCTCCCTTACTTCTTGTTCTTTTTACTTGGACCTTGGGGTCAGGTTACCTTCACTTACAGATTCCATTCAGTGTGTGCTCTACCTTACTTCTTGTTCTTTTCACTTGGACCTAGGGGTCAGGTTACCTTCACTTACAGATTCCATTCAGTGTGTGCTCTCCCTTACTTCTTGTTCTTTTTACTTGGACCTTGGGGTCAGGTTACCTTCACTTACAGATTCCATTCAGTGTGTGCTCTACCTTACTTCTTGTTCTTTTCACTTGGACCTTGGGGTCAGGTTACCTTCACTTACAGATTCCATTTAGTGTGTGCTCCCTTACTCTTGTTCTTTTCACTTGGACCTAGGGGTCAGGTTACCTTCACTTACAGATTCCATTCAGTGTGTGCTCTCCCTTACTTCTTGTTCTTTTCACTTGGACCTTGGGGTCAGGTTACCTTCACTTACAGATTCCATTCAGTGTGTGCTCTACCTTACTTCTTGTTCTTTTCACTTGGACCTTGGGGTCAGGTTACCTTCTTTTACAGATTCCATTCAGTGTGTGCTCTCCCTTACTTCTTGTTCTTTTCACTTGGACCTTGGGGTCAGGTTACCTTCACTTACAGATTCCATTCAGTGTGTGCTCTACCTTACTTCTTGTTCTTTTCACTTGGACCTAGGGGTCAGGTTACCTTCACTTACAGATTCCATTCAGTGTGTGCTCTCCCTTACTTCTTGTTCTTTTTACTTGGACCTTGGGGTCAGGTTACCTTCACTTACAGATTCCATTCAGTGTGTGCTCTACCTTACTTCTTGTTCTTTTCACTTGGACCTTGGAGTCAGGTTACCTTCACTTACAGATTCCATTCAGTGTATGCTCTCCCTTACTTCTTGTTCTTTTCACTTGGACCTTGGGGTCAGGTTACCTTCACTTACAGATTCCATTCAGTGTGTGCTCTACCTTACTTCTTGTTCTTTTCATTTGGACCTAGGGGTCAGGTTACCTTCACTTACAGATTCCATTCAGTGTGTGCTCTCCCTTACTTCTTTTTCTTTTTAATTGGACCTTGGGGTTAGGTTACCTTCACTTACAGATTCCATTCAGTGTGTGCTCTACCTTACTTCTTGTTCTTTTCACTTGGACCTTGGGGTCAGGTTACCTTCACTTACAGATTCCATTCAGTGTGTGCTCCCTTACTCTTGTTCTTTTCACTTGGACCTTGGGGTCAGGTTACGTTCACTTACAGATTCCATTCAGTGTGTGCTCCCTTACTTCTTGTTCTTTTCACTTTGACCTTGGGGTCAGGTTACGTTCACTTACAGATTCCATTCAGTGTGTGCTCTCCCTTACTTCTTGTTCTTTTCACTTGGACCTTGGGGTAAGGTTACCTTCACTTATAGATTCCATTTAGTGTGTGCTCTCCCTTAATTCTTGTTCTTTTTATTTGGACCTTGGGGTCAGGTTACCTTCACTTACAGATTCCATTCAGTGTGTGCTTCCTTACTTCTTGTTCTTATCACTTGGACCTTGGGGTCTATTTACCTTTACTTACAGATTCCATTCAGTGTGTACTTTCCCTTACTTCTTTTTCTTTTCACTTGGACCTTGGGGTCTATTTACCTTCACTTAGAGATTCCATTCAGTTTGTGCTCTCCCTTACTTCTTGTTCTTTTCACTTGGACCTTGGGGTCAGGTTACCTTCACTTACAGATTCCATTCAGTGTGTGCTCTCTCTTACTTCTTGTTCTTTTCACTTGGACCTTGGCGTCAGGTTACCTTCACTTACAGATTCCATTCAGTGTGTGCTCTCCCTTACTTCTTGTTCTTTTCACTTGGACCTTGGGGTCAGGTTACCTTCACTTACAGATTCCATTCAGTGTGTGCTCTCCCTTACTTCTTGTTCTTTTTACTTGGACCTTGGGGTCAGGTTACCTTCACTTACAGATTTCATTTAGTGTGTGCTCTCTCTTACTTCTTGTTCTTTTCACTTCGACCTTGGGGTCAGTCTACCTTCACTTACAGATTCCATTCAGTGTGTGCTCTCCCTTACTTCTTGTTCTTTTCACTTGGACCTTGGGGTCAGGTTACCTTCACTTACAGATTCCATTCAGTGTGTGCTCTCTCTTACTTCTTGTTCTTTTCACTTGGACCTTGGGGTCAGGTTACCTTCACTTACAGATTCCATTCAGTGTGTGCTCTCCCTTACTCTTGTTCTTTTCACTTAAACCTTGTGGTCAGGTTACCTCCACTTACAGATTCCATTCAGTGTGTGCTCTCTCTTACTTCTTGTTTTTTTCACTTGGAGTTTGGGGTCAGGTTACCTTCCCTTACAGATTCCATCTAGTGTGCTCTCCCTTACTTCTTGTTCTTTTTACTTGGACCTTGGGGTCAGGTTACCTTCACTTACAGATTCCATTCAGTGTGTGCTCTCCATTACTACTTGTTCTTTTCACTAGGACCTTAGTGTCAGGTTACGTTCACATACAGATTCCATTCAGTGTATGCTCTCCCTTACTTCTTGTTCTTTTCACTTGGACCTTGGGGTAAGGTTACCTTCACTTACAGATTCCATTCAGTGTGTGCTCTACCTTACTTCTTGTTCTTTTCACTTGGACCTTGGGGTCAGGTTACCTTCACTTACAGATTCCATTCAGTGTGTGCTCTCCCTTACTTCTTGTTCTTTTCACTTGGACCTTGGGGTCAGGTTACCTTCACTTACAGATTCCATTCAGTGTGTGCTCTACCTTACTTCTTGTTCTTTTCACTTGGACCTAGGGGTCAGGTTACCTTCACTTACAGATTCCATTCAGTGTGTGCTCTCCCTTACTTCTTGTTCTTTTTACTTGGACCTTGGGGTCAGGTTACCTTCACTTACAGATTCCATTCAGTGTGTGCTCTACCTTACTTCTTGTTCTTTTCACTTGGACCTTGGGGTCAGGTTACCTTCACTTACAGATTCCATTCAGTGTATGCTCTCCCTTACTTCTTGTTCTTTTCACTTGGACCTTGGGGTCAGGTTACCTTCACTTACAGATTCCATTCAGTGTGTGCTCTCTCTTACTTCTTGTTCTTTTCACTTGAACCTTGGGGTCACGTTACCTTCACTTAGAGATTCCATTCAGTGTGTGCTCTCCCTTACTTCTTGTTCTTTTCACTTGGACCTTGGGGTCAGGTTACCTTCACTTACAGATTCCATTCAGTGTGTGCTCTCTCTTACTTCTTGTTCTTTTCACTTGAACCTTGGGGTCACGTTACCTTCACTTAGAGATTCCATTCAGTTTGTGCTCTCCCTTACTTCTTGTTCTTTTCACTTGGACCTTGGGGTCAGGTTACCTTCACTTACAGATTCCATTCAGTGTGTGCTCTCTCTTACTTCTTGTTCTTTTCACTTGAACCTTGGGGTCACGTTACCTTCACTTAGAGATTCCATTCAGTTTGTGCTCTCCCTTACTTCTTGTTCTTTTCACTTGGACCTTAGGGTCAGGTTACCTTCACTTACAGATTCCATTCAGTGTGTGCTCTCCCTTACTTCTTGTTCTTTTCACTTGGATCTTGGGGTCAGGTTACCTTCACTTACAGATTTCATTCAGTGTGTGCTCTCCCTTACTTCTTGTTCTATTTACTTGAACCTTGGGGTCAGGTTACCTTCACTTACAGATTCCATTCAGTGTGTGCTCTCCATTACTACTTGTTCTTTTCACTAGGACCTTAGGGTCAGGTTACGTTCACATACAGATTCCATTCAGTGTGTGCTCTCCCTTACTTCTTGTTTTTTTCACTTGGACCTTGGGGTCAGGTTACCTTCACTTACAGATTCCATTCAGTGTGTGCTCTCCCTTACTTCTTGTTCTTTTCACTTTGACCTTGGGGTCAGGTTACGTTCACTTACAGATTCCATTCAGTGTGTGCTCTCCCTTACTTCTTGTTCTTTTCACTTGGACCTTGGGGTCAGGTTACCTTCACTTACAGATTCCATTCAGTGTGTGCTCTCCCTTACTCTTGTTCTTTTCACTTGGACCTTGGGGTCAGGTTACCTTCACTTACAGATTCCATTCAGTGTGTGCTCTCCTTTACTCTGGTTCTTTTTACTTGGACCTTGGGGTCAGGTTACCTTCACTTACAGATTCCATTCAGTGTGTGCTCTCTCTTACTTCTTGTTCTTTTCATTTGGACCTTGGGGTCAAATTACCTTCACTTACAGATTCCATTCAGTGTGTGCTCTACCTTACTTCTTGTTCTTTTCACTTGGACCTTGGGGTCAAGTTACCTTCACTTACAAATTCCATTCAGTGTGTGCTCTCCCTTACTTCTTGTTCTTTTCACTTGGACTTTGGGGTAAGGTTACCTTCACTTACAGATTACATTCAGTGTGTGCTCTCCCTTACTTCTTGTTCTTTTTACTTGGACCTTGGGGTCAGGTTACCTTCACTTACAGATTCCATTCAGTGTGTGCACTCCCTTACTTCTTGTTCTTTTCACTTGGACCTTGTGGTCAGGTTACCTTCACTTACAGATTTCATTCAATGTGTGCTCTCTCTTACTTCTTGTTTTTTTCACTTGGAGTTAGGGTTCAGGTTACCTTCCCTTACAGATTCCATTCAGTGTGCTCTCCCTTACTTCTTGTTCTTTTCACTTTGACCTTGGGGTCAGGTTGCCTTCACTTAGAGATTCCATTCAGTGTGTGCTCTCTCTTACTTCTTGTTCTTTTCACTTGGACCTTGGGGTCAGGTTACCTTCACTTACAGATTCCATTCAGTGTGTGCTCTCCCTTACTTCTTGTTCTTTTCACTTGGACCTTGGGGTCGGGTTACCTTCACTTACAGATTCTATTCAGTGTGTGCTCTCCCTTACTTCTTGTTCTTTTCACTTGGACCTTGGGGTCAGGTTACCTTCACTTACAGATTCCATTCAGTGTGTGCTCTCTCTTACTTCTTGTTCTTTTCACTTGGACCTTGGGGTCAGGTTACCTTCACTTACAGATTCCATTCAGTGTGTGCTCTCTCTTACTTCTTGTTCTTTTCACTTGGACCTTGGGGTCAGGTTACCTTCACTTACAAATTCCATTTTGTGTGTGCTCTCCCTTACTTCTTGTTTTTTTCACTTTGAGTTTGGGGTCAGGTTACTATCCCTTACAGATTCCATTCAGTGTGCTCTCCCTTACTTCTTGTTCTTTTCACTTGGACCTTGGGATCAGGTTACCTTGACTTACAGATTCCATTCAGTGTGTGCTCTCCCTTACTTCTTGTTTTTTTCACTTAGAGTTTGGGGTCAGGTTACCTTCACTTACAGATTCCATTCAGTGTGTGCTCTTCCTTACTTCTTGTTCTTTTCTCTTTGACCTTGGGGTCAGGTTACGTTCACTTACAGATTCCATTCAGTGTGTGCTCCCTTACTTCTTGTTCTTTTCACTTTGACCTTGGGGTCAGGTTACGTTCACTTACAGATTCCATTCAGTGTGTGCTTTCTTACTTCTTGTTCTTTTCACTTTGACCTTCGGGTCAGGTTACGTTCACTTACAGATTCCATACAGTGTGTGCTCTCCCTTACTTCTTGTTCTTTTCACTTGAACCTTGGGGTAAGGTTACGTTCACTTACAGATTCCATTTAGTGTGTGCTCTCCCTTAATTCTTGTTCTTTTTATTTGGACCTTGGGGTCAGGTTACCTTCACTTACAGATTCCATTCAGTGTGTGCTCCCTTACTTCTTGTTCTTATCACTTGGACCTTGGGGTCAGGTTACCTTCACTTACAGATTCCATTCAGTGTGTGCTCTCTCTTACTTCTTGTTCTTTTTACTAGGACCTTGGGGTCAGGTTAATTTCACTTAGAGATTCCATTCAGTTTGTGCTCTCCCTTACTTCTTGTTCTTTTCACTTGGACCTTGGGGTCAGGTTACCTTCACTTACAGATTCCATTCAGTGTGTGCTCTCCCTTACTTCTTGTTCTTTTCACTTGGACCTTGGCGTCAGGTTACCTTCACTTACAGATTCCATTCAGTGTGCGCTCTCCCTTACTTCTTGTTCTTTTCACTTGGACCTTGGGGTCAGGTTACCTTCACTTACAGATTCCATTCAGTGTGTGCTCTCCCTTACTTCTTGTTCTTTTCACTTGGACCTTGGGTTCAGGTTACGTTCACTTACAGATTCCATTCAGTGTGTGCTCTCCCTTACTTCTTGTTCTTTTCACTTGGACCTTGGGGTCAGGTTACCTTCACTTACAAATTCCATTCAGTGTGTGCTCTCCCTTACTTCTTGTTCTTTTCACTTGGACTCTGGGGTCAGGTTACCTTTACTTACAGATTACATTCAGTGTGTGCTCTCCCTTACTTCTTGTTCTTTTTACTTGGACCTTGGGGTCAGTTTACCTTCACTTACAGATTCCATTAAATGTGTGCTCTCTCTTACTTCTTGTTCTTTTCACTTGGACCTTGGGGTCAGGTTACCTTCACTTGCAGATTCCATTCAGTGTGTGCTCTCCCTTCTTTTTTGTTCTTTTCACTTGGACCTTGGGGTCAGGTTACCTTCACTTACAGATTCCATTCAGTGTGTGCTCCCTTAATTCTTGTTCTTTTCACTTGGACCTTGGGGTAAGGTTACCTTCACTTACAGATTCCATTCAGTGTGTGCTCTCCCTTACTCTTGTTCTTTTCACTTGGACCTTGTGGTCAGGTTACCTTCACTTACAGATTCCATTCAGTGTGTGCTCTCCCTTACTTCTTGTTTTTTTCACTTGGAGTTTGGGGTCAGGTTACATTCCCTTACAGATTCCATTCAGTGTGCTCTCCCTTACTTCTTGTTCTTTTCACTTTGACCTTGGGGTCAGGTTACCTTCACTTAGAGATTCCATTCAGTGTGTGCTCTCTATTACTTCTTGTTTTTTCACTTGGACCTTAGGGTCAGGTTACGTTCACATACAGATTCTATTCAGTGTGTGCTCTCCCTTACTTCTTGTTCTTTTCACTTGGACCTTGGGGTCAGGTTACCTTCACTTACAGATTCCATTCAGTGTGTGCTCTCCCTTACTTCTTGTTCTTTTCACTTGGACCTTGGGGTCAAGTTACCTTCACTTACAGATTCCATTCAGTGTGCGCTCTCCCTTACTTCTTGTTCTTTTCACTTGGACCTTGGGGTCAGGTTACCTTCACTTACAGATTCCATTCAGTGTGTGCTCTCCCTTACTTCTTGTTCTTTTCACTTGGACCTTGGGTTCAGGTTACGTTCACTTACAGATTCCATTCAGTGTGTGCTCTCCCTTACTTCTTGTTCTTTTCACTTGGACCTTGGGGTCAGGTTACCTTCACTTACAAATTCCATTCAGTGTGTGCTCTCCCTTACTTCTTGTTCTTTTCACTTGGACTCTGGGGTCAGGTTACCTTCACTTACAGATTACATTCAGTGTGTGCTCTCCCTTACTTCTTGTTCTTTTTACTTGGACCTTGGGGTCAGTTTACCTTCACTTACAGATTCCATTAAATGTGTGCTCTCTCTTACTTCTTGTTCTTTTCACTTGGACCTTGGGGTCAGGTTACCTTCACTTACAGATTCCATTCAGTGTGTGCTCTCCCTTCTTTTTTGTTCTTTTCACTTGGACCTTGGGGTCAGGTTACCTTCACTTACAGATTCCATTCAGTGTGTGCTCCCTTAATTCTTGTTCTTTTCACTTGGACCTTGGGGTCAGGTTACCTTCACTTACAGATTCCATTCAGTGTGTGCTCTCTCTTACTTCTTGTTCTTTTCACTTGGACCTTGTGGTCAGGTTACCTTCACTTACAGATTCCATTCAGTGTGTGCTCTCCCTTACTTCTTGTTTTTTTCACTTGGAGTTTGGGGTCAGGTTACATTCCCTTACAGATTCCATTCAGTGTGCTCTCCCTTACTTCTTGTTCTTTTCACTTTGACCTTGGGGTCAGGTTACCTTCACTTAGAGATTCCATTCAGTGTGTGCTTTCCATTACTTCTTGTTTTTTCACTTGGACCTTAGGGTCAGGTTACGTTCACATACAGATTCTATTCAGTGTGTGCTCTCCCTTACTTCTTGTTCTTTTCACTTGGACCTTGGGGTCAGGTTACCTTCACTTACAGATTCCATTCAGTGTGTGCTCTCCATTACTTCTTGTTCGTTTCACTTGGACCTTGGGGTCAGGTTACCTTCACTTACAGATTCCATTCAGTGTGTGCTCTCCCTTACTTCTTGTTCTTTTCACTTGGACCTTGGGGTCAGGTTACGTTTACTTACAGATTCCATTCAGTGTGTGCTCTCCCTAACTTCTTGTTCTTTTCACTTGGACCTTGGGTTCAGGTTACGTTCACTTACAGATTCCATTCATTGTGTGCTCTCCCTTACTTCTTGTTCTTTTCACTTGGACCTTGGGGTCAGGTTACCTTCACTTACAGATTCCATTCAGTGTGTGCTCTCCCTTACTTCTTGTTCTTTTCACTTGGACCTTGGGGTCAGGTTACCTTCACTTACAGATTCCATTCAGTGTGTGCTCTTCCTTACTTCTTGTTCTTTTCACTTGGACCTTGGGGTATGGTTACGTTTACTTACAGATTCCATTCAGTGTGTGCTCTCCCTTACTTCTTGTTCTTTATACTTGGACCTTGGCGTCACGTTACCTTCACTTAGAGATTCCATTCAGTGTGTGCTCTCCCTTACTTCTTGTTCTTTTCACTTGGACCTTGGCGTCAGGTTACCTTTACTTACAGATTCCATTCAGTGTGTGCCCTTCCTTTTCTTCTTGTTCTTTTCACTTGGACCTTGGGGTCACGTTACCTTACTTACAGATTCCATTCAGTGTGTGCTCTCCCTTACTTCTTGTTCTTTTCACTTGGACCTTGGGGTCAGGTTACCTTCACTTACAGATTTCATTCAGTGTGTTCTCTCCCTTACTTCTTGTTCTTTTCACTTGGACCTTGGGGTCAGGTTACCTTCACTTACAGATTCCATTCAGTGTGTGCTCTCCATTACTCTTGTTCTTTTCACTTGGACCTTGTGGTCAGGTTACCTTCACTTACAGATTCCATTCAGTGTGTGCTCTCCCTTACTTCTTGTTTTTTTCACTTGGAGTTTGGGGTCAGGTTACATTCCCTTACAGATTCCATTCAGTGTGCTCTCCCTTACTTCTTGTTCTTTTCACTTTGACCTTGGGGTCAGGTTACCTTCACTTAGAGATTCCATTCAGTGTGTGCTCTCCATTACTTCTTGTTTTTTCACTTGGACCTTAGGGTCAGGTTACGTTCACATACAGATTCTATTCAGTGTGTGCTCTCCCTTACTTCTTGTTCTTTTCACTTGGACCTTGGGGTCAGGTTACCTTCACTTACAGATTCCATTCAGTGTGTGCTCTCCCTTACTTCTTGTTCGTTTCACTTGGACCTTGGGGTCAGGTTACCTTCACTTACAGATTCCATTCAGTGTGTGCTCTCCCTTACTTCTTGTTCTTTTCACTTGGACCTTGGGGTCAGGTTACGTTTACTTACAGATTCCATTCAGTGTGTGCTCTCCCTAACTTCTTGTTCTTTTCACTTGGACCTTGGGTTCAGGTTACGTTCACTTACAGATTCCATTCATTGTGTGCTCTCCCTTACTTCTTGTTCTTTTCACTTGGACCTTGGGGTCAGGTTACCTTCACTTACAGATTCCATTCAGTGTGTGCTCTTCCTTACTTCTTGTTCTTTTCACTTGGACCTTGGGGTATGGTTACGTTTACTTACAGATTCCATTCAGTGTGTGCTCTCCCTTACTTCTTGTTCTTTATACTTGGACCTTGGCGTCACGTTACCTTCACTTAGAGATTCCATTCAGTGTGTGCTCTCCCTTACTTCTTGTTCTTTTCACTTGGACCTTGGCGTCAGGTTACCTTTACTTACAGATTCCATTCAGTGTGTGCCCTTCCTTTTCTTCTTGTTCTTTTCACTTGGACCTTGGGGTCACGTTACCTTCACTTACAGATTCCATTCAGTGTGTGCTCTCCCTTACTTCTTGTTCTTTTCACTTGGACCTTGGGGTCAGGTTACCTTCACTTACAGATTTCATTCAGTGTGTTCTCTCCCTTACTTCTTGTTCTTTTCACTTGGACCTTGGGGTCAGGTTACCTTTACTTACAGATTCCATTCAGTGTGTGCTCTCCCTTACTTCTTGTTCTTTTCACTTGGACCTTGGGGTCAGGTTACCTTCACTTACAGATTCCATTCAGTGTGTGCTCTCCCTTACTTCTTGTTCTTTTCACTAGGACCTTGGGGTCAGGTTACCTTCACTTACAGATTCCATTCAGTGTGTGCTCTCCCTTACTTCTTGTTTTTTTCACGTGGACCTTGGGTGTCAGGTTACCTTCACTTACAAATTCCATTCAGTGAGTGCTCTCCCTTACTTCTTGTTCTTTTCACTTGGACCTTGGGGTCAGGTTACGTTCACTTAGAGATTTCATTCAGTGAGTGCTCTCCCTTACTTCTTGTTCTTTTCACTTGGACCTTGGGGTCAGGTTACCTTCACTTAAAGATTCCATTCAGTGTGTGCTCCCTTACTCTTGTTCTTTTCACTTTGACCTTGAGGTCAGGTTACGTTCACTTACAGATTCCATTCAGTGTGTGCTCTCCCTTACTTCTTGTTCTTACACACTTGGAACTTGGGGTCAGGTTACCTTCACTTACAGATTCCATTTAGTGTGTGCTCTCCCTTACTTCTTGTTCTTTTCACTTGGACCTTGGGGTCAGGTTACCTTCACTTTCAGATTCCGTTCAGTGTGTGCTCTCTCTTACTTCTTGTTCTTTTCACTTGGACCTTGGGGTCATGTTACCTTCACTTACAGATTCCATTTAGTGTGTGCTCTCCCTTACTTTTTGTTCTTTTCACTTGGACCTTGGGGTCAGGTTACCTTCACTTTCAGATTCCATTCAGTGTGTGCTCTCTCTTACTTCTTGTTCTTTTCACTTGGACCTTGGGGTCATGTTACCTTCACTTACAGATTCCATTCAGTGTGTGCTCTCCCTTACTTCTTGTTCTTTTCACTTGGACCTTGGGGTCAGGTTACCTTCACTTACAGATTCCATTCAGTGTGTGCTCTCCCTTACTTCTTGTTCTTTTAACTTGGACCTTGGGGTCAGGTTACCTTCACTTACAGATTCCATTCAGTGTGTGCTCTCCCTTACTTCTTGTTCTTTTCACTTGGACCTTGGGGTCAGGTTACTTTCACTTACAGATTCCATTTAGTGTGTGCTCTCCCTTACTTCTTGTTCTTTTCACTTGGACCTTGGGGTCAGGTTACCTTCACTTACAGATTCCATTCAGTGTGTGCTCTGCCTTACTTCTTGTTCTTTTTACTTGGACCTTGGGGTCAGGTTACCTTCACTTACAGATTCCATTCAGTGTGTGCTCTCTCTTACTTCTTGTTCTTTTCACTTGGACCTTGGGGTCAGGTTACCTTCACTTACAGATTCCATTCAGTGTGTGCTCTCCCTTACTTCTTGTTCTTTTTACTTGGACCTTGGGGTCGGGTTACCTTCACTTACAGATTCTATTCAGTGTGTGCTCTCCCTTACTTCTTGTTCTTTTCACTTGGACCTTGGGGTCAGGTTACCTTCACTTACAGATTCCATTCAGTGTGTGCTCTCTCTTACTTCTTGTTCTTTTCACTTGGACCTTGGGGTCAGGTTACCTTCACTTACAGATTCCATTCAGTGTGTGCTCTCTCTTACTTCTTGTTCTTTTCACTTGGACCTTGGGGTCAGGTTACCTTCACTTACAAATTCCATTTTGTGTGTGCTCTCCCTTACTTCTTGTTTTTTTCACTTTGAGTTTGGGGTCAGGTTACTATCCCTTACAGATTCTATTCAGTGTGCTCTCCCTTACTTCTTGTTCTTTTCACTTCGACCTTGGGATCAGGTTACCTTGACTTACAGATTCCATTCAGTGTGTGCTCTCCCTTACTTCTTGTTTTTTTCACTTGGAGTTTGGGGTCAGGTTACCTTCACTTACAGATTCCATTCAGTGTGTGCTCTCTCTTACTTCTTGTTCTTTTCTCTTTGACCTTGAGGTCAGGTTACGTTCACTTACAGATTCCATTCAGTGTGTGCTCCCTTACTTCTTGTTCTTTTCACTTTGACCTTGGGGTCAGGTTACGTTCACTTACAGATTCCATTCAGTGTGTGCTTTCTTACTTCTTGTTCTTTTCACTTTGACCTTCGGGTCAGGTTACGTTCACTTACAGATTCCATACAGTGTATGCTCTCCCTTACTTCTTGTTCTTTTCACTTGAACCTTGGGGTAAGGTTACGTTCACTTACAGATTCCATTTAGTGTGTGCTCTCCCTTAATTCTTGTTCTTTTTATTTGGACCTTGGGGTCAGGTTACCTTCACTTACAGATTCCATTCAGTGTGTGCTCCCTTACTTCTTGTTCTTATCACTTGGACCTTGGGGTCAGGTTACCTTCACTTACAGATTCCATTCAGTGTGTGCTCTCTCTTACTTCTTGTTCTTTTTACTAGGACCTTGGGGTCAGGTTAACTTCACTTAGAGATTCCATTCAGTTTGTGCTCTTCCTTACTTCTTGTTCTTTTCACTTGGACCTTGGGGTCAGGTTACCTTCACTTACAGATTCCATTCAGTGTGTGCTCTCCCTTACTTCTTGTTCTTTTCACTTGGACCTTGGCGTCAGGTTACCTTCACTTACAGATTCCATTCAGTGTGTGCTCTCCCTTACTTCTTGTTCTTTTCAATTGGACCTTGGGGTCAAGTTACCTTCACTTACAGATTCCATTCAGTGTGCGCTCTCCCTTACTTCTTGTTCTTTTCACTTGGACCTTGGGGTCAGGTTACCTTCACTTACAGATTCCATTCAGTGTGTGCTCTCCCTTACTTCTTGTTCTTTTCACTTGGACCTTGGATTCAGGTTACGTTCACTTACAGATTCCATTCAGTGTGTGCTCTCCCTTACTTCTTGTTCTTTTCACTTGGACCTTGGGGTCAGGTTACCTTCACTTACAAATTCCATTCAGTGTGTGCTCTCCCTTACTTCTTGTTCTTTTCACTTGGACTCTGGGGTCAGGTTACCTTCACTTACAGATTACATTCAGTGTGTGCTCTCCCTTACTTCTTGTTCTTTTTACTTGGACCTTGGGGTCAGTTTACCTTCACTTACAGATTCCATTAAATGTGTGCTCTCTCTTACTTCTTGTTCTTTTCACTTGGACCTTGGGGTCAGGTTACCTTCACTTACAGATTCCATTCAGTGTGTGCTCTCCCTTCTTTTTTGTTCTTTTCACTTGGACCTTGGGGTCAGGTTACCTTCACTTACAGATTCCATTCAGTGTGTGCTCCCTTAATTCTTGTTCTTTTCACTTGGACCTTGGGGTAAGGTTACCTTCACTTACAGATTCCATTCAGTGTGTGCTCTCCCTTACTCTTGTTCTTTTCACTTGGACCTTGTGGTCAGGTTACCTTCACTTACAGATTCCATTCAGTGTGTGCTCTCCCTTACTTCTTGTTTTTTTCACTTGGAGTTTGGGGTCAGGTTACATTCCCTTACAGATTCCATTCAGTGTGCTCTCCCTTACTTCTTGTTCTTTTCACTTTGACCTTGGGGTCAGGTTACCTTCACTTAGAGATTCCATTCAGTGTGTGCTCTCTATTACTTCTTGTTTTTTCACTTGGACCTTAGGGTCAGGTTACGTTCACATACAGATTCTATTCAGTGTGTGCTCTCCCTTACTTCTTGTTCTTTTCACTTGGACCTTGGGGTCAGGTTACCTTCACTTACAGATTCCATTCAGTGTGTGCTCTCCCTTACTTCTTGTTCTTTTCACTTGGACCTTGGGGTCAAGTTACCTTCACTTACAGATTCCATTCAGTGTGCGCTCTCCCTTACTTCTTGTTCTTTTCACTTGGACCTTGGGGTCAGGTTACCTTCACTTACAGATTCCATTCAGTGTGTGCTCTCCCTTACTTCTTGTTCTTTTCACTTGGACCTTGGGTTCAGGTTACGTTCACTTACAGATTCCATTCAGTGTGTGCTCTCCCTTACTTCTTGTTCTTTTCACTTGGACCTTGGGGTCAGGTTACCTTCACTTACAAATTCCATTCAGTGTGTGCTCTCCCTTACTTCTTGTTCTTTTCACTTGGACTCTGGGGTCAGGTTACCTTCACTTACAGATTACATTCAGTGTGTGCTCTCCCTTACTTCTTGTTCTTTTTACTTGGACCTTGGGGTCAGTTTACCTTCACTTACAGATTCCATTAAATGTGTGCTCTCTCTTACTTCTTGTTCTTTTCACTTGGACCTTGGGGTCAGGTTACCTTCACTTACAGATTCCATTCAGTGTGTGCTCTCCCTTCTTTTTTGTTCTTTTCACTTGGACCTTGGGGTCAGGTTACCTTCACTTACAGATTCCATTCAGTGTGTGCTCCCTTAATTCTTGTTCTTTTCACTTGGACCTTGGGGTCAGGTTACCTTCACTTACAGATTCCATTCAGTGTGTGCTCTCCCTTACTCTTGTTCTTTTCACTTGGACCTTGTGGTCAGGTTACCTTCACTTACAGATTCCATTCAGTGTGTGCTCTCCCTTACTTCTTGTTTTTTTCACTTGGAGTTTGGGGTCAGGTTACATTCCCTTACAGATTCCATTCAGTGTGCTCTCCCTTACTTCTTGTTCTTTTCACTTTGACCTTGGGGTCAGGTTACCTTCACTTAGAGATTCCATTCAGTGTGTGCTCTCCATTACTTCTTGTTTTTTCACTTGGACCTTAGGGTCAGGTTACGTTCACATACAGATTCTATTCAGTGTGCTGTCCCTTACTTCTTGTTCTTTTCACTTGGACCTTGGGGTCAGGTTACCTTCACTTACAGATTCCATTCAGTGTGTGCTCTCTCTTACTTCTTGTTCGTTTCACTTGGACCTTGGGGTCAGGTTACCTTCACTTACAGATTCCATTCAGTGTGTGCTCTCCCTTACTTCTTGTTCTTTTCACTTGGACCTTGGGGTCAGGTTACGTTTACTTACAGATTCCATTCAGTGTGTGCTCTCCCTAACTTCTTGTTCTTTTCACTTGGACCTTGGGTTCAGGTTACGTTCACTTACAGATTCCATTCATTGTGTGCTCTCCCTTACTTCTTGTTCTTTTCACTTGGACCTTGGGGTCAGGTTACCTTCACTTACAGATTCCATTCAGTGTTTGCTCTCCCTTACTTCTTGTTCTTTTCACTTGGACCTTGGGGTCAGGTTACCTTCACTTACAGATTCCATTCAGTGTGTGCTCTTCCTTACTTCTTGTTCTTTTCACTTGGACCTTGGGGTATGGTTACGTTTACTTACAGATTCCATTCAGTGTGTGCTCTCCCTTACTTCTTGTTCTTTATACTTGGACCTTGGCGTCACGTTACCTTCACTTAGAGATTCCATTCAGTGTGTGCTCTCCCTTACTTCTTGTTCTTTTCACTTGGACCTTGGCGTCAGGTTACCTTTACTTACAGATTCCATTCAGTGTGTGCCCTTCCTTTTCTTCTTGTTCTTTTCACTTGGACCTTGGGGTCACGTTACCTTCACTTACAGATTCCATTCAGTGTGTGCTCTCCCTTACTTCTTGTTCTTTTCACTTGGACCTTGGGGTCAGGTTACCTTCACTTACAGATTTCATTCAGTGTGTTCTCTCCCTTACTTCTTGTTCTTTTCACTTGGACCTTGGGGTCAGGTTACCTTCACTTACAGATTCCATTCAGTGTGTGCTCTCCCTTACTCTTGTTCTTTTCACTTGGACCTTGTGGTCAGGTTACCTTCACTTACAGATTCCATTCAGTGTGTGCTCTCCCTTACTTCTTGTTTTTTTCACTTGGAGTTTGGGGTCAGGTTACATTCCCTTACAGATTCCATTCAGTGTGCTCTCCCTTACTTCTTGTTCTTTTCACTTTGACCTTGGGGTCAGGTTACCTTCACTTAGAGATTCCATTCAGTGTGTGCTCTCCATTACTTCTTGTTTTTTCACTTGGACCTTAGGGTCAGGTTACGTTCACATACAGATTCTATTCAGTGTGTGCTCTCCCTTACTTCTTGTTCTTTTCAACTTGACCTTGGGGTCAGGTTACCTTCACTTACAGATTCCATTCAGTGTGTGCTCTCCCTTACTTCTTGTTCGTTTCACTTGGACCTTGGGGTCAGGTTACCTTCACTTACAGATTCCATTCAGTGTGTGCTCTCCCTTACTTCTTGTTCTTTTCACTTGGACCTTGGGGTCAGGTTACGTTTACTTACAGATTCCATTCAGTGTGTGCTCTCCCTAACTTCTTGTTCTTTTCACTTGGACCTTGGGTTCAGGTTACGTTCACTTACAGATTCCATTCATTGTGTGCTCTCCCTTACTTCTTGTTCTTTTCACTTGGACCTTGGGGTCAGGTTACCTTCACTTACAGATTCCATTCAGTGTGTGCTCTCCCTTACTTCTTGTTCTTTTCACTTGGACCTTGGGGTCAGGTTACCTTCACTTACAGATTCCATTCAGTGTGTGCTCTTCCTTACTTCTTGTTCTTTTCACTTGGACCTTGGGGTATGGTTACGTTTACTTACAGATTCCATTCAGTGTGTGCTCTCCCTTACTTCTTGTTCTTTATACTTGGACCTTGGCGTCACGTTACCTTCACTTAGAGATTCCATTCAGTGTGTGCTCTCCCTTACTTCTTGTTCTTTTCACTTGGACCTTGGCGTCAGGTTACCTTTACTTACAGATTCCATTCAGTGTGTGCCCTTCCTTTTCTTCTTGTTCTTTTCACTTGGACCTTGGGGTCACGTTACCTTCACTTACAGATTCCATTCAGTGTGTGCTCTCCCTTACTTCTTGTTCTTTTCACTTGGACCTTGGGGTCAGGTTACCTTCACTTACAGATTTCATTCAGTGTGTTCTCTCCCTTACTTCTTGTTCTTTTCACTTGGACCTTGAAGTCAGGTTACCTTTACTTACAGATTCCATTCAGTGTGTGCTCTCCATTACTTTTTGTTCTTTTCACTTGGACCTTGGGGTCAGGTTACCTTCACTTACAGATTCCATTCAGTGTGTGCTCTCCCTTACTTCTTGTTCTTTTCACTAGGACCTTGGGGTCAGGTTACCTTCACTTACAGATTCCATTCAGTGTGTGCTCTCCCTTACTTCTTGTTTTTTTCACGTGGACCTTGGGTGTCAGGTTACCTTCACTTACAAATTCCATTCAGTGAGTGCTCTCCCTTACTTCTTGTTCTTTTCACTTGGACCTTGGGGTCAGGTTACGTTCACTTAGAGATTCCATTCAGTGAGTGCTCTCCCTTACTTCTTGTTCTTTTCACTTGGACCTTGGGGTCAGGTTACCTTCACTTAAAGATTCCATTCAGTGTGTGCTCCCTTACTCTTGTTCTTTTCACTTTGACCTTGGGGTCAGGTTACGTTCACTTACAGATTCCATTCAGTGTGTGCTCTCCCTTACTTCTTGTTCTTACACACTTGGAACTTGGGGTCAGGTTACCTTCACTTACAGATTCCATTTAGTGTGTGCTCTCCCTTACTTCTTGTTCTTTTCACTTGGACCTTGGGGTCAGGTTACCTTCACTTTCAGATTCCATTCAGTGTGTGCTCTCTCTTACTTCTTGTTCTTTTCACTTGGACCTTGGGGTCATGTTACCTTCACTTACAGATTCCATTCAGTGTGTGCTCTCCCTTACTTCTTGTTCTTTTCACTTGGACCTTGGGGTCAGGTTACCTTCACTTACAGATTCCATTCAGTGTGTGCTCTCCCTTACTTCTTGTTCTTTTAACTTGGACCTTGGGGTCAGGTTACCTTCACTTACAGATTCCATTCAGTGTGTGCTCTCCCTTACTTCTTGTTCTTTTCACTTTGACCTTGGGGTCAGGTTACTTTCACTTACAGATTCCATTTAGTGTGTGCTCTCCCTTACTTCTTGTTCTTTTCACTTGGACCTTGGGGTCAGGTTACCTTCACTTACAGATTCCATTCAGTGTGTGCTCTGCCTTACTTCTTGTTCTTTTTACTTGGACCTTGGGGTCAGGTTACCTTCACTTACAGATTCCATTCAGTGTGTGCTCTCTCTTACTTCTTGTTCTTTTCACTTGGACCTTGGGGTCAGGTTACCTTCACTTACAGATTCCATTCAGTGTGTGCTCCCTTAATTCTTGTTCTTTTCACTTGGACCTTGGGGTCAGGTTACCTTCACTTACAGATTCCATTCAGTGTGTGCTCTCCCTTACTCTTGTTCTTTTCACTTGGACCTTGTGGTCAGTTTACTTTCACTTACAGATTCCATTCAGTGTGTGCTCTCCCTTACTTCTTGTTTTTTTCACTTGGAGTTTGGGGTCAGGTTACATTCCCTTACAGATTCCATTCAGTGTGCTCTCCCTTACTTCTTGTTCTTTTCACTTTGACCTTGGGGTCAGGTTACCTTCACTTAGAGATTCCATTCAGTGTGTGCTCTCCATTACTTCTTGTTTTTTCACTTGGACCTTAGGGTCAGGTTACGTTCACATACAGATTCTATTCAGTGTGTGCTCTCCCTTACTTCTTGTTCTTTTCACTTGGACCTTGGGGTCAGGTTACCTTCACTTACAGATTCCATTCAGTGTGTGCTCTCCCTTACTTCTTGTTCGTTTCACTTGGACCTTGGGGTCAGGTTACCTTCACTTACAGATTCCATTCAGTGTGTGCTCTCCCTTACTTCTTGTTCTTTTCACTTGGACCTTGGGGTCAGGTTACGTTTACTTACAGATTCCATTCAGTGTGTGCTCTCCCTAACTTCTTGTTCTTTTCACTTGGACCTTGGGTTCAGGTTACGTTCACTTACAGATTCCATTCATTGTGTGCTCTCCCTTACTTCTTGTTCTTTTCACTTGGACCTTGGGGTCAGGTTACCTTCACTTACAGATTCCATTCAGTGTGTGCTCTCCCTTACTTCTTGTTCTTTTCACTTGGACCTTGGGGTCAGGTTACCTTCACTTACAGATTCCATTCAGTGTGTGCTCTTCCTTACTTCTTGTTCTTTTCACTTGGACCTTGGGGTATGGTTACGTTTACTTACAGATTCCATTCAGTGTGTGCTCTCCCTTACTTCTTGTTCTTTATACTTGGACCTTGGCGTCACGTTACCTTCACTTAGAGATTCCATTCAGTGTGTGCTCTCCCTTACTTCTTGTTCTTTTCACTTGGACCTTGGCGTCAGGTTACCTTTACTTACAGATTCCATTCAGTGTGTGCCCTTCCTTTTCTTCTTGTTCTTTTCACTTGGACCTTGGGGTCACGTTACCTTCACTTACAGATTCCATTCAGTGTGTGCTCTCCCTTACTTCTTGTTCTTTTCACTTGGACCTTGGGGTCAGGTTACCTTCACTTACAGATTTCATTCAGTGTGTTCTCTCCCTTACTTCTTGTTCTTTTCACTTGGACCTTGGGGTCAGGTTACCTTCACTTACAGATTCCATTCAGTGTGTGCTCTCCCTTACTCTTGTTCTTTTCACTTGGACCTTGTGGTCAGGTTACCTTCACTTACAGATTCCATTCAGTGTGTGCTCTCCCTTACTTCTTGTTTTTTTCACTTGGAGTTTGGGGTCAGGTTACATTCCCTTACAGATTCCATTCAGTGTGCTCTCCCTTACTTCTTGTTCTTTTCACTTTGACCTTGGGGTCAGGTTACCTTCACTTAGAGATTCCATTCAGTGTGTGCTCTCCATTACTTTTTGTTTTTTCACTTGGACCTTAGGGTCAGGTTACGTTCACATACAGATTCTATTCAGTGTGTGCTCTCCCTTACTTCTTGTTCTTTTCACTTGGACCTTGGGGTCAGGTTACCTTCACTTACAGATTCCATTCAGTGTGTGCTCTCCCTTACTTCTTGTTCGTTTCACTTGGACCTTGGGGTCAGGTTACCTTCACTTACAGATTCCATTCAGTGTGTGCTCTCCCTTACTTCTTGTTCTTTTCACTTGGACCTTGGGGTCAGGTTACGTTTACTTACAGATTCCATTCAGTGTGTGCTCTCCCTAACTTCTTGTTCTTTTCACTTGGACCTTGGGTTCAGGTTACGTTCACTTACAGATTCCATTCATTGTGTGCTCTCCCTTACTTCTTGTTCTTTTCACTTGGACCTTGGGGTCAGGTTACCTTCACTTACAGATTCCATTCAGTGTGTGCTCTCCCTTACTTCTTGTTCTTTTCACTTGGACCTTGGGGTCAGGTTACCTTCACTTACAGATTCCATTCAGTGTGTGCTCTTCCTTACTTCTTGTTCTTTTCACTTGGACCTTGGGGTATGGTTACGTTTACTTACAGATTCCATTCAGTGTGTGCTCTCCCTTACTTCTTGTTCTTTATACTTGGACCTTGGCGTCACGTTACCTTCACTTAGAGATTCCATTCAGTGTGTGCTCTCCCTTACTTCTTGTTCTTTTCACTTGGACCTTGGCGTCAGGTTACCTTTACTTACAGATTCCATTCAGTGTGTGCCCTTCCTTTTCTTCTTGTTCTTTTCACTTGGACCTTGGGGTCACGTTACCTTCACTTACAGATTCCATTCAGTGTGTGCTCTCCCTTACTTCTTGTTCTTTTCACTTGGACCTTGGGGTCAGGTTACCTTCACTTACAGATTTCATTCAGTGTGTTCTCTCCCTTACTTCTTGTTCTTTTTACTTGGACCTTGGGGTCAGGTTACCTTTACTTACAGATTCCATTCAGTGTGTGCTCTCCCTTACTTCTTGTTCTTTTCACTTGGACCTTGGGGTCAGGTTACCTTCACTTACAGATTCCATTCAGTGTTTGCTCTCCCTTACTTCTTGTTCTTTTCACTAGGACCTTGGGGTCAGGTTACCTTCACTTACAGATTCCATTCAGTGTGTGCTCTCCCTTACTTCTTGTTTTTTTCACGTGGACCTTGGGTGTCAGGTTACCTTCACTTACAAATTCCATTCAGTGAGTGCTCTCCCTTACTTCTTGTTCTTTTCACTTGGACCTTGGGGTCAGGTTACGTTCACTTAGAGATTCCATTCAGTGAGTGCTCTCCCTTACTTCTTGTTCTTTTCACTTGGACCTTGGGGTCAGGTTACCTTCACTTAAAGATTCCATTCAGTGTGTGCTCCCTTACTCTTGTTCTTTTCACTTTGACCTTGGGGTCAGGTTACGTTCACTTACAGATTCCATTCAGTGTGTGCTCTCCCTTACTTCTTGTTCTTACACACTTGGAACTTGGGGTCAGGTTACCTTCACTTACAGATTCCATTTAGTGTGTGCTCTCCCTTACTTCTTGTTCTTTTCACTTGGACCTTGGGGTCAGGTTACCTTCACTTTCAGATTCCATTCAGTGTGTGCTCTCTCTTACTTCTTGTTCTTTTCACTTGGACCTTGGGGTCATGTTACCTTCACTTACAGATTCCATTCAGTGTGTGCTCTCCCTTACTTCTTGTTCTTTTCACTTGGACCTTGGGGTCAGGTTACCTTCACTTACAGATTCCATTCAGTGTGTGCTCTCCCTTACTTCTTGTTCTTTTAACTTGGACCTTGGGGTCAGGTTACCTTCACTTACAGATTCCATTCAGTGTGTGCTCTCCCTTACTTCTTGTTCTTTTCACTTGGACCTTGGGGTCAGGTTACTTTCACTTACAGATTCCATTTAGTGTGTGCTCTCCCTTACTTCTTGTTCTTTTCACTTGGACCTTATGGTCAGGTTACCTTCACTTACAGATTCCATTCAGTGTGTGCTCTGCCTTACTTCTTGTTCTTTTTACTTGGACCTTGGGGTCAGGTTACCTTCACTTACAGATTCCATTCAGTGTGTGCTCTCTCTTACTTCTTGTTCTTTTCACTTGGACCTTGGGGTCAGGTTACCTTCACTTACAGATTCCATTCAGTGTGTGCTCTCCCTTACTTCTTGTTCTTTTCACTTGGACCTTGGGGTCGGGTTACGTTCACTTACAGATTCTATTCAGTGTGTGCTCTCCCTTACTTCTTGTTCTTTTCACTTGGACCTTGGGGTCAGGTTACCTTCACTTACAGATTCCATTCAGTGTGTGCTCTCTCTTACTTCTTGTTCTTTTCACTTGGACCTTGGGGTCAGGTTACCTTCACTTACAAATTCCATTCAGTGTGTGCTCTCCCTTACTTCTTGTTTTTTTCACTTTGAGTTTGGGGTCAGGTTACTATCCCTTACAGATTCCATTCAGTGTGCTCTCCCTTACTTCTTGTTCTTTTCACTTGGACCTTGGGATCAGGTTACCTTGACTTACAGATTCCATTCAGTGTGTGCTCTCCCTTACTTCTTGTTTTTTTTCACTAGGAGTTTGGGGTCAGGTTACCTTCACTTACAGATTCCATTCAGTGTGCTTTCCCTTACTTCTTGTTCTTTTCTCTTTGACCTTGGGGTCAGGTTACGTTCACTTACAGATTCCATTCAGTGTGTGCTCCCTTACTTCTTGTTCTTTTCACTTTGACCTTGGGGTCAGGTTACGTTCACTTACAGATTCCATTCAGTGTTAGCTTTCTTACTTCTTGTTCTTTTCACTTTGACCTTCGGGTCAGGTTACGTTCACTTACAGATTCCATACAGTGTGTGCTCTCCCTTACTTCTTGTTCTTTTCACTTGAACCTTGGGGTAAGGTTACGTTCACTTACAGATTCCATTTAGTGTAGGCTCTCCCTTAATTCTTGTTCTTTTTATTTGGACCTTGGGGTCAGGTTACCTTTACTTACAGATTCCATTCAGTGTGTGCTCCCTTACTTCTTGTTCTTATCACTTGGACCTTGGGGTCAGGTTACCTTCACTTACAGATTCCATTCAGTGTGTGCTCTCTCTTACTTCTTGTTCTTTTTACTAGGACCTTGGGGTCAGGTTAACTTCACTTAGAGATTCCATTCAGTTTGTGCTCTCCCTTACTTCTTGTTCTTTTCACTTGGACCTTGGGGTCACGTTACCTTCACTTACAGATTCCATTCAGTGTGTGCTCTCCCTTACTTCTTGTTCTTTTCACTTGGACCTTGGGGTCAGGTTACCTTCACTTACAGATTTCATTCAGTGTGTTCTCTCCCTTACTTCTTGTTCTTTTTACTTGGACCTTGGGGTCAGGTTACCTTTACTTACAGATTCCATTCAGTGTGTGCTCTCCCTTACTTCTTGTTCTTTTCACTTGGACCTTGGGGTCAGGTTACCTTCACTTACAGATTCCATTCAGTGTTTGCTCTCCCTTACTTCTTGTTCTTTTCACTAGGACCTTGGGGTCAGGTTACCTTCACTTACAGATTCCATTCAGTGTGTGCTCTCCCTTACTTCTTGTTTTTTTCACGTGGACCTTGGGTGTCAGGTTACCTTCACTTACAAATTCCATTCAGTGAGTGCTCTCCCTTACTTCTTGTTCTTTTCACTTGGACCTTGGGGTCAGGTTACGTTCACTTAGAGATTCCATTCAGTGAGTGCTCTCCCTTACTTCTTGTTCTTTTCACTTGGACCTTGGGGTCAGGTTACCTTCACTTAAAGATTCCATTCAGTGTGTGCTCCCTTACTCTTGTTCTTTTCACTTTGACCTTGGGGTCAGGTTACGTTCACTTACAGATTCCATTCAGTGTGTGCTCTCCCTTACTTCTTGTTCTTACACACTTGGAACTTGGGGTCAGGTTACCTTCACTTACAGATTCCATTTAGTGTGTGCTCTCCCTTACTTCTTGTTCTTTTCACTTGGACCTTGGGGTCAGGTTACCTTCACTTTCAGATTCCATTCAGTGTGTGCTCTCTCTTACTTCTTGTTCTTTTCACTTGGACCTTGGGGTCATGTTACCTTCACTTACAGATTCCATTCAGTGTGTGCTCTCCCTTACTTCTTGTTCTTTTCACTTGGACCTTGGGGTCAGGTTACCTTCACTTACAGATTCCATTCAGTGTGTGCTCTCCCTTACTTCTTGTTCTTTTAACTTGGACCTTGGGGTCAGGTTACCTTCACTTACAGATTCCATTCAGTGTGTGCTCTCCCTTACTTCTTGTTCTTTTAACTTGGACCTTGGGGTCAGGTTACTTTCACTTACAGATTCCATTTAGTGTGTGCTCTCCCTTACTTCTTGTTCTTTTCACTTGGACCTTATGGTCAGGTTACCTTCACTTACAGATTCCATTCAGTGTGTGCTCTGCCTTACTTCTTGTTCTTTTTACTTGGACCTTGGGGTCAGGTTACCTTCACTTACAGATTCCATTCAGTGTGTGCTCTCTCTTACTTCTTGTTCTTTTCACTTGGACCTTGGGGTCAGGTTACCTTCACTTACAGATTCCATTCAGTGTGTGCTCTCCCTTACTTCTTGTTCTTTTCACTTGGACCTTGGGGTCGGGTTACGTTCACTTACAGATTCTATTCAGTGTGTGCTCTCCCTTACTTCTTGTTCTTTTCACTTGGACCTTGGGGTCAGGTTACCTTCACTTACAGATTCCATTCAGTGTGTGCTCTCTCTTACTTCTTGTTCTTTTCACTTGGACCTTGGGGTCAGGTTACCTTCACTTACAAATTCCATTCAGTGTGTGCTCTCCCTTACTTCTTGTTTTTTTCACTTTGAGTTTGGGGTCAGGTTACTATCCCTTACAGATTCCATTCAGTGTGCTCTCCCTTACTTCTTGTTCTTTTCACTTGGACCTTGGGATCAGGTTACCTTGACTTACAGATTCCATTCAGTGTGTGCTCTCCCTTACTTCTTGTTTTTTTTCACTAGGAGTTTGGGGTCAGGTTACCTTCACTTACAGATTCCATTCAGTGTGCTTTCCCTTACTTCTTGTTCTTTTCTCTTTGACCTTGGGGTCAGGTTACGTTCACTTACAGATTCCATTCAGTGTGTGCTCCCTTACTTCTTGTTCTTTTCACTTTGACCTTGGGGTCAGGTTACGTTCACTTACAGATTCCATTCAGTGTTAGCTTTCTTACTTCTTGTTCTTTTCACTTTGACCTTCGGGTCAGGTTACGTTCACTTACAGATTCCATACAGTGTGTGCTCTCCCTTACTTCTTGTTCTTTTCACTTGAACCTTGGGGTAAGGTTACGTTCACTTACAGATTCCATTTAGTGTAGGCTCTCCCTTAATTCTTGTTCTTTTTATTTGGACCTTGGGGTCAGGTTACCTTTACTTACAGATTCCATTCAGTGTGTGCTCCCTTACTTCTTGTTCTTATCACTTGGACCTTGGGGTCAGGTTACCTTCACTTACAGATTCCATTCAGTGTGTGCTCTCTCTTACTTCTTGTTCTTTTTACTAGGACCTTGGGGTCAGGTTAACTTCACTTAGAGATTCCATTCAGTTTGTGCTCTCCCTTACTTCTTGTTCTTTTCACTTGGACCTTGGGGTCAGGTTACCTTCACTTACAGATTCCATTCAGTGTGTGCTCTCCCTTACTTCTTGTTCTTTTCACTTGGACCTTGGCGTCAGGTTACCTTCACTTACAGATTCCATTCAGTGTGTGCTCTCCCTTACTTCTTGTTCTTTTCACTTGGACCTTGGGGTCAGGTTACCTTCACTTACAGATTCCATTCAGTGTGTGCTCTCTCTTACTTCTTGTTCTTTTCACTTGGACCTTGGGGTCAGGTTACCTTCACTTACAAATTCCATTCAGTGTGTGCTCTCCCTTACTTCTTGTTTTTTTCACTTTGAGTTTGGGGTCAGGTTACTATCCCTTACAGATTCCATTCAGTGTGCTCTCCCTTACTTCTTGTTCTTTTCACTTGGACCTTGGGATCAGGTTACCTTGACTTACAGATTCCATTCAGTGTGTGCTCTCCCTTACTTCTTGTTTTTTTTCAATTGGAGTTTGGGGTCAGGTTACCTTCACTTACAGATTCCATTCAGTGTGCTCTCCCTTACTTCTTGTTCTTTTCTCTTTGACCTTGGGGTCAGGTTACGTTCACTTACAGATTCCATTCAGTGTGTGCTCCCTTACTTCTTGTTCTTTTCACTTTGACCTTGGGGTCAGGTTACGTTCACTTACAGATTCCATTCAGTGTTAGCTTTCTTACTTCTTGTTCTTTTCACTTTGACCTTCGGGTCAGGTTACGTTCACTTACAGATTCCATACAGTGTGTGCTCTCCCTTACTTCTTGTTCTTTTCACTTGAACCTTGGGGTAAGGTTACGTTCACTTACAGATTCCATTTAGTGTGTGCTCTCCCTTAATTCTTGTTCTTTTTATTTGGACCTTGGGGTCAGGTTACCTTCACTTACAGATTCCATTCAGTGTGTGCTCCCTTACTTCTTGTTCTTATCACTTGGACCTTGGGGTCAGGTTACCTTCACTTACAGATTCCATTCAGTGTGTGCTCTCTCTTACTTCTTGTTCTTTTTACTAGGACCTTGGGGTCAGGTTAACTTCACTTAGAGATTCCATTCAGTTTGTGCTCTCCCTTACTTCTTGTTCTTTTCACTTGGACCTTGGGGTCAGGTTACCTTCACTTACAGATTCCATTCAGTGTGTGCTCTCCCTTACTTCTTGTTCTTTTCACTTGGACCTTGGCGTCAGGTTACCTTCACTTACAGATTCCATTCAGTGTGTGCTCTCCCTTACTTCTTGTTCTTTTTACTTGGACCTTGGGGTCAAGTTACCTTCACTTACAGATTCCATTCAGTGTGCGCTCTCCCTTACTTCTTGTTCTTTTCACTTGGACCTTGGGGTCAGGTTACTTTCACTTACAGATTCCATTCAGTGTGTGCTCTCCCTTACTTCTTGTTCTTTTCACTTGGACCTTGGGTTCAGGTTACGTTCACTTACAGATTCCATTCAGTGTGTGCTCTCCCTTACTTCTTGTTCTTTTCACTTGGACCTTGGGGTCAGGTTACCTTCACTTACAAATTCCATTCAGTGTGTGCTCTCCCTTACTTCTTGTTCTTTTCACTTGGACTCTGGGGTCAGGTTACCTTCACTTACAGATTACATTCAGTGTGTGCTCTCCCTTACTTCTTGTTCTTTTTACTTGGACCTTGGGGTCAGTTTACCTTCACTTACAGATTCCATTAAATGTGTGCTCTTACTTACTTCTTGTTCTTTTCACTTGGACCTTGGGGTCAGGTTACCTTCACTTACAGATTCCATTCAGTGTGTGCTCTCCCTTCTTTTTTGTTCTTTTCACTTGGACCTTGGGGTCAGGTTACCTTCACTTACAGATTTCATTCAGTGTGTGCTCCCTTAATTCTTTTTCTTTTCACTTGGACCTTGGGGTCAGGTTACCTTCACTTACAGATTCCATTCAGTGTGTGCTCTCCCTTACTCTTGTTCTTTTCACTTGGACCTTGTGGTCAGGTTACCTTCACTTACAGATTCCATTTAGTGTGTGCTCTCCCTTACTTCTTGTTTTTTTCACTTGGAGTTTGGGGTCAGGTTACATTCCCTTACAGATTCCATTCAGTGTGCTCTCCCTTACTTCTTGTTCTTTTCACTTTGACCTTGGGGTCAGGTTACCTTCACTTAGAGATTCCATTCAGTGTGTGCTCTCCATTACTTCTTGTTTTTTCACTTGGACCTTAGGGTCAGGTTACGTTCACATACAGATTCTATTCAGTGTGTGCTCTCCCTTACTTCTTGTTCTTTTCACTTGGACCTTGGGGTCAGGTTACCTTCACTTACAGATTCCATTCAGTGTGTGCTCTCCCTTACTTCTTGTTCGTTTCACTTGGACCTTGGGGTCAGGTTACGTTTACTTACAGATTCCATTCAGTGTGTGCTCTCCCTTACTTCTTGCTCTTTTCACTTGGACCTTGGGGTCAAGTTACCTTCACTTACAGATTCCATTCAGTGTGCGCTCTCCCTTACTTCTTGTTCTTTTCACTTGGACCTTGGGGTCAGGTTACCTTCACTTACAGATTCCATTCAGTGTGTGCTCTCCCTTACTTCTTGTTCTTTTCACTTGGACCTTGGGTTCAGGTTACGTTCACTTACAGATTCCATTCAGTGTGTGCTCTCCCTTACTTCTTGTTCTTTTCACTTGGACTCTGGGGTCAGGTTACCTTCACTTACAGATTACATTCAGTGTGTGCTCTCCCTTACTTCTTGTTCTTTTCACTTGGACCTTGGGGTCAGGTTACCTTCACTTACAGATTCCATTCAGTGTGTGCTCTCCCTTACTTCTTGTTCTTTTCACTTGGACTTTGGGGTCAGGTTACCTTCACTTACAGATTCCATTCAGTGTGTGCTCTCCCTTACTTCTTGTTCTTTTCACTTGGACCTTGGGGT
The DNA here is from genome assembly GCA_036873155.1 of Biomphalaria sudanica. Classification (NCBI taxonomy): domain Eukaryota; kingdom Metazoa; phylum Mollusca; class Gastropoda; family Planorbidae; genus Biomphalaria; species Biomphalaria sudanica. The sequence goes on along the minus strand of JAZGLO010006681.1, from coordinate 4,478,013 downwards.
CAGGTTACCTTCACTTACAGATTCCATTCAGTGTGTGCTCTCCCTTACTTCTTGTTCTTTTCACTTGGACCTTGGGGTCAGGTTACCTTCACTTACAGATTCCATTCAGTGTGTGCTCTCCCTTACTTCTTGTTCTTTTCACTTGCTCCTTGGGGTCAGGTTACCTTCACTTACAGATTCCATTCAGTGTGTGCTCTCCCTTACTTCTTGTTTTTTTCACTTGGACCTTGGGTGTCAGGTTACCTTCACTTACAGATTCCATTCAGTGAGTGCTCTCCCTTACTTCTTGTTCTTTTCACTTGGACCTTGGGGTCAGGTTACCTTCACTTACAGATTCCATTTAGTGTGTGCTCCCTTACTTCTTGTTCTTTTCACTTGGACCTTGGGGTATGGTTACGTTTACTTACAGATTCCATTCACTGTGTGCTCTCCATTACTTCTTGTTCTTTATACTTTGACCTTGGCGTCAGGTTACCTTCACTTACAGATTCCATGCAGTGTGTGCTCTCCGTTACTTCTTGTTCTTTTCACTTGGACCTTGGGGTCAGGTTACCTTCACTTACAGATTCCATTCAGTGTGTGCTCTCCCTTACTTCTTGTTCTTTTCACTTGGACCTTGGCGTCAGGTTACCTTTACTTACAGATTCCATTCAGTGTGTGCTCTCCTTTACTTCTTGTTCTTTTCACTTCGTTCTTGGGGTCAGGTTACCTTCACTTACAGATTCCATTCAGTGTGTGCTCTCCCTTACTTCTTGTTCTTTTCACTTGGACTTTGGGGTCAGGTTACCTTCACTTACAGATTCCATTCAGTGTGTGCTCTCCCTTACTTCTTGTTCTTTTCACTTGGACCTTGGGGTCAGGTTACCTTCACTTACAGATTCCATTCAGTGTGTGCTCTCCCTTACTTCTTGTTCTTTTCACTTGGACCTTGGGGTCAGGTTACCTTCACTTACAGATTCCATTCAGTGTGTGCTCTTCCTTACTTCTTGTTCTTTTCACTTGGACCTTGGGGTCAGGTTACCTTCACTTACAGATTCCATTCAGTGTGTGCTCCCTTACTTCTTGTTCTTTTCACTTGGACATTGGGGTCAGGTTTACTTTACTTAAAGATTCCATTCAGTGTGTGCTCTCCATTACTTCTTGTTTTTTCACTTGGACCTTAGGGTCAGGTTACGTTCACATACAGATTCCTTTCAGTGTGTGCTCTCCCTTACTTCTTGTTCTTTTCACTTGGACCTTGGGTTCAGGTTACGTTCACTTACAGATTCCATTCAGTGTGTGCTCTCCCTTACTTCTTGTTCTTTTCACTTGGACCTTGGGGTCAGGTTACGTTCACTTACAGATTCCATTCAGTGTGTGCTCTCCCTTACTTTTTGTTCTTTTCACTTGGACCTTGGGGTCAGGTTACCTTCACTTACAGATTCCATTCAGTGTGTGCTCTTCCTTACTTCTTGTTCTTTTCACTTGGACCTTGGGGTCAGGTTACCTTCACTTACAGATTCCATTCAGTGTGTGCTCTCCCTTACTTCTTGTTCTTTTCACTTGGACCTTGGCGTCAGGTTACCTTTACTTACAGATTCCATTCAGTGTGTGCTCTCCCTTACTTCTTGTTCTTTTCACTTGGACTTTGGGGTCAGGTTACCTTCACTTACAGATTCCATTCAGTGTGTGCTCTCTCTTACTTCTTGTTCTTTTCACTTGGACCTTGGGGTCAGGTTACCTTCACTTACAGATTCCATTCAGTGTGTGCTCTCCCTTACTTCTTGTTCTTTTCACTTGCTCCTTGGGGTCAGGTTACCTTCACTTACAGATTCCATTCAGTGTGTGCTCTCCCTTACTTCTTGTTTTTTTCACTTGGACCTTGGGTGTCAGGTTACCTTCACTTACAGATTCCATTCAGTGTGTGCTCTCCCTTACTTCTTGTTCTTTTCACTTGGACCTTGGGGTCAGGTTACGTTCACTTACAGATTCCATTCAGTGAGTGCTCTCCCTTACTTCTTGTTCTTTTCACTTGGACCTTGGGGTCAGGTTACCTTCACTTACAAATTCCATTCAGTGTGTGCTCTCCCTTACTTCTTGTTCTTTTCACTTGGACTCTGGGGTCAGGTTACCTTCACTTACAGATTACATTCAGTGTGTGCTCTCCCTTACTTTATGTTCTTTTCACTTGGACCTTGGAGTCAGGTTACCTTCACTTACAGATTCCATTCAGTGTGTGCTCTCCCTTACTTCTTGTTCTTTTCACTTGGACTTTGGGGTCAGGTTACCTTCACTTACAGATTCCATTCAGTGTGTGCTCTTTCTTACTTCTTGTTCTTTTCACTTGGACCTTGGGGTCAGGTTACCTTCACTTACAGATTCCATTCAGTGTGTGCTCTCCCTTACTTCTTGTTCTTTTCACTTGGACCTTGGGGTCAGGTTACCTTCACTTACAGATTCCATTCAGTGTGTGCTCTCCCTTACTTCTTGTTCTTTTCACTTGCTCCTTGGCGTCAGGTTACCTTCACTTACAGATTCCATTCAGTGTGTGCTCTCCCTTACTTCTTGTTTTTTTCACTTGGACCTTGGGTGTCAGGTTACCTTCACTTACAGATTCCATTCAGTGAGTGCTCTCCCTTACTTCTTGTTCTTTTCACTTGGACCTTGGGGTCAGGTTACCTTCACTTAGAGATTCCATTCAGTGTGTGCTCCCTTACTTCTTGTTCTTTTCACTTGAAACTTGGGGTCAGGTTACCTTCACTTACAGATTCCATTTAGTGTGTGCTCTCCCTTACTTCTTGTTCTTTTCACTTGGACCTTGGGGTCAGGTTACCTTGACTTTGAGATTCCATTCAGTGTGTGCTCTCTCTTACTTTTTGTTCTTTTCACTTGGACCTTGGGGTCAGGTTACCTTCACTTACAGATTCCATTCAGTGTGTGCTCTCCCTTACTTCTTGTTCTTTTCACTTGGACCTTGGGTTCAGGTTACCTTCACTTACGGCGTCCCGAGACATGACGTTAAACTGCGCTCCTCTTTCCTTAGCACTTTTGGAGCTCAAAAGTGCTCTACTTCTTTTCTATCATTGTGTCTGCCTCCTCCTTTCCTCAATCTGCCTTCATTGATCATCACTCTGTCTCCTTATCTCTAAATATCTCACTACGTCCTAGACCAGTCCGTTTGCCGTGGACTGCGACGGGTAAGGGGGGATAAAGAGATCCTGGTGTTTGAGTGGTGGCTATCTGAGGATAAGCCACCACAACACAATACTTTGGCTCCAAGTTCCCCTAGACCTGAGGCCCAGATGGCCCGCTCTGGGTCAACCGGCTGGTCATGCCGAGCTACCAGCATAGGTCTTCGACCTATGCTGGAGGGCGGTGGCTAGAGGGTCAATCAGGGAGCTGCTGTATCGGGCACATGTCCGATGCAGTAGCTGACTGAGTATAGCACCTGTGTAGCCCTGGCGGGCTCATTCTGGACTTCCGAATGGCCCGTCCCCTTGTTGGACTCGATGGCGGGTGGGGAGCACAGGTGCCGAACTAATATATAACACCCATGGAAAAAAAAACTTCAAAAAAACTACTTGCCCCAGACTTATGTCTGGGCAAGAGACGCCGCATGGAAGACAGAAAGGAGGAGGCCACAAAAAGCTGTGCTACCTGGCCATCATTTCTGGTGGTTAGGTGCACAGAGGAGGGGAAAAGTCTGACAAAGATGAGCCCTTTTGTCATCTACAAGGGACTTAAGTCAGTAGTGGGAGAGCCCAAGAGTGTGTCTAAGCTACACAAGTCTTTGGAACTTCTAGTAGAAGTTGATAGCAAGATACACTCTGATGGGCTTTTAAGATGCAGAAGACTCTGTGATCTCCAAGTGGAAGTCATGCCACACAAGAGTCTGAACACCAGCAGAGGTGTAATCAGCTCTAGGGACCTACTGGAATGTTCCGAGAAGGAAATAGTGGAGGGCATTGAAGGAATCACCCATGCCCGGCGCATTACCAGGCGCAGGGATGGTGAGGAGGTCAAAACCGCCACTATTATCCTCACATTTGGAACTAGGACACCGCCAGAGTATGTGAAGGCAGGATACCTACGAGTTCCAGTGAGGCCCTACATACCTAACCCCATGAGGTGCTTCAAGTGCCAGGGTTATGGACACGGCGCGGCAGTCTGCAAGAGGAACACTGTGTGTGCCAGATGTGCTGGAGAAGGTCATGAGGACAAGGGCTGCACAGCCCAGTTCAAATGCCCAAACTGTCACGCTGGCCACTCAGCCTACTCCAAGGACTGCCCTGTGTGGAAACAGGAGGTTGCCGTGCAGGAGTACAAGGCAAGAAATGGATGTACCTTCAGCCAGGCGAAATCGGCTGTATTGGCCCTAGCCAAAGGCCAATTCGGCTTGACAAAAACCTATGCCCAGGCTGTTGCTAAGATAGGAAGATCCATAGCCACACAGACGGACACATTGACCCCACCACCCCCTCCTCCTCCTCCAACTCAGAAGAAAACACCGCCAAAGAACACACCTCTGAAGAAACAAGAAAGCTCTGTTGTCATGCTAAAGAACAGGTTCTCTGTGCTCGCTGATGAGAGCATGGAGACTGAGCAGCTAGTCAAAACCAATACTCCGGGAGAACCCGGAGACATCATGTCTGACACAGGTTCTCCTCAGAGAAACCAGTCAGACACCCCAACCTCTACCGAACTAGAGGTTGACCAACTCCCTAAGGGGAGAAATCAAAGCGGAGAGGATGCCCGAGGTGAGCGAGGAGGAAATAACCTCCGCTCTAACCAGAGGGATCTCCCCTCTCCAGAGAGAAAGACTTCCCCCAAAAGGGGGTTGTCCTCCTCTCCATCCAAACCCAAGAATAAAAATACCAAGGTCACTGGAATTAAGGGAAACCCCTCCGGGGGCCTCCCAAAGCCAAATAGCTCCAAGTAGGTCATCTAGAATAAGCCATGGATTCCAGAATTGTACAGTGGAATTGCAGAGGCCTCAAGGCCAATTATGAGGAGATGCAGCTACTGATGGACTCTGAAACTCCTGTAGCTGTCTGTCTACAGGAAACATTTCTGAAAGATAGCATCAGCTTCCGAAGCTACAGTGCTTACAGCAAGAATGTTGAGGATGCAGAGAGAGCATCAGGTGGAGTCTGTATCCTTGTGAAGGATAGCATCCCCCATGAGAGGGTTGAACTACAGACCATACTACAGGCCGTAGCAGCTAGGATAACCCTTCACAAGGTTATCACTTGCTGCAGCCTGTATTTACCACCAGGGGCTCCATTAAACCAAACAGACATGGAGGACCTATTGAAACAACTCCCCCGGCCTTACATAATCCTTGGGGATTTCAATGCCCATAACACCATTTGGGGCTCCAACAATACCGACACAAGAGGCCGTATGCTGGAGGATATCTTCCTCCAACATGATTTATGCATACTTAATGATGCATCACCGACCTACTTGCACCCAGGAACTGGATCTCTCACATGCATTGACCTCACCGTATGCGTCCCTGGACTTCTGGACGACTTTAAATGGTCAGTTAGCAATGATCTACGGGGAAGTGACCACTTCCCAATCATCATTGCTAACAATCTCCCCTCATTGGGACGACCTCAGCGGTGGAAACTGAATAAGGCCGATTGGGAAGAATTCCAAAAAAGATGCTCAGAGGATATTACAGAAAATATCCTCGATGAGCAGAACCCAGCTGATACCTTTGCTAGCAAGCTACTTAGTATAGCCAGGAAAGTTGTCCCCCTAACCTCCGCAAATCCAAAACGGCCTAGCAAACCATGGTTTGATACAGCCTGCAAGGGTGCTATTGGCGATAGGAAAAAACGACTGGCTGCATTTATAAAAAATCCATCCCAGGAAAACCTAAAGCTATTCAGAATAGCTAGAGCAAAGGCTAGACAAACCATACGGTCAGCCAAAAGGAATTCCTGGAGAAGTTTTGTCGGCAGTCTGGATGCCAAAACTTCTGCTAGAGCGGTCTGGAAGGCAGTAAGGCGAATCAAAGGGAAAGAATCAAATGCAATAGGGCATCTGAAAAACCAAGGACGAACTGTCACGTCCCCCAGAGAAATAGCTGACTGCCTTGCATCCTCAATAGCAGAAAAGTCATCCACTGCACATTACACGCCAGAGTTTCAAAAAGTCAAAACCAGGGAGGAAAGACACTCCATTGATTTCAGGTCAGAAAACAATGAAGACTACAACAAACCGTTCTCGCTTGAGGAACTGAGGGAATCGCTAGACAAGTCACATGACACAGCGCCTGGAGAAGATGAAATCCATTACCAGTTCCTCAAGCACCTTCCCGAACCCTCATTGGCAGTCCTGCTAGGGGTCTATAACTGTGTGTGGCAAACAGGCGCTTTCCCAAACAGCTGGAGGAAAGCCACAGTTATACCGATACCTAAACCGGGAAGAGACGGCTCTGACCCAGCTAACTATCGACCAATAGCACTAACAAGCTGCATCTGCAAAACCATGGAAAGAATGATTAACAGTAGGCTGGTCTGGTACCTGGAGAGGAACAAAGTGATCTCTAACTACCAGTGCGGATTCCGGCAAGGGCGGACAACAACTGACCACCTGGTAAGGCTGGAAGCTTGTATCAGAAATGCATTACTCAGAAGAGAACATCTAGTAGCTGTATTCTTCGATATAGAAAAGGCCTATGACACAACCTGGAAACATGGCATTCTACGTGATCTGGAGCTTATGGGGCTTAAGGGACATCTCCCCCGTTTTGTGGGGGAATTCCTGAAAGACCGAAAATTTCAGGTTCGAGTGGGCAACACCACTTCTGACACTCATGACCAGGAAATGGGTGTACCCCAGGGCAGCATTCTGTCAGTCACCCTGTTCAACATAAAAATAAATAGCATCATAAATGCTCTGTCCCCTGGCATAGAGTGCTCTTTGTATGTTGATGACTTTGTCATTTTTACTTATGGGAAAAACATGAACACCCTAGAAAGAAAATTACAGTTATGTTTAAACAAAATTCAAAATTGGGCAAACGATAATGGTTTTAAATTTTCGGACTCCAAAACAGTTAGTATGCATTTTTGTAATTTAAGGGGACTCCACCCAGACCCTGAACTATTTATACACAAAAAGAAGATCCCTGTCGTGAAAACTACAAAATTTTTAGGCCTCACTCTAGATTCCAAATTTAATTTTCTCCCCCACATTAAGGAACTTAAGAGAAAATGCCAAAAGTCATTAAACATACTTAGAGTGCTCAGCCATACGGACTGGGGAGCTGACAGAGATACTTTGCTGCTGCTATATCGGAGCCTAATTCGATCCAAGCTAGACTACGGATCCATAATATATGGAGCAGCAAGGAAGTCGTACCTAAAAATACTGGAACCAATACAAAATGCTGCCCTGCGTCTCTGTCTCGGCGCGTTTCGTACATCACCTATCTCAAGCCTCCATGTGGAGGCTGGAGAACTCCCCATGGATATAAGAATGAAAAAGCTTGCAATGCAGTATATAGTCAAGCTAAAATCCAACCCTACGAACCCTGCTTTCGATTCCATATTTAACCCCACAGAGGTAGAATTATACAATCGAAGGCCTAACGTCATACAGCCGTTAGGCCTTCGAATGAGAGAACCCATCCAAAATTTAACCCCATCCATTAACCAAATCTCTAAAATAGAAACCCCTCAGAATCCTCCTTGGCTAATGAATAAACCCAAATTAAATTTATCCCTCCTTAATTTCAAAAAAGAAAATACAGACCCAAGCATACTACAAGTCCACTTTAGGGAACTGCAAGAGAGCTACGGAGATTGTGGCACCATCTACACAGACGGATCCAAAATGGATGGAAAGGTCGCGTGTGCCTGCTCCTTTCGGAACAAAACAATCTCCCGTAGACTCCCCGATGGCTGCTCCATCTTTACGGCCGAATTACATGCAATATCGCTTGCACTTATGGCCGTCAAAGCATCAGAAAGGAGGAAATTTATAATCTGCTCCGACTCCAAATCTGCATTGCAAGCTTTGGGGCGGATGAAGACTGACATTCCACTGGTACATAAGAGCCTGAAGCTGTTGGACCAAATAACAGCCGACCATACGGATGTCACCTTCATCTGGGTCCCTTCCCATGTGGGCATTGAGGGAAACGAAGCCGCAGACAGAGAAGCAAAGAGAGCCCTAAATCATGCGGTATCAGGAACTCAAATTCCCTGCTCAGACCTAAGACAAAGTATTGCCACTGCCATCTACCAAGAGTGGCAGGATCGATGGGAGGCTGAGACTCACAATAAACTCAGGCAGATTGTGGCGGATGTCAGGTGGCGGTCCACATCTAAGGGTCTGACAAGGCGTGGTAGCACGACCATGTCTAGACTTAGGATTGGCCACACCTACATCACGCACTCTTTTGTGCTGAAGAAAGAAGAGCCCCCACTTTGTGAGTATTGTGACTCTCGCCTCACCGTGGAACATATCCTCATTGACTGCCCCAGATACCAGGATGTCAGGGGAAAATATTTTAGAGCCACTAATTTAAAAACACTACTCAATAATGTCGACCCTGGGAAGGTACTGGGCTTTATCCGGGAAGTGGGATTGTCTACGAAGATCTGATTTCTAAACTCTGTACTTTTTACATTATATTTTTACCAAATTATTAAATTTTTACTACCTCTACTATTTTAATTGTAAATAGACCTTGATTTTAATTATTTGACGGTATAGAATCTGACCTTTGTTGTGTGGAGGGAGAGTGGCCCTTGAGGGACTGCAGGCACGACATGGCCTAAATTGTGCCGATGTGCCCAAAACCAAAAAACCAAAACCAATTCACTTACAGATTCCATTCAGTGTGTGCTCTCCCTTACTTCTTGTTCTTTTAACTTGGACCTTGGGGTCAGGTTACCTTCTCTTACAGATTCCATTCAGTGTGTGCTCTCCCTTACTTCTTGTTCTTTTTACTTGGACCTTGGGGTCAGGTTACCTTCACTTACAGATTCCATTCAGTGTGTGCTCTCTCTTACTTCTTGTTCTTTTCACTTGGACCTTGGGGTCAGGTTACGTTCACTTACAGATTCCATTCAGTGTGTGCTCTCCCTTACTTCTTGTTCTTTTTACTTGGACCTTGGGGTCAGTTTACCTTCACTTACAGATTCCATTAAATGTGTGCTCTCTCTTACTTCTTGTTCTTTTCACTTGGACCTTGGGGTCAGGTTACCTTCACTTACAGATTCCATTCAGTGTGTGCTCTCCCTTCTTTTTTGTTCTTTTCACTTGGACCTTGGGGTCAGGTTACCTTCACTTACAGATTCCATTCAGTGTGTGCTCCCTTAATTCTTGTTCTTTTCACTTGGACCTTGGGGTCAGGTTACCTTCACTTACAGATTCCATTCAGTGTGTGCTCCCTTACTTGTTGTTCTTTTAACTTGGACCTTGTGGTCAGGTTACCTTCACTTACAGATTCCATTCAGTGTGTGCTCTCCCTTACTTCTTGTTTTTTTCACTTGGAGTTTGGGGTCAGGTTACATTCCCTTACAGATTCCATTCAGTGTGCTCTCCCTTACTTCTTGTTCTTTTCACTTTGACCTTGGGGTCAGGTTACCTTCACTTAGAGATTCCATTCAGTGTGTGCTCTCCATTACTTCTTGTTTTTTCACTTGGACCTTAGGGTCAGGTTACGTTCACATACAGATTCTATTCAGTGTGTGCTCTCCCTTACTTCTTGTTCTTTTCACTTGGACCTTGGGGTCAGGTTACCTTCACTTACAGATTCCATTCAGTGTGTGCTCTCCCTTACTTCTTGTTCGTTTCACTTGGACCTTGGGGTCAGGTTACCTTCACTTACAGATTCCATTCAGTGTGTGCTCTCCCTTACTTCTTGTTCTTTTCACTTGGACCTTGGGGTCAGGTTACGTTTACTTACAGATTCCATTCAGTGTGTGCTCTCCCTTACTTCTTGTTCTTTTCACTTGGACCTTGGGGTCAGGTTACCTTCACTTACAGATTCCATTCAGTGTGTTCTCCCTTACTTCTTGTTCTTTTCACTTGGACATTGGGGTCAGGTTAACTTTACTTACAGATTCCATTCAGTGTGTGCTCTCCATTACTTCTTGTTTTTTCACTTGGACCTTAAGGTCAGGTTACGTTCACATACAGATTCCTTTCAGTGTGTGCTCTCCCTTACTTCTTGTTCTTTTCACTTGGACCTTGGGTTCAGGTTACGTTCACTTACAGATTCCATTCAGTGTGTGCTCTCCCTTACTTCTTGTTCTTTTCACTTGGACCTTGGGGTCAGGTTACGTTCACTTACAGATTCCATTCAGTGTGTGCTCTCCCTTACTTCTTGTTCTTTTCACTTGGACCTTGGGGTCAGGTTACCTTCACTTACAGATTCCATTCAGTGTGTGCTCTTCCTTACTTCTTGTTCTTTTCACTTGGACGTTGGGGTCAGGTTACCTTCACTTACAGATTCCATTCAGTGTGTGCTCTCCCTTACTTCTTGTTCTTTTCACTTGGACCTTGGCGTCAGGTTACCTTTACTTACAGATTCCATTCAGTGTGTGCTCTCCCTTACTTCTTGTTCTTTTCACTTGGACTTTGGGGTCAGGTTACCTTCACTTACAGATTCCATTCAGTGTGTGCTCTCCCTTACTTCTTGTTCTTTTCACTTGGACCTTGGGGTCAGGTTACCTTTACTTACAGATTCCATTCAGTGTGTGCTCTCCCTTACTTCTTGTTCTTTTCACTTGGACCTTGTGGCCAGGTTACCTTCACTTACAGATTCCATTCAGTGTGATCTCTCCCTTATTTCTTGTTCTTTTCACTTGCTCCTTGGGGTCAGGTTACCTTCACTTACAGATTCCATTCAGTGTGTGCTCTCCCTTACTTCTTGTTTTTTTCACTTGGACCTTGGGTGTCAGGTTACCTTCACTTACAGATTCCATTCAGTGTGTGCTCTCCCTTACTTCTTGTTCTTTTCACTTGGACCTTGGGGTCAGGTTACCTTCACTTAGAGATTCCATTCAGTGTGTGCTTCCTTACTTGTTGTTCTTTTAACTTGGAACTTGGGGTCAGGTTACCTTCACTTACAGATTCCATTTAGTGTGTGCTCTTCCTTACTTCTTGTTCTTTTCACTTGGACCTTGGGGTATGGTTACGTTTACTTACAGATTCCATTCACTGTGTGCTCTCCATTACTTCTTGTTCTTTATACTTTGACCTTGGCGTCAGGTTACCTTCACTTACAGATTCCATTCAGTGTGTGCTCTCCTTTACTTCTTGTTCTTTTCACTTCGTTCTTGGGGTCAGGTTACCTTCACTTACAGATTCCATTCAGTGTGTGCTCTCCCTTACTTCTTGTTCTTTTCACTTGGACTTTGGGGTCAGGTTACCTTCACTTACAGATTCCATTCAGTGTGTGCTCTCCCTTACTTCTTGTTCTTTTCACTTGGACCTTGGGGTCAGGTTACCTTCACTTACAGATTCCATTCAGTGTGTGCTCTCCCTTACTTCTTGTTCTTTTCACTTGGACCTTGGGGTCAGGTTACCTTCACTTACAGATTCCATTCAGTGTGTGCTCTCCCTTACTTCTTGTTCTTTTCACTTGCTCCTTGGGGTCAGGTTACCTTCACTTACAGATTCCATTCAGTGTGTGCTCTCCCTTACTTCTTGTTTTTTTCACTTGGACCTTGGGGTCAGGTTACCTTCACTTACAGATTCCATTCAGTGTGTGCTCTCCCTTACTTCTTGTTCTTTTCACTTGGACCTTGGGGTCAGGTTACCTTCACTTACAGATTCCATTCAGTGTGTGCTCTCCCTTACTTCTTGTTCTTTTAACTTGGACCTTGGGGTCAGGTTACCTTCTCTTACAGATTCCATTCAGTGTGTGCTCTCCCTTACTTCTTGTTCTTTTTACTTGGACCTTGGGGTCAGGTTACCTTCACTTACAGATTCCATTCAGTGTGTGCTCTACCTTACTTCTTGTTCTTTTCACTTGGACCTTGGGGTCAGGTTACCTTCACTTACAGATTCCATTCAGTGTGTGCTCCCTTACTCTTGTTCTTTTCACTTGGACCTTGGGGTCAGGTTACGTTCACTTACAGATTCCATTCAGTGTGTGCTCCCTTACTTCTTGTTCTTTTCACTTTGACCTTGGGGTCAGGTTACGTTCACTTACAGATTCCATTCAGTGTGTGCTCTCCCTTACTTCTTGTTCTTTTCACTTAGACCTTGGGGTAAGGTTACCTTCACTTATAGATTCCATTTAGTGTGTGCTCTCCCTTAATTCTTGTTCTTTTTATTTGGACCTTGGGGTCAGGTTACCTTCACTTACAGATTCCATTCAGTGTGTGCTCCCTTACTTCTTGTTCTTATCACTTGGACCTTGGGGTCTATTTACCTTTACTTACAGATTCCATTCAGTGTGTGCTTTCCCTTACTTCTTTTTCTTTTCACTTGGACCTTGGGGTCTATTTACCTTCACTTAGAGATTCCATTCAGTTTGTGCTCTCCCTTACTTCTTGTTCTTTTCACTTGGACCTTGGGGTCAGGTTACCTTCACTTACAGATTCCATTCAGTGTGTGCTCTCTCTTACTTCTTGTTCTTTTCACTTGGACCTTGGCGTCAGGTTACCTTCACTTACAGATTCCATTCAGTGTGTGCTCTCCCTTACTTCTTGTTTTTTTCACTTGGACCTTGGGGTCAGGTTACCTTCACTTACAGATTCCATTCAGTGTGTGCTCTCCCTTACTTCTTGTTCTTTTTACTTGGACCTTGGGGTCAGGTTACCTTCACTTACAGATTCCATTCAGTGTATGCTCTCCCTTACTTCTTGTTCTTTTCACTTGGACCTTGGGGTCAGGTTACCTTCACTTACAGATTCCATTCAGTGTGTGCTCTACCTTACTTCTTGTTCTTTTCACTTGGACCTTGGGGTCAGGTTACCTTCACTTACAGATTCCATTCAGTGTGTGCTCTCCCTTACTTCTTGTTCTTTTCACTTGGACCTTGGGGTCAGGTTACCTTCACTTACAGATTCCATTCAGTGTGTGCTCTACTTTACTTCTTGTTCTTTTCACTTGGACCTAGGGGTCAGGTTACCTTCACTTACAGATTCCATTCAGTGTGTGCTCTCCCTTACTTCTTGTTCTTTTTACTTGGACCTTGGGGTCAGGTTACCTTCACTTACAGATTCCATTCAGTGTGTGCTCTACCTTACTTCTTGTTCTTTTCACTTGGACCTTGGGGTCAGGTTACCTTCACTTACAGATTCCATTCAGTGTATGCTCTCCCTTACTTCTTGTTCTTTTCACTTGGACCTTGGGGTCAGGTTACCTTCACTTACAGATTCCATTCAGTGTGTGCTCTCCCTTACTTCTTGTTCTTTTCACTTGGACCTAGGGGTCAGGTTACCTTCACTTACAGATTCCATTCAGTGTGTGCTCTCCCTTACTTCTTGTTCTTTTTACTTGGACCTTGGGGTCAGGTTACCTTCACTTACAGATTCCATTCAGTGTGTGCTCTCCCTTACTTCTTGTTCTTTTCATTTGGACCTTGGGGTCAGGTTACCTTCACTTACAGATTCCATTCAGTGTGTGCTCTCTCTTACTTCTTGTTCTTTTCACTTGAACCTTGGGGTCACGTTACCTTCACTTAGAGATTCCATTCAGTTTGTGCTCTCCCTTACTTCTTGTTCTTTTCACTTGGACCTTGGGGTCAGGTTACCTTCACTTACAGATTCCATTCAGTGTGTGCTCTCTCTTACTTCTTGTTCTTTTCACTTGAACCTTGGGGTCACGTTACCTTCACTTAGAGATTCCATTCAGTTTGTGCTCTCCCTTACTTCTTGTTCTTTTCACTTGGACCTTAGGGTCAGGTTACCTTCACTTACAGATTCCATTCAGTGTGTGCTCTCCCTTACTTCTTGTTCTTTTCACTTGGATCTTGGGGTCAGGTTACCTTCACTTACAGATTTCATTCAGTGTGTGCTCTCCCTTACTTCTTGTTCTATTTACTTGGACCTTGGGGTCAGGTTACCTTCACTTACAGATTCCATTCAGTGTGTGCTCTCCATTACTACTTGTTCTTTTCACTAGGACCTTAGGGTCAGGTTACGTTCACATACAGATTCCATTCAGTGTGTGCTCTCCCTTACTTCTTGTTTTTTTCACTTGGACCTTGGGGTCAGGTTACCTTCACTTACAGATTCCATTCAGTGTGTGCTCTCCCTTACTTCTTGTTCTTTTCACTTTGACCTTGGGGTCAGGTTACGTTCACTTACAGATTCCATTCAGTGTGTGCTCTCCCTTACTTCTTGTTCTTTTCACTTGGACCTTGGGGTCAGGTTACCTTCACTTACAGATTCCATTCAGTGTGTGCTCTCCCTTACTCTTGTTCTTTTCACTTGGACCTTGGGGTCAGGTTACCTTCACTTACAGATTCCATTCAGTGTGTGCTCTCCTTTACTCTGGTTCTTTTTACTTGGACCTTGGGGTCAGGTTACCTTCACTTACAGATTCCATTCAGTGTGTGCTCTCTCTTACTTCTTGTTCTTTTCATTTGGACCTTGGGGTCAAATTACCTTCACTTACAGATTCCATTCAGTGTGTGCTCTACCTTACTTCTTGTTCTTTTCACTTGGACCTTGAGGTCAAGTTACCTTTACTTACAAATTCCATTCAGTGTGTGCTCTCCCTTACTTCTTGTTCTTTTTACTTGGACCTTGGGGTCAGGTTACCTTCACTTACAGATTCCATTCAGTGTGTGCACTCCCTTACTTCTTGTTCTTTTCACTTGGACCTTGGGGTCAGGTTACCTTCACTTACAGATTCCATTCAGTGTGTTCTCTCCCTTACTCTTGTTCTTTTCATTTGGACCTTGTGGTCAGGTTACCTTCACTTACAGATTTTATTCAATGTGTGCTCTCTCTTACTTCTTGTTTTTTTCACTTGGAGTTAGGGGTCAGGTTACATTCCCTTACAGATTCCATTCAGTGTGCTCTCCCTTACTTCTTGTTCTTTTCACTTTGACCTTGGGGTCAGGTTGCCTTCACTTAGAGATTCCATTCAGTGTGTGCTCTCCATTACTTCTTGTTTTTTTACTTGGACCTTAGGGTCAGGTTACGTTCACATACAGATTCCATTCAGTGTGTGCTCTCCCTTAATTCTTGTTCTTTTCACTTGGACCTTGGGTTCAGGTTACGTTCACTTACAGATTCGATTCAGTGTGTGCTCTCCCTTACTTCTTGTTCTTTTCACTTGGACCTTGGGGTCAGGTTACCTTCACTTACAGATTCCATTCAGTGTGTGCTCTCCCTTACTTCTTGTTATTTTCACTTGGACCTTGTGGTCAGGTTACCTTCACTTACAGATTCCATTCAGTGTGTGCTCCCTCTTACTTCTTGTTTTTTTCACTTGGATCTTGGGGTCAGGTTACCTTCACTTACAGATTCCATTCAGTGTGCTCTCCCTTACTTCTTGTTCTTTTCACTTTGACTTTGGGGTCAGGTTACCTTCACTTAGAGATTCCATTCAGTGTGTGCTCTCCCTAACTTCTTGTTCTTTTCACTTGGACCTTGGGTTCAGGTTACGTTCACTTACAGATTCCATTCATTGTGTGCTCTCCCTTACTTCTTGTTCTTTTCACTTGGACCTTGGGGTCAGGTTACCTTCACTTACAGATTCCATTCAGTGTGTGCTCTCCCTTACTTCTTGTTCTTTTCACTTGGACCTTGGGGTCAGGTTACCTTCACTTACAGATTCCATTCAGTGTGTGCTCTTCCTTACTTCTTGTTCTTTTCACTTGGACCTTGGGGTATGGTTACGTTTACTTACAGATTCCATTCAGTGTGTGCTCTCCCTTACTTCTTGTTCTTTATACTTGGACCTTGGCGTCACGTTACCTTCACTTAGAGATTCCATTCAGTGTGTGCTCTCCCTTACTTCTTGTTCTTTTCACTTGGACCTTGGCGTCAGGTTACCTTTACTTACAGATTCCATTCAGTGTGTGCCCTTCCTTTTCTTCTTGTTCTTTTCACTTGGACCTTGGGGTCACGTTACCTTCACTTACAGATTCCATTCAGTGTGTGCTCTCCCTTACTTCTTGTTCTTTTCACTTGGACCTTGGGGTCAGGTTACCTTCACTTACAGATTTCATTTAGTGTGTTCTCTCCCTTACTTCTTGTTCTTTTCACTTGGACCTTGGGGTCAGGTTACCTTTACTTACAGATTCCATTCAGTGTGTGCTCTCCCTTACTTCTTGTTCTTTTCACTTGGACCTTGGGGTCAGGTTACCTTCACTTACAGATTCCATTCAGTGTGTGCTCTCCCTTACTTCTTGTTTTTTTCACTTGGACCTTGGGTGTCAGGTTACCTTCACTTACAAATTCCATTCAGTGAGTGCTCTCCCTTACTTCTTGTTCTTTTCACTTGGACCTTGGGGTCAGGTTACGTTCACTTAGAGATTCCATTCAGTGAGTGCTCTCCCTTACTTCTTGTTCTTTTCACTTGGATCTTGGGGTCAGGTTACCTTCACTTACAGATTCCATTCAGTGTGTGCTCTCCCTTACTTCTTGTTCTTTTCACTTTGACCTTGGGGTCAGGTTACGTTCACTTACAGATTCCATTCAGTGTGTGCTCTCCCTTACTTCTTGTTCTTTTCACTTGGACCTTGGGGTCAGGTTACCTTCACTTACAGATTCCATTCAGTGTGTGCTCTCCCTTACTCTTGTTCTTTTCACTTGGACCTTGGGGTCAGGTTACCTTCACTTACAGATTCCATTCAGTGTGTGCTCTCCTTTACTCTGGTTCTTTTTACTTGGACCTTGGGGTCAGGTTACCTTCACTTACAGATTCCATTCAGTGTGTGCTCTCTCTTACTTCTTGTTCTTTTCATTTGGACCTTGGGGTCAAATTACCTTCACTTACAGATTCCATTCAGTGTGTGCTCTACCTTACTTCTTGTTCTTTTCACTTGGACCTTGGGGTCAAGTTACCTTCACTTACAAATTCCATTCAGTGTGTGCTCTCCCTTACTTCTTGTTCTTTTCACTTGGACTTTGGGGTAAGGTTACCTTCACTTACAGATTACATTCAGTGTGTGCTCTCCCTTACTTCTTGTTCTTTTTACTTGGACCTTGGGGTCAGGTTACCTTCACTTACAGATTCCATTCAGTGTGTGCACTCCCTTACTTCTTGTTCTTTTCACTTGGACCTTGGGGTCAGGTTACCTTCACTTACAGATTCCATTCAGTGTGTGCTCTCCCTTACTCTTGTTCTTTTCATTTGGACCTTGTGGTCAGGTTACCTTCACTTACAGATTTCATTCAATGTGTGCTCTCTCTTACTTCTTGTTTTTTTCACTTGGAGTTAGGGGTCAGGTTACCTTCCCTTACAGATTCCATTCAGTGTGCTCTCCCTTACTTCTTGTTCTTTTCACTTTGACCTTGGGGTCAGGTTGCCTTCACTTAGAGATTCCATTCAGTGTGTGCTCTCCATTACTTCTTGTTTTTTTACTTGGACCTTAGGGTCAGGTTACGTTCACATACAGATTCCATTCAGTGTGTGCTCTCCCTTACTTCTTGTTCTTTTCACTTGGACCTTGGGTTCAGGTTACGTTCACTTACAGATTCCATTCAGTGTGTGCTCTCCCTTACTTCTTGTTCTTTTCACTTGGACCTTGTGGTCAGGTTACCTTCACTTACAGATTCCATTCAGTGTGTGCTCCCTCTTACTTCTTGTTTTTTTCACTTGGATCTTGGGGTCAGGTTACCTTCACTTACAGATTCCATTCAGTGTGCTCTCCCTTACTTCTTGTTCTTTTCACTTTGACTTTGGGGTCAGGTTACCTTCACTTAGAGATTCCATTCAGTGTGTGCTCTCCCTAACTTCTTGTTCTTTTCACTTGGACCTTGGGTTCAGGTTACGTTCACTTACAGATTCCATTCATTGTGTGCTCTCCCTTACTTCTTGTTCTTTTCACTTGGACCTTGGGGTCAGGTTACCTTCACTTACAGATTCCATTCAGTGTGTGCTCTCCCTTACTTCTTGTTCTTTTCACTTGGACCTTGGGGTCAGGTTACCTTCACTTACAGATTCCATTTAGTGTGTGCTCTTCCTTACTTCTTGTTCTTTTCACTTGGACCTTGGGGTATGGTTACGTTTACTTACAGATTCCATTCAGTGTGTGCTCTCCCTTACTTCTTGTTCTTTATACTTGGACCTTGGCGTCACGTTACCTTCACTTAGAGATTCCATTCAGTGTGTGCTCTCCCTTACTTCTTGTTCTTTTCACTTGGACCTTGGCGTCAGGTTACCTTTACTTACAGATTCCATTCAGTGTGTGCCCTTCCTTTTCTTCTTGTTCTTTTCACTTGGACCTTGGGGTCACGTTACCTTCACTTACAGATTCCATTCAGTGTGTGCTCTCCCTTACTTCTTGTTCTTTTCACTTGGACCTTGGGGTCAGGTTACCTTCACTTACAGATTTCATTTAGTGTGTTCTCTCCCTTACTTCTTGTTCTTTTCACTTGGACCTTGGAGTCAGGTTACCTTTACTTACAGATTCCATTCAGTGTGTGCTCTCCCTTACTTCTTGTTCTTTTCACTTGGACCTTGGGGTCAGGTTACCTTCACTTACAGATTCCATTCAGTGTGTGCTCTCCCTTACTTCTTGTTCTTTTCACTAGGACCTTGGGGTCAGGTTACCTTCACTTACAGATTCCATTCAGTGTGTGCTCTCCCTTACTTCTTGTTTTTTTCACTTGGACCTTGGGTGTCAGGTTACCTTCACTTACAAATTCCATTCAGTGAGTGCTCTCCCTTACTTCTTGTTCTTTTCACTTGGACCTTGGGGTCAGGTTACGTTCACTTAGAGATTCCATTCAGTGAGTGCTCTCCCTTACTTCTTGTTCTTTTCACTTGGACCTTGGGGTCAGTTTACCTTCACTTAAAGATTCCATTCAGTGTGTGCTCCCTTACTCTTGTTCTTTTCACTTTGACCTTGGGGTCAGGTTACGTTCACTTACAGATTCCATTCAGTGTGTGCTCTCCCTTACTTCTTGTTCTTACACACTTGGAACTTGGGGTCAGGTTACCTTCACTTACAGATTCCATTTAGTGTGTGCTCTCCCTTACTTCTTGTTCTTTTCACTTGGACCTTGGGGTCAGGTTACCTTCACTTTCAGATTCCATTCAGTGTGTGCTCTCTCTTACTTCTTGTTCTTTTCACCTTGACCTTGGGGTCATGTTACCTTCACTTACAGATTCCATTCAGTGTGTGCTCTCCTTTACTTCTTGTTCTTTTCACTTGGACCTTGGGGTCAGGTTACCTTCACTTACAGATTCCATTCAGTGTGTGCTCTCCCTTACTTCTTGTTCTTTTAACTTGGACCTTGGGGTCAGGTTACCTTCACTTACAGATTTCATTCAGTGTGTGCTCTCCCTTACTTCTTGTTCTTTTCACTTGGACCTTGGGGTCAGGTTACTTTCACTTACAGATTCTATTTAGTGTGTGCTCTCCCTTACTTCTTGTTCTTTTCACTTGGACCTTGGGGTCAGGTTACCTTCACTTACAGATTCCATTCAGTGTGTGCTCTGCCTTACTTCTTGTTCTTTTTACTTGGACCTTGGGGTCAGGTTACCTTCACTTACAGATTCCATTCAGTGTGTGCTCTCTCTTACTTCTTGTTCTTTTCACTTGGACCTTGGGGTCAGGTTACCTTCACTTACAGATTCCATTCAGTGTGTGCTCTCCCTTACTTCTTGTTCTTTTCACTTGGACCTTGGGGTCGGGTTACCTTCACTTACAGATTCTATTCAGTGTGTGCTCTCCCTTACTTCTTGTTCTTTTCACTTGGACCTTGGGGTCAGGTTACCTTCACTTAGAGATTCCATTCAGTGTGTGCTCCCTTACTTGTTGTTCTTTTAACTTGGAACTTGGGGTCAGGTTACCTTCACTTACAGATTCCATTTAGTGTGTGCTCTTCCTTACTTCTTGTTCTTTTCACTTGGACCTTGGGGTATGGTTACGTTTACTTACAGATTCCATTCACTGTGTGCTCTCCATTACTTCTTGTTCTTTATACTTGGACCTTGGCGTCAGGTTACCTTCACTTACAGATTCCATTCAGTGTGTGCTCTCCCTTACTTCTTGTTCTTTTCTTTTGGACCTTGGGGTCAGGTTACCTTCACTTACAGATTCCATTCAGTGTGTGCTCTCCCTTACTTCTTGTTCTTTTCACTTGGACCTTGGCGTCAGGTTACCTTTACTTACAGATTCCATTCAGTGTGTGCTCTCCTTTACTTCTTGTTCTTTTCACTTCGACCTTGGGGTCAGGTTACCTTCACTTACAGATTCCATTCAGTGTGTGCTCTCCCTTACTTCTTGTTCTTTTCACTTGGACTTTGGGGTCAGGTTACCTTCACTTACAGATTCCATTCAGTGTGTGCTCTCCCTTACTTCTTGTTCTTTTCACTTGGACCTTGGGGTCAGGTTACCTTCACTTACAGATTCCATTCAGTGTGTGCTCTCCCTTACTTCTTGTTCTTTTCACTTGGACCTTGGGGTCAGGTTACCTTCACTTACAGATTCCATTCAGTGTGTGCTCTCCCTTACTTCTTGTTCTTTTCACTTGCTCCTTGGGGTCAGGTTACCTTCACTTACAGATTCCATTCAGTGTGTGCTCTCCCTTACTTCTTGTTTTTTTCACTTGGACCTTGGGGTCAGGTTACCTTCACTTACAGATTCCATTCAGTGTGTGCTCTCCCTTACTTCTTGTTCTTTTCACTTGGACCTTGGGGTCAGGTTACCTTCACTTACAGATTCCATTCAGTGTGTGCTCTCCCTTACTTCTTGTTCTTTTAACTTGGACCTTGGGGTCAGGTTACCTTCTCTTACAGATTCCATTCAGTGTGTGCTCTCCCTTACTTCTTGTTCTTTTCACTTGGACCTTGGGGTCAGGTTACCTTCACTTACAGATTCCATTCAGTGTGTGCTCTCCCTTACTTCTTGTTCTTTTTACTTGGACCTTGGGTTCAGGTTACGTTCACTTACAGATTCCATTCAGTGTGTGCTCTCCCTTACTTCTTTTTCTTATCACTTGGAGTATGGGATCAAGTTATTTTCCCTTACAGATTCCATTCAGTGTGCTCTCCCTTACTTCTTGTTCTTTTCACTTTGACCTTGGGGTCAGGTTACCTTCACTTACAGATTCCATTTAGTGTGTGCTCTCCCTTACTTCTTGTTCTTTTCACTTGAACCTTGGGGTCAGGTTACCTTCACTTACAGATTCCATTCAGTGTGTGCTCTTCCTTACTTCTTGTTCTTTTTACTTTGACCTTGGGGTCAGGTTACCTTCACTTACAGATTCCATTCAGTGTGTGCTCTCTCTTACTTCTTGTTCTTTTCACTTGGACCTTGGGGTCAGGTTACGTTCACTTACAGATTCCATTCAGTGTGTGCTCTCCCTTACTTCTTGTTCTTTTTACTTGGACCTTGGGGTCAGTTTACCTTCACTTACAGATTCCATTAAATGTGTGCTCTCTCTTACTTCTTGTTCTTTTCACTTGGACCTTGGGGTCAGGTTACCTTCACTTACAGATTCCATTCAGTGTGTGCTCTCCCTTCTTTTTTGTTCTTTTCACTTGGACCTTGGGGTCAGGTTACCTTCACTTACAGATTCCATTCAGTGTGTGCTCCCTTAATTCTTGTTCTTTTCACTTGGACCTTGTGGTCAGGTTACCTTCACTTACAGATTCCATTCAGTGTGTGCTCTCCCTTACTTCTTGTTTTTTTTCACTTGGAGTTTGGGGTCAGGTTACATTCCCTTACAGATTCCATTCATTTTGCCCTCCTTTACTTCTTGTTTTTTCACTTGGACCTTATGGTCAGGTTACGTTCACATACAGATTCTATTCAGTGTGTGCTCTCCCTTACTTCTTGTTCTTTTCACTTGGACCTTGGGGTCAGGTTTACTTCCCTTACAGATTCCATTCAGTGTGTGCTCTCCCTTACTTCTTGTTCTTTTCACTTGGACCTTGGGGTCAGGTTACCTTCAGTTACAGATTCCATTCAGTGTGTGCTCTCCCTTACTTCTTGTTCTTTTCACTTGGACCTTGGGGTCAGGTTACGTTCACTTACAGATTCCATTCAGTGTGTGCTCTCCCTTACTTCTTGTTCTTTTCACTTGGACCTTGGGGTCAGGTTAACTTTACTTACAGATTCCATTCAGTGTGTGTTCCCTTACTCTAGTTCTTTTCACTTGGTACTTGGGGTCAGGTTACGTTCACTTACAGATTCCATTCAGTGTGTGCTCCCTTACTTCTTGTTCTTTTCCCTTTGACCTTAGGGTCAGGTTACGTTCATTTACAGATTCCATTCAGTTTGTGCACTCCCTTACTTCTTGTTCTTTTCACTTGGACCTTGGGGTCAGGTTACCTTCACTTACAGATTCCTTTCAGTGTGTGCTCTCTCTTACTTCTTGTTCTTTTTACTTGGACCTTGGGGTCAGGTTACCTTCACTTACAGATTCCATTCAGTGTGTGCTCCCTTACTTCTTGTTCTTTTCACTTGGACCTTGGGGTCAGGTTACCTTCACTTACAGATTCCATTCAGTGTGTGCTCCCTTACTCTTGTTCTTTTCACTTGGACCTTGGGGTTAGGTTACGTTCACATACAGATTCCATTCAGTGTGTGCTCCCTTACTTCTTGTTCTTTTCACTTGGAACTTGGGGTCAGGTTACCTTCACTTACAGATTCCATTCAGTGTGTGCTCCCTTACTTCTTGTTCTTTTCACTTGGACCTTGGGGTCAGGTTACCTTCACTTACAGATTCCATTCAGTGTGTGCTCTCCCTTACTTCTTGTTCTTTTCACTTGGACCTTGGGGTCAGGTTACGTTCACATACAGATTCCATTAAGTGTGTGCTCCCTTACTTCTTGTTCTTTTCACTTGGAACTTGGGGTCAGGTTACGTTCACTTACAGTTTTCAGTCAGTGTGTGCTCTCTCTTATTTCTTGTTCTTTTCACTTGGACCTTGGGGTCAGGTTACCTTCACTTACAGATTCCATTCAGTGTGTGCTCTCACTTACTTCTTGTTCTTTTCACTTGGACCTTGGGGTCAGGTTACCTTCACTTACAGATTCCATTGAGTGTGTGCTCTCCCTTACTTCTTGTTCTTTTAACTTGGACCTTGGGGTCAGGTTACCTTCTCTTACAGATTCCATTCAGTGTGTGCTCTCCCTTACTTCTTGTTCTTTTCACTTGGACCTTGGGGTCAGGTTACTTTCACTTACAGATTCCATTTAGTGTGTGCTCTCCCTTACTTCTTGTTCTTTTCACTTGGACCTTGGGGTCAGGTTACCTTCACTTACAGATTCCATTCAGTGTGTGCTCTCCCTTACTTCTTGTTCTTTTTACTTGGACCTTGGGGTCAGGTTACGATCATTTACAGATTCCATTCAGTGTGTGCTCTCTCTTACTTCTTGTTCTTTTCACTTGGACCTTGGGGTCAGGTTACGTTCACTTACAGATTCCATTCAGTGTGTGCTCTCCCTTACTTCTTGTTCTTTTTACTTGGACCTTGGGGTCAGTTTACCTTCACTTACAGATTCCATTAAATGTTTGCTCTCTCTTACTTCTTGTTCTTTTCACTTGGACCTTGGGGTCATGTTACCTTCACTTACAGATTCCATTCAGTGTGTGCTCTCCCTTCTTTTTTGTTCTTTTCACTTGGACCTTGGGGTCAGGTTACCTTCACTTACAGATTCCATTCAGTGTGTGCTCCCTTAATTCTTGTTCTTTTCACTTGGACCTTGGGGTCAGGTTACCTTCACTTACAGATTCCATTCAGTGTGTGCTCTCCCTTACTCTTGTTCTTTTCACTTGGACCTTGTGGTCAGGTTACCTTCACTTACAGATTCCATTCAGTGTGTGCTCTCCCTTACTTCTTGTTTTTTTCACTTGGAGTTTGGGGTCAGGTTACATTCCCTTACAGATTCCATTCAGTGTGCTCTCCCTTACTTCTTGTTCTTTTCACTTTGACCTTGGGGTCAGGTTACCTTAACTTAGAGATTCCATTCAGTGTGTGCTCTCCATTACTTCTTGTTTTTTCACTTGGACCTTAGGGTCAGGTTACGTTCACATACAGATTCTATTCAGTGTGTGCTCTCCCTTACTTCTTGTTCTTTTCACTTGGACCTTGGGGTCAGGTTACCTTCACTTACAGATTCCATTCAGTGTGTGCTCTCCCTTACTTCTTGTTCGTTTCACTTGGACCTTGGGGTCAGGTTACCTTCACTTACAGATTCCATTCAGTGTGTGCTCTCCCTTACTTCTTGTTCTTTTCACTTGGACCTTGGGGTCAGGTTACGTTTACTTACAGATTCCATTTAGTGTGTGCTCTCCCTTACTTCTTGTTCTTTTCACTTGGACCTTGGGGTCAGGTTACCTTCACTTACAGATTCCATTCAGTGTGTGCTCCCTTACTTCTTGTTCTTTTCACTTGGACATTGGGGTCAGGTTAACTTTACTTACAGATTCCATTCAGTGTGTGCTCTCCATTACTTCTTGTTTTTTCACTTGGACCTTATGGTCAGGTTACGTTCACATACAGATTCCTTTCAGTGTGTGCTCTCCCTTACTTCTTGTTCTTTTCACTTGGACCTTGGGTTCAGGTTACGTTCACTTACAGATTCCATTCAGTGTGTGCTCTCCCTTACTTCTTGTTCTTTTCACTTGGACCTTGGGGTCAGGTTACGTTCACTTACAGATTCCATTCAGTGTGTGCTCTCCCTTACTTCTTGTTCTTTTCACTTGGACCTTGGGGTCAGGTTACCTTCACTTACAGATTCCATTCAGTGTGTGCTCTTTCTTACTTCTTGTTCTTTTCACTTGGACCTTGGGGTCAGGTTACCTTCACTTACAGATTCCATTCAGTGTGTGCTCTCCCTTACTTCTTGTTCTTTTCACTTGGACCTTGGCGTCAGGTTACCTTTACTTACAGATTCCATTCAGTGTGTGCTCTCCATTACTTCTTGTTCTTTTCACTTGGACCTTGGGGTCAGGTTACCTTCACTTACAGATTCCATTCAGTGTGTGCTCTCTCTTACTTCTTGTTCTTTTTACTTGGACCTTGGGGTCAGGTTACCTTCACTTACAGATTCCATTCAGTGTGTGCTCTCCCTTACTTCTTGTTCTTTTCACTTGGACCTTGGGGCCAGGTTACCTTCACTTACAGATTCCATTCAGTGTGTGCTCTCCCTTACTTCTTGTTCTTTTCACTTGCTCCTTGGGGTCAGGTTACCTTCACTTACAGATTCCATTCAGTGTGTGCTCTCCCTTACTTCTTGTTCTTTTCACTTGGACCTTGGGTGTCAGGTTACCTTCACTTACAGATTCCATTCAGTGTGTGCTCTCCCTTACTTCTTGTTTTTTTCACTTGGAGTTTGGGGTCAGGTTACATTCCCTTACAGATTCCATTCAGTGTGCTCTCCCTTACTTCTTGTTCTTTTCACTTGGACCTTGGGGTCAGGTTACCTTCACTTACAGATTCCATTCAGTGTGTGCTCTCCCTTACTTCTTGTTCGTTTCACTTGGACCTTGGGGTCAGGTTTCCTTCACTTACAGATTCCATTCAGTGTGTGCTCTCCCTTACTTCTTGTTCTTTTCACTTGGACCTTGGGGTCAGGTTACGTTTACTTACAGATTCCATTCAGTGTGTGCTCTCCCTTACTTCTTGTTCTTTTCACTTGGACCTTGGGGTCAGGTTACCTTCACTTACAGATTCCATTCAGTGTGTGCTCCCTTACTTCTTGTTCTTTTCACTTGGACATTGGGGTCAGGTTAACTTTACTTACAGATTCCATTCAGTGTGTGCTCTCCATTACTTCTTGTTTTTTCACTTGGACCTTAGGGTCAGGTTACGTTCACATACAGATTCCTTTCAGTGTGTGCTCTCCCTTACTTCTTGTTCTTTTCACTTGGACCTTGGGTTCAGGTTACGTTCACTTACAGATTCCATTCAGTGTGTGCTCTCCCTTACTTCTTGTTCTTTTCACTTGGACCTTGGGGTCAGGTTACGTTCACTTACAGATTCCATTCAGTGTGTGCTCTCCCTTACTTCTTGTTCTTTTCACTTGGACCTTGGGGTCAGGTTACCTTCACTTACAGATTCCATTCAGTGTGTGCTCTTCCTTACTTCTTGTTCTTTTCACTTGGACCTTGGGGTCAGGTTACCTTCACTTACAGATTCCATTCAGTGTGTGCTCCCTTACTTCTTGTTCTTTTCACTTGGACCTTGGGGTCAGGTTACCTTCACTTACAGATTCCATTCAGTGTGTGCTCCCTTACTCTTGTTCTTTTCACTTGGACCTTGGGGTTAGGTTACGTTCACATACAGATTCCATTCAGTGTGTGCTCCCTTACTTCTTGTTCTTTTCACTTGGAACTTGGGGTCAGGTTACCTTCACTTACAGATTCCATTCAGTGTGTGCTCCCTTACTTCTTGTTCTTTTCACTTGGACCTTGGGGTCAGGTTACCTTCACTTACAGATTCCATTCAGTGTGTGCTCTCCCTTACTTCTTGTTCTTTTCACTTGGACCTTGGGGTCAGGTTACGTTCACATACAGATTCCATTAAGTGTGTGCTCCCTTACTTCTTGTTCTTTTCACTTGGAACTTGGGGTCAGGTTACGTTCACTTACAGTTTTCAGTCAGTGTGTGCTCTCTCTTATTTCTTGTTCTTTTCACTTGGACCTTGGGGTCAGGTTACCTTCACTTACAGATTCCATTCAGTGTGTGCTCTCACTTACTTCTTGTTCTTTTCACTTGGACCTTGGGGTCAGGTTACCTTCACTTACAGATTCCATTGAGTGTGTGCTCTCCCTTACTTCTTGTTCTTTTAACTTGGACCTTGGGGTCAGGTTACCTTCTCTTACAGATTCCATTCAGTGTGTGCTCTCCCTTACTTCTTGTTCTTTTCACTTGGACCTTGGGGTCAGGTTACTTTCACTTACAGATTCCATTTAGTGTGTGCTCTCCCTTACTTCTTGTTCTTTTCACTTGGACCTTGGGGTCAGGTTACCTTCACTTACAGATTCCATTCAGTGTGTGCTCTCCCTTACTTCTTGTTCTTTTTACTTGGACCTTGGGGTCAGGTTACGATCATTTACAGATTCCATTCAGTGTGTGCTCTCTCTTACTTCTTGTTCTTTTCACTTGGACCTTGGGGTCAGGTTACGTTCACTTACAGATTCCATTCAGTGTGTGCTCTCCCTTACTTCTTGTTCTTTTTACTTGGACCTTGGGGTCAGTTTACCTTCACTTACAGATTCCATTAAATGTTTGCTCTCTCTTACTTCTTGTTCTTTTCACTTGGACCTTGGGGTCATGTTACCTTCACTTACAGATTCCATTCAGTGTGTGCTCTCCCTTCTTTTTTGTTCTTTTCACTTGGACCTTGGGGTCAGGTTACCTTCACTTACAGATTCCATTCAGTGTGTGCTCCCTTAATTCTTGTTCTTTTCACTTGGACCTTGGGGTCAGGTTACCTTCACTTACAGATTCCATTCAGTGTGTGCTCTCCCTTACTCTTGTTCTTTTCACTTGGACCTTGTGGTCAGGTTACCTTCACTTACAGATTCCATTCAGTGTGTGCTCTCCCTTACTTCTTGTTTTTTTCACTTGGAGTTTGGGGTCAGGTTACATTCCCTTACAGATTCCATTCAGTGTGCTCTCCCTTACTTCTTGTTCTTTTCACTTTGACCTTGGGGTCAGGTTACCTTAACTTAGAGATTCCATTCAGTGTGTGCTCTCCATTACTTCTTGTTTTTTCACTTGGACCTTAGGGTCAGGTTACGTTCACATACAGATTCTATTCAGTGTGTGCTCTCCCTTACTTCTTGTTCTTTTCACTTGGACCTTGGGGTCAGGTTACCTTCACTTACAGATTCCATTCAGTGTGTGCTCTCCCTTACTTCTTGTTCGTTTCACTTGGACCTTGGGGTCAGGTTACCTTCACTTACAGATTCCATTCAGTGTGTGCTCTCCCTTACTTCTTGTTCTTTTCACTTGGACCTTGGGGTCAGGTTACGTTTACTTACAGATTCCATTTAGTGTGTGCTCTCCCTTACTTCTTGTTCTTTTCACTTGGACCTTGGGGTCAGGTTACCTTCACTTACAGATTCCATTCAGTGTGTGCTCCCTTACTTCTTGTTCTTTTCACTTGGACATTGGGGTCAGGTTAACTTTACTTACAGATTCCATTCAGTGTGTGCTCTCCATTACTTCTTGTTTTTTCACTTGGACCTTATGGTCAGGTTACGTTCACATACAGATTCCTTTCAGTGTGTGCTCTCCCTTACTTCTTGTTCTTTTCACTTGGACCTTGGGTTCAGGTTACGTTCACTTACAGATTCCATTCAGTGTGTGCTCTCCCTTACTTCTTGTTCTTTTCACTTGGACCTTGGGGTCAGGTTACGTTCACTTACAGATTCCATTCAGTGTGTGCTCTCCCTTACTTCTTGTTCTTTTCACTTGGACCTTGGGGTCAGGTTACCTTCACTTACAGATTCCATTCAGTGTGTGCTCTTCCTTACTTCTTGTTCTTTTCACTTGGACCTTGGGGTCAGGTTACCTTCACTTACAGATTCCATTCAGTGTGTGCTCTCCCTTACTTCTTGTTCTTTTCACTTGGACCTTGGCGTCAGGTTACCTTTACTTACAGATTCCATTCAGTGTGTGCTCTCCATTACTTCTTGTTCTTTTCACTTGGACCTTGGGGTCAGGTTACCTTCACTTACAGATTCCATTCAGTGTGTGCTCTCTCTTACTTCTTGTTCTTTTTACTTGGACCTTGGGGTCAGGTTACCTTCACTTACAGATTCCATTCAGTGTGTGCTCTCCCTTACTTCTTGTTCTTTTCACTTGGACCTTGGGGCCAGGTTACCTTCACTTACAGATTCCATTCAGTGTGTGCTCTCCCTTACTTCTTGTTCTTTTCACTTGCTCCTTGGGGTCAGGTTACCTTCACTTACAGATTCCATTCAGTGTGTGCTCTCCCTTACTTCTTGTTCTTTTCACTTGGACCTTGGGTGTCAGGTTACCTTCACTTACAGATTCCATTCAGTGTGTGCTCTCCCTTACTTCTTGTTTTTTTCACTTGGAGTTTGGGGTCAGGTTACATTCCCTTACAGATTCCATTCAGTGTGCTCTCCCTTACTTCTTGTTCTTTTCACTTGGACCTTGGGGTCAGGTTACCTTCACTTACAGATTCCATTCAGTGTGTGCTCTCCCTTACTTCTTGTTCGTTTCACTTGGACCTTGGGGTCAGGTTTCCTTCACTTACAGATTCCATTCAGTGTGTGCTCTCCCTTACTTCTTGTTCTTTTCACTTGGACCTTGGGGTCAGGTTACGTTTACTTACAGATTCCATTCAGTGTGTGCTCTCCCTTACTTCTTGTTCTTTTCACTTGGACCTTGGGGTCAGGTTACCTTCACTTACAGATTCCATTCAGTGTGTGCTCCCTTACTTCTTGTTCTTTTCACTTGGACATTGGGGTCAGGTTAACTTTACTTACAGATTCCATTCAGTGTGTGCTCTCCATTACTTCTTGTTTTTTCACTTGGACCTTAGGGTCAGGTTACGTTCACATACAGATTCCTTTCAGTGTGTGCTCTCCCTTACTTCTTGTTCTTTTCACTTGGACCTTGGGTTCAGGTTACGTTCACTTACAGATTCCATTCAGTGTGTGCTCTCCCTTACTTCTTGTTCTTTTCACTTGGACCTTGGGGTCAGGTTACGTTCACTTACAGATTCCATTCAGTGTGTGCTCTCCCTTACTTCTTGTTCTTTTCACTTGGACCTTGGGGTCAGGTTACCTTCACTTACAGATTCCATTCAGTGTGTGCTCTTCCTTACTTCTTGTTCTTTTCACTTGGACCTTGGGGTCAGGTTACCTTCACTTACAGATTCCATTCAGTGTGTGCTCTCCCTTACTTCTTGTTCTTTTCACTTGGACCTTGGCGTCAGGTTACCTTTACTTACAGATTCCATTCAGTGTGTGCTCTCCCTTACTTCTTGTTCTTTTCACTTGGACTTTGGGGTCAGGTTACCTTCACTTACAGATTCCATTCAGTGTGTGCTCTCCCTTACTTCTTGTTCTTTTCACTTGAACCTTGGGGTCAGGTTACCTTCACTTACAGATTCCATTCAGTGTGTGCTCTCCCTTACTTCTTGTTCTTTTCACTTGGACCTTGGGGTCAGGTTACCTTCACTTACAGATTCCATTCAGTGTGTGCTCTCCCTTACTTCTTGTTCTTTTCACTTGCTCCTTGGGGTCAGGTTACCTTCACTTACAGATTCCATTCAGTGTGTGCTCTCCCTTACTTCTTGTTTTTTTCACTTGGACCTTGGGTGTCAGGTTACCTTCACTTACCGATTCCATTCAGTGTGTGTTCTCCCTTACTTCTTGTTCTTTTCACTTGGACCTTGGGGTCAGGTTACGTTCACTTACAGATTCCATTCAGTGAGTGCTCTTCCTTACTTCTTGTTCTTTTCACTTGGACCTTGGGGTCAGGTTACCTTCACTTAGAGATTCCATTCAGTGTGTGCTCCCTTACTTGTTGTTCTTTTAACTTGGAACTTGGGGTCAGGTTACCTTCACTTACAGATTCCATTTAGTGTGTGCTCTTCCTTACTTCTTGTTCTTTTCACTTGGACCTTGGGGTATGGTTACGTTTACTTACAGATTCCATTCACTGTGTGCTCTCCATTACTTCTTGTTCTTTATACTTGGACCTTGGCGTCAGGTTACCTTCACTTACAGATTCCATTTAGTGTGTGCTCTCCTTTACTTCTTGTTCTTTTCACTTGGACCTTGGGGTCAGGTTACCTTCACTTACAGATTCCATTCAGTGTGTGCTCTCCCTTACTTCTTGTTCTTTTCACTTGGACCTTGGCGTCAGGTTACCTTTACTTACAGTTTCCATTCAGTGTGTGCTCTCCTTTACTTCTTGTTCTTTTCACTTCGACCTTGGGGTCAGGTTACCTTCACTTACAGATTCCATTCAGTGTGTGCTCTCCCTTACTTCTTGTTCTTTTCACTTGGACTTTGGGGTCAGGTTACCTTCACTTACAGATTCCATTCAGTGTGTGCTCTCCCTTACTTCTTGTTCTTTTCACTTGGACCTTGGGGTCAGGTTACCTTCACTTACAGATTCCATTCAGTGTGTGCTCTCCCTTACTTCTTGTTCTTTTCACTTGGACCTTGGGGTCAGGTTACCTTCACTTACAGATTCCAATCAGTGTGTGCTTTCCCTTACTTCTTGTTCTTTTCACTTGCTCCTTGGGGTCAGGTTACCTTCACTTACAGATTCCATTCAGTGTGTGCTCTCCCTTACTTCTTGTTTTTTTCACTTGGACCTTGGGTGTCAGGTTACCTTCACTTACAGATTCCATTCAGTGTGTGCTCTCCCTTACTTCTTGTTCTTTTCACTTGGACCTTGGGGTCAGGTTACGTTCACTTACAGATTCCATTCAGTGAGTGCTCTCCCTTACTTCTTGTTCTTTTCACTTGACCTTGGGGTCAGGTTACCTTCACTTAGAGATTCCATTCAGTGTGTGCTCCCTTACTTCTTGTTCTTTTCACTTGGAACTTGGGGTCAGGTTACCTTCACCTACAGATTCCATTTAGTGTGTGCTCTCCCTTACTTCTTGTTCTTTTCACTTGGACCTTGGGGTCAGGTTACCTTGACTTTCAGATTCCATTCAGTGTGTGCTCTCTCTTACTTTTTGTTCTTTTCACTTGGACCTTGGGGTCAGGTTACCTTCACTTACAGATTCCATTCAGTGTGTGCTCTCCCTTACTTCTTGTTCTTTTCACTTGGACCTTGGGGTCAGGTTACCTTCACTTACAGATTCCATTCAGTGTGTGCTCTCCCTTACTTCTTGTTCTTTTAACTTGGACCTTGGGGTCAGGTTACCTTCTCTTACAGATTCCATTCAGTGTGTGCTCTCCCTTACTTCTTGTTCTTTTCACTTGGACCTTGGGGTCAGGTTACCTTCACTTACAAATTCCATTCAGTGTGTGCTCTCCCTTACTTCTTGTTCTTTTTACTTGGACCTTGGGTTCAGGTTACGTTCACTTACAGATTCCATTCAGTGTGTGCTCTCCCTTACTTCTTTTTCTTATCACTTGGAGTATGGGATCAAGTTACTTTCCCTTACAGATTCCATTCAGTGTGCTCTCCCTTACTTCTTGTTCTTTTCACTTTGACCTTGGGGTCAGGTTACCTTCACTTACAGATTCCATTTAGTGTGTGCTCTCCCTTACTTCTTGTTCTTTTCACTTGGACCTTGGGGTCAGGTTACCTTCACTTACAGATTCCATTCAGTGTGTGCTCTCCCTTACTTCTTGTTCTTTTTACTTTGACCTTGCGGTCAGGTTACCTTCACTTACAGATTCCATTCAGTGTGTACTCACTCTTACTTCTTGTTCTTTTCACTTAAACCTTGGGGTCAGGTTACGTTCACTTACAGATTCCATTCAGTGTGTGCTCTCCCTTACTTCTTGTTCTTTTTACTTGGACCTTGGGGTCAGTTTACCTTCACTTACAGATTCCATTAAATGTGTGCTCTCTCTTACTTCTTGTTCTTTTCACTTGGACCTTGGGGTCAAGTTACCTTTACTTACAGATTCCATTCAGTGTGTGCTCTCCCTTACTTCTTGTTCTTTTCACTTGGACCTTGGGGTCAGGTTTTTTTCACTTACAGATTCCATTCAGTGTGTGCTCTCCCTTACTTCCTGTTCTTTTCACTTGGACCTTGGGGTCAGGTTACCTTCACTTACAGATTCCATTCAGTGTGTGCTCTCCATTACTTCTTGTTTTTTCACTTGGACCTTGGGGTCAGGTTACCTTCACTTACAGATTCCATTCAGTGTGTGCTCTCCCTTACTTCTTGTTCTTTTCACTTGGACCTTGGCGTCAGGTTACCTTCACTTAAAAATTCCATTCAGTGTGTGCTCTCTCTTACTTCTTGTTCTTTTCACTTGGACCTTGGGGTCAGGTTTTCTTCACTTACAGATTCCATTCAGTGTGTGCTCTTTCTTACTTCCTGTTCTTTTCACTTGGACCTTGGGGTCAGGTTACCTTCACTTACAGATTCCATTCAGTGTGTGCTCTCCATTACTTCTTGTTTTTTCACTTGGACCTTGGGGTCAGGTTACCTTCACTTACAGATTCCATTCAGTGTGTGCTCCCTTACTTCTTGTTCTTTTCACTTGGACCTTGGGGTCAGGTTACCTTCACTTACAGATTCCATTCAGTGTGTGCTCTCTCTTACTTCTTGTTCTTTTTACTTGGACCTTGGGGTCAGGTTACCTTCACTTACAGATTCCATTAAATGTGTGCTCTCTCATACTTCTTGTTCTTTTCACTTGGACCTTGGGGTCAGGTTACCTTCACTTACAGATTCCATTCAGTGTGTGCTCTCCCTTTTTTCTTGTTCTTTTTACTTGGACCTTGGGGTCAGGTTACGTTCACTTACAGATTCCATTCAGTGTGTGCTCCCTTACTTCTTGTTCTTTTCACTTTGACCTTGGGGTCACGTTACGTTCACTTACAGATTCCATTCAGTGTGTGCTCTCCCTTACTTCTTGTTCTTTTCACTTGGACCTTGGGGTCAGGTTACCTTCACTTACAGATTCCATTCAGTGTGTGCTCCCTTACTTCTTGTTCTTTTCATTTGGACCTTGGGGTCAGGTTACCTTCACTTACAGATTCCATTCAGTGTGTGCTCCCTTACTCTTGTTCTTTTCACTTGGACCCTGGGGTCAGGTTACGTTCACATACAGATTCCATTCAGTGTGTGCTCCCTTACTTCTTGTTCTTTTCACTTGGACCTTGGGGTCAGGTTACCTTCACTTACAGATTCCATTCAGTGTGTGCTCTCCCTTACTTCTTGTTCTTTTCACTTGGACCTTGGGGTCAGGTTACCTTCACTTAAAGATTCCATTCAGTGTGTGCTCTCCCTTACTTCTTGTTCTTTTCACTTGGACCTTGGGGTCAGGTTACGTTCACTTACAGATTCCATTCAGTGTGTGCTCTCCCTTACTTCTTGTTCTTTTCATTTGGACCTTGGGGTCAGGTTACCTTCACTTACAGATTCCATTCAGTGTGTGCTCCCTTACTTCTTGTTCTTTTCACTTGGACATTGGGGTCAGGTTAACTTTACTTACAGATTCCATTCAGTGTGTGTTTCCTTACTCTAGTTCTTTTCACTTGGTACTTGGGGTCAGGTTACGTTCACTTACAGATTCCATTCAGTGTGTGCTCCCTTACTTCTTGTTCTTTTCCCTTTGACCTTGGGGTCAGGTTACGTTCACTTACAGATTCCATTCAGTGTGTGCTCTCCCTTACTTCTTGTTCTTTTCACTTGGACCTTGGGGTCAGGTTACCTTCACTTACAGATTCCTTTCAGTGTGTGCTCTCTCTTACTTCTTGTTCTTTTTACTTGGACCTTGGGGTCAGGTTACCTTCACTTACAGATTCCATTCAGTGTGTGCTCCCTTACTTCTTGTTCTTTTCACTTGGACCTTGGGGTTAGGTTACGTTCACATACAGATTCCATTCAGTGTGTGCTCCCTTACTTCTTGTTCTTTTCACTTGGAACTTGGGGTCAGGTTACGTTCACTTACAGTTTTCAGTCAGTGTGTGCTCTCTCTTATTTCTTGTTCTTTTCACTTGGACCTTGGGGTCAGGTTACCTTCACTTACAGATTCCATTCAGTGTGTGCTCTCCCTTACTTCTTGTTCTTTTCACTTGGACCTTGGCGTCAGGTTACCTTCACTTAAAAATTCCATTCAGTGTGTGCTCTCTCTTACTTCTTGTTCTTTTCACTTGGACCTTGGGGTCAGGTTTTCTTCACTTACAGATTCCATTCAGTGTGTGCTCTTTCTTACTTCCTGTTCTTTTCACTTGGACCTTGGGGTCAGGTTACCTTCACTTACAGATTCCATTCAGTGTGTGCTCTCCATTACTTCTTGTTTTTTCACTTGGACCTTGGGGTCAGGTTACCTTCACTTACAGATTCCATTCAGTGTGTGCTCCCTTACTTCTTGTTCTTTTCACTTGGACCTTGGGGTCAGGTTACCTTCACTTACAGATTCCATTCAGTGTGTGCTCTCTCTTACTTCTTGTTCTTTTTACTTGGACCTTGGGGTCAGGTTACCTTCACTTACAGATTCCATTAAATGTGTGCTCTCTCATACTTCTTGTTCTTTTCACTTGGACCTTGGGGTCAGGTTACCTTCACTTACAGATTCCATTCAGTGTGTGCTCTCCCTTTTTTCTTGTTCTTTTTACTTGGACCTTGGGGTCAGGTTACGTTCACTTACAGATTCCATTCAGTGTGTGCTCCCTTACTTCTTGTTCTTTTCACTTTGACCTTGGGGTCACGTTACGTTCACTTACAGATTCCATTCAGTGTGTGCTCTCCCTTACTTCTTGTTCTTTTCACTTGGACCTTGGGGTCAGGTTACCTTCACTTACAGATTCCATTCAGTGTGTGCTCCCTTACTTCTTGTTCTTTTCATTTGGACCTTGGGGTCAGGTTACCTTCACTTACAGATTCCATTCAGTGTGTGCTCCCTTACTCTTGTTCTTTTCACTTGGACCCTGGGGTCAGGTTACGTTCACATACAGATTCCATTCAGTGTGTGCTCCCTTACTTCTTGTTCTTTTCACTTGGACCTTGGGGTCAGGTTACCTTCACTTACAGATTCCATTCAGTGTGTGCTCTCCCTTACTTCTTGTTCTTTTCACTTGGACCTTGGGGTCAGGTTACCTTCACTTAAAGATTCCATTCAGTGTGTGCTCTCCCTTACTTCTTGTTCTTTTCACTTGGACCTTGGGGTCAGGTTACGTTCACTTACAGATTCCATTCAGTGTGTGCTCTCCCTTACTTCTTGTTCTTTTCATTTGGACCTTGGGGTCAGGTTACCTTCACTTACAGATTCCATTCAGTGTGTGCTCCCTTACTTCTTGTTCTTTTCACTTGGACATTGGGGTCAGGTTAACTTTACTTACAGATTCCATTCAGTGTGTGTTTCCTTACTCTAGTTCTTTTCACTTGGTACTTGGGGTCAGGTTACGTTCACTTACAGATTCCATTCAGTGTGTGCTCCCTTACTTCTTGTTCTTTTCCCTTTGACCTTGGGGTCAGGTTACGTTCACTTACAGATTCCATTCAGTGTGTGCTCTCCCTTACTTCTTGTTCTTTTCACTTGGACCTTGGGGTCAGGTTACCTTCACTTACAGATTCCTTTCAGTGTGTGCTCTCTCTTACTTCTTGTTCTTTTTACTTGGACCTTGGGGTCAGGTTACCTTCACTTACAGATTCCATTCAGTGTGTGCTCCCTTACTTCTTGTTCTTTTCACTTGGACCTTGGGGTTAGGTTACGTTCACATACAGATTCCATTCAGTGTGTGCTCCCTTACTTCTTGTTCTTTTCACTTGGAACTTGGGGTCAGGTTACGTTCACTTACAGTTTTCAGTCAGTGTGTGCTCTCTCTTATTTCTTGTTCTTTTCACTTGGACCTTGGGGTCAGGTTACCTTCACTTACAGATTCCATTCAGTGTGTGCTCTCCCTTACTTCTTGTTCTTTTCACTTGGACCTTGGCGTCAGGTTACCTTCACTTAAAAATTCCATTCAGTGTGTGCTCTCCCTTACTTCTTGTTCTTTTCACTTGGACCTTGGGGTCAGGTTTTCTTCACTTACAGATTCCATTCAGTGTGTGCTCTCCCTTACTTCCTGTTCTTTTCACTTGGACCTTGGGGTCAGGTTACCTTCACTTACAGATTCCATTCAGTGTGTGCTCTCCATTACTTCTTGTTTTTTCACTTGGACCTTGGGGTCAGGTTACCTTCACTTACAGATTCCATTCAGTGTGTGCTCCCTTACTTCTTGTTCTTTTCACTTGGACCTTGGGGTCAGGTTACCTTCACTTACAGATTCCATTCAGTGCGTGCTCTCCCTTACTTCTTGTTCTTTTCACTTGGACCTTGGGGTCAGGTTACCTTCACTTACAGATTCCATTCAGTGTGTGCTCCCTTACTTCTTGTTCTTTTCACTTTGACCTTGGGGTCAGGTTACGTTCACTTACAGATTCCATTCAGTGTGTGCTCTCCCTTACTTCTTGTTCTTTTCACTTGGACCTTGGGGTCAGGTTACCTTCACTTACAGATTCCATTCAGTGTGTGCTCTCTCTTAATTCTTGTTCATTTTACTTGGACCTTGGGGTCAGGTTACCTTCACTTACAGATTCCATTCAGTGTGTGCTCCCTTACTTCTTGTTCTTTTCACTTGGACCTTGGGGTCAGGTTACCTTCACTTACAGATTCCATTCAGTGTGTGCTCCCTTACTCTTGTTCTTTTCACTTGGACCCTGGGGTCAGGTTACGTTCACATACAGATTCCATTCAGTGTGTGCTCCCTTACTTCTTGTTCTTTTCACTTGGACCTTGGGGTCAGGTTACCTTCACTTACAGATTCCATTCAGTGTGTGCTCTCCCTTACTTCTTGTTCTTTTCACTTGGACCTTGGGGTCAGGTTACCTTCACTTAAAGATTCCATTCAGTGTGTGCTCTCTCTTACTTCTTGTTCTTTTCACTTGGACCTTGGGGTCAGGTTACCTTCACTTACAGATTCCATTTAGTGTGTGCTCTCCCTTACTTCTTGTTCTTTTCACTTGGACCTTGGCGTCAGGTTACCTTCACTTAAAGATTCCATTCAGTGTGTGCTCTCCCTTACTTCTTGTTCTTTTCACTTGGACCTTGGGGTCAGGTTTTCTTCACTTACAGATTTTATTCAGTGTGTGCTCTCCCTTACTTCCATTTCTTTTCTTTTGGACCTTGGGGTCAGGTTACCTTCACTTACAGATTCCATTCAGTGTGTGCTCTCCCTTACTTCTTGTTCTTTTTACTTGGACCTTGGGTTCAGGTTACGTTCACTTACAGATTCCATTCAGTGTGTGCTTTTCCTTACTTCTTTTTCTTATCACTTGGAGTATGGGATCAAGTTACTTTCCCTTACAGATTCCATTCAGTGTGCTCTCCCTTACTTCTTGTTCTTTTCACTTTGACCTTGGGGTCAGGTTACCTTCACTTACAGATTCCATTCAGTGTGTGCTCTCCATTACTTCTTGTTTTTTCACTTGGACCTTGGGGTCAGGTTACCTTCACTTACAGATTCCATTTAGTGTGTGCTCCCTTACTTCTTATTCTTTTCACTTGGACCTTGGGGTCAGGTTACCTTCACTTACAGATTCCATTCAGTGTGTGCTCCCTTACTCTTGTTTATTTCACTTGGACCTTGGGGTCAGGTTACCTTCACTTACAGATTTTATTTAGTGTGTGCTCTCCCTTACTTCTTGTTCTTTTTACTTGGACCTTGGGGTCAGGTTACCTTCACTTACAGATTCCATTCAGTGTGTGCTCCCTTACTTCTTGTTCTTTTCACTTGGACCTTGGGGTCAGGTTACCTTCACTTACAGATTCCATTCAGTGTGTGCTCCCTTACTCTTGTTCTTTTCACTTGCTTCTTGGGGTCAGGTTACGTTCACATACAGATTCCATTTAGTGTGTGCTCCCTTACTTCTTGTTCTTTTCACTTGGACCTTGGGGTCAGGTTACCTTTACTTACAGATTCCATTCTGTGTGTGCTCTCCCTTACTTCTTGTTCTTTTCACTTGGACCTTGGGGTCAGGTTACCTTCTCTTACAGATTCCATTCAGTGTGTGCTCTCCCTTACTTCTTGTTCTTTTCACTTGGACCTTGGGGTCAGGTTACCTTCACTTACAGATTCCATTCAGTGTGTGCTCTCCCTTACTTCTTGTTCTTTTCACTTGGACCTTGGGGTCAGGTTACGTTCACTTACAGATTCCATTCAGTGTGTGCTTCCTTACTCTTGTTCTTTTCACTTGGACCTTGGGGTCAGGTTACCTTCAGGTGTATTTAACTTATTTCATTTGTATTGATTATGTGTATTTCTCACTGTCGTAAGTAAGAAACATCATTTCATGTGTACATATTTATATATTGCACTAACCTATGTCCACCATATCATTGCTACGTTGCTCAATTGATCATTGACGCAACCTTGTATATTTGTGTACAACTTATTTTATTTCTTTTATCTCGGCTGATCGCCTTGATGATCTATCTAACGCATTGAGACTGCGCTTAAGAGAGATTAGTAAATTGCCTCCCCATGTCCATTTTGCCAAGTCAAGAGTCTTGTTTCTTGAACGGGCACTCTCTACCTTCCATTCTTCGTGACCAACGACATGCTCGCTGTTTATGTTAACACCCCCTCCCCATTTGTATTATTGTTTTATGAACATTCCCATTGTATATATCTGATCTCATTGACCTGCATTGCTTGTGAGTGTTAATTGAACTAAGTGATTCTCTGATTGACGGTTTACGCTCTAGGAGAACACGATGCCTTTTTATATATTGAATATGTTTAGCTCAGTGTTTTATTTCAACCTGATTGCGACTGGAAACACCTACTGGTTCCTGCTACGTGGAATTCCTGCCTGTCGCAGAATCCCCACACTTCCTGTTACGTGGAATTCCCGTCTATGTTCGAATCCTCACTCTTACGTGGAATTCCTGCCTATCGCAGAATCCCCACACTTCCTGTTACCTGGAATTCCTGTCTATCGCAGAATCCCCACACTTGCTGTTACGTTGAATTACAGCTTGCTCCCTGATCAAAATCCTTGATCTTCCAGAACTCCTGTTCCTGTTGAACCCACCCTTAACTTTGTGGCTGGAGGAAGGAACCGTGGCACCAGCGAAAACTGAGTACTAAGCTCCACATCTGAAGTCAATTCTCAGCACCCGCAGCCTGCCTGATCATCATTGATTTTGCTCCACCCCGCCGTGTCACAACCACTTTGAGGACACCGAACAGTGGTCGGGCTACTCTCAATCCAACTGCAGTATTTCAGCTGGAGCTGATACATTGAATGCTACTGTGATCGTTTTTTAAATGCATAAAACACAAACCACTGTGCCAGCCAAGTGCTTATGAACATAGAAGGTTTTATAGGTATCTATTGTTCATTCAAACGTTTCAGCGTAAGTTCTCTTCAAAAAGTATACAAGGGACTAATTGAGCTTATACCATCAACAACTGTAAAGTACAATTTCTTTTCTTTCTCTTGTTCGATACCAAATAAAATAATTTATTACCTATAGTTAATTAACTAATTTTTTTTTCACTGATTCGTATTTTGTCAGGTACTAGAAATTATTGTAAAAAATTTCAACATGATCCGAGATTGGATTTGTACAAACTTTTTACCAGACAGAGTGAGTTGATAAAAGCTTAGTAAAAACGATGCAGCTTCCCTTTTACTCACAAAATGTACAAATACAATTTGCTTGTAAACTAGCTGAGCTAGCAATAGTGTTCAAACGAGGAGGATAACAATTCATCTGAGTCATGTGAGTCACGCGATTACACATTTAAGACATGAAATTACCAACCTAGTTGAATATGACCCGTTAAAAATTTAGGATTTTAAAAGTGATATAAAAAATGCAGCATAGAAACGGCCTGTAATAATTATCTTATTATTAAAGAACAGATGGGTTTAAAGAAATCTTTGAGCGTCTTGGGGGTAAAAGTAACCTGTGTACCAAATTTGATGCGGATACGTGCGACAGTTTAATAAATTTCATCATAAATCAATGAGTGAGTCAGTGGTATTTTACAAATGTATTAAGTCAACAAAAAATGCAATGACAATAAAAATGTGTTCTATATAAATCATGTGTTCTTTCTGTCATAATAAATCTCCCTATTCGTGCGATTACACTATGAATATTCTATGCTGAAAATGTATACAAAATAATTTGTAACTGGTAGGTAGTTTACTTTTTTTATTCTTCACTTTATTTTGAGTTTAAGCCAAGTCATAGCTTATCTTTTAATGTGTACATGAAATTCATGAGATTTCAACAGATGTACCAGTACTACACAGATTCTAGTTGGTCTATTATGTATGATATAATACTTTTAGAATGTTTCGACAGCGCAAAAATCGTGGACACTTATTTTACCCAATGAAAACTTGCTTGCTCTCAAACATTAATAAAATAAACACAATTTTATAAGATGTGTAACTAATATCGTAAATCGCCTGAAAATTGTTATCCTGACGAAGGCCACCGCTACTTATTGTAAAATGTGTGCATTGCACGAAAGCGGCCGAAACGTTATTCAAAGCTTACTTTAAAACATAAACGACTGTGGCAAATGGTACTAAACTGAGAATTTAACTGTGTTCTTTCTGTTAGGACATAGCCTAAATTAAAATTTTCTCAGCAATGAAAAACCTATAAATTATTTTTGAATCTAAGAGCCTATAAAAATTTATATAATATTATTATGCTGGGAGCATGAACATTGGATTGTGTTATGAACGCTTGGAAATATCTAATAGACTAGCAGTACAAACCGACCGCTGATTTGCTACCAGGAATTATATTGTTAATTATGGCATGAACGCCCTTTTCTCCCTTTTTTTTAAAACTGTAATAAACAGAATATTTTAACGATCAAACATACCCCGTGAATTAGTGTATCTGTTACAATTTTACGGCACGCTTTCTCTCTCACCTTCTCGCTCTCTCTCTTTCGCTCTTTATAACTCCATTTTCTTTTGTTTTTTACCTGCGCTTCGCAATTTCTCCGACTTTTGACTTGACTTAATTTGGAAAGACTTGCTTCATAATATGCTTCCGACACATACACGCACTCATATTCTGGGCCTGTCACTTTCACTTATTCGCTCCCCCCCCCCACCCGGCCAAAAACAAAAAGTTAGTCCATCGCACACTCAGTGACTTTTCTTCGGATTCTCTAATTCAATCTCTTACTTAGACCTAGATCCTTCCACACCGATCGACGCATTTAGCGGCAAGCTGTCTTCACAAAGATCTGTCACTGGTAATGTCTGAAGCCCTTTTGAATGTAGCAAAATGACAATAGATCTAGATTAGATTAGATAGGAAAATTTTTTAAAACTTCTAACAAATAACCATTTCTTGCTCTCTATCTCGCTTTCTAGATCTCTTATTAATGCAATTAGGATAGGTTTCGTTTTGATTTACACCTCATCTAAAAGGAAGTGGAAATGACGCATGGAAATGACGCAAGGCATATTTAAAAAAAGTAGACCACAGACCTATATATATTAGCGTCCCGAGACATGACGTTAAACTGCGCTCCTCTTTCCTTAGCACTTTTGGAGCTCATAAGTGCCCTACTTCTTTTCTATCATTGTGTCTGCCTCCTCTTTTCCTCAGTCTGCCTTCATTGATCATCACACTGTCTCCTTATCTTTAAAATCTAACTACGTCCTAGACCAGTCCGTTTGCCGTGGACTGCGACGGGTAAGGGGGGATAAAGAGATCCTGGTGTTTGAGTGGTGGCTATCTGAGGATAAACCACCACAACACAATACTTTGGCTCCAAGTTCCCCTAGACCTGAGGCCCAGATGGCCCGCTCTGGGTCAACCGGCTGGTCATGCCGAGCTACCAGCAAAGGTCTTCGCCAAAGAACACACCTCTGAAGAAACAAGAAAAAACCTGTTGTCATGCTAAAGAACAGGTTCTCTGTGCTCGCTGATGAGAGCATGGAGACTGAGCAGCTAGTCAAAACCAATACTCCGGGAGAACACGGAGACATCATGTCTGACACAGGTTCTCCTCAGAAAAACCAGTCAGACACCCCAACCTCTACCGAATTAG
Organism: Biomphalaria sudanica; assembly: GCA_036873155.1. Taxonomy (NCBI): domain Eukaryota; kingdom Metazoa; phylum Mollusca; class Gastropoda; family Planorbidae; genus Biomphalaria; species Biomphalaria sudanica. The sequence goes on along the minus strand of JAZGLO010006681.1, from coordinate 4,435,202 downwards.
AGGTTGACCAACTCCCTAAGGGGAGAAATCAAAGCGGAGAGGATGCCCGAGGTGAGCGAGGAGGAAATAACCTCCTCTCTAACCAGAGGGATCTCCCCTCTCCAGAGAGAAAGACTTCCCCCAAAAGGGGGTTGTCCTCCTCTCCATCCAAACCCAAGAATGAAAATACCAAGGTCACTGGAATTAATGGAAACCCCTCCGGGGGCCTCCCAAGGCCAAATAGCTCCAAGTAGATCATCTAGAATAAGCCATGGATTCCAGAATTGTAGAGGCCTCAAGGCCAATTATGAGGAAATGCAGCTACTGATGGTGAGCGAGGAGGAAATAACCTCCTCTCTAACCAGAGGGATGTCCCCTCTCCAGAGAGAAAGACTTCCCCCAAAAGGGGGTTGTCCTCCTCTCCATCCAAACCCAAGAATAAACTACCAAGGTCACTGGAATTAAGGGAAACCCCTCCGGGGGCCTCCCAAGGCCAAATAGCTCCAAGTAGGCCATCTAGAATAAGCCATGGATTCCAGAATTGTACAGTGGAATTGTAGAGGCCTCAAGGCCAATTATGAGGAAATGCAGCTACTGATGGACTCTGAGACTCCTGTAGCTGTCTGCCTACAGGAAACATTTCTGAAAGATAGCATCAGCTTCCGAAGCTACAGTGCTTACAGCAAGAATGTTGAGGATGCAGAGAGAGCATCAGGTGAAGTCTGTATTCTTGTGAACGATAGCATCCCCCATGAGAGGGTAGAACTACAGACCACACTACAGGCCGTAGCAGCTAGGATAACCCTTCACAAGGTTATCACTTACTGCAGCCTGTATCTACCACCAGGCGCTCCATTAAACCAAACAGACATGGAGGACCTATTGAAACAACTCCCCCGCTCTTACATAATCCTTGGGGGATTTCAATGCCCATAACACCATGTGGGGATCCAACAATACCGATACAAGAGGCCGTATGCTGGAGAATATCTTCCTACAACATGATTTATGCATACTTAATGATGCATCACCGACCTACTTGCACCCAGGAACTGGATCTCTCACATGCATTGACCTCACCGTATGCGTCCCTGGACTTCTGGACGACTTTAAATGGTCAGTTAGCAATGATCTACGGGGAAGTGATCACTTCCCAATCATCATTGCTAACAATCTCCCCTCATTGGGACGACCTCAGCGGTGGAAACTGAATAAGGCCGATTGAAAACTATACCAAAAAAGATGCTCAGAGGATATCACAGAAAATATCCTCGATCAACAGAACCCAGCTGATACCTTTGCTAGCAAGCTACTTAGTATAGCCAGGAAAGTTGTCCCCCTAACCTCCGCAAATCCAAAACGGCCTAGCAAACCATGGTTTGATACAGCCTGCAAAAGTGCTATTGGCAATAGGAAAAAACGACTGGCTGCATTTATAAAGAATCCTTCCCAGGAAAACCTAAAGCTATTCAGAATAGCTAGAGCAAAGGCTAGACAAACCATACGGTCAGCCAAAAGGATTCCTGGAGAAGTTTTGTCTGCAGTCTGGATGCCAAAACTTCTGCTAGAGCGGTCTGGAAGGCAGTAAGGCGAATCAAAGGGAAAGAATCAAATGCAATAGGGCATTTAAAAAACAAGGGACGAACTGTCACGTCCCCCAGAGAAATAACTGACTGCCTTGCATCCTCAATAGCAGAAAAGTCATCCACTGCACATTACACGCCAGAGTTCCAAAAAGTCAAAACTAGGTAGGAAAGACACTCCATTGATTTCAGGTCAGAGAACAATGAAGACTACAACAAACCGTTCTCGCTTGAGGAACTGAGGGAATCGCTAGACACAGCACCTGGAGAAGATGAAATCCATTACCAGTTCCTCAAGCACCTTCCCGAACCCTCATTGGCAGTCCTGCTAGGGGTCTATAACTGTGTGTGGCAAACATGCGCCTTCCCAAACAGCTGGAGGAAAGCCACAGTTATACCGATACCTAAACCGGGAAGAGACGGCTCTGACCCAGCTAACTATCGACCAATAGCACTAACAAGCTGCATCTGCAAAACCATGGAAAGAATGATTAATAGTAGGCTGGTCTGGTACCTGGAGAGGAATAAAGTGATCTCTAACTACCAGTGCGGATTTCGGCAAGGGCGGACAACAACTGACCACCTGGTAAGGCTGGAAGCTTGTATTAGAAATGCATTACTCAGAAGAGAACATCTAGCAGCTGTATTCTTCGATATAGAAAAGGCCTATGACACAACCTGGAAACATGGCATTCTACGTGACCTGGAGCTTATGGGGCTTAAGGGACATCTTCCCCGTTTTGTGGGGGAATTCCTGAAAGACCGAAAATTTCAGGTTCGAGTGGGCAACTCCGCTTCTGACACTCATGACCAGGAAATTGGTGTACCTTAGGGCAGTATTCTGTCAGTCACCCTGTTCAACATAAAAATAAATAGCATCATAAATGCTCTGTTCCCTGGCATAGAGTGCTCTTTTTATGTTGATGACTTTGTCATTTTTACTTATGGGTAAAACATGAATACCCTAGAAAGAAAATTACAGTTATGTTTAAACAAAATTCAAAATTGGGCAAACGATAATGGTTTTAAATTTTCGGACTCCAAAACAGTTAGTATGCATCTTTGTAATTTAAGGGGACTCCACCCAGACCCTTAACTATTTATACACAAAAAGAAGATCCCTGTCGTGAAAGCTACAAAATTTTTAGGCCTCACTCTAGATTTCAAATTTAATTTTCTCCCCCACATTAGAGGAAATGCCAAAAGTCATTAAACATACTTAGAGTGCTCAGCCATACGGACTGGGGAGCTGACAGAGATACCTTGCTGCTGCTATATCGGAGTCTAATTCGATCCAAGCTAGACTACGGATCCATAATATATGGAGCAGCAAGGAAGTCGTACCTAAAAATACTGGAACCAATACAAAATGCTGCCCTGCGTCTCTGTCTCGGCGCGTTTCGTACATCACCTATCCCAAGCCTCCATGTGGAGGCTGGAGAACTCCCCATGGATATAAGAATGAAAAAGCTTGCAATGCAGTATATAGTCAAGCTAAAATCCAACCCCACGAACCCTGCTTTTGATTCCATATTTAACCGAACAGAGGTAGAATTATACAATCGAAGCCCTAAATCATGCGGCGTCAGGAACCCAAATTCCCTGTTCGGATCTGAGACAAAGTATTGCCCTTGCCACCTACCAAGAGTGGCAGGACCGATGGGAGTCTGAGACTCACAATAAACTCAGGCAGATTGTGGCGGATGTCAGGTGGCGGTCCACATCTAAGGGTCTGACAAGGCGTGGTAGCACGACCATGTCCAGACTTAGGATTGGCCACACCTACATCACGCACTCTTTTGTGCTGAAGAAAGAAGAGCCCCCACTTTGTGAGTATTGTGACTCTCGCCTCACCGTGGAACATATCCTCATCGACTGCCCCAGATACCAGGATGTCAGGGAAAAATATTTTAGAGCCACTAATTTAAAAACACTATTCAATAATGTCGACCCTGGGAAGGTACTGGGCTTTATCCGGGAAGTGGGGTTGTCTACGAAGATCTGATTTATGAATTCTGTAGACATGTACTATTTACATTAGATTTTTACCAAATTATTAAAATTTTACTACCTCTACTATTTTAACTGTGAATAGACCTTGATTTTAATGATTTGACTGTATGGAATTTGGCCTTTGTTGTGTGGAGGGAGAGTGGCCCTTGGGGGACTGCAGGCACGACATGGCCTAAATTGTGCCGATGTGCCCAAAATCACAAATCACAAATCACTCATTGTGTGGAGGGAGAGTCGCCCTTGAGGGACTGCAGGCACGACATGGCCTAAATTGTGCCGATGTGCCCAAAATCACAAATCACAAATCCTCCTTTGTAGGAATGTGTCATCTTGTCTGTCCTCCTTTGTAAGACTGTCATTCTGTCTGTCCTCCTTTGTAGGACTGTGCCATCTTGTCTGTCCTTTGTAAGACTGTCATTCTGTCTGTCCTCCTTTGTAAGACTTTGTCATCTTGTCTGTCCTTCTTTGTAAGACTGTGCCATTCTGTCTGTCCTCCTTTGTAAAGCTTTACAATCCTTTTTTGCTTTCTTTGAGCATGTATTTGTCTGTAAGCCTATGTTTTAATTTGTCAGTTGTAACTACTAGTGACATTTGTATCTTCCCAGAATACCTTCCTTTAATCTTGTAAAACATTTCCTTACTGTGGCACTAAACAGCAGGTACCACAGCGGATACGCTAAAGCGTTCATATAAAAAAGAGCGCGGCACGCCAACAAGGCTGTAACTCTTTGGGCGCCAGTCAGACCCCAACCAGAGTCGGGAACACTGAAGACAATTAAAGGACATGAGCAAATGCAGTAAGCAATAAGCATAGCTAGTGAGTTCTTGATGGCGCTTTTAAGGCTGATAGATTCACGTCTAAAAGAATGTCGACTTTGTAATGTCTGGCTCTGTTCCTTCTGCGGGTACAAGAATGACAAAAAAGTCAAATATTTAAAAAAAACAATAAATACATGTTGACTATATATTTTTTCAGCTTTTAAAAAAAATCAAGTGGGAAAAAAATCTATTTATAAATATCTTGAGAGTTAATAATATAATATGGTTGAATTTTTTGTTGAGAGATAAATTTAAAAAAAAAGATTTTAATCTTTCCACCGGATTGATAGAAATGATTTTACTGGCAAAAATTAAATTCCATGTGACCACCTACCGTACCTGAAATCGCAAGAGATCCTCTCCTCTACTGATATCAGTAAACTCCGGAGTCTTTGATTTGACAGAGTTGTTGCTTGAGTTACTTAATGTGGAACTCAGATTTATTTTTTCACCACGACCATTTTCATTTCTACAATAAGATATGGGCATGAGTGCCAATAATTGTGACATGTAGAAAGAAACAAAAAAATAGGTAGAGCCTGTACCAAAGATAGGACATTATATTTCTATTCTTTGCATATGTATTCAATGTACAAATGAGCATAATGTTAGGTCTTTATATGTGACATTGTTGAAAGCTTGTTTTAAGGCCACAACGTCATAGCATTTTCTTTTTAATTCAATAAAATCTTATATTAGTTTAAGTTTTTTTTTTTCAGTTCTTTAAAGTTGACAGCTAGGGGGCCTGCGAGCTACCCCAGTGTTTTCTTGCAGAAACGCATTCTCCTGACATCTACAGCTCATTATTCATCCTAGATCAAATTAAGTAAAATAACGTAACTTGGGGCCAATCATGAAGTGTGACTGACAATTGATGCACAAGTGGCGTAAGTATATCTTTATCGTATATTTATCGTACTATTGTCTTCATATTACGCAAGACCTCTTGTAGAAGGCTTGTTTTGGTCAGCATAAGACATGGTCAAACGCTCAAAAATATCTAATTTTCACAAACTTTTGAATAATGTTTTACTTGAAAAATATTCTAATTAGAATTTATAGACCCTTAGTACATTGCAAATACAACCAATTTGTTCCTTCAAAAGATAAAATACACAGATTTAGATTAAGGCTTTGAGGATCGCCGTCGAAAAATATTATTTAAAAAAACTCATTTTTTAAGTGATACATGTTCAATACGCTTATATGTAACTTCGTTTTGTTACAGAACTATAATTCAAAGCTCTAAACAAAAAACAAATTCGGAAGTGGAGGAGAAATTTAGTAAACAAATTATATTCTACTATTTTATTATTTATTTATTTTTTTTTTGCATTTTTAGGATTTAATCATAAATTGTGAGTTAAAGTACCAAATTTATTTATACAGTAGAAAAATATCCGATTGAGTAAAGGTTGGGAAAAGGCGACTAGGAAAAAAATATTTGGGTTCAGAACTCAGCCAATTGTTACTATTATACTTGTCACAGCTTTCCTATTATATAACTATATCTACTTATACTTCGATAGAAACTACCTTAGGTCTCGATACGTCTAGGTGTCCCTGGTTCAGTTCTAGTTAACGAAATAAAAAATTAAACCACAAGATCAAACACATAAACTTTAATCAGCTTTACTGCATATTACACACGCTGGTCTCTCTCTGACAACAAAACACACTTCCGGTCATTCGCGCAGATTGTAAAAATAGATTATACATACATACATTCTTATGAATTCTAAATTTTCAAAACAAAGTCTTTCTTAACATAATTATTATAAATTCATGTGCAATTACATAAACTCTGTCGCCCTATTAGACTATATTGTTGTAAAACGTCATGTATTCGTCTGAAAAGGGGAGCGGGCGGTAGAGTGAAAACGATTAGTCCTTGCTCCTTTTTATAATTTCTGCTAATAATTGGATTGGGGCCACTCAATATAAGAATTTAATTTATAGCATATATAAATTATGTTAGTGACAGATTGTTTTTTAATTTTGTAATTTCTTAACTAAAATACAAAAGAAAAAATGTTTTTTTTCGATGGGTGGAGGGCGATTTCGTGTATCGCCCAACCCACCTGGTACAGCCCTTTTTCATTTTATATTTACTAATGACAAAATTTGAGATAAGAATGTGGTACGACATAATATACAAATGGGTTTAAATATTAATAAGTAGCTTATATTATATAGATACTCAACTAATTCTGTTCACAAACTATGATGTCTCCATAACAAAAGGAACCCCCTCACCACTCGGAGGGCTAGATTGGGGAGAGAAGTTGATGCAATAGCCCCCCCCCACACACACACACCGAATCGGCCAAGATACCAGAAGTGTAGCGATATAATACAAAAATGTTATAGTACTTAAACTAATTTTGTTCACATACTATGATTCCTCCACAAAATAGCACCGCCCACCACTCAAATGATTTAGGTGACAAGGGCAATAGATGTATTCACCCCCACCCCACCCAATCGGCCAACAGTGGAATGACATAATATAAAGATTGGTTAAATATTAATAACAAGTTTTAATCATCTAGATATTTAATTGTTTCTGTTAACAAGCTATGATTTCTACAAATAAATTGGGAAGTTTATGGTGGGAGAGGACGGGATTGATGCCATCGCCCCCCTCCACACCCAATACATACGGGGGTGTGTGAAATAATCTAAAAATATGTTGAAATATAAATAATTAGTATATATTATATATTAAAATAACTAATAAATTCGTTTACAAATTGTGTGATTTCTTTACTAAAACTCGTCCGTACCCCACCCTTTTGGTGAGGGGGGCAATAGCCCCTACTGACCCCCCCCCTTCATGGATCCGCCAGTGTCTATAGGCCTTCTAGAACCGGATGGACCATTCTGGTTGATCACATGACTATATTCGACGTGACTTGCGTGCGTGCATACTATTTACAACACAGATTCTTCCCAAACTGGCGTGTATTGTCACTCGTCACGGTTGACCGCTCGTCTAGCGCTGGCCTGAAGCGATTTGCGTCGGCTAAAACACAAACAGCATTATCCCCATCATGTGTCAGCACCAAGTTTATAACAATTATATATATATGGTTCCTTTTGTCTCGAAAAGCAATGGATGCGCCCAAATGAGTCATGGTTTTGGTTCAATCTTGAGACCGAGCAGAATCTGGTGTGGCTAATCAAGCCAATTCTAGAGCGGCAGACTTTGCCACAATTCATACTTGTGTATGCCTCTGATTCAGGGCTAGCGGACAGGGCAGCTTTCTTTTTTTCCCTCTTGATTAAGGCCATCTTCAATTCTTTTGTTCTCAGCGAGAGTTGTCCCAGCACGCACAGTCTGTCTCCATGTACTCAAGGGAGACAACTCACCGATACACAGATGTTTATTCTTAGGAGGACATCACAAATACGTAGAACAATGTCTGCCTAGAGCACAGCCTCCTTAAAAGTCCTAGACTTGGGCGGAACTCCCTTATTTTCTATAATGTCAACATTCATCTCTAGGCTAATTCTTAGCAGTACACCTTTCATAAGAGTTACAAATCAGAGTTTAGATAATAATAGAACAGTTATATGTATGGCGGTACTAACCTTGAAGATGTCGTTCTCTGGGTCCTGGTCTCACTCCCACTGACCAGGTCATCTATCATCACTGTACTGTCCTGCTTATTGTACATAACAATGAAAGCGTCTTTGTGCTCTTTACTCAACACTTCTCCGATGAAACTTGGTGTACTGAACAAAGAGATTGATGTTGATATTTAGATAGCAAAGAGATCTTTATTGATATTATAAGAGTGTTCTTCGATTACATTTCATATGAGCAAAATGAAATTGCGCAAAAAGTGATTGCTACGCAGATGAGAAGGCAAGATGTTTTCTAAATGTATAGATAAAATATACTAGTCGACCTGCGGCGTAGCATACGCCATGTCACGTACACAGTATCTATTTTTAGCTCGTCAATTAGCTCGGGTTTTTTCCCACGTGGAGATATGTTAATTAGTGTAACTTGGGCTGCATTTATTTGGTTGCAATGAGCTGCGTTTGACGGGACATAGCTGGAGCCCGGGAAGATTCTAGTTTTTAGTCAGTCATTGTATGGAACTTGGAAGTGGAAACATCTACTAAAGCTTTGTATTAGAACTCAATTATATTTTGTGTAGATCTATCATTTTATTCAAGTACGTTTAACCATTGTAATTATTTGTGAATAGCTTTTTCAAGTTCTGAATTAAAGTAATTGTTTTAGACGAAGAGAAGTTTCTTCATTGAATATAGTAACATACTTAGATCGACTTAGCGAATGACAACTTCTAGATGATCAGCTGGCAACATTTTGAATGATCGTATTATCAACTAGATCTAGCTACTTCTATACGATCATCTTATTAAAAGAAGATTTCAAGATCCTCGGCAATCACGATCATCGTTGGTGTGATATAGGTCAAGATAATCTTCAACGTGACATCTATCATTGCATCTTCATAGATCTTGACATCTGATCTGATTGATGATCGTGATACGCCACTATTTTGCTGGGCCCGGCTTAGGCCACTGCAACCTACGCGAACGCAGTGGGCCCTGCACTTTCATAGGCCACACGCTAATCCTAGGTTTAAATTATTAAATTAAACCATTTTATAACTTATAACAGATTATCCGCGACCTCCTGGTTTACCCCAAAATTTACGAAAAAGTTCTGGAAATCTCCGGAAATCATTAAAATGTTGTTAAAACTCATAAAAATCTCATGTAATATAGACAAAATTGTCATGTTGGGGTAACTCTAGTCTGACTTGCAGAAATAAAAGAGTGATCTTTCCATGGTTTCTTGGTCACAATGGTTAAGTCCGGCCCTGCTATTTAATGACGGGTGAATAATACTTGTTCTCCCGCCACCTCTTTTTTTTCACCGCTAAGGTTAGGTTGGATAACTCAAGTCCGACTTGCAGAAATAAAAGAGTGATCTTTCCATGACTTCTAGATCTAGGTGGTGTCCAGACTGTTGAGCCATGAAGGGAATTATATATATAGTTTTCTTCTAATCTTGATCTCAAAAATTCACTCTTTAAACCCATATATTTGTAAAGTAGCTCGAGCTCGAAAGTCTTTATAATCTTACATGAAAAATGGCACTATTACACCAAAGTTACACCATATTTTTATAAGATTTAAACAAAGTGGTATGTTCATTTTTGTCAGTTACAAAGAAAAAAGCTGTAAATACTCTTCAGTGCCACAGGTATAAGTATTTTAAGGCCGTTTCTCGTTTGCTAGATGTACAAATGAGATTCATCAAACTCTGTGGTATTTGAAAACTACGGATCTGTGAAGTTTAAAACTAAGTAAATAATAATGGGAGGCGTGGAGGCTGAGTGTTACTGCTTCAAATCCTGGTGAAGACTGGGATTTTTAATTTTGTGATCCTTAGGGCGCCTCTGAATCCACCCAGTTTTAATAGGTACCTGCCATTAGTTAGGGAAAAGTAGAGGCGGTTGGTCGTTTTACTGGCCACATGACACCCTAGTTAACTCCACAGAAAGAGATGACCTTTACAGCATCTGCCCTATTGAACTAATGCACATATTTATTTACTGCATTAGCTTATGTCCACCAAATGTTGACATTATTATTGCTACATTGCTCAATTGAGCATTGACCCAACCTTGTATATATTTAAAGATTTTATTTCGTTTATCTCGCTGATCGCCTTGATAATCTTTCTAACGCATTGACACTGCAATAAAACGAGATTAGTAAATTATTTCAGTTTGTCAATTTTGATTAGACAAGTGTTGCGCTCTCTACAATTAAGTTTCATTCTATTGTTTGTGGTCGACGGCCGTATGTAAACAATGGCGTCGTGATCGCAGACCACTATTTTGTGTCAATATATTGCACTTAAGTGATTCTATGATTGACGGCGTATGCCCGAGGAAAACACAATGCCTTTTTATATTATGAATGTGCTTAGCTCTGTGTTTTTATTTCAGCCTGATTGCGACTAGAGACACGAAACTCATGCCTGTTTCTGAATCCCGATACTTCCTGTTATGCTACTGGATCCGAATCCTTGCTTCCTCCTTGTTATATATTTATCTGAATTCGGTTAGCCTTCCTGGCTCAATACAACGACTTCCAGAGCTCCCGCCCCTGCTGTTCCTATTGAACCCACCCTTAGCTCCGTTGCTGAAGGTAGGAACCTTGGCATCAGCGAACACTAAGTACTAAGTTCTACATCTGAAGTCAATTCTCTGTCCCCGCAGCTTGCCCAAATTATCGTGGCCAAACCCCGCTGTGTCACTCCCACTTCAAGGACACTTAACAGCGGCCGGGCTATTCCTAATTCCACTGCAGTATTTCGTCTGGAGCTGGCACCTCCCAAGCTGATGCTCAGGAACATAAGAGCTGTCATAAAAACAATAGGACATTTGCACATTTGTATAGTCCCGGTCAATATGATGATTTATTGATATCTTTAATGTTCACGCATAAACAGATGACTTTAGTATTTATCCCCACCATTGTCATCCCTTCCATTTTTACCTTTTATTACATTAAACATTTTAATATTTTTTAAAACTAATAATTCTTTTCTTTATAGTATGCTATCTATGTGTTTTGTTTCGCGACCTGTAACACACACTGTCTATGGTGGCGTTAGAAATCTCTAGAACTAACGTCACCAAAACTAAATTATTTTAATAATTAATCGTTTTTAAATACACACACTTTCTAGAGTTGCATAACAATGGGGGCTTTTCCTAGCGGTGCGTGAGACAGACGTGAACAACCCCACTTTACACTCACTTGGCTAAAACGACAGTAGAACAGCAAAACGATTAGGAGACTTGAGGAGGTTCATGCCGTTGCATGAAGTAGGATAAAAGACAAGTATATATAATTCGTCCATCGTGATTCGATGATGACCACTTTGTCATCTGATGTTCTGTCATGTGTCTCCCATATAGCTAGATCTATGCTAAACGCCTTCGGAGAAGTTTTGAGGGTGTCCCTGAAGCGTTTTCTTCGACAGCCTTGCGAGCGCATTCCTTCGCTTAGTTGGCCATACAAGAGTCGTTTAGGGATGCGGTGGTCTTCCATTCTGCAGACGTTTCCTGCCCATCGCAGCTGGGACTGCATCAGGATTGTGTGTATGCTTTGTAGACCTGCTCTTTGAAGGATTTCAGTATCTGATATTTTGTCTTGCCATTTGACATTCAGTATTTTTCTTGTACATGTCGTGTGGAAGTGGTTCAATTTCTTTGCATGTTTTCTGTACACTGCCCACGTTTCTGAGGCATAGAGCAATGTAGGGAGGATGACAGCTCGATAGATCCCTAGCTTTGTATTTGCGGTGATACCTTTTCTGTTCCAGATGTTTTTAGAGAGTATGCCATAGGATGCACTGACCTTGGCGATACGTAGGTCAATTTCATTATCGATCTATCCGATTCTGGAGAATGTGCTGCCAAGATATGTGAATCTATCGACTGCGTTTATATAATGTCTATTTATCTTGATGCTTGGATCCGAGTAGGCTTTCCCTGGAGCAGGCTAATATAAGACGTCAGTCTTGTTTGTGTTAATGGTAAGGTCATATACACAGCATGCTCTTTAGAAGTTACTGACTTCTCTGCAGATCATTTTCAGAAGAGACAATTAAGGCACAGTCGTCAGCAAAGAGCAAGTCCCTGATTACTCCTGATTTTATTTTTGATTTTGCTTTGAGCCGCCACGTGTTGAATAGGCCACCATCAAATCTGTATGTTATATTTATCCCGTTGTTTTCTCTATTTGTGAATGCATCTGTCAGCATAGCAAAGATCATTCATGTCAATGGTTCCACGCTCTTTTCTGAAGCCGCACTAGCTTTCTGGTAGTAGAACTTGCTAAAGGTGTTGCATGAGCCGATTTAGTAGGATGCGTGCGAGGATTTTCCCAGCAATAGAGAGAAGAGATATTCCTTTGTGGTTGTCGCAGATATGGCGGTTTCCTTTTCGCTTGTATAGATGGACAATTGTGGCATCTTTAAAGTCTTGTGGTATTGACTCTTGTTCCCACATAATTAAGAACAGCTCATAAGGTCTTTCAATCAGGGCTAATCCACCTTTTTGTAGACCTCTGTGGGAATTGAGTCAGCTCCTGGGGCTTTTCAGCTTACGATCTGTTGAATGGCTAAATTGGTTTCCTTTAGCGTAGGGTGGGGGTCATCCGTTTTTTCATTTATTGATACTTGCAGTAGCCTGTCTATGGCGCTTCATTTATAATGGAAGGTGTATTGAGAACCTTTTCAAAGTGCTAGGCCCATCGTTTTAGGATTTCTTCCTAAACTGTCAATAGGGTAGTTCCTCTTACCATAGGTGGAATGTGCGCACACTACTAGACAACGACACATCTGAAAGACCACAAAGACGAACTGCACTAGTAGCCAGGGAGCTCCACCGATACAACATAGACATAGCAGCACTGAGTGAGACTAGGCTTGCAGATGAAGGTGAACAGCAACGGAATATTACTACTCCAGACCTGCGCTGAACACAAGCTGCTCATATATTCAGTCTCCCAATGAGAAAGCGAACTTCCTGGATGCAGCCCGTTCAAGACACTGGCACCTCATAGAATACGTCATCCCCAGTCAGGACATACGTGTCACCAAATCTTGATGTGGTGCAGAATGTGGAATAGACCACGGCCTCATCATCACAAAACTAAACATTCGTATTCAATCAAACAGACGTCCGCAAAAATCTAAACCTCTGAAAAAGCTAAACACGGCCAGACTAGCAGATGACAAAATTGAAAAGTAGTGACCTTATGAAGACCAGATAGAGGGGCCAATTCTACTGAGTTTGTAGAGTAGGTACAACCCAAAGAGAAAGAAGGGAAGATCGCCTAAATAACAAAACGATTGGGTAGGTCCTTATCGGATTCTGAAACAGATCAACGACCTGGTATACCGTATACCGCTACCATCTCTTGAAGAGCATTTCCTGAGGGATGCCTTTCCTAAACACTCTCGATTCTTAAAGACAACCTGCAGCCATTAAACCACTGTTACATAAGATCTGAACGAAGTGGTCGTCTCCTTTCCATTAGGGCTAAAACAGAAAGATTGAAAAACTCCTTTATTCCACTTTCAGTCAGAGTGTTACAAGATCATCTGGCGTCATCAAGAAGTACATAGAAGTCTAATTCACAAAGCGATGGTTGTGAATGTGTATGTGTTTCGTGTGTGAATTGTATTCGAATTTTTTATCTATACTGTTATTGTACAGTAGTTACGCTGATGTTGTCAATTGTTGTCAAACTGAATTTCCATTTGATTGGAACAATAAAATTATCTTATCTAGAAAGGTTCTCAAATGCAAGGTGGTACACGTCAACCGGTTGTACCGGTATTGTAGAGAGGAGAGAGGAACAAAGTCAGTTTGGGACGAACAGACGTTAGACGTTAGAAGCGGCCAATGTAAGAACACTGTTCTAGAGTGGGTCTAGGGCTGCGCACCAGCGCACTATCAAATGACTAGATGAATGGATGGTGACAGGAAGAGGATGTGTGTAAGGATTTTGTCACAGCCCAAAAGCTTGCTGACAGAGTCACTCAATTTTGTCACAAAATTAATTAATATTTATTTATTTTATCTCAATCATTTCTTACTCTTAGGCCGATTTCACAACCATACCCCACCTTTTTCTCTTCTCGCTAGACTGAGTCCACCACATTGGCGACGACGTGGCCATGATTTTTCGCTTATCCCCCCTTGACCCGGAGAAGGATAAACAGTCATATCACGGGCATTGTTCATTAGCGCCAGGTGTCTGACGTTCACGGTCGACACCAACTGGGCAAATCTACCCATCCCGCACTTCCGGACATAATTCATTCTTTCCTCCACCCCTACCCATGTCTCTCTTTGATCTCTGTGTCAACACGCCTCTTGACATTCTCGGGTCAGATTCATCCACGTGAGAGATAATCTTAAGTCTCTCGACCCTCCCTTTTCCACCCATCTCTTCCGGACCTCTATAAGCTAAACCAAGTCTGAATAGACACACTTTGCCATTTCCTCCATCTCGCTGACAGTCGAGTCTGGACTAATCATTTATTCTCACTTCTAGATGAATACCTGGTGGTAAGCCGAACTTAATCACAGTTCCATCTTAATTAGTTTGTGTGTATTTGGTGCTGGATAATATTATTTGGATTCCACTTATTTCATTTATGTTTAATTGTGTATTTCACACTGTCGTAAGTTAGAAACATAACTATTTCATAAGTACATATTATATATTGATTGCATTAACCTGTGTCCAAAATATTATTGCTACGTTGCCCAATTGTACTTTGACGCAATATATTTTGTGCATCTTATTTTATTTCCTTTTATCTCGGCTGATCGCATTGATAATCTTGCTAACGAATTGGGACTGTGCTTAGGAAAGAGTTATGAATAATCTCCACCTTTATTATTTTTACTTAGACGAGAGTTGCGCCCCTTGGCCGAGCACACTCTGCATTTATGTTCACTCCATGTAAACAATGGCGTCACGGTCGCTGACCATTATCCATCGCCCCCCCCCCTCTTTCCACTTATGTTAAATTGAGATTACTTTGTACGTTTTATATTGCTACTATCAACCATCTATTTTACCAATTCCATTTGCAATCATCGCCCCATTGTACGTAAAAGCCATTTTTACCACTCTGACGAATGTACCTCAGTCGAGGGCATCGATAAGATGCATGAGAGACATGTCCTAACTTGTCTTTGTTTATCCGCAGCCTCTCTCAGGTGTCTGCCTAGCTAGCATTATTGCCTACTTGCTAACCTACTTGGCGCTATCTGCCTGTTTGGCAGTGCGTGCCTTCGGGATACCACATGCTTATTAGACACTAGGTTCCTGAAACAATGCGAGACTTCATAACTTCGCCTGCTCATCGCAACTTATTGGACCTATCCTGTTAACAAAGCTGCCCACGGCAGATCAGCTCTTCCCGCAGCACACTTCGTGCCCTACTGTGCTCACAACAGATATCAGAACTTTGGATTGAGACTCCACGAGAGCCGTATCACCGGCGACCCTTTACACGTCAGAGAGCCACATCCAGTTGCAAGACCTCCACTCAGGAGCCCAGCCAGCTATTGTATCGATAGGACAACCAGATAAGTTTGGAGGACAAAAGTGACATATACTCTCATAAAATGCAAGAGTGATGATTAAATATATTATTGCTAAGAGAGATGCAATCCCCCTCCTATTTTATTCTTCCTTGTATATTTTATGTAAATAAATATCTTTTAATTCTTTTAAGTTTTCGTATCCTTTCCATTGTTTGTTTTGTTGCGTGCCTGCTTCCAATATATCTCTGATGGCCCAGTGTGTGACAAACTCATTATAATCATCTCCTAGATATCAAACAAGCCATTCATACTCGAGGGCCGTCACAATTGGTCGTTGAAAGTTTATAACTTTTTAAATTCACGATGAAAACTATTTACAGCAAGAGAAAGTGAGAAAAGAATAAATGAAAAAAATATATTTAAAAAAATGTGGCGTGAAGAGTTAAATTACAATTTGAATTAGGCAGGCCTAGTCGTTTCAACGTTTTATTGACTATGTACAAACAACAGAAACAAAAAAAAATCAACTCGTAAGCCTATAGCAATAATTTACGAAAATGAAACAATCTCTTACAGTTAAAGCCGTGTTGGCTTCTATGGTTTCACATGGCATTGGAAAAACAAGATTACAAAGAGCGTTTGTGTTGCCACACAAACTGAGAGGCGGCCCCCGTGGGAGACGGATCCTTATCGGATCCGCATATTCGCTGGTCGACGGAGGATGGCATCGAGAGGGTATGAAACCGAGACCGTAGAGATAATCAGTCCTGCGCGCTAACCGCACGACCAGGCAATGCTCTTAATCTAATGACAATATATCTACACATTACGGAATGACAACTACCGGATATGTACAATATGTCAGAAGAGCGATTTTAGATAATCTTTTGGTATTGAACATTTTCATTTAAAAGGAACTAGAATGAGAATGTAGATCTACCTAAATTAAACTTCTAATTTAGCACTCTTAATAACTTGAGACTCCACAAGTACTGAGTCACCGGCGACCCTCTACACGCCAAAGCGCCACCTCCACTCAGAAGCACAGCCAGCTACTGCATCGATAGGACAACCAGGTAAGTTCGGAGGACAAAAGTGACATATACTCTCATAAAGTGAAAAGTATGATGATAAAATATCACAGATACCAGGATGTCAGGGAGAAATATTTTAGAGCCACTAATTTAAAAACACTATTCAATAATGTCGACCCTGGGAAGGTACTGGGCTTTATCCGGGAAGTGGGGTTGTCTACGAAGATCTGATTTATGAATTCTGTGAACATGTACTATTTACATTAGATTTTTACCAAATTATTAAATTTTTACTACCTCTACTATTTTAACTGTGAATAGACCTTGATTTTAATGATTTGACTGTATGGAATTTGGCCCTTGTGTGGAGGGAGAGTGGCCCTTGAGGGACTGCAGGCACGACATGGCCTAAATTGTGCCGATGTGCCCAAAATAAAAAAATCAATCAAAAATCAATCACTCGTTGGGTTGTTCTGAAAAAGGCTAACGCTCGTCTGATGCAGAGCTCTGCTGTCAGGGGTTTTGCAGAAATACTAAGCTCTGGTTGACAAATGTCATGCAGCTCGTCCACTGTTGGGACTGCGTCAGAACCAGATTACCCATTGCCATGGACACTAGTGAAGGGTCAAGCCTTTTAAAATCTGCTGGCTTTGAACCAGGGCCGGTCTTAGGCCACTGAAACCTATGCGGCCACAGTTGGCCCCGCACTTTCATAGGCCCCGCGCGAATTCTAGCTGTAAATTATTAAATTAAACCATTTTAACTTATTATTAAAGGTTACCTACAATTCTCTTGAAATTACAAAATATAGGGAAAAGTCACGAAAATCTCCATAAATTATTGGCAAATCTCCTTAAAAAAAGACAAAATGCTCATTTCGGATTGTCATTCAATATGGAAAACTCCAATCCTTCTTGTGATTGTTAGTTTTCATCAAATAAACATGTAATAATAATATAAATTTTAACCACAATAAGAAGTTCAAATACTTAATTTACTTCAATAGTCACTGGCATACAAATAAAAGATCTAAATCTATCTAAACCTCTTTTTAAAAAAGCGATATTTTGCTAGTCGATAGTAAATCTAAAAGTCGACTTTTTGTTGGAAAACTACTATCTACTGCAGATTGCTCGTAAAGTTAATTTTATGTACTTAGTTTAGTATGAATAAAATGCAAAGACAAATATATTTTCTAATACAAACTCTTAATTTTTATTTATTATCATCCCTATCCAGACTGGGCCCCTCGCAATCCGTTTCGCATAGAGCCCCGCAATCTGTAGGACCGGCCCTGTTTTGAACTGATGGTGTCTGGACTGTCTTCACTGTTACTCTTAGAGACAACCCAAAACTCATCATACTATATACAAAGAAAATCGGGTCTGAGCAGACACTAAAAGGCTATGCTAGCCAGGTGAAGGGCAACAGGCCTGACATCGAAAAAATGTGCTAGTAATAGCCTTGCTGTCATAACTTATCAAGTACTAGACAATTGTGTAGTGACTGCTTACTACTACTTCTGTCAGCCGCCACGGGCGCCACCCATTCTAAAATCAATACCAAGATCACTAATGAGCATAGAAAGGGTTCCACGATTAATCTTCCACCGACTAATCTAGCATCCGAAAATTCGTTCATGACTATTCGTTCAACCGACAATTCGTTCATTCAACATATCGTTCACTGACAGCTGGGATACAGACAACTTGTTTACATAAATGGTTCAGAGGGCAAATAGCTCACTGACAATTCGTTCACCGACAAATCTTTCACAGGAAAGTGACATAACTATATATATAATTCTCTTCATGGCCCAACCATGCGTTACACCACAATAAAGTCATGGAAAGAAAACTCTACAAGTTGGACTAAAGTTACCCCACGCATCTTTCGCCTCGACAGAGAGCACGACTCAGAAAAAAATATCTGGTGTCATTAAAACAGTTTCATGTTTTTTTCCGTAGCTTTGTTTTGATTTTTTTCCCTTTCGTATTGCTCTTCGTTTCCTAACCATGGCCACTACTTCACATATATTTCGTGGAGTCAACAGGTCTTTCAATGTAGTCAAAGTTCCTGCATCAGTTAACTGTTTATTTCTATCAGTCGCATATTTCTGGAAAAATGTCATCGACGAAACTGTTGCTCTTAAACTTCGCAAGATGGCTGTAAGCTTTGTTTGCGAACATTGGGATAACTATGGCGACGCCCTGTCCATTTGTCTTACTCACGGAAGCACAGGCATACATTCTGCTAGACAATACTTCCCGCTACTATCACTATTCACTTCCGAGAACGTCCGCATGACCCTCCTCGAGTTTAAAATCGGGTCAACGTCTCTCCATATCCCTGCTATTTAGCGGTTGCATTCACCGCTACATACTGGAGTGTAAAACTATCGCAGCTGCTACCTCACAAACTATCCTTATTTCCAGGATATCCCTGACTCCATCAGATTCAAATTTCTCCTTTTGCCTTTACGCGAAGACATTTTCCTGTTAGATTAGCCTTTGCCACGACAAGTAATAAAGCACAAGTCCAAACGTTCAAAAAGATATGCCTGCATCTTCCAAAACCTGTTTTCAGTCATGGACTGAATTGTATGTTGATCTCTCCACAGAATTCCTTCTTTTCATTCACTCACAGTCATTTGCCCAAACCCACCCCATATGGACAACTGTGTCTTTCAGGAAGTGTTCACCCGTCACTAAATAGCGATGTATGCTACGACGTGGGTCGACTAGTTAATATTCTCGTTGCGCGTTTAATTGGCTTACATTAAGAGTACACAATGAAATTGATACATTATAAATTTTGTTTCTATTATTTCAAAATTTCTGTTTCTTTCTAAAGTATTAAAGGCCTAGTACGAGTTTCTTGGATCATTTTTGTGATAGAAAAAAGGCACACCGAAATGTCAGAAAGAACCCAAATAATCCAAGACACAGGCAGTAATATAACAGACTTAGCCTACCGTACTAGTCAAAACGTCTGTTAATCTTGGTTTCTAATTTAAATTCTTTAGACCATGTGGAAGTGTTTGCTTTTTCGATGTGGGGGCCATGGCGATATATGAAACATTAAAAAGTCATTCACACTCGACTCGACCATGGATATGTGAGGACAACACAGATTGTCGGAGTCACTGACTCAAAACATATACTAGAAGCTTTGGAAAGCTCTGGACCGTGGCACTTCAATATCGACATTTTCCCCTTGGCTTCACACGAATAAACCAATGCTACGGCATCCCTGTAATATATGTGGGTACCGAGTCACATATATTAATAATATAAATTAATATTTAATACATCCCTACCTCACTGAATACTGAGGTCTGTAGGAACGAGCAACAGACATGGTAAGATCATTGCTGTCTGAGTGAATGTGTGGTGACTGCTGTCTGGGGCACACTCGATTCCTACCAACGATGGACACCACATTCAGAGTGCGACAAATGCTGTTGAACACAGAAACTGCAGTTAAAATCTGCAAAATATTTGCCCATAAGCTTACATGTAGATCAGACAGAAAGAAGAGTTTTATTTGTGTGTACGGGCGCTTAGAGAGTTGATTGAAACGTTTAAAATGAGCTTAGGGTGTCACGTAAAAATTCAGTCAGGGTTAGGCGGGAAATTAAAGACTTAAGTTTGTTAAATTACAAATCGCGCCTGATTTAAATTTTTCATTTTCTAGCCATTGAACATATCATTATTTCATGCCATTGTTTGGTCATTAATTATGGTATTATCTCGTCATAAAACATGTCATTGTTTGGTCATTAAACATGACATGCGTGACGCAACTATAGTCACAATATACAAGAACAAAGGGGATCGGAGTGACTGCAACAATTACAGGGGTATCTCTCTCCTCAGTATAGTGGGCAAGATCTTTGCTAGAGTGGCACTATCCAGGCTGCAAGTGATAGCTTCTAGAGTCTACCCAGAGTCTCAGTGTGGATTCAGGAGTGGTAGATCCACTGTAGACATGATATCTTCTCTACGACTACTGCAGGAGAAATTCAGAGAGAGAGACAGACCCCTTTACATCGTTTTTGTTGATCTGACTAAAGCTTTTGACATGGTCAGCAGAAGTGGCCTTTTCAAACTCCTGAGGAAAATAGGTTGCCCTCCCAAACTACTGCAGTTCATTGAGTGTTTTCACGAGGAAACTAAATGCACTGTCAAATTCAATGGAGCCCAATCAGCACCTTTTGAGGTTTGCAGTGGTGTCAAGCAGGGATGTGTGCTCGCACCTACTCTGTTTGGCATATTCTTCTCCTGTCTACTGCATTATGCGTACAACGACATAAACGAAGGTGTGTTTCTCCATACAAGATCCTCTGGAAAACTATTTAATGTTTCAAGGCTGCGGGCAAAAACCAAGGTTAGGAAGCTACTCGTCAGGGAACTCCTCTATGCTGATGATGCAGCTATTGTGGCTGATTCTGATATTCAGCTACAGTGCCTGGTTTACAAATTATCTGCTGCTTGCCAGAAGTTCGGCTTAAACATCAGTCAAAGCAAGACTAAGATACTTGTCCAAAACACAAACACTGCACCTCAAGTAAGCATTAATGGCCAACCACTAGAAATTGTTGATCACTTTTGTTACCTTGGCTCCATCATATCCAACAACACTCTACTGGATAAAGACATAAACAACAGGATAGCCAAGGCAATGGCCACCATGTCACGGCTGCAGAAAAGAGTCTGGGACAACATATTGCTGACTAACAGTACTAAAGCCCTAGTCTACCGGACCTGTGTGTTGAGCACCTTGCTGTACGGAAGTGAAACATGGTCAACCTACTCATGGCAGGAAAAAAAGCTGAATGTTTTCCACCTCCGATGCCTAAGGCGGATCTTTAAAATAAGGTGGCAAGATAAGATAACCAATGAGGAAGTGCTACAAAGAGCAGGGTGCCAGGACATCCGCTCTGTTATCAGCAGCAGACGCCTTGGCTGGCTTGGCCACGTTCGTAGAATGCCAGAAGGTCGACTTCCACAGGACATCCTGTATGGCGATCTGATAGAAGGCAGGAGAGCCGCTGGTCGCCCACTTTTACGTTATACGGATGTATGCAAACGCGACATGAAGCTCTTCAAAATCGACACTGGCAACTGGGAAGAGGTGGCACTGGACAGATCCTCATGGAGAGAGAGCATAAAGGAAGGATCAAAGATTGCAGATGCCATACACAACAGAAGCAGAAAGAAGGGTGAAAATGCAACGGCGCCTGGTGATTATATATGCCCAACCTGCGATCGCAGCTGTGTATCAAGGATTGGCCTCTTTAGTCACACAAGAAGTTGCAAAGGGAAAAGATCGTCTCTCGAGACGTAAAATGCCGCAGGAAACATGTCATTGTTTTCACATTAAACTTGGAATTATCTTTCCTAATGTGAAGTTGTAAGAAAGAAATTTTTAAAATTTCTAGAATATCATAGAGTATAGTATTTCTTGATATTCTACGAAATGAAAATATTGTTATAAACCTGGTGGTGGCACAGAGAGGGGTAGTGGTGTGAGTGTAGTCAGCCGACGCAAATCGCCCCAGGCCAGCACTAGACGAGCGGTCAACCGTGACGAGTTACGACGGTCGGCCGAGACGAGTGTCAACATGGTGGTTCGGGAAGGATCGACGTCGTGAACAGAGCTCAGGAGCGTCACGAGAGTTGTAGTCATCTGACCACCTAGAAACGTCGAGCGGCGTTCTGTCCGGTTCGAGAAGGCCAGTAGGGACCCTATATAAGAGCGGAGGTGTCGCAGTCAAGATGGTGGAGAAAGGGGCTCAATACAGCGAGGTGGAGAAAGGAGGTTCACGACAGAAGGTCCACTACAGCCCAGTTCAATACAGTCCGGTCGACTACAGCACAGTTCAACGGTGTGGTTCTGTACGGAGCATTACGACGGTTATGTGCGGAGTACTGTCAAGTACAGTTGAGACGAACGGCGTCTTGATCTTGGTCTGTGATCGAGTCCGACACAACGAGCCTAGTGTGTGAAGTCAGTCCTGAACTGTTGAACCCAGTGCAAGCCCGGAACGAGACGGAGAGGCCAGTGCAATAGTTGATGCGGCGGAACGGTGTTATCGGAGAGATATTTGTACAGCGTACGTGTTCCCAATTGTACAGTATTGGCTGTTACTTATTCAACTATTAAAGTGTTACGTTACTTTGGAGCCCTGAGTTGTCAAGTTCTTTAAGTTGGTGGTGTATGGTGCAGTTTGCAGAGAGCCTGGATAGGGAGATTCGTAACAACTGGTGTCAGACGTGGGATCGGAATCGGATTGGATCGGATCTACTATGGCTCATCTGAAACTGCTGTACGAACTTGAATTCAGAGAACTGAAGCAAGAACTCCGTGGACGAAGGCTGAAGGCATGTGGAAACAAGGAAACTTTACAAGCACGCCTCCGAGAAGACATTTTGGAAGAAAAAGAAGATCCGGACAGATATCTTTTTGAAGTCGAACCTAACTTGCTGGAACAGATCACCAGTAGCATGAAGCAACAGATCACCAGTATCATGCAGGAACAGATGGCAGCTATGCATGGACAGATTGCAGCTATGCAGGGACAGATCGACAGTAGCAAACAGGAGCAGATGACAGCTATGAACTCGGGGCTGGAAAACACCAATTACAAGATAGATGCCATGAACACCAAGATAGCCGCCATGAACCAACGCATACCTGCTGTGGAGGAGAGAATCATCAACTCAGACGTTCGTTCATATACTAAAACCAGAGAGAGGAGCCTTGGTGGTGATCATGAGGACCCATTGAAACCTGACGAAACCGTTGAGAGACATATGCAAGTCGGGAGATACCAGCCATGTCCGAACCTAACAGACGTTGGTCCGGCTGCCAAAACTGGAGAGAAAAGTCCTGATGGTGGTAAAGAGAATCCAAGGCAGTCTGACGTTGACGTTGATGGACATTTGAAAGACGAAAGTCATCGACAAGGTCTGAAACCAACAAGCGATTGGCTTGATACTGAGACGAGAGAGAGAGAGGTCCTGATGGTGGTGAAGAAAGCCGAATGGAGCCTGAAGCTGAAGACGAGGGACCTTTGCACGAGGAGTGTTATCAATCTGCCACACGAGCATGCCCTCCAGACAAGGCTGAAGATGATGACCTGTCCCACAATTCCCTGTCCTGTGGATTTGAAGCCCATCCCAGTCCTTCTTCGCAAAGCCCTATGAAGCCACCTCGTTTGCCAACGATCTTGGTATCCCCAGCCCTTACATCCTATACCTTTCCATGTGTCAAGTTACTGCACTCAGTACCAAACGGCAAGAGAGCGATGCGACCACAAAATCACTGCAGCCACATGAAGACCAACTGGTGGAGAAGAAGGAGAAGGCGACTTTTGTTGAGTGCAACATGGATGACGATGAGACCACGACATCGATGCAACCAGGTCAAGGCAAACTGGAGGAGAAGAAGGAAGCGACCATTGCTCAACAGGCAAGCCAACTGCCACCGATCGACCCCCACCTACAGCGATGAAATTTCACAGCCAATGTCATGAGATTGAATCTGCCCGGGACGGACAAATCTAAGGAGGGGGCAGTGTTATAAACCTGGAGGTGGCACAGAGAGGGGTAGTGGTGTGAGTGTAGTCAGCCGACGCAAATCGCCCCAGGCCAGCACTAGACGAGCGGTCAACCGTGACGAGTTACGACGGTCGGCCGAGAAGAGTGTCAACATGGTGGTTCGGGAAGGATCGACGTCGTGAACAGAGCTCAGGAGCGTCACGAGAGTTGTAGTCATCTGACCACCTAGAAACGTCGAGCGGCGTTCTGTCCGGTTCGAGAAGGCCAGTAGGGACCCTATATAAGAGCGGAGGTGTCGCAGTCAAGATGGTGGAGAAAGGGGCTCAATACAGCGAGGTGGAGAAAGGAGGTTCACGACAGAAGGTCCACTACAGCCCAGTTCAATACAGTCCGGTCGACTACAGCACATTTCAACGGCATTACGACGGTTATGTGCGGAGTACTGTCAAGTACAGTTGAGACGAACGGCGTCTTGATCTTGGTCTGTGATCGAGTCCGACACAACGAGCCTAGTGTGTGAAGTCAGTCCTGAACTGTTGAACCCAGTGCAAGCCCGGAACGAGACGGAGAGGCCAGTGCAATAGTTGATGCGGCGGAACGGTGTTATCGGAGAGATATTTGTACAGCGTACGTGTTCCCAATTGTACAGTATTGGCTGTTACTTATTCAGCTATTAAAGTGTTACGTTACTTTGGAGCCCTGAGTTGTCAAGTTCTTTAAGTTGGTGGTGTATGGTGCAGTTTGCAGAGAGCCTGGATAGGGAGATTCGTAACAATATTGTTTCCAAAATGACCAATAAAATTTTCAATACAATGAAAATTAAACTAAAATAAATACAAGATGAAAATTCCATTAACTAGTTTTTTTTCTGTACACAGATGTACATATTTGTTAAAGCTTCTACTATAACTACATGTGTATACCTGTAGTAAGCAGTTAGTATAATACCAAGGCCAACAGAGAAAGCAAGCAGGATAATCAACGTTACAGCTACATGTTCTTTCGTTGCAGAGTTGTGTTTCATACTACCATCAAAATCCCTGTTTAAAGAGAGTTGTTTTTATATTCTTATAAAATAAAACTCTGTTATCACCCTTCTCTCTCCTGCTTGCACTCCTCCTCCAAAAGAAAAAATATAAATACAATCTCTGACTTCTCTTCCATACCGAAACATTAGAAAGGTTCTACGTAGATTTTGAATGGAATCCCCCCCCCCTTTTCTACACCCAGTGCCTCGTAACGCTTTCCAACAAGGATTTTTTACTTTTCATTGAAGTATTTCTCCTTCTTCTTCGGTGACTTTGGGGAAATACTGAAAATTAAATACAAAGATTTAATAGAAAACTTGCCATGTTTTAGAATTTTTGAACTCAGATTGTGAATTCATTAAAGCCATTTTTTATCGAGCACCTACGAGGTATGGAGAGCTTGTGTACAAAATCTCATGTGAAATATGCTCTGCGATTTCAGAGATTGCACTTGAAATAAAATAACCCGCAAATAGTTATAGTCGGTGAATTTGACTACCTGTTGCCTTGAATTGGAAAGGCCCTTTTATAATGCAACCTCACAAACACAGGTAGACATGGTATTGGCAGCTGCAACAATATCGGCATACTTCTGTTGGGACTCTGCTCTGAAACAAAGCTTGCAATAGTGTTGGTAGCAGTGATGCCCTACCTAATTCAGTTCGCGGGCCATTTTAATTTTCAACACTCGTGTAGTGAGCCACACCACCCAAATGATCAAAAAAATTGACTTGAAATCATTTTTATGTAATTATTCACACATTAATTGCATTTTAGCATTTTATTCGAAAACATACTTCTAAATATCCGGCTGCATAGATGAGCCACTAAGTCAGAGCACCGAATCAAGATTAGCGTACGTGATACGAGGATTTAATATTGGTTTCGCCTGTTTCATCACTGAAAAAGTTTGTGCTTGTAAACAAGGTGACCACCCTTAACTCTTGTTTCGGAGGATTTAGACAACTTTATGCAGGCAACACGGAGTAGAAATCAATTGTCTGCATGGTTAGACATTTATCAAGAAAGGATGTTTGGCTTTATAAGTCAATCAGTTCCAGTTAGATGTATGTCAGGGCTATTAACACATCGGCCGCTAATGGATTTTCGAAAAAAAAACATATTTCATTCTTTAAAAATTTAAAAATCCATAAATCTTTCAGTGAATAATCCTTCATTAGCCTCAGAAATAAGAACGTTTTTTTTTTCTTTTGGGATAGACACATTAAGTTGCTTGTATTTTTTGTAGTGATACTTCTAGTTTTCGAGATCTGAGTGTGACAGACGGACAGACGGACATTTTGCACAAATCTAATAGCGGCTTTTTCCCCTTACGGGGGCCGCTAAAAAAAGTGTACCTCATCATATGGTCCAGATTCAAAACCTTGCCACAGAGGTTTAGTTGGTGAATAAAGCAATGAAGCCACAGACACCAGGCTCCTTCTGACTCGACAACTTTTCTAATAACACTTGCTTCCAGTCCACAGTGGAATCCATTCATACTTCTGACGCCATCAGTAGTGACTCCCATAAATTTCTCTCAAGAAAAATATCGTTTATGATGGTTGAAACCATTTTGAACAGGTCTTTGCGTGATGGTCCCATGCATCCTCCTTATAGCTATTAACTCCTCTATTATTTCAATATTGCTGCTTATACCGTAAATACCAAGAGTTAAGCGGTACCGGATATGCCTGTTTCATATTATGTTTTTGTTTTTAAAACATCCACAGTATCTTATAAAACAAACATGTTGACTTACTATCATGTTCTTAAAAAAAAAAAAAAATGTCCGTTCACTTTTCCTGGAAGATTTCAAATTTAAGTTTAAAAGGTCATGGTACCAATCTATCTATGAAAGCGTGACTGCCCTAACATAGGAAAAGATACATTTTCATCATTTTTTTTTGGGAAGAGGGAAGATTTTCTACGCTGACGTTTCGGCGGGCCGGATGGAACGACGTCGCGGGCCGGATCTGGCCCGCGGGCCGTATTTTGGGCATCACTGACCAACACAATTAAAAAAAAGAGTTTTAGAATCACATGGATGCATCCACGCTCAAAGCTCTGGCAGCTGTTGGATGACATACTAGTGAAACAGTGCGATGTTAAAAATGTGGTGCACACTTGAGCAGGGGTGAGCAAATTACGGTCCGCTGGCCACGTGCGGCCCGCCGAAGTATTTTGTGTGGCCCGCGGAAATCATGTGTGCCCACAGTATAAATATATAAAAATGCTAATATATTAAAAATAATATTCTAAATATCTCCATAAATTATTGAAACTGTCTCAATATAAAAAGTTTCAAGTAAACGAAGATTACTTTTATTGGCTGTACTTCAATACACACACTTTAAGACACAATCTCAGGACAGTATTTATTTAATGCTATGAAGAACAGTGATAAGTGAGTTGAGTGTTGGGTAGGCTTGGAACAAGATGGCTAGTGTAACAACTTATGGAGCTCGATCTTTGACTGAGAAAAACAGTTTTTTTTTAGAATATCCCAACCATAAACTCTAAACAGGAAAGTTTGCACAAAGCTGCATAAAACATAATCAAGTACAATATGACAATACTGAACAAAAAGTCATCAGAGCTAGGGGGTCATAACCGCAGGTAGTTTAGAAAAGTACTTAAAGATTTAGAAACAAAATATTCCGTTCTGCTGGCTTAGCATGGGCAAGGTAATGAGAAGAATATAAAATCTCAAGGAAGAATTTTTTTTTTGTTCTTTGAAGGACATTGACTGTGACTTTGTTACTAATATTTCTAATGAAGAGTGGAAGAAAATTTCATGTTTTTCATGAACACTATTTAAATGTACTGTTTGCATATGGAATGTAAGTGCATATTAAATCTTATCAAACAAGACCTTCCAATTTCTCCAGGCCAGTAAGTGAAAACAGGTTTTGTCAATTTCCTTTGTTGAAAGGTGAAACTATTTCTAGTAAAATGGTTAAAAATACCAGACTTATTTGGATTACTTAATTATGGAATTTATAAAAGCAAATTTTAAGACGTCAATAACCAGTTTTCAAAACCATCAGCTCACCAATTAGCGCAGAAGCTGATTCAGCTCCAGAGAACATAACTGAAAGAGAAGTTCAAGTCAGTACTTCCGTGGTAGCCTAATGGGTGCTAGAAAATGTATTTCCACAATTCAAAAACTTTGCTGCTAAGCTTTAACATTATTTGGGCACACAAACATCTGCGAACAAGCATTTTTTTGTTATTGTTGAAAATAAACAAGTGTAATCACAGGTCGATGGTGACTGACTGTAATTTGACAGCAGTCACAAGAATAACAACTAGTAAGCTAGTTCCACAATTCTGGAACTTTACGCACGAGTATAAACAGTTAAATACTTCACATTAAGTACAACTCTACATTTGTGGTGAAACATTTTGGGAATGTGGGACCGCATATAAATAATATATATATAATATAATAATAATATATATGCGGCCCCACATTCAGAAAATTTGTTTTTAATGCGGCCCTCGATACGAAAAGGTTGCCCACCCCCTGCACTAGAGTAATGAAAAGAGCCAACTGCCACACGGACCATCGTCTTATTCGGATGAAGCTGAACATCAAATCAAGATGTTGATAGGCTGGCTGACATACGAGAGCGATTCAGAGGAATATTCGAAGTTAATCTCAGAAAGACCTAGGAGGATGATCCAGTGAGTCAGCTAAAATCGATACTTCAGGATGGGGGTACTGCAGTAAACCGAGACCATTCGTTATACAAGGCCTCAACACTGACCTTCAACGTCATAACATGTGGGCAGTTTAGACCAACAGCTCTTGTCACATCATACTGGAAGAACACTGTCCTGTTGGGGCATAATTTACCCGGTTCCGTCGGAACTATGAATCGACTCCCCATGCCTTCACTGTGGAGAGAGCGTCGAAACAGTGCCACATTACGAGTGTTCCCAGCTCAGCGAGCTACGGGGGGACGGGTCTAAGAAGTCACTCGACATGTATTGTGGCTACGAGTGCCAGAGCACTTCCTGCTCTGTTTTTCAATAGGAGTTCGTCTCAGGTTTTCTACATCAAACGACTTCTCATTTTGGCTCTTTGTTCCTTTTCTTCCATTCAAGAGTACTCTACTTTGTTGACTGACCGATAGCACGAGATGGGATCCTTTCACCTTGTGCAGCCTGACCATCCGGCTTGGGCTTTACTCCCTCTCTTTATCTAGTCTATGAGTGCGCGCCACCCATTAACCTTTGGCCTGGTGTTTTGACAGACAATCATTAGCAAATAAGTGGGATTCGCCAACCGAACTTTGAACTTCTTTAGTAAGGAACACTCGTTCTATTTTTTCTAGAACGTTGAGGTACAATCTTTCACAGACTCCGTTTATTTTATTCTCACATTTATCCTATAGTATCTGCGCATGCGTGACCTCTCCGTCTTGTCTCGTCATTTACACAGAATGTAAACATGGCCTAGATTTATAGGACACAATACTTTTTTTTTAGAGTCTTAAGTTTGTTTAAGGGCTACAGCCTACAATACATACACTACGGTCTACGTTAGTACCCAAGGAACATTTCTGCCACGTTTTATCAAGATAGGTGAAACAGTTTTGATTTCTATGCGGGGACATACGCCTTACTTTCTGCTTTATATATTAAATAATCTATATATATGATTCTCTTTTTCCCTCAAAAGTTCGGACGAGCAAGAAGGAAAGATCACTCAATTATTTCTGCAGATAGTAACCACACGAAAAAACAAGAGGGGGGGGGGAGAACAAGTGGGTATTTACACGTCGCTACGGATGGCTGCGTGCTGGACTGTCTAACCCTGCCCGCTCCCATCCCCCTTCGTCCTGCGGGAGGTTTGGACTAAGAAGAAAACTATCTTCAACTCTGAAGGAACATCCGAAACATGTAAAACATTTTACAAACAAAAATTTTACAAACACTAAATAGCAGCGCCGGACTTATTGTGACCAAGAAGTCATGGCAAGAGAACAAGTAATCTACTACGTATATTCAACCGTCACTAAATAGCAGGGCCGGACTTAGCATTGTGGGGCCGTATGTGAAACGGATTTCGCGGGGCAAAGTTTGGGTAGGGAAGCGGATAATAAGTGAAATTTAATAGTTTGTATTAGAAATAAAATTCGTCTATGCATGTACAGAATTACTTTACGAGCATTGCGTGTATCAAAGTCATACAGTATCTATATATATAATTCTCTTCTTCCCTCAACAGTTTGGACGAGAAGAAGAAGTAAAGGAAAGATCACTCTCTTAGTTCTGCGGATAGTCACTCCACGAAAAAACAAGAGGGGGGAGAACAAGTGTTCACCGATCACTACGGAAAATAGGGGCGTGTCTTACGCCGTGGGTTGACTATCTCTCTCTCTCTCTCTCTCTCTCTCTCTCTCTCTCTCTCTCTGTATATATATATATATATATATATATATATATATATATATATATATATATATATATATATATATATATATATATATATATATATATATATATATATATATATATATATATATAACAAGTAATCAACTCTGTATTAACCAGTCACTAAATAGCGCGGCCGGACTTAAACATTGTTTTGCCCTATGCGGAACGGAATTCGCGGGGCCAAGTTTGGGTAAGGATACGGAAAATTAAGAGTTTATATTATAAAATACATTCGTCTTTGAATTTTATTCATTCTTTACTATGTACACAATTACTTTACGAGACTTTCGTGTAGCGAAGTCATACAATACATCATAAAAATTATATTTCCGACAAAGATCACGCTCAATAGCAAGAATTACCAAATGTTTCAATGTATCTTCGAGAATTGTTGAACTAAAGTAATTCATCATTAGTTTGAGGCGCGAGAAGCTTCTTTCACCAAATTCCAAAATTACACGATAATGCCGTTTTTTTAGCGCGCGTAGGATTGGCATTTTCCATATTGAATGACACCCCAAAATGACAATTTTGGTCTATATATTTCAGGAGATTTGTATAAGTTTTCTAAAGATTTTAATCATTTTCGAATATTCCCAGGACTTTTCGATTCCAGAAGCTCCTTGTAAATCGACAGTAGGCTGTGGAAAATCTGTTATAAGTTATACAATGGTTTAATTTAATAATTTATACACCTAGAATTAGCTCGGGTCCTATGAAAGTGCGGACCCCACTGCAGTCACCTAATGCCGGCCCTGCAAAATAGCGGCGTATGCTATGCCGCCGGTTGACTAGTATCATGATAATTCTGTTTCTTACATAGATCACGCTCAATAGAAAGAATTACCAAATGTTTCAATCTATCTTTGAGAATTGTTGACCTCAAGTAATTCTTCATTAGTTTGAGGCGCGAGAAGCTTCTTTCACTAGATTACACAATGTCGGCTAATGCATAATGCCGTTTTTATTTATCGCGCGTAGGATTGGCGTTTTCCATACAGAATGACACCCCAAAATGACAATTTTTGTCAATATATTTCCGTATGTTTTAAGGACCTTTTCGTATATTTTGTAATTTCGGGGGATTTCCAGGAGCTCCTGGTAAATCGACAGGAGGGCACTGGAAATCTGTTTTAAGTTATAAAATGGTTTAATTTAATAATTTATACACCTTGAATTAGCGCGGGTCCTATGAAAGTGCGGGGCCCACTGCGGTGGCATAAGTTGCAGTGGCCTAAGGCCGGCCCTGCAAAATAGCGGCGTATGGTACGCCGCCGGTCGACTAGTATATATATAATTACTAGTGGTAAGAGCATTAGTAGCGAAAAAAAATTACTCACCATCTAAATGGATCTAATGTAAACAATGCGTATCTTGAGCTAGGAGTATAGGATAGTGTGACCGTCAAACTCAACAATGAAGATAGAATCCAGTTGAATGCTACACTTCTAGACACGAGTTGTCTTCTACTACGCAGAGTTAAACCTGGTTTCTTGATTGTCATGTGCCTTAATTGAAAAAGAAACAGAAAAGGGGTGACGGGTTTAAGTATATACATATATATATATATATATATATATATATATATATATATATATATATATATATATATATAAAATAAAATATATATATATTTATAGCGAGAGAGAGATAAATAGATAGATAGATAGATAGATAGATAGATAGATAGACAGATAGATAGATAGATACATAGTTAGATAGATAGATAGATAGATAGATAGATAGATAGATAGATAGATAGATAGATAGATAGATAGATAGATAGATAGATAGATAGATAGATAGATAGATAGATAGATAGATATTATAAGGTAGACATTTTTAGTTGTAAAAAAAACAACACAAAATCAAAATATTACTGAAAGTGATTTTCTAAAAGATGTCCCTGGTGTATCCTGTGTATGCAGAAGTATTGATGATTGTCACTGTTACGATGGCAGCAGCGCGAGTTGTTCCTAACAAATGTAGTTGTCATCTTGATACATTTGTGTTGTTACAAGTGTTTGTGTCTACAAGGGTTTTCCCTTGCCTAGGTAGAAGGCTAGACAGAGCTTAGGAAATTGTCTATTGCTAAATAAAAAGAGTATAGAAGGAAGTTTGACTTTTCTTCTATTTCATTCACTTTTGAGAAGCTTAATTTAGTTTTGATTGTAAAAATGGGGCAGTGAAGAAAGATACGAATGCATTTGCTAATTTCATTTTTTTTTCTCAGGCTCCTTTTCGTGGATGTATCAGTTTGATTTGAGAGTATTCCATAGATATTCTTGTGTCAATTTATCCTACAAATCGAGTCTATTTAATAGATGAAGTTTTGTTTCAATTCACGTACTGTTAGCCTTATTTTGTACAGGTTTGTAATAGAATGGTGCTGAAACAAAGAAATCGCTCGAATACGTTCTAAATAACTGAAGTTCAACATCTACATCTTCGACATGACTCGAAAACGATATCGCCGTCCTGATTCGACACCTGAGATGAACTCCAATATATAGAAAGGCTGATCCTCATGTAGGATTCGAGACCAGATGGTTTTCATTTTATCGAAAATTAGTTATGAAAAATGTTTACAAAATGGACTTTAAAAAAAAAGATTCTATAAATCTTTAGTGCTTAAATGTAGAACTTTATACATATTTGTTTTGACCTGTGATCCAAATCCAATATCTGTTTAATATTTTGATCTAAATGACCTAAATCTAATTTTTTATTTAGTTAAACAATGTTCAACTTTTGTCGTAGACTGTGAAATAAAATATAAATTTATGACACTTGGTTTCTTTGACATTAAATAAAACCTGAAGTTAATCTAGGAAGGTAGCAATGACCTACAGTGTTCATTGTATTGATATTTCACATACTTTCAATGATCATTGATAAGTCGTTCGAACTGACCTGTAGTAACCGATGCTAGCAAACGTTCCCCAATACTGGAGAAGGCTATTGTAAGTCAAGAACATCTGGACGCCACCGATGAACTTACTGTGACCATCGGTCAGAGCCATTCTGTTGAAGTGAATAGACAGAACGCAAACCACCATGGCTAGACACAGCATAATGTTATTGGCACAAATGTTCAGGAGATGACTGTTTGGTGGAGTTCTTAGACTAGGAGAGTACTGAAGACATAGAGAATAATTGATGACCAAACACGCATAAATATTGATGAGTAAACACTCATAAACATTGATTAACTAAACACGCATAAATATTAATTACTAAATAAGCATAAATATTGACAAGTAAACATTCGTGTCTATTGATACTCTACATAAATAGATATTGATTTTGAAACAAATGTAGATCTTGATTACAAAGCTCATACCGTTCTATAGATCTCTCGCATGACATTGTCAGAGTCGCTCTTTTCCCGTCACAAAATCGCATGTGACGATTTAGGCACATCCCAAATTGTGTATTTAAAATCAACAGGTTTTCAGCCCTTTTTTTTTTAATCTGCTCCTGGTACCGGAGGGGGGGGGTAGAGGATTGTGCTCCGTCCCCTCCCCCGAAATGAAATAAATTTTGTGACTTTTTTTATTTGCTTTAATTTTCTTTATTGTAGGTTACATTTTAATTGGGGGGGGGGGGGGAGGTTTTGAGTTTAAAACTCTCCTTCAGACTTTTCAACATTAAAAACTCTTTCATATAAAACTTAAGTAAACTACAGTCACCAAACCATATGAGCGTGGCCAAAGGGGTTATGAGTTTAAAAATCCCCTCCAGAGGATTTTGAGTTTTGAGGTTAAAAGGCCTATATTCAATATTAAACTAAATTAAATTATAGTCACCAAACTCTATGAGCGTAGCCAATGGGGGTTTTGAGTTAATAAAAAACTCTCAAAGAGTTTTTAGTTAAAAAAAAACTTTCGATGATTTTGAGTTTAAAACGTACATTTAAAACAAAATCATGTCTTCAATGATCCTTGCAAATATGCGTATCCAACGGGGGTCACCTCTGAGTTTGTGTAATAGTAAAACCTCTCTTCGTAATCTTGTTTGCTTTAATTTTTGTTTATTTTAGGTGATATTTTAATGTTTAATCATCATTTGCGCCAGCGCAGCCAATGGAGGTTTTGAGGTTAAAACCGACCTCTTCTATGAAACAAAAAATAATGCACCCAATTCCATGAGCGTAGCCAAGTGTGGATTTTGAGCTTAAAACCCCCTCCAAATTACGATAAAATATCCTCTCAATATAAAACTAAAGCATACAACTGTCACCAGATTCTATGAGCGTAGCTAAGAGTTGTTTTTTTTAGTTTAAAGCTTTAGTTTAGAGCTTTAAGTTAAAAACCCCTCCATATGGTTTTGAATTTAAGCCTCCTCCTTAAGAGTTTTGAGGTTGAAAACCCCCTCTTCCAGATTAAATGAGCGTAGCTAAGGGGTTTTGAGTTGTTGTTTTTTTAACTCTAGAGATTTTTTAGTTTAAAACCCCTCCAACAGATGGTTTTGAAGATAATTTATAAAATCTATAGCAAACTACAGTCACAAAATTCAATGAGCATAGAAATATGGGTTGCAAATTTCTACCAGTTGCTGGGCTCCATTAATACAGTCACAAAATTCTATGAGCGTAGCCAAAGGGGTTTTGAGTTGAACAAATGGCAAATTTGAATAAAATGTCATTAGTTTATTTATTTTCATGTTGTCAATAAAAGATCGTTAATTTTATGACTATTATAACGTGATAACAAATAAAAAATTAATCTTATTATCATGAATTTCTTTCAAACCCTCAGATTGTCCCTTTTTAAGTTATTGACTATTAGGCCTTAATTTTTAGGTTTAATTCACTAAAAAACGAAATTAAGCTATTGAGAACATTGTGCCTTCTGTAGTGTGACAATAATAGTCACGTCAAGTTTTAAATTAGCCAAAGCAATGCTATTGTCTCCTCTAGTCGCTACATCCAGTCTATTTCTTTGCTTAGCCATAAAGTTTGTTACGCACTAAATGTAGTTTAACCATGTATGTTGATGGAAAAGCTAACAACAATTTCATTTTCTATCACAGTTTTGCAATTTTACAGGAACATTTAAGTGCAGCCATATCTCTATTGGGCCTCCTATGTTTACATTATTTTTACTGAAGACATAATTTTGAAAAAAAAATTATTTTTTTGTGTGTAACTCATTTTGAACATTAGTAACACATATTAAAAAATTGTCATTTATATTTCATTTTTTAAATATTCTTACACTTACAACGTCATTATCCCGTAATTTTGGAATCTGGTGAAAGAAGCTTCTCTCGCCTCAAACTAATGAAGAATTACTTTAGTTCAACAATTCTCGTAGATAGATTGAAACATTTGGTAATTCTTGCTATTGAGCGTGATCTATGTAGGAAATAGAATTTTTATGATGTTTTGTATGACTTCGCTACACGCAAGGCTCCTAAAGTAATTCGGTACGAAGTAAAGGATGAATTAAATGCAAAGACGAATGTATTTTCTAATATAAACTCCTTATTTTCACTTATAATTCGTATCCCTATCCAAACTGGGCCCCGCGAATTCAGTTTCGCATAGAGCCCCACAATGTTTAAGTCCGGCCCTGCTATTTAGTGACGGGTGAATACAGAGTAGATTACTTGTTATATATATATAGTCAACCTACGGCGTAAGATATGCCTCTATTTTGCAGGGCCGGCCATAGGCTACTGCAACCTATGCGACCTCAGTGGACCCCAATACTTCCATAGGACCCTTGCTAATTCTAGGTGTAATTTATTAAATTAAACCATATTAAAACTTATAACAGATTTCATGCGGCCGCCTGATTTACCAGGAGCTTCTGGAAATCTCCTGAAATTGCAAAATGAAAAAGTCATGGAAATCTCCGGAAATTATTAAAAATCTTTTGAAAACTCTTACAAATCTCATGAAATATATAAACAAAATACGGAAAACGCCAACGCGCGATTAATAAAAACGGCATTATGCATTAGCCGTAATTGTGTAATCTGGTGAAAGAAGCTTCTTGCGCACCAAACTAATGAAGAATTACTTGAGGTCAACAATTCTCGTAGATTATTGCTATTGAGCGAGATATATGAAAGAAATAAAAGTTTTATGATATACTGTATGACTTTGATACACGCAAGGCTCGTAAAGTAATTCTGTTCTTAGTAAAAAATGAATGAAATGACTAAACAAATTTATTTTCTAATACAACTCTTAAATTTCACTTATTATCCGCTTCCTTACCCAAACTTGGCCTCGCGAAATCCGTTTCGCATAGGGCCCCACAATGCTTAAGTCCGGCCCTGCTATTTAGTGACGGGTGAACATACATAGTAGTTTACTTGTTCTCTTTCCAAGACTTGTTGGTCACAATGGTTAAGTCCGGCGCTGCTATTTAGTGTTAGTAAAATGTTTATTTGTAAGATGTTTTACATGCTTCGGATGTTCCTTAAGAGTTGAGGATAGTTTATTTCTTAGTCCAAACCTCCCGCAGGACGAAGGGGGGTGGGAGCGGGCAGGGTTTGACAGTCCAGCGCGCAAACCGCACGACCAATCAGCCATCCGTGAATACCACTTGTTTCCCCCTCGCCTCCTCTTGTGTTTTCAAAGTGAAACTCTACCTGCAGAAATAAGAGAGTGATCTTTCCTTTACTTCTTGCTTCTCGTCCAAACTGTTGAGGGAAGAATAGAATTATATAGATAGATAGATAGATTGTTTCCCTTTGTGTACATCAATCCAAGTTGATTATTAATGCTGTAGAGAATTTTGGTGCTATTGGAAAAAAGGAAGATGATAGAAATGCTTAAAAAGATGCGGTTAACTTGTAATTTTTTGGTGTTTGATACTTATGTAATTTTCCCAATTTAGTGCCTTGTGCGTTTTCCTAACAATGGTATTTTTAAGGTGGAGGTGTGTGACGTGACATAATGGGGAGTTAACTATTTTTTTATAATTGTAAAGACAGGAATGATTTCCCTTAAGAAGGGTATATTAGGCCATGTAGAGTGTGTTTAGTTGCTACTTATTCTTGAGTTACCAGCTTGACCATTGGACCTTGCTGTGTATTGGGGTACTCAGGAGAAGTGTGCCCTGCTCTGGAGATATTTGGGCTAAGTATATTTTTAATCATTATTGTCTTTTGTATATTTGTAAACATTATTGTATTTTGTATATTTTTATTAATTCATAGATAGGCTATAGCCTCAAAAGATTTCCAGGTAGTATATTTTAACCCTGATGTTTTGCATCTTGGGATATTCCCAAATGTGACATATTTTCTAGTCCTGTGTTTGTGATGGATTCAAATTTGTTTTGAACCATCAGATAGGCTCTTCTAAACGGATGACTATAAGTGGGTTTCCATGAAGCCTATAGCTCATCAAGACCTTTTTTGGCTAAAAGTGGCTGAGTTGGTCAGAAACCTAGACCTTAGAGTGGCTAAAAGTGGCTATTTGTTGGCCTGAAGCCTGTGACCTTCAAGTGGCTAAAAGTGGTCTTATGTTGACCTGATGCCTGTAACCTTAGAAGTTGTTGTTTTTTTCAACACTGATGTGTTATTTCCCGAATGAGACGACATATTGCCTTATGGAATATGTATTTATTTGTAATATATGACTTGTGAGGTGTGCCATACTATTTTGAAGTGTGTGATTTTTGTTTTTATTGAGGCCCGTGAGCATATGACTTTTCATGTCAATAAACTATTTCTATATATGTTTACCTGAGACTTTGTTAAGTCTTATGAATCGCATACATTAGTGTAATTATATACATAGACTCATAGAGGTTTTACTTAATAACCTTAATAACCTAGGAAATACAATACTAGGGACCAAAATATCGCTGAACGAACGTGTCTTCCACTTAGACAAAGATCGGTTGATCTTAAAAACCTAATTCTAGCTGTTGGTCTTATGGGAACTCGTTATTAACCAAAAGTAGCACGGAAACTATTATTGACGTTACATCTCATTGACTTGTTTTAGCTCTACTCGCTAATATTCATAGATCACATTTGTTATGTAGGTCGAGAGGCTAAGTACGCTTGAACATAACTTGGCTTAGCTACATTTCAAGGGGGCTCGAGGTTAGACACCCGACTCGAGCAGAGTTGTGTTTACTGAGCGCCTAAAGGCAGCACGGAAAAACCTTCTTCCAGATACCTCCTCTGGTCCACAAATGAGATTGGAATATAGCGCTCTGAGCATGCTATAGCCATGAAAGTAGCGCTAAAAGCTATAACTTATTTATGGGGTGCTCTTAAGAAGCGACCTTCATCTTTATGTAACAGACCTGTTTAAGTTTCCGAAACAGATGGTGACATTTAATTTTTTTATTGAATTATTTTTTGTTAGGTTCAATAAATGGTGTGGGAGAAATAACGTAGAAAACACTTTTGATCAGACAGAGAGAGAGTTGATATAAGCTTTGTAATGATAGGCTACAATGTGCATGTGAT
This sequence comes from Biomphalaria sudanica, assembly GCA_036873155.1. Lineage (NCBI taxonomy): Eukaryota > Metazoa > Mollusca > Gastropoda > Planorbidae > Biomphalaria > Biomphalaria sudanica. The sequence goes on along the minus strand of JAZGLO010006681.1, from coordinate 4,396,156 downwards.
GCTCGGGCAGGGCCTTACATATTAGATGAGAGAGTGCTGACATTCGTGCTTTCTGAGCTGGCTTTGGGTGAACATTGAATGACATAGGAGCTTTCAATCATGGTTTTAGTCCTTTTTTAAAGGGAAATAAATAGAGCTTCTCCTTCGTGATCCAAGATGAGCACATTTCTCATTTCCTATGGACTTGAAGATCACTGTAAAGTCCAATCCTCTCTTTAAAAAGCCTTCTGCATACGTGGGTTTGGTCAGATGCAGATAGGCCTGCTTCTTCTATCAGCTTTTTGTTGGTTCGGCGCTCTTTCAAGCTGACCACTCTTCTTGCTTCAAATCTTGGGACTCCGAGAATCACACCTTCGTGCCATGAGGAGCAATCGAGAGCTAGTACTTCCCAGCCGTGAAATAGTCTGCAGTCAACTAATTCCGAATCATGTCAAGATTTTTTAATGAATAGGAGGGACACTTGTGTACGGAAGAGGGAAGCAGGATAAACAATGAGGACAAAGCACTGACGGATCCAGGGTGGGCGATCGCCACCCCACCCCCCACTCGGCGGGCGAATTTAACTAGAGAAATCACACAATTTATTTACGAATTCTTTACTTATGTTAATTATATATATTAATTATTTCTATTTTTAACTTATTTTTGGATCGCTCCACCTAGTATTTAGTATGTTGGATGGCTCCACCTAGTATTTAGTATGTTGGATGGCTCCACCTAGTATTTAGTATGTTGGATGGCTCCACCTAGTATGTTGGATGGCTCCACCTAGTATTTAGTATGCTGGATGGCTCCACCTAGTATTTAGTATGTTGGATGGCTCCACCTAGTATGTTGGATGGCTCCACCTAGTATTTAGTATGCTGGATGGCTCCACCTAGTATTTAGTATGCTGGATGGCTCCACCTAGTATTTAGTATGTTGGATGGCTCCACCTAGTATTTAGTATGTTGGATGGCTCCACCTAGTATGTTGGATGGCTCCACCTAGTATTTAGTATGCTGGATGGCTCCACCTAGTATGTTGGCCCATTTGGTGTGTGTTGGAAGGGGCTGGGGCTATTGCATCAATACCAACCATTAAATTGCGAGTGGTGGGGCGGTCCAATTATTAAACAATAAATTACAGTTAGTTAACATAATTAGTTACATATCTATATAATAAAATTTACTTCTTTATATTTAACCAATCTTTATATTATGTTGTTCCCTTCTGGTATCTAGGCCGCTTCTGTGTGTGTGTGGGGGGGGAGCGATTGCATCTACTATCCTCCCTACTCTAGACTTATAATGTGTAAGCAGAAATCATGGTGTGCGAAGACAATTTGTTGACTATCTTTATAACATGAGTGAGCTACTAATTGATATTTGAACCCATGTGTATAATAAACCACACCACATTCTAATCTCACATTAAATCATTAGTAAATATAAAATGAAAAGAGGGTTGTACCAGGTAGTAGGGGCGATCCCCCCCGACGGGCAGACTAATACTTTTTCTTTTGTATTATAGTTACGAAATAAGTAAACAAATATTAGCTATATACGCTATACATTAAATTCTTATATCGAGTTGCCAACTCCTATTCTTCAAAATGCAATCCTATCAATAATTATAAAAAGAAGAGACGACTCATACATGATAATCGTTTCCACTCTACCGCCACTGACGAGAAAAATGACACTTTATAAAAACAGAATAGTCAGATATGGCAACTAAGTCTATAGGAATTCAAAATAATTATTTAAAGACTATGTTTTGGAAAGTTAAGAATTCATTTAAAAAAATTTAAGTTTAAGAGTAACAATTGAAATGAGTTCTGAAACCAGATATTTTTTCCTATTCGCCTTTTCTCTAACTTACACAATCTAACAGTTTTCTATTGTCTACATAACTTTTGGACTATAACTGACAATTGATATCTGAATCCTAAAAATTAAAAAAAATGAGAGTAAAATTGAATTGGTATACTTCATTTCACCTCCGTTTTCCGAATGTTTTTGTTCGGAGCTTTGAACAACAAAATTAATAATTTGTAAATTAATTTTTTTAAATATTATTTTTCGAAGACATTTGTTTTTTCGAAAGTGACCCTCAAAGTCTTAATCTAAATCTTTGAAGTATATTTTCTTTTCAAGGAACGAATCTGTTGTGTTTGCAATAGAGTTAGGGCTCTTGAACAACAGTCCCAAGCACAAAGATTTGTCTGTAAATGCGGTTGAAATAATGGCTAATGTAGGTTCACTAAACCTTAGGAGGGAAAGTTCAGTACTGATTGCTTTGAGAGGTATTAAAGAAAGATGCAGAAAACGTTTACATATGCAGTCTTTTATGCATCATGCCACTAGACTATCTGATAAAGTTTGCCTCTCCACCAACCGACAAAATTATCAACGTTTTCATCCTCTTCCCACTTGGTGTCGCCCAACGACCCCAGACATACGCTTGAAACTAGTAGACCCTAACGCCACTAAGCTAAGTTGTTTATCTAACGACCTTCAAATTCTAGCACTGGAGACAATTAATGCCTTCAAGCCTAGTGCTATTTTTGCATATACTGATGGGTTGGCATCAATAGATTCTGAAAGAGCAGGCTATGGAGCCTACATTGACTTTCTTGGCTCTTACTCAGTTAAATTCTTTGGCCCATGTGGTAGTGTTTGCAGTTTTGATGCGGAGACCATGGCAGTCTGTGAAGCCTTAAAGGTCATTGACTCTCAATTCGGCGAGGGGGCATTTGAGGGCAACACAGATTGCTGTGGTCACTGACTCAATATCTGTATTACAGGCTTTGCAAAGCCCTGGACCATGGCCCTTCAATATCGACACTGTTATCATGGCTTCACACAACATAAAACAACGCTATGGCACCCCTGTCCCAAAAAGCCTGTGAAGTCTGGGAGCGCATGAGGCGCCCTCACCGCACTTCCCCATGGTGGAGGCTGTCCAGGCCTGAGCAAACTATTATAGCACAGTGCAGGACAGGCCACTGTCCTGTAGATTCATATTTCTCATGGCTATGGCCAAATTTCGATTCACGATGCCCCCGCTGCGAGGAAGAAGACTTGCTGATCTCCGTCTCAACAGGTCTGGGAAACCAAAAATTCTTGACCTGTATGGTGACATGTATGCACTACGCAAGACAGCAGGGTTTCTGTCCAGGGCCTTTGGAAGAGAGTATTTGAGCCTCTCAAGCCCTCACTCAAATGGAGTTTAATGATGAGGGCCTATAAATTTACATTATAATTTTTAAAATTAAAAACATTATTGAAAACGTTTCAAAAATAGTCGAATATCCAAAGAGCGTTTAACCATCGTTCTGTTGGCGTCTTATTCTGACCAAAAAAAAAAGCCTACTACAAGAAGTCTCGCTTAACATGTAGATAATATTAGATAAATACGCGTAATAAAGATATACTTACATTATTGGATGGCTGCCTGGTTGTGCATTTTGCGAGCTGGACTGTCGTTCAGATTTATCGATGGTCCAGGGTTCAAACCCTGCCCGTTCCCATCCCCCCGTCGTCCTGCGGGAGGTTTGGACTAGGAAGTAAACTATCTTCAACTCTGAAGGAACATCCGAAACATGTAAAACATTTTACAAACAAATATTACTTGTATCTCGATTGTCCCTCACTCTTCACTATCGGCCATCCCCCCTTTTTAAATAGGATGAAAAATGAGCTGTCAAGAGAATGTGTTTCTGGCAGTGAACGCTTGGCGTTGGGGCTCCAACGTGACTGTTTGTTTGCCGAAGTTTGAGAAACACTGCTCTGGATGTAATATGATATTTTTTAAAAAAATCTCTTTTATATATATTATGTTAGGGTTAGGTTGGGAAAAAAATCGACCCCCTCCACTCAAAAGTTCTGTATCCGCTAGAGGGAGAAAGGGGTGCGAGCGATTAGTGTTAAACGGGGTGGGTAAGGCGGTTAAACATTATATAAACAAATTTTATCAATAATTTGCCTCACACTTACCAATATAGACATTGACAACGAGTTTCCAACAGAGACAGAGATAGACTGTAACTAATTAGGACTTATCAATATATACATTCACACTGAGCTTCCAACAGAGACAGGGATAGACTGTAACTAATTAGGACTTATCAATATAAACATTCACAACGAGCTTCCAACAGAGACTTAGGTAAGGACTTACCAATATGATCATTCACAACAAGCTTCCAACAGAGACTTATGTAAAGGACTTACGAATATAGACATTCACAACGAGCTTCCAACAGAGACTTAGGTAAGGACTTATCAATATAGACATTCACAACGAGCTTACAAAAGAGACAGAGATAGACTGTAACTAATTAGGACTTACCAATATAAACATTCACAACGAGCTTCCAACAGAGACTTAGGTAAAGGACTTACCAATATGAACATTCACAACGAGCTTCCAACAGAGACTTAGGTAAAAAACTTACCAATATAAACATTCACAACGAGCTTCCAACAGAGACTTAGGTAAAGGACTTACCAATATAAACATTCACAACGAGCTTCCAACAGAGACTTAGGTAAAGGACTTACCAATATAAACATTCACAACGAGCTTCCAACAGAGACTTAGGTAAAGGACTTACCAATATGAACATTCACAACGAGCTTCCAACAGAGACTTAGGTAAAGGACTTACGAATATAGACATTCACAACGAGCTTCCAACAGAGACTTAGGTAAAGGACTTACCAATATAAACATTCACAACGAGCTTCCAACAGAGACTTAGGTAAAGGACTTACCAATATAAACATTCACAACGAGCTTCCAACAGAGACTTAGGTAAAGGACTTACCAATATAAACATTCACAACGAGCTTCCAACAGAGACTTAGGTAAAGGACTTACCAATATAAACATTCACAACGAGCTTCCAACAGAGACTTAGGTAAAGGACTTACCAATATAAACATTCACAACGAGCTTCCAACAGAGACTTAGGTAAAGGACTTACCAATATTATGAAGACCAAGAAGATGTTCAAAAACAAGCTGATCGTTGCGTTGACCGCTAAAACACTGGTGACAACCAAAAGAACCATGTCTGACTGGTGAATGTTGTTCTGTGTGGAGATGTCCGGTCTAGGCAAGGTAAAGGTGGTCAATGTAGCATTAGTCTCCGTCCAGTTGAAATCAAAGGACATCGTCTGACAGAAATACTCAAGTTTGACATGTATTCAGTCAGACAGTCTCATGCATTACAAAGTGACAGATGCAGAAAGATTACACAGACGTCTGTTTCACATTTTCAGTTCAACGGATGCGTTAAAGGAAAGATAAACCATTGTTATGAGCTGCTAAATATAGCACTTGCCAATGCTAGGCGCTGTGTAACCATGGCAACTGCAAACTATCGGCGATCACGCAGACTTTTTTTTTATATATCAAGTAAAACTATATTAAGCTTAGAGGTCAATGGACAATTCTTGAATGATACTAGACAGGTAGATGGGTGACTACAGGACGTGTGTAATTAAGACGTGAAGCTGTAGTGATTTGACCTGCTAAACAGAAAAACTTGTGTTTTTGGAAAGTGTCAAAAGTTAAAAAACAATATTTGATGAAAGTCAAAACCACATTAACTAAACCAAAAGACTTCTAGATGTTACAATTTGGATTTATTAACTAGTCCTAGGCATAACGTGAATATAATATGTAATTTGGACATTTTTGTTTCAGTGTCCAGGTACAGCTCAATCTTTTTGTTTTGAAACGTTCAAATATCCCATTCACAAACTATGTCTAAGAAATACTCAATAAAAAAGTAGGTCTACAACAACTGGATCAAACAGTTGAACAGGAAGCCTATTTAATATTAAAAATTAATTTGAAATATCACGTTGAAAAATCTATTTAAAAAATGAAAAGAAAGTATATACACATTAACACCACTATCAATATTTTCTTCTGATTTATTCTCCCCCCACCATTGGCTTTGCTTCTGTTTTGGTAATGCAGTTTTTATTACGCTGTTTGAAAATGTTAAGATCATTAAGATCATATGCAATAAAATAAATATAAAGACGAAAAACTTTAAAAATTACATTTTTAAAAGACTACAACTTTAAATAAAATATTATATATTTTTTTAGCTCAAATGGGGTATCCAACTCGTGATGTTGACACCGTCTGCTTCTTAATCGAATGATTCTACCAATTAGGCCAGCGGGTATAGTACAAGATATTCATTATTTAGTTATACGTTTATTACACGTGGAACTCGATCAAGTCTAGATATAAATCTACTTCTAAGATCTAGTGTAAATATAGATCTACTTCTAAATCTAGCATCTTGACGCAATCTTTATTAGATTGACGTAAAAATGTAAGCGACGCTTAGATAATCTATCAATAAACTTAAAGAAACTTACAATTTAATTAAAAACTGTTTTTTTAATTGAATAATTTCAATGACCAGGGGTTATCAACCTGTGGTTCGCGACCAATTTGGGGGTCGAATGACAATTTTCCAGGGGTCGCCTGAGACCCATAGGAAAATAATTTTTTTTGTCTAAAAAGAAACTTGACACTGTAAAAAAAATTCCATTGGAAGTTACTATTTTGTTTTACTATCATTTGCATTCGAGGATAAATGATACAAAAAAACATAATCAGATTCATTTTTAACATTGTAATCGTCGCAGCATTAACATTTGTAACAGGTTAAATTAGTCCAGCAAATGGCGCGGCGAAATGTGCGCCTCTGCAGAATCATAGGTATTGTTTCTATGGCAAAGATTTACCCACGTAAAAGTACATCCGTTTATTACCAAGTAATATGCCATCATGTTAATGTAGATTGTATTTCTATAATGAAGCAACCCATGAAAATAGATCTCTATGACATTAGTGAAAAAACGGTTAAGGGATCGCCACATAGTGAGAAATTGTAAAAAGGGATCGCGGAACTAAAAAGGTTGCGAATCGCTGATATAGATCTTAGACTTAGAAGACGATACGCAAAATTTTTCCTGAACATTAATTGAATCAATAATGCCTACACATTCGGAAATTCCCGAATGCGATTGTCCTTTCAAATCGATGTTGGATCTAGACCTAGATTTAGTCTCTAGCCAAATTTACATTTATTTTTTACTTTGAACAAATATAACGGTCAAATTAGAGTTTTCTCCATGTGGCCAACGAGCTAGTAATTCTTTTCTTAGCGATATAGGCCTACATAAACTGTTACATTTATAGGAAATCGTTAGAGTAGTGTTCGAGATCAGTGTCCACCCAGATTCCTCCATGAAGGTCTGACTTGAATAGGGGTATTGTAAAAATGTAGATCTAATTGTAAAAAAATTAATATATACAAATAAACAAAATGTAGATTTAATTGCACATAACCAAAATGTAGATCTAATTGTACATAAACAATATAAAAATCTACAGTAGATCAGTATGTTCCAGCATTAAGCTAGCTGCCTAGGTGTCGCCCTGAGAGGCTAACAGACTATTTCGCTCTATGCTGGGAGAAGTGCGTGGTCCAACGTGAACTTCGAGATTCCGTAATCATATCCCTATACAAAAGGGTGACAAGTCTAACTGCTCCAACTATTGAGGCATAACACTTCTGCCAGTAGCAGAAAAGATCTTTGCACGAGCCTTGTTCCGTGGGGTATGTCTGTTACGTCGACCACCTTGTTGCTCACAAAAAAAACCACTTTATTTGGCAAACGTTCGTTTCTCATACTTGACACAAGCCTAGCCCTCTTTATTGTCCATACTGTTTAACCTCCATTTGTCAATGATGGTGCGTTTAAGAAGTTTTCGTTGCTTTCTGTAAAGTACCCATGTCTCAGATCCATAAAGAAGGGTTGAAAGAACTACTGCTTGGTTGATACTGATTTTTGTAGGTAGGCGGAGTGATTTATTCCGCCAAACTGTTGCCTAGAGGCGTTCAAAAGCACTACTGGTTCTGGTCAGAGGGTTATCAACTTCCAGTGAAAACGATGCGTTTTTTTACTATCCATCCCAGCTATGTGGAGTGGTCTACCACGTTAAGTGGGTGTCCATTTATTGTGATCTTTGGGGCTGGATACATTTTATTAGGTGACTCCTGGAACATGATTTATTTTTTCCGAGATTTATAGATAAACCAAAAGAGGCGGCAGATTCGTTGACCGTGAGATAGAGATCCTGTTCAATGTCAGCTGGTTGGACACAATCATCTACATAGAGAAGATCAGTTACGAGCATTTCCTTTGTTTTTCATGTGAAAGTAGACATCGAACATTGAACACATTGCCATCTGAGCCAAACTTGACGCCTCCGTGCTGTTGCTGTCTCATTTGACTCAGAATTACGCCAAAGAAAATAAGGAAAAAGTAGGGGCAAGTACACAGCCTTGCTTCACGCCAAAACTGTATCTAATCTGGCCTTTTTATTCCCAGGAGATCCACAAAGCTAGCGTATAGTTTTAAGTTCTGCTCTCTAAATTTTGCTTGCATCTGGCGCAAAACAAATATCACGTCAGATGTACCTCTACCGCTTAAATCACACTGGCTCTTAAACGCACCATCATTGACAAATGGAGGTTAAACAGTATGGACAATAAAGAGGGCTCGGCTTGTGTAAAGTATGAGAAACGAACGTTTGCCAAAGGAAGTGTTTTTTTTTTTGTGAGCAAAAAGGTGGTCGACGTAACAGACATACCCCACGGAAACGCTTTGAAAACCAGCTTAGGCGCCAACTTGTACCTTGCTGCAGGCGGCTTCAGAATGAGGCAGCTGGAGATCAAGGCCACATGTCACACATTTGAGACCAAAGAAAATCCACTGCAGAGGACAGATGTAGACAGGAAATAGAGAATCTAAATCGACCACCGGCGCACAATGGTTATGTCTGTGTTGGTTGTGACAAAATATGTAGGTCGCAGCTGGGGCTGCGTAGCCACATAAAATATTTCACTTCTCATTAATCTTTGAACTCGAAGACAAGCTTTATTAGATATACACTATTTGTTTCATCCCCTCTAGACAATGATAATCTAGGATTATAAACATCTATTATTATAATTATTATTTAAAAATAAAAATCTGTCACATTAAGTTCTATCTCTCAGGCGTCAGAGATATATATAATTTGAATAATTTGATCTTATATAAATCGTCCGGATACAATATGACTTACGTACTTGAAAATTCACACTCCATTAAATTTTAAAAATTATTATGGAATCATCATTGATTGTAATGATTCCGCACAAAACGCTTTTGTTCCGTTGCATGAAATAGTTATTGTATATGCCCATCTCTTTATCAAAACTAAGAATTATATTAACAATTTAATGTTCCTAAACATGATAATCCTTTGGACTGTGATAATAAAATGAAGTTTCTATTGAAAATTACTGTACGATAGTGATAAGAGAAAAAAAAAAGTAAAAAAGAAAAACTAAAATCAATACTAAGCAAGAGACATGAAGTTATTATTAACTCCTCGTGATGTAAAACGTCATGTGACCATATTCTCGTCTGCTTGTCTGTGGGATACAAATATGCCAGTTTGTACTTGAATAGCGGTTCACGCTTGGATTTTATTGCATTCATGTAGAATCAGCGGGAAAGGTTTAGTGAAAAATTGATTAAAAATCTATTTATATTTTTTTAAAGAGAATGATAGATCTCGTCAAAATTTGATTAATTACTGAGTAGTAGTGTCGTTTTACATTAATGTTGCCATTCTATGATAAAGAGTGCGTTTTAAATGCAATGTATTGATAAAGGCAAAGATGTGTACAAGTCTCCCAGTATATAACTTTCAAACATTTTGAACTAGTATGACTCGGTGAGGAGCAGATTTTGATTTTCTATACATATCTAGGGTATTAATGCGTTGTCTTGGTATAAATTGATTGTAAGACTGAACTCTTGACATCCAGCTACCAAAGCATTTTCTAGCCTTTGTTTACCTTTTACCATTACCAATCCCTTAGTCTGTTGGACCGTTGGGGTACCAGGCAAGATTTGTCGACCGTCTTTCTCCATTCCTCCCTTTTTTTTTGCTTTGTTTAGAACCTCTCAATGGCAGGCCCGTCCATTCTTTAATGTTGTCCTCCCATCGCTTTTTCTGTCTGCCTCTTCTTCTTTTCCTGGCACTGTTCCCTGAAGGAAGGTCTTTGCGAGCCCCGTAGATCTTGTAATGTGGCCAAAGGTTTTAAGTTTTCGTCTTTTTACAATAGTTAGCAGGTCGTCATGGGATCTAGCCTTTGTTTTCTTTCTTTTAAATGGGGTGGTGAGTGCCGCATTTTCGGCGATCAGCAGTTCCCTAATCAAGATACGCTGTCTTTTCGGCTTGGCTTTCTTTAAGTCGAGCCAGGTTAAAAAGCTTTCCATCGGATCTACTGTGGATATATACGCCAGCTTACATAGATATAAAAGCGTTGTTGAGAACAAATTAAAAAAAAAAGATGCTTAATAAATTGTTCACATGTCCTCTAGAACAGGGGCGGGCCGGGTGTCAAAATCGGCCCTGGCATTATCATATGATCGGCCAATTAATTGATTGCAAAATGATGTACATCTTATTGTTCTATTAACTCCGCCATGTTACAGTCCCCAGCCCGGCTTCGAAAAGAAGAGGGTTGGGCGTAGGGCTAGCTACCCTACCCTGTAGAAAAACCACTAGCTACAGAAACACCAAACAGCAAATCAACAGAAGTCACGGACCCGGGAGAGGATGGACTTCCAGCTGAAAGGTTTTTGACGCATGTCAGTGAAAGCCTGAGTCATCTGGAAGCCGACATGCCGAAGACCATTATCTCTACCAGAACCACCACCACCATCGGTACATGGAACGTCCGGACCATGTATGAGACTGGGAAGACAGCGCTATTGGCAGCTAAGATGAAAAGGTACAAAGCTCACCATCCTAGGAATCAGTGAGTCAAGATGGACTGATTCCGGGCAGGAAAGACTTCGGGTGAGCTACTTTTATACTCAGGACATGAGCAAGAGGCTACACACACTCAGGGAGTAGCCCTGATGCTGTCTAAGCAGGCTCAGATAGCACTTATCGGATGAGAAGCACATGGACCACGAATAATAACAGCCTCATTCCACACAGTGAAGAAGAGGATTTACTTAGATATTGTCCAGTGCTACGCCCCAACAAACGACAATGAAGAGGAGGAGAAGGACAATTTCTACTACAGGCTGACTACCATCATACTTGAGAGACCTAAAAAGAACATCCTTATCATACTGAGTGACTTCAACGCTAAGGTTGGTAATGACAGCAGAGGATATGAGAGATCATGGGAAAACATGGACTAGGTGAGAGGAATGAAAATGGATAGAGATTTGCAGATATGTGTGCCACGAGCAACTTAGTGATTGGAGGAACTGTCTTCCCACACAAACGAATACACAAAGCAACGTGGATATCACCATACCTATCAACAGAGAACCAAATAGACCATGTCTGTATTGGGAAGAAGGTCCGTCGATCTCTTCAGGATGTACGTGTAAGACAAGGAGCAGATGTTGCTTTAGATCATCATCTTCTGTGCGCTGAGTAAAACTGAAGCTGAAGAAGACTTGGACAACTGGGCCCAGCCAACGCCAACACTACAATACTATTGCGCTGAAAGACTGTAAAAAACAGGAAGAGTTCAAAGTCACCTTATCTAACAAGTTCCAGCTCCTAGAAGAGCTGCTAGAAGAGGAGACAGTAGAACAGACGTGGCAGAAAGTTAAAGAAACAGTAACCTCCACATGCCGAGAAATCATGGGATGACTTGCAGAATACTGCAAACAGGAATGAGACAAGGCTGTTTACTCTCTTCATTCTTGTTTCTACTAGCCATACATTGGGTCTTGAAGACAGCAACAGACCAGAAGCGGAATGGTATACAGTGGACTTTGTGGAGACAGCTAGATGACCTTGACTTTGCAGACGACTTGGCTCTTCTTTCTCTCACACAGCAGCAGATGATGAAAAAGATAAATGTTGTTGCAGACAATTCAGCTGGAATGAGTCTTACCATAAACAGAGGGAAGAGCAAGGTGTTCAAGATAAAGACATCCAACAATACACCCATTACAGTCCAAGGTGAGGTGCTGGGTGATGTGGAAAGCTTCACCTATCTCGGCAGTATCATAGACCACCAAGGAGGAACAGATGCAGATGTCAGAACCCGAATTGTTAAAGCTCGAGCAGCCTTCCATCAGCTAAAGAACACCTGGGGATCTAGGGAAATAAGCACCACCACCAAGAGCAGGCTCAACACCATTGTTAAGCCAATACTACTTTATGGAGCAGAGACCCGAAGAACCACCATCACCAACATAAAAAAATCCAGGTATTCATCAATACCTGCCTGAGGAAGATTCTTATGATCCGCTGGCCAGACAAGATATCGAATGAGGAACTGTGGCAAAGAACAAAACAACAGCCCATTGAAGTAGATTCTATTCAGAGACGCTGGAGATGGATAGGTCACACTCTTCGCAAGCCTGCATCCAACATAACAATGCAAGCCCTAACCTGGAACCCCCAAGGAAAGAGGAAGAAGGGACGGCCCAGCAATACATGACGCCGTGATCTGAAAGCAGATGCCAAGCAGATTGGCAAGACGTGGGGACAGTTGGAGAGACTCGCACAGAGCCGACATGCCTGGAGGAAGCTGGTTGGTGGCCTATTAAAAAATAATAATTAAAATTTGGATAATGCAATCAAAACTAAACGCAAGAATGCAAACATAGGTTAATGAAGCCTAATTTATCGTTTGTATTGCTACATCTAGATTGGTCGATATTGCTTTCGTTTCTTTGTTCAAAACTAATATAGTGAGTCTTCCAAACGATCAAGAAGAAAAGTTTTGACGTCATATGAAAAAATTATGACGAAGCGCAAGGGGAGATAACTATACTTCACAAGAAAAAAATATAGCGAAAATGACGTCATCACCTATTGATGAAAACGGCGATATTAGATAGTGAACATTTTTACTATGCAACAAATAATTAGTTGCGACAAAGACAACATTCCTGGTGAACTTCTAAAGGTTGGAGTGGACAACATTCCTGGTGAACTTCTAAAGGTTGGAGTGGACAACATTCCTGGTGAACTTCTAAGGGTTGGAGGAGAAATCATATGCGCACTTTTTAAGATTTGCAGCAAAATCTGGCAATCAGGAGAATGTTAATACTTGATATTTGTAAATTATAGTCCTTGGTCATTGTGAGTTTTGCGTCTTTTGTTGTGAACAAGGAGTTCATGCCCAAGATGAATCAATCAAGTGTGAGCAGGTCAGGGTGGCGCTACTGAGTGAGGCCTTTTTGTTACTTGCTGCTCAACATTTATTCCTTTATAACAGTAGGCAGGTGGTAGCTCTACTGGGTGGGCCCCAATCTGTGCACCTCGGTCTGCGACCAAGGGGCTATAATAGCCTAAGCAACCAGACAGCACAATTAAACTAAGCTAAACTAAACTAGCTAAATAAAGATAAAATAACCAACTACAATTATAACAGGAACTTATATACACTTTATTTACAACCAACTTACAAAGCAATAAAAATATAGGTGAATACGACAATGAAAATAAACTTAGAAATAAGCAAAAACTATATATACACACTACTAAATAATTAATCAACCCTACTTAACTGAACTTAACAATTCCACTAACCAAAACCCTCTGCCGCCTCTAGATCTATGTTGCTAAATCTACAACTATTACTAACTAAACCGACCACCAAATAACACTAAACAGTAAGCTACTAGCAGCAGTAAAGCATAACTGCGGCAGACAGTTAGGCCGTAAGGCAGTAATAACTGCGGCAGACAGTTAGGCCGTAAGGCAGTAATAACTGCGGCAGACAGTTAGGCCGTAAGGCAGTTAGGCCGTAAGGCAGTTATGCAGTAAGGCAGGAATTATAGCCTGCAATTACAAAATAAACAAACATAAGACAATATTCAAAAAATAAAATAATAATGGACTAGACCTAGTCTAGCACATACACATAATACAAGCATGAGGTAATTTCAATTACCTACATGTAGCTAATAAAAGCAATACCTGAGTTATTAAAGTCCCAGCCACAACCAACACAGGTCAGGCTAGACTACAATAAACATAAGCTAGATCTATTTAATAGTGGATAAGACTAAACAAGCCGCCATGACAGCGATGCTTAGGCCGCAGCCATCTTTTACATTAAAAAGTAGGACAAAATGCCAACTTAAATAGAGTGGTTATCCTAACGATAAAATATTCATAAAAATACATAGGAAACAAAATAATAAAATATTTACACATAGACATAGTATAGGAAAGCAAAAGCATTAAGGCTGGCGCAAGGGGGTGACGCTACCCAAGTCTACAGAACTTCCGGTTCCATCAGAGTTAATCATGGCTAATTAACTAGCCAGTGATGCCACTACACTAATCAGTCTGCATCTAGACTATAGCAATAGATGCAGAAACAATCAATACAAATACAACGAAAGAAAGTAAAAATAAAAACATTTTCCAACTTACAGGCGGTCCCAGCTGAAATTACACTACACAAAAATAACTTTATACAGGCACCACTGTCAGCACTGACCACTGGTCAAGACAAAAGAGAGCTCAACGTGGTTCCGGAGCTAGCTATAACTGGTCAGCGCGAACATATCGGAGAGCATGACGTCACGCTAATTATCTAAAATTAAACTGGACTTCCGATTTCCCTAATTTGTACCTAGCCGTACACAACAATAAAATTTAGCAAATTACTAAAGACACGGACTACAAAACATTATATACAAAATTAAACAGCATTAAAAAGAGAATCTTAAAATTTAAATCTACAAAAATACAAAAAGGAAGATAAAAAGTTATTTCTATTCTAAACTCATATGGGGGCTCTATACCGTTTACAGACCTGCACATAAACTGATATTAAAAAATAACAACCAATACAACGCTAATGCCAAAGACAAAAATAAGCAGAACTAACCTGGGACAAAAATAGGAAATAACATCCACAGCTCTAAGGCTAGTTAACTATTTTAAAAACTACTTTTCCTCTATGAGTAAAACACAAATAACAGAAAAAGACTAAAACTAGCAGAAAGTTATAAATAGCGGAAACTACAAAATACTCAGCACTGAACTATAAAAATTAAAAAGGACACTAAATTACAAACATCATAGCCCTGGCCTATATAAATAATATAAATTAGATAAAATTAGGTCAAAAATTAGATCTAGGAGCGCCAGCTCACACAAGTATTCGGCCAACATTGACAGTCGTTGATTCTTAATACCCACTCAACATGGTAGCAGCGGAAAGTGAACCACGTAATGGCTTTCATTCTCGCTAGAAGTAGAAGATTGAGAGCTATATCGGATAGTCTAACCCCTCCCCCCAAGGTCACGTACGCTTCGGCTATCAAGGGAGACAACCGAGAGATTAATCCATCAGATAGTAGAGACAGAGTTACACAAGATGTCGGAAAACCTACTGACGCCCCCCCCCCCACACACACCATTGCCTGGAACTACCAGAGAGGAATGTTAGTGAAACTTTCAGACGGTGGAGGCGGCAGATGGAAGTAAATCTGCAGGCGCGGGAGCCTACGGAAGGCCCAAGAGCCAACAGAAGGCCATCGTATTGCATTGTGACGGCCCACAGGCCATAGAAGTCAGTGACCAATTTACATACCAGGAAGGAGATGACGAGTGCGACCCAGACACATTTTTGGAAAAGCTGCACGACTATTGCAACCCCAGGGACAATGAAGTACTAGAAACGTTCCGCTTTTGGAAGTTACCTATCTGCTCCACATTTGAGACCTTCTTAACACAACTAAAGTCTCAGGCAAATAAATGCAACTTCAAAGAGCCAGACAGAATGATTCGGGACAAAATAGTATTCTCATCAGACAGAAAGGTACAGGAAAAACTCCTGTCATGCTCAGAGCTGTCCCTGAAAAGAACCATTGAAATTTGCAGAGCCTTCGAGCAAACAATGACCAGCGTTGATGAAATCAGAGGAGAAGCTCAGGCTCGCATTGACAAATTGGAAAGAAAATGACAGAAGGCAGCAGCAACACCACCAGAGTGTCGATTTTGTGGACGACACCACCCTTTCAACAAAACAGCATGCCCGGCTTGGGGACAGACATGCAAGCGTTGCGGGAAAAACACTTTGCAAGAAAGTGCAACAGAGTAAAAGAAAGCACACTTGTACACAAAGCGTCAGGGTACGAGTCAGAGTAGCTAAATACAATAAATGCACTCAATTCGACAAGAGACAAGCTCACGGCTGAATTCGTAGTAAATGGTCAAAGAGTGAAATTCCCGTTAGACACAGGAGCCGACGTCAACATCATTTGTAAAAGATTTGTCAAGAGATGTCGAGCTGTGGAGACCACACAAACTCTAAGAATGTGGAACATGACTGAACAGAAGCCAGAAGGAGTTGCTGATTTACCAATGACCAACCCAAATACTGGGAAAACAACTTTAGTGAAATTCGTCGTCATTGGAAATAATTTTCAATGCCTCCTAGGAATTAGAACATGTCAAGAACTGGACTTCATTACACTTAACGACAACAATTTCGCCTCACAAGTACAGTCAACAAACGATAACCTAGGTGACCTAGGAGAAGTGAAACTAACCATTGATACCAGCAAGTCTACGTGCCACAATATTTCTTTCGCATACAGAGACAAAGTCAAGAAAGAGCTTGATGTACTCGTGAAGAGAAATACTGGTCCCGGTAGAGGAGCCAACGGATTGGGTCAGTCAAATAGCCATTGTTCAGAAAAAAAAAGGAGATTTTCGAATCTGTATAGACCCACAACACTTGAACAGAGTCTTGAAAAGGGAGCATAACAGACTCCTCACATTTGAAGATACCTTACCCCAGTTCGAGAACGCTAAAGTCTTCTCGAAAGTCTTCTCGAAACTCGTCATTAAAGAAGCCATTCGGACTATGTGTCAGTTGAGAAATCTTCCAAAGAAAACTGTCACAAGCACCTGAAGGCCTGAGCGGCTGCATCAATGTTGCCGACGACATGATTGTAGTTGGTTGTGGCAGGACAATGGAAGAGGCGTTGTGGGACCATATGGCAAAACTGGAAAATCTGCGAGAAAGATGCAAAAGAAAATCTATAATACTGGACGAGAGCAAAACATTGGAACAAACAGAGGCGGTCGAATTCATGGGACACGTCATCAGTGCACAAGGCATTAAACCAGACCTCAAGAAGGTGCTGGCCATAGTGGACATGGATCGCTCTACAAACGCGCAGCAAGTCCGACGATTCTGTGGTATGATGCAGTACCTATAAAAGTTCCTTTGCAACCTGTCAGCCATATCACACCCCCTGCGGGAACTCACCAAGAAAGAAATGGATTTTGATTGGAACGAGGAATGCGAAGTGGCCTTTAGGAAATTACGAGAAATGATAACAACAACCCCGGTGCTGGGTTTTTATATAACGCAGCAAAAATCCCTCGAAACTCAGGTCGACAGCAGCCAAGATGGGCTTGATGCCGTGTTGATGCAGGAAGGGAAACCATTGGAATATGCCTCACGAGTCTTAACACCAACGGAAAAGAGATGGGCTCAAATTGAGAAAGAACTACTGGCAGTAGTTTTCGGACTTGAGAGGTTCAATCAATACACTTTTGGCAGACCCGTTACAATCCTAAATGACCACAAACCCCTGGCTACCATCTAACAAAAAAACTTAAATCAAGCCCCAAGATGGTTACAGAACCTCATCATGAGAAGCAATAGATATGATTTCAGATTCAAGTGGGTTCGCGGAAACGAACTGTACTAAGCCGACACGTTGTCCCGTGCATGCAACACTAAGCCATTTACTGAAGAAATATTGAACCTCAACATCCAACAAGTCATCGATATTCCAAATCCAATGCTAGACCGAATTGGAAGCGAAACGGATGCTGATGAAACTCTAAAAGCTTTCCGAAAGACCATTGAAGACGGTTGGCCTGTTAAGAAAACTGCCGCTCCCTCGGCTCTGAGGCCATATTGTGATTTTGCCGAAACCCTGATTATAAGTAATGGAAATCGTAAAGGGGGAAAGAGTACTCATTCCCAAAAGCATGCGCTCAGAGATGAAGGAGAAGTTGCATGCCTCCCACCTAGCATACGATAATGAAGCGGGCGAGGGCTCTGATTCTCTGGCCAGGAATGGCTACAGATGTCCAACTCATGCACTCCCTGCCAAGAGAATAAGCCAAGCTATCAAAGAAAAACGTTGTGGCCACATTATGAAGGAAATGGATCTTGG
The DNA here is from genome assembly GCA_036873155.1 of Biomphalaria sudanica. Taxonomy (NCBI): domain Eukaryota; kingdom Metazoa; phylum Mollusca; class Gastropoda; family Planorbidae; genus Biomphalaria; species Biomphalaria sudanica. The sequence goes on along the minus strand of JAZGLO010006681.1, from coordinate 4,377,874 downwards.
GAAAAGGTTGGAACAGACGTAATGGAGATCCAAGGGAGAACATACTTGATCACAGTTGACTACTTCTCAAATTGGATCGAAGCTGACTTTCTTAACAACATCAACCTCAACCGAGGTGATTAGAAAACTGAAAGCTCACTTTAGGGACTCCGAATCTGGCGAAGCTCACTTTGCCAGATTCGGAGTCCCTAAAGTCCTAATCTCTGACTGCGGGCCTCAATACACGTCTTATGTATTTGCCGTATTCACTAACAGATGGAACATATCGCACATCCGGTACGATCCCGGATACCCCAAAGCCAACGGAAAAGACGCGGCCGCAGTAAAAACAATCAAAAACATGATGAGGAAGACTATCGAAACTGGAGATGATCAATACAAAGTCCTGCTGGAACTTTGCAACACATCCAAAACAGGACTGTGACTATAGCCCAGCCCAGTTGTGTTTGAACAGAATAACATGGTTACTACTACCCCTGAATAAAGCCCTTGAGCCCGAAAGCTACACAGAAGGCCTGGGGCGAAAGCCCGTCACCGGTACACTATAAATAACACTATGCTAAATAAAAATAGACCTGCCCGGGCTGAATGTGGGCCAGAACATTTACTTCCAGAGTCCAGGAAACAAAGATTGGTGGCCTGGCCAAATCATTGTGAGAAACGGTGAGCGGTCCTACACTGTGAAGGGAACAGAGGGCGGTATGCACGTTAAGAACAGAGTGCACATCCGGCCCAGGAATGTCCCGTACTCAGACATCTTTTCAGATGACGAAACGGCAATCCATGAGGTACCACTACATGCCTCACCCACAGACTTAACACCACACCCTGCCTTAGAGTCCAGCGCCGGCCCTGATGGGATCCCACTCTTGGCTCATGGAGCAGAACCTATCGTAAGAAGAAGTGGGCGAACGAGAGCCACCCCTACATGGGCAAGTGGTGACAATCCCTCAAGTTTTTTTGTTATATTTTTTGCTACATTTTTGCTACACCTTTATAGTCTTCAATATTCATGTATATTATGTTCTACGTATTTTATTTATGTTATATATATATATTCTGATTTTGTGTACATACCAATGTTGTCTGTTGAATATGTTATCAGTATATCGTAGTATCATCGTGTCAGTGAATGTGAATATGTGAAAGAATGATGTTTTTGTCATGTGTTCGTTTTTGAATGTTTGTAGTGATTATGTTTCGTCGATAGAAAGGGAATGATGTTAATACTTGATATTTGTAAGTTATAGTCCTTGGTCTTTGTGAGTTATGCGTCTTTTGTTGTGAACAAGGAGTTCCTGCCCAAAGTGGCGTCCAGTAATGAATGAATAGAGTATTCGGCCAACATTGACAGTCGTTGCCTTGATTCTTAATACCCACTCAACAGGGGAATAGTCAAAATCCTGGACTCAATCAAACACTCTTCCAAAGAAAGGCAATTTACAATTTTGCCGGACCATCAGCCTCATAAGCCAGCAAAGTCCTGTTTTATATAAAATTATACTAAACCGGCTAAAATCAGAAGAACAAGCGGATTTTAGTCCATTTTAGATAATGTCGCAGCACAACAGAAGTAATCCTAAACCTTAGAATACTCTGCGAGAAATATCACCTTTTCAAGAACCTTTTCCCTGTCTTCATTAACTTAAAGAAAACTTTTGACAGAGTATGACATTATCTGCCCTAGGCAATAATGAAAAAAAACAACAATATATATCAAAACATCGGGTAACCTCTATAAGCCTCAAACCCCAGGAGGAGGAATTAAAACTTACCCCCCCCCCCGGTTGCTCGGGGATAAGTGATGGTTTCACATTAGAATCTCACTTATAAGAAACAAAATAAAAGCAAAATCCAGTTATAGAAATTGGGGGGGGGGGTTGAGCCACAACCCCTTACCCCGGCTACGAACATAGTTTATATATATATATATATATAAGTTGACCTCTGCCCCGGAAGCCGGGATTTGAATTCCTTTTCCGGTTGACATCCTCAGATTGAATTCCTTTTCCTGCTGGCATCCTGCATGGAAACTCACTGGGCCGCATCCACTCCAATACCACCTTGTCTGATCCTGCTGTGTTCTTCCTAAGTTCATTGTCTGCAGTTAAACACATTTTTACTGTTTCTTGTATATCATATGTGAGCAGGCCAAGCAGGCGCGAGTGGGAGATACCTATTCTTACTGCTCAACATTAAAATTTAACAACAGTAGGAAGATGTTAGCGCTACTGGGTGGGCTCAATCTGTGCACCTCGGCATGGTGACCAAGGGGCTAGAGTCGCCTAAGTAACCAGACAACTAGCTATAACTAACCTAAACTAAAGGAAAGCAAGATAACGAAACTTTAGTTTAGGATAAATCAACAAACGAAACTTTATTTACATATAATATGCAAAAATAAATCAATAATAAAATATAATATATACACGAACTTGACTAACCACCACGACTGAACCCATCAACTAACTAAAACCCTCTAAATCTACACCACTACAAACACTAACAAACTAACCAACTATCTAACACAAACTGATCAACCCAACTATCTAACTAAATAAATCACTACAACTACTACACTAGTCTAGACCTAGATCTACACTAACAAACTACAATAAACTAGTCTAGATCTACAATATTCTACTACTACAACCAACTCATAACTAAAACTAAAACAAGAACACCTTAGTCCTAGTACCTTACTATAGTATTAGTAGATCTATCCACTAAGAACAGAAACAGACAATAACTAAGTTTACTAATAGAACTCTAAGGCAACACTACACTAGTATTACCTACAGAAACAAATTAAATCTACAACAGCAGCCTAGAACAGTTAAAATCAACAGTTAAAACAGCAGTTACTTTCAGCAGCTAAAAGCAGTAACACAGCAGTAACAATAGCAAACTTACAGGCCGTCCCAGGTACAGGAATAAAAATAAGTACACGACAGACCACAAAGATCTTCGGCTGTCACACAGACATACTATACTGACCACTGGTCAACTGTACACTGAACTGTTTTTAAAACAGCGTGGCACACTTTTTATACACCCCACCCTAACTTACACAAAAGCGGAAGTACAAATAATACATTTGGCACTAGCCTATAAAAAAATAGAATACACAAAAATATAGCTCTGGGAGCGCAAGCTCACATTCATCCCGCCTAAATTTTTTTGCGTCCTCGCAAAACAAAATACTAACAAATTACTAAAACTATAATACACACATAGTGTTCATACCTTCCATCAATTGGAAAAAAAAATAAATTACACAAAATATTAGAGCTTCAATAATATGACCAAAAAGTACTTAATAATAATGCATCATATTATATATAAGTATAGCAGCATAAAAAAATAAATTAAGAATACAAGAATCCATAAGGTGAGGAAACAAACTTCATTTCCTCTTCCCTTACATATCTGTATGCACTGTCGTCTTCGGCTTCTACCATGTACCACCCTGAGGCGTATTTTGGCACAGCAGTAATTATGTAACATGAGGGTTCATACTGCATGAACTGTCTGCCCTGTCCTCTGACTCTACGTTCGACTAGCACTCGGCATCCAATGTTCAGAAGATCATTTCTTTTCCTCTGCAACTCAGGAACCTCATGGGAAAGCAAGATGGACTCCGGTTGAACCGGATGTAACTGTAGGAAAGGATTTGTTTCCCTACCTCCTTCTGCATGATGACTAGAAGTGTCAGGTGAGGCAACTTCTGTATGAAATGACATCATTTCTGCCACTGCGGGTTGGCTTCTGCGAACAAAAGAATCAGGTGCAGCGTTGGATCGCTTAGGACTCTGTGGCACCTCAGCCGACAATTCTGTTGGCTTGGGGGCAGGTTGCAGTTGTACTGCCTGTGGTTGTTCCACTGAGGCAACCTGAACATGACTAACTGCTGCAATGACATTAGGGCAAGCCCGGGTAAAGTGGTCCCGGCTGCCACAATTCGAGCAGTTGCTTCTAGAAGGGTGTTGTTGGTGAGCCCGGTTCCCTGGCTTCTGTCGCTGACCTTGGTACCTGTTCCTCAGCTTGCAATTCCTAGCAAGATGACCAGGTTTGCCACATGTGTAGCATTTCCTGTTCTTCATCAAAGGCCTCCTTTGGCTAAGGGTGCGCTTTGGTTGTGAGGCAATCTGTCTCACGCTACCGCTAATTTGATCAGGTTGATGGTGGTTGCAGTGGGGACAGTTAGAGTTCTGTGGCCCCGAAAGTTGTAGGCGCACAATCTGGGCTGCAAGCTCCTCCACTTGCTTGGAGAGAGCAGCTAGTTGGCCTTCAATCTTTATCTCACTGCATGTGAGATTGACTTGTGGTGCGACATCCTCGTCCTGTGCCCACCTAATGGCCATGTCTCTTAATGCCAAGAATTCAGTTTCTGGCCTATCAAGTAGTCTCTCTCGCATGTCTCTCCTTAGGGTCCTGTCACTGAGGTTTTCTACGAACTGGTCCCTCAGGATAGACTCGCTGAAAGGAGTTTCAGATAGGGCTCTCTGCCTGTCTGTGAGTGCTTCAAATGCCTGAAGGAGACGGTGTGAGTAGGTGCGGACAGACTCATTCGGGTGCTGGCTTATTCTGAACAGCTGCCCAATGAGGCAGTTGATGCTCCGCTTTTCTCCATAAGTAGAGCGTAGAACTTGTACCAGGGCATCTGGACATGCCCTTGTTGTCTGAGGGTGACACCTAAGTTCGGCCTTCACTGCCTCACCTAGATGTGCAAAGAGGAAGTCACATTTTTCCTCTCGATGTACCATGTGTTGAGACTTCCAGGCTCTATCAACACTTTGAAGGAACTCTTCAACTTCCCTGGCAGGACCATCGCCATGGAAGCGCCGGATACTCATCTCTGTCCTTGGTACCACAATCACTGTCTGAGACGGCTGCATTATTGATGCTGCTGCTGCCTCGCTGTTCATCTACGTAACTACTCAACAAAAAAAACCTACTAACCTCTCTAACAAACGCTCAAGGAAAACTAAACTTCCACTATCACTACTTCCTATCACTGCCTAAACTTAACTAGTACAAAAACCTAATCTATACCAATAAAAAATATAAGTCTGGTCACTCAAGAACAGATCCCACTTTCTGACACCAAAAATGTGAGCAGGCCAGGCAGGCGCGAGTGGGAGATACCTATTCTCTTCTGCTCAACATTAAAATTTACCAACAGTAGGCAGATGTTAGCGCTACTGGGTGGGCTCAATCTGTGCACCTCGGCATGGTGACCAAGGGGCTAGAGTCGCCTAAGTAACCAGACAACTAGCTATAACTAACCTAAACTAAAGGAAAGCAAGATAACGAAACTTTAGTTTAGGATAAATCAACAAACGAAACTTTATTTACATATAATATGCAAAAATAAATCAATAATAAAATATAATATATACACTAACTTGACTAACCACCACGACTGAACCCATCAACTAACTAAAACCCTCTAAATCTACACCACTACAAACACTAACAAACTAACCAACTATCTAACACAAACTGATCAACCCAACTATCTAACTAAATAAATCACTACAACTACTACACTAGTCTAGACCTAGATCTACACTAACAAACTACAATAAACTAGTCTAGATCTACAATATTCTACTACTACAACCAACTCATAACTAAAACTAAAACAAGAACACCTTAGTCCTAGTACCTTACTATAGTATTAGTAGATCTATCCACTAAGAACAGAAACAGACAATAACTAAGTTTACTAATAGAACTCTAAGGCAACACTACACTAGTATTACCTACAGAAACAAATTAAATCTACAACAGCAGCCTAGAACAGTTAAAATCAACAGTTAAAACAGCAGTTACTTTCAGCAGCTAAAAGCAGTAACACAGCAGTAACAATAGCAAACTTACAGGCCGTCCCAGGTACAGGAATAAAAATAAGTACACGACAGACCACAAAGATCTTCGGCTGTCACACAGACATACTATACTGACCACTGGTCAACTGTACACTGAACTGTTTTTAAAACAGCGTGGCACACTTTTTATACACCCCACCCTAACTTACACAAAAGCGGAAGTACAAATAATACATTTGGCACTAGCCTATAAAAAAATAGAATACACAAAAATATAGCTCTGGGAGCGCAAGCTCACACATATATTTTTGTTTATTTTTTTATATAGCATATTGCTACCCAGGTTTTGTCCTCATTGTCGGACTACCTTTGTTATGTAGTTTTGAGATGCCTTTGGAAGGAAGGCCCACTCTGTATATAATGTGGGGACCTCAGTTCCTATTTTGTTGGGGTTTTTTGTCAGTCGAGCTCGTATCTTATGAGCCAAGCCCATTGTATCTTTTGTTTGTGAGTCAAGCTCACCATATTAAATGTCCCTCTTGTAAATATATTCCTACATAAGAAACCGTGTATAGATTTGTTCTATTTAATTGTTATAGTTTTTGTAAGAAAAAGAAAGAGCGAAGCTCTTCAATGCATGTTAGTTTTATATAGAACTAGTTGATTTATTTTTTGCTAATTACTTTGTCATTTATTTTTATAATGTTTGGTGGTGTTTCATATCTCTCTTGTGTTTATAAAAAAGATGATTGGTTCTCTTTTTTGTTTTTTTGCTTGATCTAGTATTTCTACCTGATGTTGTGTTTACAAATTGGTCTGTTCATTTAGGCCATATAATTATGTTTATTTTATGCTCATTAGTAATTATGTTGTATGTTTGCCTTTGGCAGGTTTTTTGGGTACATTAAACTTGAAATAAGCTTCCTGACTTGCTTCGTCATTTTGGTTCTTATATTCTGTGCCGAACCCACCACACACACATATATATATATATATATATATATATATATATATATATATATATATATATATATGTATATATATATATATATATATATATATATATATATATATATATATATATATATATATATATATATATATATATATGAATTGGTGTCACTCAATTTTATCACAGCATTAATTATTATTTATTTATCTCAATTATTCCTTAATCTTAGGCCCAATTTCACCAAACCCCACCTTTTCCTCTTCTCACTAAAGACTGAGTCCACCACCTTGGCGACAACAAGTCATCGACTTTTTGCTTATCTCCCCTTGACCCGGGGAAAGATAAACAGTCATAGCATGGCTGTGGGTCATAGGCGCCGGATGGCTGAAGTTCACGGTGGACACCACATGGGCTGGAGAATGCCTTATTCTTTCCTCAGCCCCACCCACGTCTCTCTTTGATCAGGGAGATAATCTGTGTCAACACGCCTCTTGACTCCATTCTCGGGTCAGATTCATCCACGTGGGAGATTATCTTTAGGCTCTCGACCATCCCGTTTCCGCCCATCTCTTCCGGACCTTTATAAGCTAGACTAAGTCGGAATAGACACACTTTGTCAATTTCTCCATCTCGCTGACAGTCGAGTCTGGACTATATCGTTCATTCTTACTTTTAGTGGAATACCTGGTGGTAAGCCGAACTTAATCAAGTTCCATCTTAATTACTTTGTGTATATTTCTTGCTGGATAGTATTATCTGGATTTACTTATTTCATTTATGTTTAATATGTGTATTTTGTATTTCTCACTGGCCCTCCCTCAGGTGTCTGCCTATTTGGCCAATTCAACTGACTATTTGGCACTATTTGCCAGTCAACTTGTCAACCTGCTTGACTGCCTTCTGGATACTATATACCTATTAGGCACTACTTTCCCTTAGACCACCTGTCTATGCGAGACGTCATAACTTCGCCTACTTGTGCCCACGGTAGCCGGCCGGCCGGCCACCCGCCCTGTGCCCATAACAGATATCAGAACTTTGGATTGAGACTCCACAAGAACTGAATCACCGGCGACCCTCTACCCGTT